>CAWUFW010003935.1:105000-1305000 GCA_963921515.1 Calotriton arnoldi
GCCCCACTACCAATCTGCCCCACTACCAATCTGCCCCACTGCCAATCCAGTCTGCCCCACTGCCAATCCAGTCTGCCCCACTGCCAATCCAGTCTGCCCCACTGCCAATCCAGTCTGCCCCACTGCCAATCCAGTCTGCCCCATGCCAATCAGTCTGCCCACTGCAATCCAGTCTGCCCCACTGCCAATCCAGTCTGCCCCACTGCCAATCCAGTCTGCCCCACTGCCAATCCAGTCTGCCCCACTGCCAATCCAGTCTGCCCCACTGCCAATCCAGTCTGCCCCACTGCCAATCCAGTCTGCCCCACTGCCAATCCAGTCTGCCCCACTGCCAATCCAGTCTGCCCCACTGCCAATCCAGTCTGCCCCACTGCCAATCCAGTCTGCCCCACTGCCAATCCAGTCTGCCCCACTGCCAATCCAGTCTGCCCCACTGCCAATCCAGTCTGCCCCACTGCCAATCCAGTCTGCCCCACTGCCAATCCAGTCTGCCCCACTGCCAATCCAGTCTGCCCCACTGCCAATCCAGTCTGCCCCACTGCCAATCCAGTCTGCCCCACTGCCAATCCAGTCTGCCCCACTGCCAATCCAGTCTGCCCCACTGCCAATCCAGTCTGCCCCACTGCCAATCCAGTCTGCCCCACTGCCAATCCAGTCTGCCCCACTCCAATCCAGTCTGCCCCACTCCAATCCAGTCTGCCCCACTCCAATCCAGTCTGCCCCACTCCAATCCAGTCTGCCCCACTCCAAACCAATCTGCCCCACTCCAAACCAATCTGCCCCACTCCAAACCAATCTGCCCCACTCCAAACCAATCTGCCCCACTCCAAACCAATCTGCCCCACTCCAAACCAATCTGCCCCACTCCAAACCAATCTGCCCCACTCCAAACCAATCTGCCCCACTCCAAACCAATCTGCCCCACTCCAAACCAATCTGCCCCACTCCAAACCAATCTGCCCCACTCCAAACCAATCTGCCCCACTCCAAACCAATCTGCCCCACTCCAAACCAATCTGCCCCACTCCAAACCAATCTGCCCCACTCCAAACCAATCTGCCCCACTCCAAACCAATCTGCCCCACTCCAAACCAATCTGCCCCACTCCAAACCAATCTGCCCCACTCCAAACCAATCTGCCCCACTCCAAACCAATCTGCCCCACTCCAAACCAATCTGCCCCACTCCAAACCAATCTGCCCCACTCCAAACCAATCTGCCCCACTCCAAACCAATCTGCCCCACTCCAAACCAATCTGCCCCACTCCAAACCAATCTGCCCCACTCCAAACCAATCTGCCCCACTCCAAACCAATCTGCCCCACTCCAAACCAATCTGCCCCACTCCAAACCAATCTGCCCCACTCCAAACCAATCTGCCCCACTCCAAACCAATCTGCCCCACTCCAAACCAATCTGCCCCACTCCAAACCAATCTGCCCCACTCCAAACCAATCTGCCCCACTCCAAACCAATCTGCCCCACTCCAAACCAATCTGCCCCACTCCAAACCAATCTGCCCCACTCCAAACCAATCTGCCCCACTCCAAACCAATCTGCCCCACTCCAAACCAATCTGCCCCACTCCAAACCAATCTGCCCCACTCCAAACCAATCTGCCCCACTCCAAACCAATCTGCCCCACTCCAAACCAATCTGCCCCACTCCAAACCAATCTGCCCCACTCCAAACCAATCTGCCCCACTCCAAACCAATCTGCCCCACTCCAAACCAATCTGCCCCACTCCAAACCAATCTGCCCCACTCCAAACCAATCTGCCCCACTCCAAACCAATCTGCCCCACTCCAAACCAATCTGCCCCACTCCAAACCAATCTGCCCCACTCCAAACCAATCTGCCCCACTCCAAACCAATCTGCCCCACTCCAAACCAATCTGCCCCACTCCAAACCAATCTGCCCCACTCCAAACCAATCTGCCCCACTCCAAACCAATCTGCCCCACTCCAAACCAATCTGCCCCACTCCAAACCAATCTGCCCCACTCCAAACCAATCTGCCCCACTCCAAACCAATCTGCCCCACTCCAAACCAATCTGCCCCACTCCAAACCAATCTGCCCCACTCCAAACCAATCTGCCCCACTCCAAACCAATCTGCCCCACTCCAAACCAATCTGCCCCACTCCAAACCAATCTGCCCCACTCCAAACCAATCTGCCCCACTCCAAACCAATCTGCCCCACTCCAAACCAATCTGCCCCACTCCAAACCAATCTGCCCCACTCCAAACCAATCTGCCCCACTCCAAACCAATCTGCCCCACTCCAAACCAATCTGCCCCACTCCAAACCAATCTGCCCCACTCCAAACCAATCTGCCCCACTCCAAACCAATCTGCCCCACTCCAAACCAATCTGCCCCACTCCAAACCAATCTGCCCCACTCCAAACCAATCTGCCCCACTCCAAACCAATCTGCCCCACTCCAAACCAATCTGCCCCACTCCAAACCAATCTGCCCCACTCCAAACCAATCTGCCCCACTCCAAACCAATCTGCCCCACTCCAAACCAATCTGCCCCACTCCAAACCAATCTGCCCCACTCCAAACCAATCTGCCCCACTCCAAACCAATCTGCCCCACTCCAAACCAATCTGCCCCACTCCAAACCAATCTGCCCCACTCCAAACCAATCTGCCCCACTCCAAACCAATCTGCCCCACTCCAAACCAATCTGCCCCACTCCAAACCAATCTGCCCCACTCCAAACCAATCTGCCCCACTCCAAACCAATCTGCCCCACTCCAAACCAATCTGCCCCACTCCAAACCAATCTGCCCCACTCCAAACCAATCTGCCCCACTCCAAACCAATCTGCCCCACTCCAAACCAATCTGCCCCACTCCAAACCAATCTGCCCCACTCCAAACCAATCTGCCCCACTCCAAACCAATCTGCCCCACTCCAAACCAATCTGCCCCACTCCAAACCAATCTGCCCCACTCCAAACCAATCTGCCCCACTCCAAACCAATCTGCCCCACTCCAAACCAATCTGCCCCACTCCAAACCAATCTGCCCCACTCCAAACCAATCTGCCCCACTCCAAACCAATCTGCCCCACTCCAAACCAATCTGCCCCACTCCAAACCAATCTGCCCCACTCCAAACCAATCTGCCCCACTCCAAACCAATCTGCCCCACTCCAAACCAATCTGCCCCACTCCAAACCAATCTGCCCCACTCCAAACCAATCTGCCCCACTCCAAACCAATCTGCCCCACTCCAAACCAATCTGCCCCACTCCAAACCAATCTGCCCCACTCCAAACCAATCTGCCCCACTCCAAACCAATCTGCCCCACTCCAAACCAATCTGCCCCACTCCAAACCAATCTGCCCCACTCCAAACCAATCTGCCCCACTCCAAACCAATCTGCCCCACTCCAATCCAAACCAATCTGCCCCACTCCAATCCAAACCAATCTGCCCCACTCCAATCCAAACCAATCTGCCCCACTCCAATCCAAACCAATCTGCCCCACTCCAATCCAAACCAATCTGCCCCACTCCAATCCAAACCAATCTGACCCACTCCAATCCAAACCAATCTGACCCACTCCAATCCAAACCAATCTGCCCCACTCCAATCCAAACCAATCTGCCCCACTCCAATCCAAACCAATCTGCCCCACTCCAATCCAAAACAATCTGTCCCATTCCAATCCAAAACAATCTGCCTCACTCCAATCCAAAACAATCTGTCCCATTCCAATCCAAAACAATCTGCCCCACTCCAATCCAAAACAATCTGCCCCACTCCAATCCAAAACAATCTGCCCCATTCCAATCCAAAACAATCTGCCTCACTCCAATTCAAAAGTCTGCCCACACCAATCTGCCCACTCCAATCCAAATCAATCTGCCCCACTCCAATCCAAAACAATCTGTCCCATTCCAATCCAAAACAATCTGCCCCACTCCAATCCAAAACAATCTGCCCCAACCCAATTTACCCCAATCCAATCAGCCTCACCCAGTCCAATCCACTCCCTCCCCAATCCACCACACTCCAATCAATTCGACCCCACTCCAATCTGCCCCCCACAACAATCTGCCCCACTCCAATCCAAAACAATCTGCCCCACTCCAATCCAAAACAATCTGCCATTCAAACCTGTTTCCAGCAGCGGAGGGACTGCGAGCCATACCTGCTCTTCTCCCCAGGAGGGGACTCCAATTCCCAGCATTCGGAGCGCGCAGACGCGCACAAAAGGCACACGCCGGCCCGCGGCACAGTGTAGTGCCATTCAAACCTGTTTCCAGCAGCGGGGGACTGCGAGCCATACCTGCTCTTCTCCCCAGGAGGGGACTCCAATTCCCAGCATTCGGAGCGCGCAGACGCGCACAAAAGGCTCACGCCGGCCCGCGGTGCGGGACGCGCCCGGGTAAAGCCCGGGCCAAGGGCGGGCCCTTCCACGCCCGGAGGAGGCTGGGCTGGGCCCCCCGCCTAACATTTGTTTATCGGGACTGAGAAGTTACAAGGTATTGTTGCCCCTTTATATTTTGCAGGCTCCACTTTGCAGCTAGTCTTGATCTTTTGATTGTTTGTGTGTCATTTCTGAAAATTTCCATCTAGTTTTAAAATGAGTAAAAGGAAGGGTTATAAGGAAAAGCAAGGGGGTGGGCCTGCTGGGACTTTGGACGCCTTCCTAACTAGGGCTGAATCTGTCCTTGCTCATGAAATTGAACTAACAGAGAGAACGCTTTCCTTGGACTCACTCATTGCTCAAAAACGCTCCTCCCTTGGAGGACGAACCTTGGTTGCTGATCCCCCTGATCCCCCGATATCTGGGCAATCTGCAAGTGAGCCCGATACAGTTATAGCTCCGGGGTCGAGTTCGTCTTCACCCATTGATATCACTTCTGGAGGCCACATAGTGACGTGGGGGCAGGGAGCATCGGACAAGTTACTTACCTTCGGTAACGATATATCTGTAAGAAACCTTAGTAGTGATAGATTCCTTACCTTAGAATATCCCCAGGCGTCAGACTGGATCCGGAAAGTTTTCGTCAGCAGTACCCCTGCGCATCGGTAGGTGGCGTCGTGCGGCTCCGCGTCCGTCGTTGGCGTCGTGGTCACCGAGATGACGTCGCGGGCGCTACTTAGACACCGCCCACGCGCGCTGACGTCAGTTCTGTAAACGACTTTCCGCGCCAGGAACGCAGAGCCATGCAAGATACTGACCACTGGTGCATGTAAACTAGGGCCCTGAAAGGGATGACCTTAACCCTAGAAATCAGTTCGCAGAACGGGGAGGATGGGTGGTGCGGTAAGGAATCTATCACTACTAATGTTTCTTACAGATATATCGTTACCGAAGGTAAGTAACTTGTCCATCTGAAAGAAACACATAGTGATAGATTCCTTACCTTAGAATAGATACCCCAGCAATACCAACCCCGGTGGTGGGTCTGCGAACT
The DNA here is from genome assembly GCA_963921515.1 of Calotriton arnoldi. Taxonomy (NCBI): domain Eukaryota; kingdom Metazoa; phylum Chordata; class Amphibia; order Caudata; family Salamandridae; genus Calotriton; species Calotriton arnoldi. Next base: position 110,445 of record CAWUFW010003935.1, read on the forward strand.
AAGATCACACCAGAAAGTCACGGAGAACAGAACGGCCAAAGAAGCCGTCTCTCCAGACTTGGCTGTCCAGGCAATAATGCTTGGTAAACGTGTGCAGCGAGGCCCACGTGGCTGCCTGACAGATGTCTTGCAGGGGGACACCACGTCCCAATGCAGTAGTGGCTGCAGTAGCTCTGGTGGAATGAGCACGCAGCCCCACCGGAGGTTCTTTTTTAGCCAAAGAGTAACAGGCTTTGATACATAAGACAACCCACCGGGAGATGGTTCTCTTATGGACCGCCCGACCTTTCTTGGTGCCAACATAGACAACAAAAAGCTGATCGTCCACCCGGAACTGCTGTGTGCGTTTGAGATAAAAAGAGAGCGCACGTTTTGGGTCCAGACGGTGGAGCCGCTCTTCCTCTCTGGAAGGATGCGGAGGCGGAAAGAAGGTGGGCAAGGTAATAGTCTGCCCAATGTGAAAGGCCGTAACCACTTTTGGCAAAAAGGAAGGATGGGGCCTGAGCACAACCTTGTCCGGATGGACTGAAAGGAAAGGAGGCTTACAAGAAAGAGCCTGGAGCTCACTCACCCGCCTGGCGGAAGTGATGGCCACCAGGAAGGCAGTCTTTAACGTTAAAAGACGAAGAGGACAGTTGTGAAGGGGCTCAAAGGGAGCGCACATCAAGTATGTCAGAACCAGATTCAAGTCCCACTGAGGCATCACAAAAGGAATAGGAGGAAAAAGGTGTGTAATGCCTTTGAGAAATCTATTTACAACAGGGGACTTGAAAAGAGAGGGCTGATCAGGGAGCCTGAGAAAGGCCGAAATAGCAGAAAGGTAGCCCTTGATAGTGCCCAGAGCAGAGCCCTGCTGGGCCAAAGAAAGAAGGAACAGTAGTACCTCAGAAAGAGGGGCAGAAAGGGGATCCACAGCCTTTGCTGTGCACCATGCCACAAATTTGTTCCACCTGCAGGCGTATACAACTTTCGTAGAGGGACGCCTGGCTGCCAGAATAACGTCACAAACTTCAGGAGGCAAGTCGAAGGGAATCAGCTGCCGCCGCTCAATCTCCACGCAAAGAGGTGGAGGCTGGACAGGTTCGGGTGGAGGACCGTCCCCTGCTGCTGCGACAGAAGATCCTCCCGAAGAGGCAGTCGGATCGGGGGATCGATGCTCATACTGAGTAGCTCGGGATACCATACTCTTCGAGCCCAGTCCGGAGCCACAAGAATGACTTGGGCCTGGTCGCGCCTGATCTTCTTCAGCACTCTGGGCAGAAGTGGTATAGGCGGAAAGGCGTACAACAGACCGCAACTCCACTAGCGACGAAAAGCGTAGCCGAGCGAGTGCCGCCTTGGAAATTCCAACGCGCAGAACTGATGACATTGCGCGTTCTCTTCGGTGGCGAATAGATCTAACCAAGGCTCTCCCCACTGCTGAAAGACACCTTGCTCCACCTCCGAGTGAAGACGCCATTCGTGATCGAGCATGCACCTTCGGCTGAGTTCGTCTGCCCTGGCGTTCAGAGAACCTGCCAGGTGTTGAACCACCAGGGACATGCCCTGATGTTCCAGCCATGTCCAGAGACGCAGAGCCTCCTGACAGAGGGTCCACGACCCCACCCCGCCTTGTTTGTTGCAGTACCATATGGCGGTGGTGTTGTCTGTGAACACCTGCACTACTCTCCCCTTGACAGAGGGAAGGAATGCCTTCAGTACAAGCCTGATCGCCCGCAGCTCCAAAAGGTTGATATGGAGTCGGGACTCCGCCGGAGACCAGAGGCCTCTGATCTCCGCCTCTCCCATGTGGCCACCCCATCCCAGGAGGGACGCATCCGTCACCACTGTGAACTCCGGTTGGGGAAGGGAGAGGGATCTGCCGTCGACCCAATGCCGGTCCGTGAGCCACCACTGCAACTGTCGTGCAGTGCCCTCCGAGATCTGGACGTGATCGGACAGGTTTCCCTGATGCTGCGCCCATTGGAACTTCAGGTCCCTCTGCAGAGCCCGCATATGCCACCTGGCATGATTGACCAGCAGGATGCAGGAGGCCATGAGGCCCAGCAGCCTCAGAGTCACTCTGACCGAAACCCGGGACAAGGGCTGAAAGATGGGAATCAGAGCCCGACTATCCCGGACTCGCTGTTCGGGAGGATAGACCCGAAGCCGCGCCCAGAACCGCTCCGATAAAGAGGAGCTTCTGGGAGGGAATCAGGTGCGACTTCGGCACATTGATGGAGAACCCCAGCAAGTGCAGGAGGTCGGCCGTAGTCTGGAGGTGGGAGACGACTGTCTGGGGCGAGCCCGCCTTCAACAACCAATCGTCGAGATAGGGGAAGACTGAGACCCCTGATCTGCGCAGATGAGCTGCGACCACCGCCATCACCTTGGTGAACACCCGAGGGGCGCTGGTAAGGCCAAAGGGGAGCACGGTAAACTGAAAGTGCTCGTGGCCTACCGTGAACCGTAGGTAACGCCTGTGGGCTGGCAGGACGGGGATGTGGAAATAGGCGTCCTGCAAGTCCAGCGCCACCATCCAGTCTTGTGGGTCGAGAGCAGACAAGACCTGAGCTAGAGTGAGCATCTTGAACTTCTCTTTGCGGAGGAAGCGATTGACGTTCCGGAGGTCTAAAATAGGACGCAGGCCTTTGTTCTTCTTGGGCACCACAAAGTAGTGGGAATAACAACCACGACCTACTTCGTGCGTCGGAACGCGTTCGATGGCCCCCTTGGTCAAGAGGGCCGCAACTTCCTGCTGAAGAAGCACCAAGTGATCCCCGACATGCGGTGGTATTGAGGTGGCATGGCTGGGGGGGTAGTCTCGAAGGGGAGGGAGTAGCCCCTCCGGACTATCTCTAAAACCCATCTGTCCGAAGTGATGGTGCGCCAGTGGGGGAGGTGATGGCGGAGCCTGCCGCCCACTGGCGTTTGATGGGCCTGAAAGTTCGGACTAGGAAGGTTTGGAGGCAGTGGTGGCCGGGGTGGTGGTGCACTGACCCGCCCGCTGGCCCCTTTGTCCGCCACGGCGGAACCCGCGGCCGCGCTGGGATGATTGCTGCCCCGGCCTGTGGCTCTGTTGCGAACGCTGCGGGGCGCCCCTTCCTGTGCCACGAAAGGAGCGGAAGGCGGAGGAGGGTGGACTGCGGAGAGTCCCAAGGACTTGGCCGTAGCCCGTGAGTCCTTAAACCTTTCCAGCGCGCTATCCGCTTCATCGCCGAAGAGGCGACGGCCATCAAAGGGCATGTCCATAAGGGTGTTTTGGACATCCCCCGAAAATTCAGTGGTCCTCAACCAGGCGTGACGGCGAACCGCCACCGTCGTTGCAATCGATCTGCCCAGTGAGTCGGCGGTGTCTAGGCCACAACGAATCATGAACTTTGCTGCGTCTCTCCCCTCTGCAACAGCCTGGGAGAGAGCAGGCCGGGCCTCCTCCGGACACTGGGGCAGCACGTTCGCCACCGTATCCCACAGAGAGTGGGAATAACGGCCCAAGAGGCATGCGGTGTTCACGGACCGCAGCGCAGAGCTGGTGGAAGAAAAATCTTCTTTGCAAACTGATCCAGCTTCTTGGATTCCCTATCCGGTGGTGCGGAAGGGAAGGCGGTAGGGGAAGCAGAGGCTTGGACAACCAAGCTCTCGGGGTGGGGTGTTGGGAGAGGAAAATGCGGTCACCCGGAGCCGGGCGATGGCGTCGAGCCACGTTCCTATCCACAGGAGCCCCTGTGGTGGGCCTGGACCAAGTGCCCAAAAGAACGTCAGAGAGGGCTTCATTGAAAGGAAGCAGCGGCTCCGCAGAAGTAGCTGCTGGCTGAAGCACCTCTGTCAGGAGGTTAGTCCTGACGGCCACAGTAGGGAGCTGGAGGTGTAGGGCCTCAGCCGCCCTACGCAACACCACTGCATAACTGGCGCCCTCCTCCGTAGCCACGGTAGGAGAAGACAGCATGCCAAGGTCTGGTGAGGTATCCAGACCACTGGCGTCACCCAATTCCTCAGCCCAGTCCTGTTCAGACTCGCAGGCGGCAGCGAGAGGGTCCTCAGACCCCTCCCAGTCCTCCCCTTGCTCCTCAGGCTGTTCAACAGGCCGGAAATAAGGAGCAGGGACATCGGGATAGAATTCCCCAAGCAGCGTCGAGAATGGCATCGATCGACGCCGGCTCGGCGCCGTGTCCACCTCGGGGCTGAAACTGAGGTCGACGTCGTCCCAACAATCGGGCGGCGTCAGGATCGGTGCCGGTGGGGTCGACGTCGGCGGAGGCGTAACGAGGTCAACCGGCGTCGACCGGGATCCAGGCCTGGATCCAAGGGTGTCCTGCGGCGCCGTGGCCGGAGCCGACAGCAACACCGGGGCCGGAGCCGCCGGCGAGGAAACGCGAGGACACCCATGTGGGACCGCGGGGCCCGAAGGCGCACCGGCGGGACCCCAAAGAGGCGAGCCATGGCCGACAGGAACACCTGTATCTGGGCCGGAGACGCCGACGACCCCGGGAAGGGCGGGTAGTCGGGCGGCGACTACATGGACTGCGCCGGAGCCGCGGGGGTGGCACCACCCATACCCTCAGCTGCGTTGCACGACCGGCGAGGGGAAGTCGGAGAACGATGGCGTTTCTTCGACTTCTTGTGCTTCGCCTTACCTGACCCCGAGTGCGAAGACTTGGATCCCGAAGATCAATGGTGATGACTCCGTGCACGGTCCCTCGACCTCCCTCTGGACCGGGACTTGGAACGGCGCGGAGCCGACTGCCGGGCTGCCAGCAACTTTCGGGACCGCTCCCGCAAAGTCTTCGGCGCCATGGCCCGGCAGTCGGAGCACGACTTGGGGTCGTGGTCGCGCCACAGGCAGAAAAGACACACACGGTGCGGGTCCGTCACCGACATCATGCGGTGACAATCCCCGCAGGACTTGAAACCGGGCGTCCTAACAGCACCGTAGGAGTCGAAGACTCGATGAAAAAATGGAGACAAAAGTCTCAAAAAGTCAGTCAAAAATTGACTGGGGGTTCCTGCTCTTCCCGGATCTGCGCTTGCTGCCGCGGAAAAAGAAAGAACTGACGTCAGCGCGCGTGGGCGGCGTCCAAGTAGCGCCCGCGACGTCATCTCGGCGACCACGACGCCAACGACGGACGCGGAGCCGCACGACGCCACCTACCGATGCGCAGGGGTACTGCTGACGAAAACTTTCCGGATCCAGTCTGACGCCTGGGGATATTCTAAGGTGAGGAATCTATCACTATGTGTTTCTTTCAGATTTCTTACTCTGAGAATAGTAATCCGGAGCCTCCAATTAAGAAGAGAAGGGGAGGAGGACCTTCAAAGCAAAAAACATTGAAAAGGATTTGCACGGAGAAAAGTACAGGGATTGTGGATTTGGACTCAGCTCCCCCGTTCCTCATCTCTTAAATCTACAAGAACTACAAGGTCTAAGGACACCACTAAGGTCACTACTATGCAACCCCTTTTGGTGAATGATTATGCGCATGATTCTGATCTTTTGAAGAGAATAGAAACTATGGTGACTGTGCTTTTAAATCCCATATTGTACAAATTAACTCAAATTGAGGAAAAGTTAACTTGCATGGAGGCCTTGCATTCGCTGAGTCAAACCCCCCCAAACACTACCCAGTTAAATGAAGAAGTAAGGATGTCCTCTCACTCAGGTGGGGCCCCCCCTGTGCTAACTGATAATATGGGAAGTGATGTCCCTCAAACTGTAATAGGGATGTCTACTCATTCGGTGGACCCTGTCCGAGATCCTACTTCGAGATCTACTGTATATAGTTATCATCAGAATTTGACCCAAACTACCTTAGGTGCACCAATTCATATTCATGGTCTTACCTCGTCACATGGCGAATCTCAAGAAAATTTAAGAGGTCTAACTAATTTGCTAAGTCTATGTACTAATGGTACTGTGAACACACACTTTCCTTCATCTCATCCATTAGGTTCACTTCCCCCGGCTCGACTGGCACCTGATATTCCCTGTGTCCAACCTTCTATAAATTCTGTGCTTTCAGAGGGTGGAGCTTTAGCCTCTCGTTCTGGAAGGGGGGCTGCTCAACATTTAGCTGAGGTTGCCAATCCTAGAGAAAGATTAGATCTCCCACCAGCAGCTTGTCCCTATGTTATAGTGCTAGCTAATGTACCAGTACTGAAAGCGAATCAACAGGAAACAACGGAGCAGTTAATTCATAAAGAGCAGCATTGGCTTTTTAATCGTACAGGTGATAAGTTTAATGTATATAGACACATTATTATGGCTAGGAGGGTTAACTGGGTAGGAAGGGCTCCCAAAACTCTTAAAGGGGATTGTATTATTATAAACCTTGATAACCGTTATATAGTGGGTGATTTATTAACCTTGTTACCAAGCATTCCATCATTTTACTCTGAAATTTGTGCACTTCTGCTTGGTTTCTTCTATAAACCGGACACCTTACCTCAGACCCCAATGCACAGAGGAACTAATGGTCGGATGCCCTTAGGTTTTCTTCCTAATCAGTCTTTCCCTCCACCTGTTTTACCTTTATCTCTTAGCAATAGATTTGCTATATTGGAGGGTATGCCTGTATGTGATTGACTGGATGAGCAGAGCCTAATACATAAGGGTGCTGTTGACATAGTATCGCAAAATGGGCCTGCTGTGGTTTCTCTCCCCTCTGTGAATTTTCAACCACATCCAAGTTTGCAGATAGGTTGTCCGATTTTGTCTCAGACCCCGACACACTTAGAGAGCACCCCAGGACCTGTTGCAGTGATTTCTTGGAACATCGCTGGGTACAATAAAAAAAAGGCCAATGTGGAGTGGCTGTCTTTATTAACGACTAAGGATATATTGTGCCTACAAGAGACATGGGAAATTGACCCATTATACTTGAATGGGTATCGTTCATACTATACCCCCGCTATACCCTCATCATCTGGTCGTGCAAAGGGTGGCTTATTAACCTTACTTTCTAATACTTTTCCCCTAAAAGTGAAGTCATTTTTAAATACATCCTCATTTTATCATATTATTGTTCTAGAGTATTGTGCTGACAAATATTGGTTACTTATAAATTTTTATAATAATAATTTTGGTAGCAATCAGGCAGCGGTGTTGGCTCCTTTGGAAAGAGACATTGTTAACTTGGAGAAAGTATTCAGTAAACCTTGTGACATAATCTGGCTTGGTGACTTTAATGCTCACCCTTGTGATAAGATTGATACATCAGTCTGTGGGCTGGTGGATGACGACGGGGATTATGTCCCTCATTTTAGTCACAATGATTATGGTAATGGTTTAAATAGATTATTAATTACAAAGAATCTTGCGTTTTTAAACACTCCTGAAATTTTAACTGGTCAGCTAGGATCTACTTTTTTTAGTCGTTCCCTCTCCTCCACACTCGATTATGTTCTGGTCTCTGATCCCATAAGGAAGTTTTATTCCCCACTAGAGATTAACTTTTACGCTTTTAGTGACCATGCTGCAATCATGTTTCTTATCCCCACCTTAATGAAAAGGGAATGCTCTCTTAAACTTTATATTACTCCAGTACTTGCAAGGGAGAACGGAATTGTTTTGAAATGGGAGAGAGTTGATGCTGAGAAGTTTCTGGGCAACAAAGTCTCTAATCGAGCATCAGAGATAAGGGTATGCCTAGATCCTATTTTTGATGATGGCATGGTTACTGCCTTTGAGCTGATTTTGCGGGAAGTTAAGAACAATCTAATCCGCTTTGTACGTAATGGGCACCGCAAGAAATCTAATTGGTTTGATGAGGATTGTGAAAAATCACTTACAAATCTTCATATGGCCTTAAAGTCTAAACCTGGTAACCAATCTTTGGTCAAGTCCTTACGACAGGTTTATAAGAAATGTAGGATTGGAAGGTTGAAAGTCCTAAAAGAAGATTGGAGGGAAAATCTGCAAAAGGCTGCATTATTAAAGAGTTCACAGGCATTTTGGTCTGTGATTAATGCACCTTTTCTAAGAGATGAGCAGCGTATGTCTATAGATACCCATGTTGAACAGGAGGAATGGGTTACACATTTTGAAGGCCTATTCGGAACTAAGGAGGAGGTAATTATCCAGCCCCCCTCCCCAAGCCTAGTTGGCGTAGGAGTCAGTCCCCGGTTTACACTGGAAGAAATAAAACATACTCTTAATCAATGCACACGTGCGAAGGCACCGGGACCTGATGGTGTCCCGATTGACCTTTTTTTTTAGATAATCAAGACCTCTGGGCCCCGCTCTTAACAAATGTTTTTAATAAAATTACTCAAACAGGTGCACCGTCTTCCTGGAAGACGACTGTAATTAACCCTATTTATAACAAGCATTGGCATAGCCAATAGGTCTCGCCTTTGGGGCCTTGTAAGTGTTTAGCCATGCAGCACATTATTAGACTACCCAATGCATCACAAAAACTAAAATAATTAAATAAAGACGGTCTGGTAATGATCAACTACTTTCCGGAAAAAGGCACACTCAATAATAAACAAAATTATAGTAATTAATTTAATAAACTGGCCGAAGAAGCCACAAAATATATTTCAAAACCCATAATTTAGACAAGCACCTTGGTTTTATTTGCTCTCTGCAGCTGAGTCGCATATCCCGTAACACATGTGTAGGGCACTCCTATGAGAGATTAACGGGAGTCAAGGTAGAACAGGAGGTGTGAAGGGAAAGAAGGAAAGAGAGGAAGGACAAGAGTGGGTAGCATTTTTCAGGTAATTACAAAGAAGGATAGAGAGAAATACAAAAGGAGAAATTAACAGAAAGAAAATAAAGGGAAACGAGAAGCTGGAGAAGGATTCTGACATGTAAGAAAGAAAAACAGATGGGACGTGTTGAATAGGACTACAGAAAGGTTAAGTAGGGAAAAGTAACAATGGTTAAGGAAGATGGGGAAAGAAAGTAGTAAGAGAGTTGAGAGAAAATTAAGAGGTGGAAGAAAAGAGTGGTGAGAAATATCAAGAGGGGTAAAATACCAAAAAGGGAAAGGAAAATATATACCTGGGAGATAAAAGAGAGGCTAAGAGGAAAAGCTTAAGGAGTGTTGACAGAAATAATGTATCTAATTATAAAACAATTAGAAGAGGAGGATTGAGAGAGAAGCTTCACTGAATGCTTGTCTCCTCGCCCTGCCCTTCCCCGCTGTTGGCTCCACCGCTAGTCCTCAAAGCAGAGGAGTGTGAGCACCCACACTTATTGTTCTCCGTTTGAAGCACTGATGATAAGTAAATACGTTGCCCAGACCCCCACAGTGCCCCTAAAAACAACTGTGTTAGGCTTCTTTTTTCCACCTACGGCACAGCAGAGCTACCCAGATTCTGTTTATTTAGCATGTTTTATAATTCACCCTAAAATTTCTCCCACTTCTGCTCACAAAAAGTGTATCTGTTGTATGGCCCGGGAAAATTACTAACTGCGATGTGCAAAGCCCTTCACAATTGTGATAGATCCTTAAGCACTGCTAACCATCTATTAGAATCCCAAGGTAAAGAGGATGCCCCATCTCTAGAGCTGAAGAATGACATTTCTAGAATACAGCTTCAAATAATACACAAACAACGGTAAAATAAAACCCTGCAGAAAACATGTCCAGACACACCCTCCTTCTAGCCAATGCCTGATCAGTGGCCGAAGAGTAACTGAGCTCCTTACAGAACAGTGGACACGAACTATTAACAAGTTATGGATATTATATATAATAAGAACTGCGGTGGGACTACAGTAGAAAGATCTCTCAGACAAAAAGCATGGTTCGTGAAGTTAGACTGCATAGTACAAGACACCACAAACATGCACCACCCTTGTCAATACTCCAGCAAAGCGCAATGCTCTTGAACCCTACAAATGCTCGACAAACCAGACACTATGTGGACGTGCCAGGTAGGCAGTCTCCGAGCTGTCATGGCCGATTAAACTGCGTGGTAATGAGTAGAGAGAATGAGTGCATGTTTAGATATAAGCTCCAGTCGTGGACAGACCCAGTGGTGGTAATATGTTGTAAAGGATGCTGGATACGAAATTTAGTAAGAATCCTTTAATGATATTGAGGAGCTGCAGGCAGCATGACCACAGCTCTTAGTAGCAAGCAGTAACTGAACTCCCTTGAAAACATACATTCTCAATGACATAAGATAATTCTAAATGACATGTAGTAATTCCAAACACATATCACATTACCTGGATTCTAATAAAGAATGAGAACACAACATAATAGTAATTTATGACTTATAAAGCGTAGGAGACGGCGATCGCAATAATAGACAACCATACAATCCACAGAGGGGTGAAGTGCTCAAGCAATATAAAATCTATTGATGCGTTTAACTTACTAGAGTGTTGATGGAAAAGTATTGCAGAACACCAAATCTGAGCAAGGATTATTATTGTCCAAGAACCTCATTCTGAAAGGGCAGCAGAAATTGTAGTTAGGATTCAACACATCTTGTATGTATGTATGTGTGTGTGTATGTATGTATGTATTGGTATTTATAGAGCACAAACCTAGCTAGGAAGCAAAGGAGCGCTGTGCAATGTAAGGGAGCATGAACTATAAGTGGGGCATTTGCAGTAAGTTGAGCAAGTAATGATCCAAGGGAAGAGAAACTGTAATAATGCAGAGAGAAATGTCATACAAAGCTGTGATGAGGAAGACGACGATGTAAAGTATTTTAGGTGCGCTCAAGGCAAAGGATAACGCAAGTAAGGTAGAAAGATGCTAGGTAACCATGTACACAATCCTGGTGAGGAGCTGTGCTGCACAGCAGCAAGTAAGAGGGCAATTCATTGCAACATGTTGGTGTCAGGAGGAGATAGTCCCGCTCCTTGAACTCAGGTTCACTTTACACCATCACAGGCAAGGGTATGTTTTACTAATTTGGTAATGAGGGCTCCTGTTAGGACAGTGGGCTTTTTATAATCATACTAGGCACTGCAGAGCTTGTGACTGGGGCACATATCCATTGTGGTCAAGGAGGAGTTAAGGAAGGGTAAGGACTCGTTGATCAGGCTGTACAGATGGAGAAGATCCAGCGCAACATGTAAAAGCTGCACAGTGTACTGGTGACTTTGAGGACTGAAAAAACTGGGTCGACAGTACAAGAAAGACTAGCTAAAAAGGTGGCGTCTTCAGGGTGGAACGTGTCATGGGTTATGGCTAAAAAGCCTAGTTAACGCTTGGAATCTAAATGCCAACATCTGCTTGGATTAGCCAATAATGGTGTTATGTTTTCTTGTGAAGAGAGGGCTCTATAGGTGATGTGCTATGGGAGAGAGATATGCAGGGGAATGTTGTGGCTTTGTAGAATGATCTGCAGGTGAATATGTGCTCTCAGAGCATATCACACACCAAAGAATGACAAGTACTGAGAAATACAGCTGCAGCAAGGGGGCGGTGCCCTGAAAAAGTCAGACATCAAAGTATCCGAGTAAACCTTCAACCTGTGAAGATGTTCAACATTTTGTATGTATTTTTTAAATCCTCCAAATGTACTGGAGGCAAAATGATGCTTTTCGCATTCTCGCTTAGCAATGTTTCTGTGTCCGAGAAACATAACCTGTGCAAAATAACCGCTCCGCAAAGAAAATATATAATACTACTACAATGACAAAACTGAACTCAATAGGCATGTAATCATACATAATAATTAAGCGAAACTTCGGTTGTCAGCATGTCTCCCCAGTTAGTGCATTCGACCCACCGAGCAAAGGCTTTTTTCTTACGTATGTATACTGTAGACCCAATCCTCACTATAGTTTAGTAAACTGCAGTTTAGGAGCAGAGCACGCTTCCTGCACTCCCCAAAACAGGCGCAGATCCGGCTCCACCGCCGAGGAGGGAACACTTGCTACCTTGGGACCTCCAGGTACCCCAACCTCTGTATCAACCCCTAGAGCAAGGCTTTGGTTGTTTCATCTAAGAAATGAAGCCGTTCATGAGCTGGAAGTCGGATTGCACACCTCGGGTTTAACCAGTAGTTCTTCAAGAGACATAGCGCAACGAGGCCCATCCCAGACATAGGGAAGAAATGACATCATCTCGGAATGCTTGTAATATGCATACATTTACAGAGAAACATAGATTGTGGTTGCGTATTTTTGAAATAATGACATGACAGTTTAACCTTTCCATGTGTATTATTTTTAAATCTATGTAAAATTGAATCGCCATATTTAACTAGTTTATAACTTATTGTAAGGTGTTATTAATTTCATACTCGTCTAGTCTAATGGAATATCGACAAAAGTATTGTTCTAAACTGGCGACGCCTGGAGCCCAAAAGTGGAGCAGATTTATTATTTGCTGAATATATTGCTTCTAGACCAGCCGCGTGTTTTCGTCACACTTTGTACGCTCAAGGACCGCCCCCAGCAAAATATTAGCACGCTTGTTCATTATTAGGAAACACTTAATGTCACACAAGCATGGGGAAGACAATAGCGGCATAGTTAAAGTTTTCAATGAATGCAACGGAAATGCAGCAACACTCTAAGCTAGAGCACCCCTCGGACTTGGAGTCACAGCTGAAAGAAGCGCTGGGGACATCTGCACTGAAAGCCACATCAGCCGGGGTCGGTGCTACAACACGGGCGGTTCAATCACAAGCCCGAGGTACAGCGGCTGATAACCCTAACTTCATACAACGTACTTGCGACGAAACATACATCGACTGCAGTTGGGCAGCAAAGACACAATGGTCAGAAAACCCAGCAAATATGCATCGGCGTGATGGAGTACACCCTCGTCGCATGGCTCCTGTAACTCAGGCGGAGATCGAAACTGTGCCCGCACAGCTGCCACATATCCTACATTGACGTGCAAGCTGAAAGGAAGCTCTTCCACCCTCCCGGGGTTTGATTAAGCCTCTCAAAGTGCTGCGATCAGTGTGGCGCTCCAGCCCTTCCACCAGCTTATTCCAGGGAAGGAAGAGGAGCGATGATTAATAGATGCGGACTCCGAGTCAGTGCTGGCACGATAACATCAAGCTTAAGACGAGCGCCCATGAAAGAAACTAGACGGCCTCGGCATGAAGCTAATGACATCATCGTGCATGACCAGCGGCCACCATCTTAAATTCGGGCAATATACACTAACAAGCCGGCGAGTGGTGCGCGAGCGCGCTGTAAGGAATGCAGCTGCCATCGTGCCCGCCGCTGCACGCTTAAGTGAAACTTGATCCAGAACAGATGGCACCCTGCGCGCTCCCGAGACCCCAAGGCAATGGGAGTGAACGTTTTGTGGAGAGGCGGGACATGCACCCGTCTTTGGCCATTTGCGTGCTTTCAATTATTGAAAGCCACACGCAAAGGCCAATGGGATGTGTGGGAGGAGGCACACCCACACGGAGAAGGCTCTTGAAAGTCTGAAGTGATTCCAAGAGCCCTCTCCTAGAGCAGCACATGCGCGCTGCACTCTAGGCAAGACCTAAAAAGGGGGATAGGACAATCCCGAAAAATTATAGGCCGATATTTTTGATAGACTCTACCGCAAAATTAATGGGCCGGCTGCTTTTAAATAGACTCGAGGAATGGGTACTGGAAAAGAGTATTATAATTCCATGTCAGTATGGTTTTAGAAAAGGAAAAGGTACGGTGGACCAGTGTCTGAACTTGAATCTATTAGCAAAATATACGGCAGCCAAGAACGGCCATTTACATCTTGCCTTCATGGATCTGTCGGCAGCCTTTGACTGCGTGGCGCAGCCTAGGCTGTGGCAGATCATGGAGGCAATGGGGGTTGACATACAGATTATCAACATAATTCGTGATTTGTACACTGGTGCTACAGCTTGTGTCCGCTTTGGAAAGGAAGGAGAGTTCACTACACATTTTAAAATTACGAGAGGTGTGAGGCAGGGGTGCGTCCTTGCCCCCTTTTTATTTTCACTTTACACTAATGCCGTTGAATCTGCTTTATTGGGATCTACGCCAGATGTTCCTTACATCAACTCCTTACAGGTACCGATACACCTCTACGCAGACGACGCAGTGATTTTAGCTCGTACTGGTAATGCGATGCGCCGACTCGTGATGGAGTATACGAAACTTATGAACGAGTTGGATATGAAAATTAACTATTCTAAGTCCGTTGTCTTAGTGGCAGGCCCTAAGCAGCGGAAACAGCCTCACATTCACATTGAAGGGGGCAAGCTGGGAGTTTTGGATTCTTTTAATTATCTAGGGATTATGTTTGATCGACAGAACAATTGGAAAAGCATTATTATAAACAGGGGGTTGCAGATGGAAAAGAATATTGGGGCTCTTTTTAAATTTATAAAAAAAGTTGGTTTCAAACCTGTTGAAGCGATAAAGAAAGTTTATGAGGCCAAAACGGTATCTGCTGCCACTTATGGAGCAGCGGTTTGGGGCACCGTAGATTGCTCTAAACTGCAATGTATAGAAGACACTTTTTTGAAAAATCTAGCTTCTTTGCCAAAGTCATGTTCTAACTTCAATTGTCATATGGAGCTGAGTGTGCCTTATATTAGTGATAAAATCTGCATTGCACCTATTTTAATGTGGCACTCGGTTTGGCGGAAGGAGACTCTTTCTTTGACCAGGGATATTATAAATGACGTTTTGAAGCTAGACGGTGTGAGTAATATCAGTTGGCTACATTATGTGGAATCTACCCTTAAAGCAGCTGGGTTACATCACCTTTTTGTAGATCCAACAACTTGTTGGTCTATTTCTAAGAAAGATTTGAAAAATCAGTTACTTTCCAGATTGCAGGCAAGGAGGCAGGATTCTAACCTCAGGTTGTCGACAGTTAGAGCATTTCTCGCTGTTCCAAGTATAATGTCGATGGATGCGAACACAACTTATCTATCGTTTGTCACTAACTTGCAACACAGATACATCCTGGTGAGATTCCGGTTAAATCATATCCCCTTGATGCTGGGCCTCCCTCCCAATATCTGAACTGCCTTTTTGCACGTGATGATCGGTCTAGTCAGAATGACTTACATTATTTGTTTTTTTGTAAATTTTACCGTGAAGAAAGGAAAAGGTTCATTGTCCCCCTCATTCGCAAATTGAATTTTAGACAGTGTCGTGTGGCTCTTTTTTACCTGCAGTTATTACCTGACCCTTTCATATGTTCCTCATTGGCGTCATTTTTCCTATCTGCTCTAAAGAAGAGAAGATTACCTTGTCAATCTGTTACTTAATTAGGGGAACCAAGTTATGAATTGTGTAAATAACTGTGTGTATATCTGAATTATTTTCTTTATTAGTAAAATGGGAATAATGTTTCTTAACGTATTTTTATTTTTAACATTTGTAATTTTAGCCTATTGTAATACTGAAAATGTTTTATTTGTAGAATACTTTTCATGCCATCATTGTGTTGGCGAAATAAAGTTACTTTGACTTGACTTGACAATCTGCCCCACTCCAATCAGCTCCAATCCAAAGCAATCTGCCCCACTCCAATCTGCACCACTCCAGTCTGCCCCAATCCAAAACAATCTGCCCCACTCAATCAAAAACAATCTGCCCCACTCAATCCAAAACAATCTGCCCCACTCCAATCCAACCCACTCCAATCCAATCCAATCCATCCCACCCCTATCCAATCCACCACAATCCAGCCAAATCCAATCCATCTCACCCCACCCCAATCCATCACACTCAATGCAATCCACCCCACCCCAATCCAGTTCACTTCACTCCACCCCAATTCACACCAATCCTATCCATACCCCACCCCAATCCAATCCATCCAACGCAATTCAATACACCTCAATCTAATCCAACTGACACCAATCCAATTGACCCCACTCCAGTCCACCAAACTCCACTCCAATCCACCCCACCCCACCCCACCCCACTTCAATCCAATCCCGCCCTATCCAACCCACCCCACTCGAATCCACTTCACCCCAATCTAATCCACCTCACCCCAATCCAATCTATCACACACCAATCCATCCCACCCCACACTAGTTCACCCCACCCCACTCCAATCCATCGCACTCAATCCTATCCACCCCAATCCAATCAGTTCACCCCAATCCAATAGAATCCATCCCACTCAATCCAATACACCTCATTTCAATGCAGTCCACCTGATGCCAATCCAATTCACCTCACTCCATTCCACCCCACTCCAATCCACCCCACTCCAATCCACTCCAATCCACCCCACTCCACTCCACCCCACCCCATTTCAATCCACCCCACTCCAATAAAACCCACCCCATTTAGTTCATCCCACTCCAATGCACCCCAATCCACTGCAGTCCAATCAACCCCACGCTACTCGAATCCACCCCACCCCAGTTCAGTCAACCCCACTCAATCCAATCCAGCCCACCACACTCCAAACCACCCCATTACAGTCTAATCCACCCTAGTCCAATCTACCCCCTCCTCTCCACTCTAATTCACCCCACTCCAAACCACCCTACTTTATTCCAATCCAATTCACCCCAAATCAATCTAATCCACCCCCACTCCAATCTACCCCATCCTGTCCATCCCACTCCATCCAGTCCACCCCACTCAATCCAACCCACTCTACCCAATTCCAATCCACCCCAATCTACTCAAAGCCAATCCACCCCACTCCACTTCACTCTATTCCACCCCACTTTACTCTACGACACTGCACTTCATGACACTCTCTGCCACAGAACTCTACTCCCCTCTACACCACTCTATCCCCCTACTCCACTCTACTGCAACAAATCCAGTCTATGACACTCTTATCTCCCCCACTCCACTCTAGGACAATCCACGCCATTAACTTTTAGCCATGGTGAACAGCAGCCACACTGGTGTACAACATGGCAAAAACACATTGTCAAAGCCAACAGCTCTTGTATAGGCAAGACCTATTGGCTTTGTAAATGCTTTTTTTTTTTTTTTTTTTTTAGAATTGACCACATTCAAGCATTTCTTTTTTGCTGGTGTTCTTTAATAGCTAAAAAGCAGAATCGCCTCTCATTCCCACCTTCTCACGGTAGGGAAGAGTTTATTGTGAGCAGGACGAGATCCAAAGATAACTCAATCTTGTGCCATTTTCACAAATAAAGATGACGCTGCCAGTGTGAACAAGGGTCGAAAACACCCCGAGGCTACAGTAAAAGCCTACGTGATGGCATGCGTGGTTAGCATGCTCGAACAGAAACAGTGGTGGAGTTCAACAATAACTTAGCCCCTCCGCATCCTATGGCTAAGGAAAATTGGCGTCCCCCCTCTTAAAAAAAAAAAGGGAGGGGGGAAAAAAAGATGGCCCCGAGTAGGGGGTAGGGTCATTCGCCCTTGTGCTTTGGCTCCCTGCTAGTGGGTGCCAAAGGCTTCTTATTAGAAGACATTTGTGACTTGTGCGAAGTTTCTGAGCCCTATTCAGAAAGGGTATTTGTATATTCGAAGCTTACACTGTCCATGTGCAAGTGCGTCAGGGGAAAAGAGCTCAGTTCATACAGGATTCACAACTGACCCTTGCCAACTTGCGGAAACATTTTGGTTGTGTTCAGGCAAGAGGTCGAAGTGGGCGGGATCAGAGGGGCACAATGTGCCCATACATGTGTAATTTATGAAAACAGATCCCCTACTTTTTGTGAAAAGACAACTGTCGGGGAACAGTTAATTCCGATAGGTGAAATGTCAGGCAGGGAGTCTCATGTGCTGTGAAACTACAGACAGGCAGACAGCTAACTAAGAAACAAGGCTTCTTGTCAGGGTGCCTGTTTGCCTGAAATTAATACAAATGTGCGCAACTGGTTAATCTGCAAATGTAAAGGGTGCTTAGAAGCCATTTGGCTTTGATTGATAGAATCACTTGAAGCTTCCTCATGACACAGATTTATTCTTTTTGAGTGGCAGTGCAAGGGATTTACCAGCTGAGCTGTGAAATGTGTGCTTCTAAGGGACAGTAATATTTTTTTAAATTGCACTACGTACTGTCTGGCATTACTAAAATTTATATTTTGGAAGCACCATTTTACCTTAAACCTTTTTTGCGCATATTATATCAGTCTATGTTCTATTATGTGTAATGCTAGTTTAACCCGTTGCATGCGTCGGACGGCATCACGGTGGGCGTGTGCGGAGGACGGCCGGGGGCCGTCCGAACCGCGCACGCGTGGAATTCTTCAGCACAGCGGGGGAATTCCAGCCGCAGCGAAGCGGTTAAAATAATTCCTTACATATTCACAGTGCTTTCTGTCACTTTTTCTTAGCACTAAGCACTAACACGCGTTTTTTTAGCACTAAAACTACACAAGTCACTATTCTCCTCTGCACCAACCAAGATTCAGTTCTGTGGCTCTCTTGCAGACATCTGCAGTGCATTAACTAATAGAGGTTTCATAATGTACTATAGTCAAGTGCATTTCCAACTTATTATTTATTTTATATTTAAGCTGCACGTTATTTTATATGTAGTTAGCTGAAGGCGTAAGATCAAAAAAATGTACAGAATGTTTTGTTTTTTTAGCTACACTTTTCACCTCGCCTCCTACGCTCACTGACCCCGCCCCCATTGCATGCAGCATCACAGTTCCCATACTATCTTTAGGTAGAAGCCTACTGGAGAGCACAGCTGTCTGGTTTGCGAACATCATCTTGGGGACATTCAGAAAGCTTATCTGGGAATACATTCCGCCATTGCTTACCATTGGCTTTGTGGTTTGTAACTCACATTTGCTTGGTTTCCATTTGCTGGCTTTATTTGTTTTAGGCTGTCCAGCTTGAGTTTGTCCCTTGCCCAAACCCTATTTACTGAATTCTTCCATCGGTACTGGATTTCTGTAAACAGGCCTTTAAATCTTGTTTTTATCTTGTCACATGTTCTGTGCAATCAAAGACAGAGGTCAAATGTTAGGCTCTGTCTTCCAGAGAGCTTGGTGTTTTCTTTCTCGGACTTCAAAGTGAGAGGATTTATTTGACAATCATGCTGGCTACTCAGGGTGTGCTGTATGATGTTATTTTTTCTCTAGCACAAAACAAAATGCAAATGTCTGTAAATGAAATGTGCAGATATTTCAGAATTTGCAAAGCACAAATGAAGAACATTTTTGGGTAATTCTGAAGTGTGGTGGAAACAAATATTTTAATACAATCAAAACAAATCAATACAGTAGGTGATCACATTTCCACACATTCTCGTTTGTGTGCTGTATACTTTTATCAGTAAAACTGTATGTCTGTGCAAATGTAATGGTCATTTCATTTGAAGAAATGTTGTCTGTAATGGCAGTCCGCTACCACTACATGCATACTTCACTTTACTCCACTCCACTCTACACCGCACCACTTCACGCCACTGGACTCTACACTGTACAATTACACACTACGCCAGACCACCGTGCGTCACTGAACTCTACTGTGCACCACTTCACTGTACCCCACTTCATCAGAAGCCTCTCTACACCACTCTACTCTATGCCACTGCACTGTACCCCACACTACTCTACTATGGACCTCTGCACTCTTCGACACTCTACTCAATGCCACTGCACTCTACGCCACTTCACTGTAAAAACAATCTACTCTACGTAACTGCACTCTACGACACTCCATTCCATTCTGCGCCACTCCATTCCACTCTGCGCCATTCCACCCTATGCCACTCCACGCCATTCCACCCTATACCACTCCACTCTATGCCACTGCAATCTACTCGGCGGCACTCCCCTCCACTCTACCCCACTCAACGCCACTCTATTCTACCCCGCTGCACTCTGCACCACTTTACTCAAAAACAATACACTCTAGGCCAACCTACTCTGCACTGATGTACTGTGTGACAATACTCTACAAAACTTCACTCTACGTCACTCTACACCATTGCACTCTATGTCACTCTACACTAATGCACTCTACGACGCTACTCTGCAACACTGCACGCTGCCACTGAACTCTACGCCACTCTACTCTGTGCCACTGCACTCTATGCCACTGCACTTTACTCGTGCAAAAAGAACAGATGATGGACGGAATGCTGAACAAATCAAACATTCACCCCCAGTCACAGATCTGGGTAAAATCCATTGTGTTGTTTGCTCCCCATGCCATTCCAGTTTGGACCCAGCCACATGCATATCAGTCTTGACCCTGCTCCCAATAGGAACAATCCAGCCTGAACTGCCAGGCCAGGTCCTCCCTGGACCAGAAACAAGCATCCTGGGCCTGGCTGATGAGAGGTGATATCCTGAAACCGGTCTCAGGATGCTTCTTTCCAGTCCACAGAGGATCTGGCCTGGCAGTTCAGACTGGACTGTTACCATATGGAGCAGGGTCAAGACTGATTTGCATATGACTGAGTCCAAACTGGCGTGGCATGGTGAGCAAAAAAACAATGGATTAAACCCAGATCCGTGACTGGGGGTGAATGTTTGATTTGTTCAGCATTCCGTCCATCATCTGTTCTTTTTTGCTTTTGCAGCACTAAGTGGGTCTCATGCTCACTGTGCCACTGGATTTAAGCTAGCCTGGCTGATGAGAGGTGATACCCCAAAACTGGTCTCAGGATGCTAGTTTCCGGTTTAGGAAGGACTAGGCCTGGCAGATGAGGCTGGACTGTTCCCATGGGAAGCAGGATCAAGACTGATCTGCATATGGCTGGGTCCAAACTGGGGAGGTGTGGAGAGCAAAAAAACGATTGATTAAACCCAGATCTGTAACTTGGGGTGAATGTTTGATTTGTTCAGCAGTCCGTCCATCATCTGTTCTTTTTTGCTACTGCACTCTACTCTGTATCACCCTGCTCTAAGCCACTATACTGCACTCTACGCCAATGAGCTCTATGCCACTTCACTGTACGCACTTTAATCTACTGTGCACCACTGCATTCTATGCCAGTGCACTCTACCACACTCTAATCTTCACCCCTGTACTCTGCATCACTGTACTCTAACGCTAATGCACTCTACGCCATTACACTCCAGGACACTGCACTCTATGACACTCTACTCTGCAAAACTGCACTCTCCGCCACTGAACTCAACACTACTCTACTCTGAACTTTATGCCACTGCACACTACGCCACTACACACTGCGCCACTACACTCTACTCTGCACCACTCAACTTTACACCTCTCTACTGCACTCTACGTCAAATATGCTATACAACACTCCATTCTACTCCACTTTAGTTTATTCGGCACCACTGCACTTCACATCACTCTACTCTATACCCCGGCAATCTATGCCACTCTACTCCTCTGCACCCTACCCTGCACCACTCCACTCTACGCCACTTCACTCTACAACAATCTACTTTACACCACTGCACTCAATGCCATTCTACTCCACTCTGCGCCACTCCACTGCAATCTACTCTGCACCACTGTACTCTACATCACTACACTCCATGCCAATGGACTCTACACCACTTTACTCAAAACCAATGCACTCTACGCCAATCTACTCTGCACAACTGTGCTTTATGCCACTTTACTCTACAACATTCCACTCTATGATGCTCAACTCCATTAAACTATACTCCACTCTGACACTCTACTGCATGCCACTCCACTCTAAAACACTCTACTCCACTCTAAGCCACTCAATGACATTATTCCACTTTACAACGCTCTACGCCATTCTATCTATGCCACTCTGTGTCACTTTACTCCACTTTATTCTACAAAAGACTACTCAACTCCACTGCTCCAGTCTACTCAATGCCACTCCACTCTACGCCACTCGACTTTAAAGCACTCT
This sequence comes from Calotriton arnoldi, assembly GCA_963921515.1. Lineage (NCBI taxonomy): Eukaryota > Metazoa > Chordata > Amphibia > Caudata > Salamandridae > Calotriton > Calotriton arnoldi. Next base: position 132,098 of record CAWUFW010003935.1, read on the forward strand.
ACTACACATTACTCCGCTCTACAACATTCTACTCTGCTCTACAACACTGTACGCAACAACCTCTACGCCACTCCACGACACTATGCCACTCCACTCAACACTCTACTGAACTCTGACACTTTACTCCCTCCACGACACTCCACGATACCCTACTCCACTCCATAACACTCCACTCTACTCTACTCCACTTTTCTTTATCCCATGAACTTTTAGTCATGCTGAACAGCAGCCACCCTGGTGTACAACATGGCTAAAACATATTGGCAAAGCCAATAGCTCTGTATAGGCGAGACCTACTGGTTTTAATAACTGTCCTTTAAAAGCACACACTTCACAGCTCAGCTGGTAACTCCCTTGCAATACCACTTAAAAAGAATAAATCTGTGTCATCAGGACGCTTGAAGGGATTCCATCAATGAAATACCGGCTTCCAAGCACCCTTTACAATTACATATTAACCAGTGGAGCACATTTACATTTCTTTCAGGCAAGCAGGCACCCGGGCAAGGCGGCTTGTTAAGCTGTCTGTCACTCCCTCGTTTCACAGCAGAAGGGACTCCCTGCCTTACGCTTCAACTGGAGCATTTTAACTGTTGTAATTAACCGTCCCTCCTAGGACGGTTGCCTTTTCACAAGAAGTAGGGCAACTGTTTTTCTTAAATTAAACAAGTATGGCCACGTCGACCACTGGTTGAACTGGCCAAGAGGTGAAGATCAATAGAGAAAACCTCACTATGTATGTGTGACTAAATGTATGTACTTTTTAACGCCAGACCTAAAAAGGGTAGGGGTGGTATACTGACTGCGCCGCACCTCCCATGCACTGACTGTGTGAATTAGCAAATGCTTTGAGGCGACATCCGCGCATTGACAGGCCGATAGCAGTCTATTCTACAAATCCTCAAACATGTCCTTTTGCCACATATACACAAAAACGTAATTCTTGCACCACTAGTCGTAGCCGAAGAAACGTCATGCCACCGTGAAGGCTCTGTATTCCATCCCTTCTACAGTCATCCACCTTATTCATTCACATAGTCATTCATAAATTTACTAGGCAAGCCAGTATCCGTGCCGAGAAAGAAACAAAAAAACCTTCATTTTTGACACTTCTTATTCTCGGTCATGACCCACACAAGTCTATTATCCTGGGCTGGGTGACTAAGTCCAGCATTGCACAACAGTGTTCTGTGTGTTATCGAAAAATAAAAGTGGAAGGATTATTTTTATTGGTCTACTTCCAGGTCTAACGTGCGCTGTCAAGCAGCTTGTACGAGTGCGCCAGTGCCACGCAAACATGTAAGTTTATTTTTGTGGCGCTCCCTGCAAACACGTTTCCAGAACCGCCCACAGACTGAGAGCTCCCAATGCTGAGCTTTTCCAACCTGTGCCCTCTAACCCCTGTTAGAACTTTACTCACCCATTTAACGCATGCACAGATACGCCACTTAAATGGGTGTTAACGTTTCACAACAGCAAGCACTACAACCAAACACCTACTAGCTTAACACGCCACGGTATTCATTAAACAAAACACCTCGTACATTCCAAACACATCATAAACACATCATGTAATGTGGTCTAATACATGGACGTCTACAACAAGGGCCTACAAACGACACCGACTGCACATCTAACACCGCCTGAATATGTAACTAAATCACAAAAAGAGCGCCCAACAGCAAGTGCCTCTACCCGCTGGCTAGCGCACACATGCATCTGCTAGGCAGAATAGGTACTGAACGAGAAGATGCCTACGACCTCAGGATAGCTCTCCGGCATCACCCTTCACTCCCACAACCATCAAGTGAGACATTCATTTAAAAACACATCCTTTACCCTACTGACAGGGCACCTAAACACACACCCCTCTCACCCTCAAAGCAAACGTTAGGAGAGGATCTATTGGCAGCGGTGGAGAATACATGTTTTATTGCCATGGATTGTCCCCATGAACTGATATCAAATAACGAGCTAAGGTGCAACAATGGGTAATTCCAATATTGTAAAAAAAATTCTACATAAAACTAGCTCAGTTTTAAAGGACAATCCTGCAAAACCTTTTTGTAAACACAATAATCTTATCAGAATTCTCATCATGGCTGAACCTTAGATTTACAGTAACTAACCACAGAAAATAGGTTTGTAGGTCAAGCCTCAATTACTTTACTAGCGATCTCGCTTTCTTGCAGCCAGCCTTCTACTGGCATGAATGTGCACATTGTATCTGGTGGTTCACATCCCTGACACTTGTCCTTATCTGATGACTTCTAGGCATAGGAATGACCAATGGTGGAAGCATGTTTTTGGTACCAGCGGGGGAGGTAAAGTAGGAATATATATATATATATATATATTATCTACTGGCGGTCGCCAGTAGATAGTTATAGTTAGGACCTATTTTCCATAGGAAATCCACGACATTCTATTTGAAATAACTCTTGCGTTGGTTGACGAATCTTCGTGAAATTTTCAAACTTTATGGCCCGCTCCGGTCCGCTCCTACCCTGAAAGTTTCGGGGTGATTCGTCAAGCGCGGGCCGAGAAAAAAGGGGGGTCCCAAAACGTGTTTTCCCCATTCATTTTCCCATAGGAAACTTTAGCCACGGCTACAGCCCGAACTGCTGAACGGAATTACACCAAATTTGGCAAAGAGGTAGTTCTTGGTTCAGAAAGAACCCTTTTGTTAAATGGTGTAAATCCGTTCAGTAGTTCCTGTGAAAATCAAAATGAAAATCACATATATATCTATGGTCGCGTCGGATTCGCGCACCCTCCCGATCACGAGCTGCATGCTAATTGGCTGTCAACACTCCAAATCAGGAAGTGTTGGCAGCCATTTTGTCCCTCGGTAGAACCGAGGGACAGAAACAAGTGCGCAAAACGCACAAAGGGGGCAGGGTAGAAACACCCTGACCCCCTAGGTCTGCTCAGGGGGTCCTACAAGGACCCCCTGGGCAGAAAAAAGCATTAAAAAAAAAAAAAAAAAAAAAAGGATGCGCTCAGGGTGCGCGGATCTTGCCGAAAAAAAAAAAAATCGAAGCGCGGTCTCCAACGCTTCGATGCAAATTTGCCCCCGGGTGGCCCAAGTCCCGGGGGCATGCAGGGGGTGGGTTTATTGTTTATATGGGGGGCCTCTAAGGCCCCCCAAGCACCGGGGACCGCCAACCCCCGGGGCTTCTTTTTTAAATTTTAAATAACGTGTGGGGGGGCTCCAGCCCCCCCACACGCCCCGGGGACCACCACCTCCCCGGGGCACATAGAAAATAAATGTGGGGGTCCGTTACGGACCCCAGAGCCCCGGGGACCACCACCTCCCCGGGGCTGTGCAATTCAAGGGAGGGGGCCGCGCGGCCCCCCTCCTGGAGCCCTTGATGGCCCTGGGGACCGCCACCCCCAGGGCCGGCTCCTGCAGTGTCCCGGGGTGCCTACCCCCGGGACACTGTAGTTTGCTATGACAGGACGGAGCCTCGCGGCTCCCGTCCTGTCATAGCAAACTGCTTTGGATATTGGAAGAGAGAGCAGGGAAACCTGCTCTCGCTTCCAATATCCAAGCAAATTGTTTTCCACACGGGGAGCTGCATGTTAGCAGCTCCCCATGTGGAAAGCAATGCCGGCTCCCAAGGGACGCGGGAGCCGGCGGGACTGTGGGGGATTGGGGACCCCCCACAGTCCCCAACGGAGAGGGCCAGCCCCGGGGTTGGGGTCCCCGGGGCAAGTAGTGGCTCGGGAGGGGGCCACGCGGCCCCCTCCCCAAAAACAAAAAATAATAATTTTGAAAAAAAAAAGGAAAGGCCGGCCCCGGGGGATGGGGTCCCCGGGGCCTTAAATGGCCTGAGGAGGGGCCACGCAGCCCCCTCCAAATATTAACAAATTTAAAAAAGAGGGCATGCCCCGGGGGATGGGGTCCCCGGGGCCAATATAGGCCCAGGGAAGGGGGGCCACGCGGCCCCCTTCCCGTTTTATTTTAATTTTTAAAAAAAATGAAAATCCTCATGCCCCGGGGGATGGGGTCCCCGGGGCCAAAAGAGGCCAAGGGAAGGGGGGCCACGCAGCCCCCCTCCCATACAAAAAAAAAAAAGACCGGCATCGTGCCGGAGGCCCCGCCCCCACCCTGCAGCAGTCTGCAAACGCGTCCCCTGGCGCGTTTGCAGATGGGGAACGATTTCCCCTTGAATACTGGGGGTCCCTGGGGCCAACTAGCCCACCAGGAACCTCCAGTATGCGCCAGGGGCTGCGTTGCAGAGAGGTGTACAGAGGCCACGCCCCTTTTACACCTCTCTGCAACGCAGCTCTGTGGCGCTTTTGGAGGTACATGGTGGGCTAGTTGGACTCCAGGGACCCTCAGGATTCAAGGGGACTTAATCCCCCAACTTAAAATGCGCCACGGGCGCGTTTGCACAGTGGTGAAGGGAGGGGCGGGGCTTCAGGTGACATGTGTGCAAACAGGCCCCGTGGCGCATTTTAAGATGGGGAATTAAATCCTCTTCAATCCTGAGGGTCCTGGGGCTAACTAGCCCACCAGGTACCTCCAGTAAGCGCCACGGAGCTGCGTTGCAGAGTGTTGTAAAAGGGGCGTGGCCTCTGTACACCTCTCTGCAACGCAGCCCCTGGCGCATACTGGAGGTTCCTGGTGGGCTAGTTGGCCCCTAGGGACCCTCAGGATTGAGGAGGAATTAATTCTCCAACTTAAAACGCGCCACAGGGCGTGTTTGCAGACATGTCACCTCAGGCCCCACCCCTTCCTTCACCATTGTGCAAATATTCCTCTAAAATCAACCGAACTACGAATTCCGATTTACTCACCTGTTATCAGGAGAGACCTCAGTGCTGCATCTTTGAGCCCAGTACTGATCCTGAAAAGTAATTTTAACCGTACTTACCAGTATCTTGAATTTCCTTCTATAGGCTAACATTGACTGGTTTCACTTGGAAATTCTTCTAAGTGTGGAGTTTTGGAACTTTATAATATTCCTCTAAAATCAGCCGAACTACGAATTCCGATTTACTCACCTGTTATCAGGAGAGAACCCAGTGCTGCATCTTTTAGCCCAGCACTGACCTTGAAAAGTAATTCTAACCGTACTTACCAGTAACTTGTATTTCCTTCCATAGGAATCCATTGTCTGGTTTTCAGCAGAAAAGTTTGTGTCGATTTTCACAAACTACAAATATTCCTTAAAAATCGCCTGTATGACTTAAACGCATTCTTTCAACTGTTTACAGGAGATGCACCAGTGCTGGATCCAGGATCCACCACTGAGTAAGAAAAAGTAACGATAACACTACTTACCTGCTAAGTGAATTTCCTCCCATAGGATAACATTGGTGATTCTATGTGAAAAAGTTTCCGTGTCAACTTTTAAAATACAATAATATTCCTTAAAAATCACTATTGTAACCAAAACACTTTTACTCAACTGTTTACAGGAGATGTCCCAGGACTGAATCTAGGATCCAGTCCTGTGGTGAGAAAAGTAATCCATAAAGTACCTAATTGCATTTAAGTAGAAATTCACATTGAGCTCAATGTTGCATTGTGTTTGAAATTGTGTTGCCCATTGCAACAACTGTAACTACTGTACTTAAAAGTCTATTGCCTATTTGCAAAGTATTTAAACTAAAGTAATTTATTCTGAGAAAGTATATTTTGTAATGTATAATGTAATTACAATGTAATTTAAAAAATAAAATATCTAAAAAATAAATAGTTGAAAAAAATGTTGTAAATTAGTATCAAAAAAATAAATATAACAATTAATACAATTAAAAAATTGTCATTTACAAAACCTTTGAAATTCACTGAAAAAAACCATAGGTTTCAGGCACGTTATAGTTAGAAATTAGCATTTAAAAAACCTTACAAATTCACTGAAAAAACCATAGGTTTCAGGCACGTTATAGTTAGAAATTAGCATTTAAAAAACCTTTGAAATTCACTGAAAAAACCATAGGTTTTAGGGACAGTTATAGTTAGTTGGACATTGCACTCGTACAAAACCCGTGAAATTCCCCCGTTGCACAAGTTACTAACTTGTGTAACGATATATCTGTAAGAGACAGTAGTTAGTGACAGATTCCTTACCTTAGAATATCCCCAGGCGTCAGGCTGGATCCGGAAAGTTTTTTGCGTAGCAGTACCCCTGCGCGTCGGTAGGCGGCGTCGTGCGGCTCCGCGTCCGTCGTCGGCGTCGCCGGGATGACGTCGCGGGCAGTACTTAGGCGCCGCCCCTGCGCGCTGACGTCAGTTCTGTACACGACTTTCCGCGCCAGGAACGCAGAGCCATGCAAGAAGCTGACATAGGTGTCTGAAAAATACTAGGGCCCTGAAAGGGATGTCCTTAACCCTAGAAATCAGTTCGCAGAACGGGGAGGATGGGTGGGCGGTAGGAATCTGTCACTAACTACTGTCTCTTACAGATATATCGTTACACAAGTTAGTAACTTGTGCATCTGAAAGAGACACGTTAGTGACAGATTCCTTACCTTAGAATAGATACCCCAGCAATACCAACCCCGGTGGTGGGTCTGCGAACAAAGATCAGACAAGGAAGTCCTGGAGGACAGAACGGCCAAAGAAGCCGTCCCTCCGGACCTGACTGTCAAGGCAGTAATGCTTTGTAAACGTGTGCAGCGAGGCCCACGTAGCTGCCTGACAGATAACCGGCAGCGGAACACCGCGGCCCAAGGCCGTGGTAGCAGCCGTTGCCCTCGTGGAATGGGCACGCAGCCCAACAGGAGGCTCCTTCTTCGCCAAAGAATAGCAGGTCTTGATGCACAAGGTAACCCAGCGGGAGATGGTCCTCTTGTGCACCGCCTAACCTTTTTTGGCGCCCACGTAGCCAACAAAGAGCTGGTCATCCACCCGGAAGTGTTTTGTGCGGTCAATATAGAAGGAGAGCGCACGTTTTGGGTCCAGACGGTGGAGCCTCTCTTCCTCTCTGGAAGGATGCGGAGGCGGAAAGAAGGTGGGCAAAGTGATGGTCTGCCCAATATGGAAAGCAGTAACCACCTTTGGCAAGAAGGACGGACGCGTCCGAAGAACAACCTTGTCTGGATGAACAGACAGAAAGGGAGGTTTGCAAGATAGAGCCTGGAGCTCACTCACCCGCCGAGCGGAGGTGATGGCCACCAGAAAGGCTGTCTTTAGAGTCAGAAGACGAAGAGGACAGTTATGTAGAGGCTCAAAGGGAGCGCACATTAAAAGGTAAGAACCAAGTTCAAGTCCCACTGAGGCATCACAAACGGAACAGGAGGAAAGAGGTGAGTAATGCCTTTTAAGAACCTGTTAACAACAGGGGACTTGAAAAGGGAGGGCTGATCAGGGAGCCTGAGGAAGGCCGAGATAGCACAAAGATAACCCTTGATGGTACCCAGGGCAGAACCCTGTTGGGCCAGAGAGAGAAGGAACAGAAGGACCTCAGACAGAGGGGCAGAAAGGGGATTCACAGCCTTTGCTGTGCACCATGCCACAAATTTGTTCCACCTGCAGGCGTATACCACCTTAGTGGAGGGACGCCTGGCTGCCAGAATCACATCACAAACTTCGGGAGGCAAGTCGAAAGGAATCAACTGCCGCCGCTCAATCTCCACGCAAGCAGGTGTAGACTGGACAGGTTCGGGTGGAGGACCGTCCCCTGCTGCTGCGACAGAAGATCCTCCCGAAGAGGCAGACGGATCGGGGGATCTACGCTCATATTGAGTAGCTCGGGATACCAAACTCTTCGAGCCCAGTCCGGAGCCACAAGAATGACTTGGGCCCGGTCGTGCCGAATTTTCTTCAACACTCTGGGTAGAAGTGGTATAGGCGGAAAGGCGTACAATAGACCGCAACTCCACTCGTGACGAAAAGCGTCGCCGAGCGAGTGCCGCCTTGGAAATTCCAACGCGCAAAACTGATGACATTGCGCGTTCTCTTCGGTGGCGAATAGATCTAACCAAGGCTCTCCCCACTGTAGAAAGAGTCCTTGCGCCACTTCCGAGTGAAGACGCCATTCGTGATCCATCATGCACCTGCGACTGAGTTCGTCCGCCCTGGCGTTCAGGGAACCTGCCAGGTGTTGAACCATCAGGAACATGCCCTGATGTTCCAGCCATGTCCAGAGGCGCAGAGCCTCCTGACAAAGGGTTCACGACCCCACCCCGCCCTGTTTGTTGCAGTACCACATGGCGGTGGTGTTGTCGGTGAACACCTGCACCACCTTCCCTTTGACAGAGGGAAGGAATGCCTTGAGTGCAAGTCGGATCGCCCGGAGCTCCAGAAGGTTGATATGGAGCCGGGACTCCGCCCGGAGACCAGAGGCCTCTGATCTCCGCCTCTCCCATGTGACCGCCCCATCCCAGAAGGGACGCGTCCGTCACAACAGTGTGCTCTGGCTGGGGAAGGGAGAGGGATCTGCCCATGACCCATTGCCGGTTCGAGAGCCACCACTGCAACTGTCTTGCAGTCCCCTCCGAAATCTGGACGTGATCGGACAGGTTGCCCTGGTGCTGCGCCCACTGGAACTTCAGGTCCCACTGCAGAGCCCGCATATGCCATCTGGCATGATTGACCAGCAGGATGCAGGAGGCCATGAGGCCCAGCAGCCTCAGGGTCATCCGTACCGAAACCCAGGATAAAGGCTGAAAGATCGGAATCATAGCCTGAATATCCCGGACTCGCCGTTCGGGAGGATAGGCCCGAAACTGCGTTGTGTCCAGAACTGCTCCGATGAAAAGGAGCTGTGGAGAAGGAATCAGATGAGACTTTGGCACATTGATGGAGAACCCCAGCGAGTGCAGGAGTCCGGCCGTAGTCTGGAGGTGGGAGACGACTGCCTGGGACGAGCCCGCCTTCAACAGCCAGTCGTCGAGGTAGGGGAAGACTGAAACCCCTGCCCGGCGCAGATGAGCTGCGACCACCGCCATCACTTTCGTGAACACCCGAGGGGCACTTGTAAGGCCAAAGGGGAGCACGGTGAACTGAAAATGCTCGAGGCCTACCGTGAACCGAAGGTAACGCCGGTGGGCCGGCAGGACGGGGATGTGGAAATAGGCGTCCTGCAAGTCCAACGCTACCAACCAGTCTCCGGGGTCGAGGGCAGTCAAGACCTGAGCTAGGGTGAGCATCTTGAACTTCTCCTTCCGGAGGAAGCGATTGACGTTCCGGAGGTCCAAGATAGGACGCATGTCCTCCTTGTCCTTTTTGGGCACCAGAAAGTAGTGGGAGTAGCAACCACGCCCTACTTCTGGGGTCGGAACATGCTCGATGGCCCTCTTGGCCAAGAGGGCCGTGACTTCCTTCTGTAGAAGCACCAAGTGATCCCCTGACATGCGGTGGAATTGAGGTGGCATGGCTGGGGGGTGGTCTCGAAGGGGAGGGAGTAGCCCCTTCGGACAATGTCCAAGACCCACTTGTCCGAGGTGATGGGACGCCAGTGGTGAAGGTGATGGCGGACCCTGCCCTCGACTGGCGTGCTGTGCACCTGAAAGGAGGGACTAGGAGGGCTTGGAGGCCGCGGACGGGTTGGAGGTGGTGGCCTGACCCGCACACTGGTTGCCCGAACCGCCACGGCGGTATCCACGTCCTCGGCCACGCGAAGGCGCTTGCTGCGCGGGCCGTTGGCCGGGCTGTGGACGTGACTGGGCGCCCTTCCGTGGCCACGAAAGGGGCGAAAAGCAGACGTTTGCGGAGGGCGCACAACAGCAAGGCCCAGGGACTTAGCAGTAGCCCGTGAGTCCTTGAAACGCTCCAGCGCATGGTCTGCCTTCGAACCAAAAAGACCGACTCCATCAAAGGGCATGTCCATGAGAGTATTCTGGACATCCCCTGAAAAACCAGTGGTTCTCAGCCAGGCGTGGCGACGCAGCGCCACCGTCGTTGCAAGCGATCTGCCCAGCGAGTCGGCGGTATCAAGGCCACAGCGGATGGTATATTTAGCCGCATCACGCCCTTCCGCAATAGCGCGGGTAAGCAGTGTCTGGACCTCCTCAGAACACTGCGGCAAAACATCAGCCACCGAATCCCACAGGGAGTGGGTGTATCGGCCCAAGAGGCAAGCGGTATTAACAGACCGCAAGCCAGCACTGGAGGAAGAGAAAGCCTTCTTCCCAAAGTGATCCAGGCGCTTGGATTCCCTATCCGGAGGGGCGGTAGGGAAGGCTGTTTGGGAGGCAGAGGCTTGGACAACCAAGCTCTCAGGGGTGGGGTGTTGGGAGAGAAACAGGGGGTCGCCCGGAGCTGGGCGATGGCGTCGGGCCACGTTCCTATCCACAGGAGCCCCTGTGGTGGGTTTGGACCAGGCACCCAAAAGAACGTCAGTGAGTGCATCGTTGAACGGCAGCACAGGCTCCGAAGAGGAGGCCGCCGGCTGAAGCACTTCAGTCAGGAGGTTAGTCCTGACGGCCACTGTAGGCAACTGGAGATTTAAGGCTCCAGCAGCTCTACGCAACACCGTTGCAAAATTAGCCCCCTCCTCCGTTGCCACGGGAGGAGACAGCATGCCAGAGTCGGGGGAGGTATCCAGCCCACTGGCATCCCCAAGTTCCTCAACCCAGTCCGGGTCAAACTCGCACTGGTGTGTGAGAGGGTCGTCAGACCCCTCCCAGCTCTCCTGGTCCTCCTCAGGTTGAAAATATGGAGGAGGAGGGACATAAGGGACCCAAGGTCTCATCGGCGCCGGAACCGGCGTCGGGCGACGCCGGTCCGGCTCCATGTCCGGACCCGGGGAGAACCGGGGAACGACGCCGCCCGGAGCCCCGGACGGCGTCGGAAACGGCACCGGGGACATCGGCGTCGGCGGAGGCATGGTTAGGTCAACCGGCGTCGATGGGGGTTGCGGCACCACCGGAACCGGGGTCGAGGCCGGGGCCGGAGCCGAGGCCGGGACGAAGGCTGGTGGGACAGGCGACGCCGGGACCGGAGTCGACGGCGACGCCGGAGCAACCCCATCAGGGCCCGCGGGGCCCGAAGGCGCACCGGAGGGACCTTGAGGCCCGAAGAGGCGGGCCATGGCCGACAGGAATTTCTGTAGCTTCGGCCGGAGTCGCCCCGAACCCGGGTAGGACGGGTAATGCGGGGGCAACTCGACAGGCACGTCCGGGGCCGCGGGGACGGTGCCGACAGGGACCTCAGCCGAGTCGCGCGACCGGCGAGGCGAAGTCTTAGAGCGATGACGCCGCTTAGACTTCTTGTGCTTCGACTTACCGGAGGAGCGCGAAGACTTGGATTCCGACGAACGGCGGGGACTCCGCGTCCGGCCCTCGACCTCTCCCGGGACCGGGGCTTGGTGCGGCGCGGAGCCGACTGCCGGACTTCAAGGAGCTTTCGAGACCGCTCTCGCAAAGCCTTCGGATGAAGTTTCCGGCAGTCAGGGCACGACTTCGTGTCGTGGTCTCGGCCGAGACAGAAGAGACACTCGAGGTGGGGGTCCGTGATGGACATCATACGACCACATTCCTCGCAGGGCTTAAAGCCGGGCATCCCTACGACACCTTAGGAGTCGTGAAGACTCGTTGAAGAAAACAGTGAAAAATTTCACAAAAAAGATAGTCAAAAAGTGACTAGGGCACTGCTCTTCCCGGATCTGCGCTTACTGGCGCGGAAAAAGAAGAACTGACGTCAGCGTGCAGGGGCGGCGCCTAAGTACTGCCCGCGACGTCATCCCGGCGATCACGACGCCGACGACGGACGCGGAGCCGCACGACGCCGCCTACCGACGCGCAGGGGTACTGCTACGCAAAAAACTTTCTGGATCCAGCCTGCCGCCTGGGGATATTCTAAGGTAAGGAATCTGTCACTAACGTGTCTCTTTCAGATATAGTTAGTTCAGCTAACTATAACTCGCGCCCCGCAATTCACTGCTGATGACGTCACATATTACATCACTCATGACATGGTCAGTGACATCACTGATGACATCACTGATGACATCTCAAATGACATCACTGATGACATCATCCATGTGATAATTTCATGCATCTTCTCACACCCTAATATAACTTTTGATACACCCACTCTTATTTACAGACTGCCATTCGCAAAACCATACACACTCCAATACCAATAACTATATACCCACTCACTGATTCTTAGGTCTACACACACACATCTACTCACTCACCCGTCCAGTCACTCATACTTACAGTCACTCAGTATAGGACTATCATATGCACTCATACACCTATATAAACACTCACACACCGCCACTCATCCATAGAGGTACTCACACACCTAGTCAGTCATGCAAAAAATTAATCACACACCCATTTACTCACCTATAGAGTTATACACACACCAGCTCACTTAGTCATACAAATACTAGCACATTCTTACGCTCTTATACAATAACTGATACAAGCACACACGCATCCATACAGCCACTCTCACAATCACACACTCTCACTTATAGCCTTTTAAATACTCTAACACACATATATACTGCCTTTTACATATGTAGTTACTCGCACATGTACCACTGAGATATACATTCACTCACTAACACACCCATACACACACTCACCCATCCAAGCAGTCCATCACAGACGCACTCTTCAAATCATGCACCCAGTGAATCACCCACTCACACATCTATGTACAGAGTCGCACACACCCCACCCACACAAACACTCAGGCACCCATACAGATACTCAGACAACGAATCAATAACTCATATAGATACTCATGTAGCTATTCACAAACCCATGCAGCCACTTACACAGCAACAGACAGACGGATACAGACATTCACCCAGTTTAGTCACTAACCCATGCATTCAGTAAGATACGTTTAATCACTCACTTATACAGTTAGTCACGCACCTACTAAATCATCCATACAGACACTTATACACCCACTCATTCTTCAATACGCCTTTCCCTATATACATTAAAAATATTTAAACTTTACAGAAACACAGTCACTAGATGATGTCATCAGTGATGTCATTTGAGATGTCATCAGTGATGTCATCAGTGATGTCACTGACCATGTCATGAGTGATGTAATATGTGACGTCATCAGCAGTGAATTGCGGGGCGCGAGTTATAGTTAGCTGAACTAACTATAACGGGGGAATTTCACGGGTTTTGTACGAGTGCAATGTCCAACTAACTATAACTGTCCCTAAAACCTATGGTTTTTTCAGTGAGTATATATATATATATATATATATATATATATATATATATATATATATATGTGTGTGTGTATATATATACCTGTGTGTGTATATATAGATGTATATGTATATCTGTGTGTGTGTGTAAATATAGGTGTATATGTATATATATATATACACACACACACATATATATATATACACACACACATCTATATATATACACACGCCGATATATATATATATATATATATATATATATGTGATCAAGGACCGGTGGTGTCCGAAACGCGTCGTACCTGAGGAATAAAAGTATAGTGCCATAACTTCCAGAGGTTCGTGTGTCTCTTTGTTCGCCTGACGGAGGTACGGAGAGTCCATGTGGTCTTTTTGGATATATATATATATATATATATATATATATATATATATATATATATATATATATAATACACACACAACATAACGAACAGAACCAAAAAAAACTGAAATTTGCCGGTTATTGGGTGCAAAGCACAATACATATAACTAGCACCCTCACCAAGTACTGCCCCTTGTACACATCCTGTTTTTTTGTACTGAGCATGGTGGAGGCACGAGTTATATTATGTATTGTGCACACCAGAACTGGCAAATTTCAGGACTTTTTTCTGAACTCGGTTTTAAATTTGGCTCTCCCTACTGGATCAGTAACTTGCTAAGGGCCTGAAACCTCATTAGATGCAGATTCAGCAAACAGTGCTATAGTTATAAACAAATACAAATCTTATTAAACCCTCTCCAGGTGGATTGGCATAAAATTTGGCACACCAATCTAAAACAAGCCCTTCAAAGATTTTGCAATATTTTCGGCAGATTCATCAAACGGTGCCAATGTTATTTGCAAATGAACACTTTTTTTCAACCCCTTTTTCAAAAGGACTCCCTTGATGGATCTGCAAAATACCTGGAAATACCAAAGGAAGGCTTGATGTGCTAAGTCTCTGCCAATTTTCAAGCACATTGATCAAACGGTGCTAAAGGTATTAGAAAATCAAAACATTTTGAACCACCACTTCCCCCACCTGGATCTGCATGAAACCTGAAACACCTTCACTTTCTACTTGGTAACTGCCAGCCACATTTAATGCAGTCATTAAACAGCCCCAAATTTACAAGCAAATGAAAAATGTATTTTCTGCTCTTTAACTTGGTTCACACCCCCCCCTTGATGGATTGGTAGAAAACATGACTTCAATAGAAAATGAATCCTTCCAAGTGTCTGCAAATTTTGCACAGAACCACAATACAGTGTCAAAGTTATTAGTGAATTAACAATGTTATGCCCCCCTCATTTTTTAAGAGCCCCTCTCAAAACTGATATTACCAATAGTAATCTCAATTCTATTTCTAAATGCAAAAGTGTTAACCTTTTAAAGCCACCCAGTACCCTTTTCAAACACTAGTACCTCAAAAACTTTTGAACGGATTTACACCAAACTACAAAAAGAACCCTTCTGAGCACAATTCTACTTTCATGTCCAGTTAGGCACAAATCTGTTCTGCAGTTTTTGCTACCACCTCAAGCAAACTTTCCTATGGGAGATCAATTCAAAAGCACTTGTTTTTTGGGCCTCGTTTTTTAACTTTTTAACTGCATGGAAGTGCACAAAAATTGGCATGCCAGACCTTAGCTGAGTAAGGTAAGAGTGCTAAATGTGGTGCAGATTAAACCACAGGGGCCAAAGTTCCAGATAAATAAAAAATAAGCCTTTTTAATGAAAAGAGCAGCTGAACGATAACTACAGTGCCATATATACATAAAATGTTTGAGTGCAGGAAGGCTGAAATGGCCGAAAGATACCCTTCAACCGTGCCTGGTAAGGGATAAGGCAAACAAAAGGTTTCACACAAGAGTGTAGACAGAGGATCAACGGATCTGGCAACACACCAAGCCACAAATTTGTCACATCTGCAGGCATAAATCATTTTTGTGGAGGGACACTTGAATGCCAGGATGACTTCACGTACTTCAGGAGGGAGGCCAAATACCCTCAACTGTCACCGATCAATCTCCACGCATTTAGATGCAGAGTGTGCTGGTTTGGGTGCAGGGCCCTGCCCTGTTGCTGCCACAGGCAATTCTCCCGAAGGGGTAGCCTGATAGAAGGACAGAAGCTCATGAGTTTGGGATATCAGACTCTCCATGCCCAGTCCGGAGACACTAAGATGACTTGGGCCTGGTCATTCCAAATCTTTTTGAGAACTCTGGGCAGGAGTGGTATTGGCGGAAAGGTGTACAGGAGTCCCAAGCTAAACTCAAGATGACTATATCTCAGAATGAGAGCCGCCTTGGAAACTCCAGCATGCAGAAGTGCTGACAATGCATGTCTTTGGAGATAGCAAATAGAGCAAACCAACGTTTCCCCCAGTCTCTGAAGAAACTTTGCACAATCTCTCAACAGAGATGCCATTTGTGATCCCCGGGGCATTGGCGGCTGAGTTAGTCTGCTCTGGCATTCAAAGAGCCCACCAGATGATAAACCACCAGGAAAAGCCCTAATGTTCCCCAGCAATGTCCAGGGATGCAAGGCCTCTTGACACAGGGTTGCAATACCATATGGTGATGGTGTTGTCTGTGAACAGATGAACCAGCCTTCCCTTGATGAAAGGAAGAAAGGCTTTCAATGCCAAGCGAATCGCTCTCAGTTCCAACAGACTGATGTGGAGCAGAGATTCCTCGGAGACCGGAGTCCTCTTATCTCCACCTCTCTCCCAGATGGGTGTCTGAACCCAGAAGTGATGCATCTGTCACTACTGTGAGCTCTGTATGGGGAAGGGAGACATGTCTTGCGCTGACCCAATCGCGGTCCGTAAGCCACCACTGCAGATCTTTTGCAGTTCCTTCCGATATATGGAGCAAGTCAGAGAGATTCCCTTGATGCTGTGTCCACTGGAACTTCAGATCTCACTACAGAGCTGGCATATACCAACGGGCATGTTTTACCAGAAGGATGCAGGAGACCATGAGACCTAACAGCCTCGGAGTTAGTCTCACCACAATCCAGGATAGAGGCTGAAACATCAGAATCATAGCCCGAATATTCTGGATTCGCTGGTCTGGAGGATAAGCCCAAAAGTGCACTATATCTGAAATAGGTCAGATGAAAGGGAGCCTCTGAGAGGGAGTCAGGTGAGACTTAAGCATGTTGATAGTGAACCTCAGCAAATGCAGAATGTCCACCGTTGTCTGGAAGTGGGAGACAACTGCCAGGGGCAATCCCACCTTCAACAGCCAGTCATCGAGGTAGAGGAAGACTGGAAACCCTTGGTGCCTTGGTGAACACCTAGTGGAGCTGATAAAATCTGCTAAAAACACATTTGTTACTCAGAAAGAGGCTATGTGGAGAGCTGCAGGCAGCAAGAGAGACTTCACTAGCAAAATTTAGATTTTTCACAGCCTGGTGGGCAGAAAATCTGGATTTTATTAAAGACACAGAGGCTAAGACTATGCAAATCTCCTTTTTTGCACAGCTCACAGCAGCAACAATGAAGAGATCTAGAACTTCAAAACATTCTAACATAGTATATAATCCATATGCACGTAGTCTTCTCCCTTCTTTGTGCAGCGAACAAGATAACTTTAACATTCTTTTTGGAAACTTTAGTGTAGTCGTCCATAAATTCTTTGAAATATTTAATCTGCAAGACAAAAGATCATCCACTTTAGTTATATTCCCAGGGTGGGATTATTAGTGGAGGGATAATCTTAGCCTCCGTGTCTTTAATAAAATCCAGATTTTCTGCCCACCAGGCTGTGAAAAATCTAAATTTTATGGCATGACACGGAGGCTAACATTATGCAAGTTTAAAGTGTGTTCAACATAATATCAATAGCATTTGTTACTGGTTTAAAATAACAGCTTTTGAAAATACATTCATTGGACCAGTCCGCAGCTCTAAGGATGTCTTGACGGCCACCACCCAGAATAAAAGCTTTGGAGGCTGAAGCCCCTCTAAGAGAGTGTGCACCAAAAATGGAATTATCTATTCCAGCTTCTTTCATAACATCCTTTACGCATCTTGCTTAGGTGGGAGAGGAAACTGCTCTATGGGGAGTCCTATGAGATATTAGCAGTTGTTCAGCATTTCCTCATAACCTTGCGGTTCTTCTTTCATACTCCAACAGGCACTTAACCACACACAAGCTTTCATTCTGTGGAAAAAAGGGAAGAAAACAGAAGTTGACATCGTTTTAGTTAGTCTTTTTAAGAAGAAACAGACTCCTTCTGGCTGGTATGCCCTACTGGTGATATCGAATGCTTTAACGTCTGAGGTTCATCTGAAGGAGACTAGGCACAATAAAACAGTGAGTTTATAAGATAGTTTCCTTAATGAGAGTGTAGAATTCTCTCCCCAGTTTGTAATTACTCTGAGGACATCCCTTACATCCCATAGGGCAGTATATTTGGCTAATGGTGGGTTTAAAACACGCATACTTCTCATTATTTTTTAGTTAATAAGTTTTGACGTACCGAGGTACCATCTACCAAGCAGTGCCCTGCTGCAATGGTCGATCTGTAGACATTAACAGTTCGATATGCCAGACCTGAGGCAAAAATCTCAGATAAGAAGTTGATAACTTGAACTAGATCAGCTGAAATGGGATTGTAGTTCCGTCGAAGGCACCAACAAACCCATTTACGCCAAGCCAATCTATAAGCTTTCCTTGTGCCAGGTGCCCAGGATTCTGATATGAGTCTGAAAGCGCTCTCCGAAAGCCCTGGCAGCTGCCACTGTCTCCTGAAATCCTCCATGCCATCAGCGACAGAAGGCCCTGATGTACAAGGGGGTGACATTCTCCCTGAGGACCTGTGGTTATTTCCTCGAAGGTAGGTACAAGGATAGCAAAGTCTACACTCTTCCATCAGCATTGGAAACCATGCCTGGGATCTCCAGAGGGGTGTTATTACTACTACTATCTCCCTGTTCCTCCGAACCTGTAGCAAAAGTCGTGGGAGCATGGCGAAGGGAGGGAAGGCATAGGGTCTTAAACCGTGCCAATTCTGAAGGAACGCATCTACCCCCAAGGCCTGAGGGTCCGGCCTCCAGCTGAAAAATGTGGGTAGTTGAGTGTTGACTGTCTGCAAACAGATCTATTCCAAAAGGTCCCCAGATCGACTGAATGGACAGAAAGATTTCCCTGTCTAGTTTCCAGTTGCTTGAATCTTTGAAATTCCTGAAGAATCAGTCTGCGACCCCGTTGTTCAAGCCCGGAATATGTTCGGCAATCACTGAGATGCCCTTGTTGAGGCAATATGCCCAAAATTTCTTGGCTAGGTCTGAAAGTCCCTTGGAGTGAGGGCCCCCCATCTTGTTCACGTATCTCACCGCAGATACGTTGTCCATGCGAAGCATGACTGAACACTTCATTAAACCCTTGGTAAAGCTCCGGATTGCAAAGGATCCTGCCAGTAGTTCTAGGCAGTTGATATGTAACTCCTTCTTCTGAACTGTCCAGAGTCCCCCTGTCGAAGAGGCAGCACATGTGGCACCCCATCCCTCTAAGCTCGCATCCAAATCGATTATATCCGGATCTTCCCCCAAAAATGGACCTGCCGTTCCATGCCTCTGCATTCCTCAGCCACCAGAGTATCTCTTTCTTTGAGTCCGAGTCCAGGTGGACTGTCTCAGAAGAGGATTGATTCGATCTCAAGGCTTTGGCTTTGAGTCTCTGAAGGGCCCAGTAATATAGGGGCCCCGGATATATGGCTTGGATGATCGAGGACAAGAGGCCCAGCACCCTTGCTAATGTCCTTAAGGGGAAAACCTGTTTCTTTAGAATTCTCCTTAACTCCTTTCGAAGTTTTCTCAGCTTTTCCCCAGGCAACTTCAATTCTGCTTGAACTGTATTTACTGTAAAACCCAGGAACCGGGTGACCTGGCTTGGAGTGGTGGAGGATTTTTTGGTGTTTATAACAAACCCCAGGTGTTCCAAGAGTCTTATAGTGAGGTCCGTGTGTTGTGATGCTACCTCTTTGGATTGAGCCATTATTAAAATGTCGTCTAGTTATAAAATTAATCTTACTCCTTTGCTTCTTAACCAACCTGCTACTGGGCGTAGAACCTTGGTGAAACACCAAGGGGCTGATGAAAGACCGAAGGGGAGGCTGCAAAATAGCCAGAGTTTGCCCTCCCAGATGAATTGGAGGAATTTCTGATGTGGGGGCCAGATAGGGATGGTCAGGTATGCATCTTTCAGATCTAATCGAGTTAGCCAATCTCCTTTCCTTAGAACATACCTGAGGAGGTGGATTCCCTCCATTTTGAAATGGCGGTAAACCACCCATTGGTTCAGATCTTTTAGATTTATAACAGGTCTCATCGTTTTGTCTTTCTTTTCTACTAGAAAGACATTGCTCAGGAAGCCTATTTTCTTTCCCTCTCGAATTGCCCCTTTGGCATATAGATCTTTTATCTCTTGTGTCACCAAGGCGGAATCTTTTTGGGAGAATAATATTTCTCGGGGAAGTCTTTTTTGTATTGGTAAATCTATGAATTCTATCTTGTACCCTCTGACCGTATCGAATACCCAAGGATTTGCTCCCACCTTTATAGGGATATCTGAAAGGTCTAAGTCTTACCTGCTGAAAATCCTCTTTGTCTTCGTACACCCCTGAAACCTCTGCCGCGGAATCTTTGCTTTTGAGGGTAGAAGGTTGATTGACCTGTAAAGCCAGATTGGAGGGTCTTCCTCCTCGTCCCATGAAAGGGTCTTGTCGAACATTGTCCACGGCCGGGGAACCGACCCAGTGTTCTCCCGGCCCTTCCAAAAACCCTATAGTGGAAAACTTTTTTAATATCTTTTTGAGATTTTTGAATAGAGTTAAACACTCCGACATATTTGGCCATCTCCTTGATAAATTCCTCTCCAAAGAGGAGGTCTTGAGAGGAAGCTCCCCCTTCTTTGTTAGCTAGTTTTACTAGCTTAGGGTCGATTTTTAAAAGGACACTCTTTCTCCTCTCGTTTGAGAGTGCAGTATTTGCATTGCAGAGTAGGCAAATTGCCCTTTGCGCCCACTGGCGCAGCTCTCTTGGTTCTATGGGGGTGTTATCAAGATGAGCTCTTTTGGCTAGTTTGAACATTTTAGTTAGAGGGCCTGTGATATCCAAGAGTCTATCTTGGCAAGATTTTAAACCCTTGTCAAGGTCTTTCCTTAGATCTCTCCCGCTCTTAGCGATGAATGCCACTACTTTATTATCCAGATCTGGGGTTCAGGCTACCTTGTCGGAGAGAAGGGCGAGGGCACTCAGATCTCAGTCGGGATCTGACCTCCTTTGGAATCTCTTTACGTAGCCAGAAAGAAAGGTATTCACCTATATGCTGGGAGGGAACCCACTCGGGGGAGAGGGGATGTTTGATGAGGAGGAGGTCAAACGTATACTCCCCAAAGGGGTCTACGATTTCCATTTTAGACCCTGAGGCCCTTGATGACTCACCTGAAGAGTCCACATTTCTTATTTCACCATCTTCCTCAGAATCAAAGTCAGAGGAATAGGAGAGGTTAATCTCATCCTCCTGGCCATCGTCACTGTTGATGGAAATGGATGGAACCGGGCCTTTTTCTTGCACATCTATTGTGCCCAAGGCACTGTCATTGTCACCGCCACAGCGTGAAGTCACAGTGATAGGGATGGAGCTTTTAGCTTTTTTAGCACCTTTAGGAGGGTTGTCGTTCGTTGATCTTTTTCTTTGTCCTTTATCAGACTCTCTGGTCTGCTCCTGAGGTCTTGAGGATGGCCATCCTTTTTTGGATAATGCTTCCAATTTTATATTAATGGTGTCATCAAGTGACCCTATTACCCTATTTAGGGCTTTATTAATTAGTCCTTCAAATTTATCTCCCATTGAGCTGGTTGAGGGTTCTGAAGACATAACTACATTTTAGAGTCAGAGACAGTAAAGTGTTAGAGGGTAAGTGAGGTTTCAACTGTCAAAACAGATAGGAATGTTAAGCCTGTAAAATGGCTGTCTTAATTGTGATGGTAACCTAATTTGGTTCGACAAAATGGTTGCCATGCAGAGCTAAGGACTTTTCCTTTAATTGAGGGAGTTCAGTTAAGGTCTTTTCCTTTAATTGAGTTAGTTCAGGGCTTAATATATGAGCCCTTCCTCTATTTTCATGGTCCTTGACCTGCAGTTGACCCATCTTGATTCCTTTTTAGGTGTCGCCTAAGCAGCGCGCATGCGCTGCTTAGGAGACCTTTAGCCGTCGTGCAGCTCTTTTTCAAAGCACATACTCGTGCTTGTGGCGGCATACGCCTTGCGGGAGTGCGCAGCGGCTCGCCACAAGCACGAGTATGTGCTTTGAAAAAGAGCAGACTGCTCTCCCAAGTGCGCGGTCGCGCCTCTTTCCTTGCCCACACGTCCCGTCGCGCAGCTCGCCCAACTCTGTTTCCACATCTTCAACACCGCTCCTAATCGGCAACAATGGCGGCTGCACTTTTCTTCTTGTTTCTTTCTTATTCTTCCATCCTTATTTATCTTCGAATTTTCTTTCCTCATTCTCCCATTTCCGTGTTCCTTACACATTCTTATCTTGCTTTCTTGGAGGGTTGTTTCCTTTCTTTCCACCTGGTCCTTCATACCCCTTCTCGCTTACTACTTCTTATATTCTCCCCCCAACTCCCTCTTTTCAGTTATTTTTGCATTTTACTTTATTTGGTTCTCCAGTTCCTCGTTTCTTCTAGACTCTTGCTTTCACCTTTGTCTCTTCGTCGCCTTTTCTCTCCCAAAACATTTTCATTAATTTTCCTTTATCGTTCTCTACTTTTTCTAATGACTTTCACCTTCACCTTTTATTTTGCTTCCCTTCATTTCCCTATCTATCGCTGTCTATGCGTTTTATTTTTTTATTTCTCTCTTTTGCCTAAAATCCTTTTCACCCTCCTATCTGCCCTTTCTCCTTTTCATCCACGCTCATCTTTCACTCCTTACCTTCGACTCTCCGCCTGGATGTCAACAGATGTCTGACTGTACAATAGCCGGCACCTTCTGCTCCCGCCGCCCAGAGCGCCTGTACGTTCGCCCCCCCTCTCCCGTTGCGCTGAATATGTATTGCGCGTCTGTGTCTCGTCCCCGCTGTACATACCTGCGTGTCGTCTGTGTGCTGTCCTCTGCACTCCTCAGACCCCAAAGCGACTCTTATTTATATCATCCAGCTTTTTTCTCCGCTGTTCCTTCTCGTGTCATCGTTCTATGTCACACATTTTTTTTCTCTTTTTCATACCACCCCATGCCTTTTCTCCTCTCTTTTCTCTTCTCTCCCTTTTCTCTCCCCACTCCCCTGTGCTGTGGCTTCTGTCCTCTACCTGTTCTGTCTCCTTTCTGTATTCTTTCCGCCGTGACTGTCCCCTCCCCTTTCTCTCAACTTTCGCCTACTTTCTTCTTCCCCGTTTAACTTCTCTCTCTATTTTCTCTACTTTCCCTCGCCAGACGCTTCATTGAGTCACCTTCTCTCTCTATATTCTTTGTTACGTCTTTTCGGACTCTCTTTCTGTCTTACACCTTCTCCTTCTTATCTTCCCTTCTGTCTTGACCTTTCACCTTACCCGCGCGTCCTCCTTTCTTAGTTGCACCTGCTTCTCCAGGTCGTTGGCGCCCATAATTTCCAACTCCTCTAATCTACGCGCCCCCATTAGCTCTTGTCCTCTCACCTGTCTTGTCTTCTCCACGCTCCCTTTTCATAGCGCATCGTTTTACTCTACAGTCGCCATTTGCTGGCATGCTCAGCCCCGTCACTCTCCCCTCTGGTTTTGCTCTTGTCCATTTTCTCCTCTTTCATCCCTCTCCCCATCCCCTTCCGCTACCTCACATTACTCTTACTATAAATTACGCTCGTGCCCTATCCCTTCCACTGCATTCTGCTCCTGAAGCTCTGTTTTGAGTACTATTAATTGTATAATTGTAACACCCATTATTTACAGCGCTTAGAAACAACTGCAGTATAGTCCGAGACACTATATAAAATCAAGTTCTTTCTGCCTGTCCTTCCCTCAATCCACCTCTTTCCTCACCCCATCTCCTGCTTTTCAGTACATCTCTCTGCCCCGCCCTCCCTCTTCTTCTCTTCATCTCTTGCCCTCTCTTCCCTTCCTCTCCCCTTCTTTCCGTACTATCATCTGGCGAAACCCAGTCTGACTCATTACAAATGGTTTACAAACGGTGAACAACATTCTGCTGTGAATATGTTCAACTACATAAAACCAAAATGTGCATCCTTTTGGATGTACTTCTTGAAAATGTGTTGCCAGCAGATAGCTCGAAGTTACCATTTTTAATCACTCTGTGATGTTACTGGATGTATTGTTTGAGTGGTCTCACACTATTTCCAATGTATACCAATTAATGCAGCTTCACCCCAGTGCGCAATAAGGTTTCACCAGCATATAAAACAAGCATTGGTATAGCCAATAGGTCTCGCCTTTGGGACCTTATAAGTATTTAATTCTGCAGCACAATATCCTTGGTGCAACATCAACTGTTGCATGGCTAAACACTTATAATGTCCCAAAAGCGAGACCTATTGGCTATGCCAATGCTTGTTCTTTTTATTATCTATTAGAAAAGAGCAGTGTAGCCCAGCCGGTAACCAGTAAGGGAGACGTATGGTTAACTGGCGTAGCAGCTATCGTGGGGCAGTCAGGTGAGTCAGTGTTAAACGGACGTTAATTAATTAATTAGCCCGGACCTCCTCTTCAGGCTCGTACGGAGGCCTCCATTGTACTTGTTTTCACAGTAACCCTGCGCTGCTTCAGCTGAGCCACAGGGTCACTGTTAAGACCTGGCATCCTTGGCGTGGGTCTCCCTTTCATTTTTTCACTATGCCTCCACTGTTGTTGATATGTTTTTGCTGGTCTAGATGCTTTGGGCACTTTGCCACTGCTATTCAGTGCCAAAGTGCAAGTGCTCCCTATGGTAAATTGATGTATGGATTAGTGACTCCATGTTTGGCCTATTTGATTCACTGTCAGACCCTAGTACAGTGCACTGGTTGTGCCCAGGGCCTATGAATCAAATGCTGCTTGTGGGCTTGCAGCACTGGTTGTGCCACCCACAGGAGCAGCTTGTAAAGTGTGACTCAGGCCTGCCATTGCAGAGCCTGTGTGCAGTCTGGTACTGCCATGTCGACTTGGTAAGTGCACCCACTTACCAGTACCCAAACCTTCCCTTTCCTGCATATTAGTCACCCCTAAGGTAGGCCCTAGGGCAGGGTGCATTGTATGTGTAAGGTAGGACATGCCCTGGTGTGTGTGGCATGTCCTGATAGTGAATTACAGCCAATTTCGTTTTTCACTATTGCAAGGCTACCTGTTGCCATAGGCCAGAATGGGCAGTTTGATTATAACATCTTATAATCCTAACTGACCCAGGAACATGGTAGAAAAACGAATTTAGTATGCCTGAACTCAGAATGATAAAATACATCTTTTAGTGAAGTTGGTTTTAACATTCTATGTTTGAAAATACCACTTTTAGAAAGTAGGTATTTTCTTGCCTAACCATCCAGCCTGCCTCTGCTAGCTTGTGTATTGTGTGTCTGGGTTTGTGAGTGACAGGGGCTGGGGGACTCCAGGAGGCAGGGTGAGTCAGCACTTGGCTGAATAGACCTATCTGCATGATGAGTGGTGGGAGGAGTAGCACCTGGGCCTGAATAGGGCTGTGCCTGCCTTCCACAATGCTGGCTCCACCTCCTGTGGTGTGTCTGATGACCCTGGCCCACACTGACAAAGGAAGAAGTTGTGCACTGGCAGAATGCACCCAGAACTGGTTTGGACTAGGTACAGGACCCTCTGCCTTCAGAGGACAAAGGATTTATGGGTATAAATACTGGGGCCCAGACCCAAGATTTTAGATCACTTTGCCAAAGAAAGGAGAAAGGAACTTTGTGCTTACTTTCATCATCTTGCAGAAAATCTCCAAGGGCTTGAAGATTGAGCTTGCCTCCTGCTGAAGTCTCAGGGACACAAGACTTCACCAACCAGCTCCCCTGAATTCCCTTGCTGGGAATTTGAAGTGCCTACTGTTGTGTTGGGCCTTCTGAGAGACTGCGTGTCGCTGGGAGCTGGAAGCGCGACTCACGAAGAAGAAGCGTGTCGCCGCCGCAGCAGTTGTCGTCGCATCGCTGAGAAAGCGTGCCGCCGCTGTCACCATCGCATCACCGAAGCGCCTCGCATCACCGGAGAAGAGTGCCGCCGTCGCAGCAGACGCTGTCGCATCACTGGAGAAGCGTGTCGCAGGGCCTGTCGCGGCTCAGAAGATTCACTGAGTCGCCGCATGGCCATCGGGCGTGCACGCATCGCCCCTTCGTTGTCGCATCGAGAGGAAGACGCCATTTTGTTTCATTGCACCGGGTCGTCATCGCATTGAGGCGCTGCTGGTCGCATCGCCACAGAAGCGCAGTAAGAAACCGACGCAGCACCTCCCCACGCGGTGAAGAACCGACGCATCACCTCCTCTCCGGTAAGGAACCGACGCATCACCGTCCCCTACGCAGCAGTAGGGAACCGACGCATCACCTCCCCCGAAGCAAGGAACCGACGCATCACCGTTCTTGCATGTAAGGAACCGACGCCTCACCTTCCCTGCAACTCTTTTGTTTGTATCGCGTTACGCATCCAAAGGTAGAGTGTCGCATTTATCACCTGCATTAGAACTGAACTATTTTCTACCATTTTGACAGTCATATTTCTATTGTATTGTGGATTTTTGTCGTTCTGGTCTTGTGTTAAGTTTATATAAAGAGTACTTATTTTTATATACAACTTGTGTGGTGTCCATCTGTAGTGTTGTCACTGTATTACTGTATGTGTTCACAAATGCTTTACACACTGCCTCTGAGATAAGCCTGCCTGCTCGTGCCAAGCTACCAAGGGGGTGAGCAGGGGTTATTTTAGTAGTGTATCCCCCTTACCCTGACTAGAAGCAAGGGTCCCTATTTGGACAAAGGTTTCCAACTAGAGACCCCCAGTTCTAACATTGGTGGTCAGCGGTGAGGATTCTGGACTTGCATTTGTGACTCATATACAGTGATTGGTGTACACTACTAGTGAGTGCAGACCAAACGCAACCACTTACATTTTGGTAGATTGTTTTTTCCTGGGATTTCTATTTTTGCCAAGAACTGCCAAGTTTCACCATGAGCAAAACAGCGTCCATCGCATCTGTTGATTTTGATTTTGAGGAAGAGAAACTAGAAAGTTACACTGTGAAACAGCTGAAGCACTTCTGCAGGAAATTTAAAGTTGCTATGACCGGTCTCTCCAAGAAGGATGAGTTCCAAAAGGCGCTGAGAGCCTGGGTGGAAGCAAGGAGCACCCCTGAGCATGTGGAAGAGCAGGAGGAGGGGGCTGAGAATGCAGAAGGGCAGCTAGATGGGCCACTGGGTCCAGGGGGGAGGAAAGCACCTTCCCCAGCAGGTAGCAGTGTTTCTTCCAAGGGCCTGTACCCAGGAGAGCTGGAGGACAGGGAGAGAAGTAGGATGCATGAAATGGAGCGGACCAAGCTTAAGATGGGTGGGCAGTTAGAGTTGGAAATTAAGAAATTGGCCCTAGAGGAAAAGAGGATGCAAATGGAGCATGAGAGAAGTTTAAGGGAGTTGGAGTTGAAAGCTAGGAGCTTAGAGATTACTCCCTCTGGTGGCAGCACACCGTCCATGCCTGTTGAAGCAAGAGTGTATATACCTAAAGATGTGGTGAAAGAGTTTTATAAAAATGATGACATTGCGCAATGGTTTAAAGCCTATGAGGTAGCTATGACCTCACACCGGGTCCCTGAGAAGGATTGGGGAGCGGGGTTGTGGGGGCGGTTCCTTAATGAGGGCGGGATACCTTATTAGACTTGCCCTCTGATGTCCACAATTCTTATGGTCATATGAAAGATGCATTGATGTCCAGGTATGGGTTGACTCCTGAACTGTATAGGCAGAGGTTCAGGAATTGCAAAAAGTTGGAGGGCAGTACCTGGGTAGAATATGTGACTTTTTTTTGCAGAGCATTGGATGGTTGGGTGAAGGGTAGCAAAGTGAATGATTTTGAAGCGCTCTATGATTTGATTGCATGGGAGCACTTGTCAGGAAATTGTTTTCCAGAGCTACGCCAGCATCTTATTGATAGCAAGCTGACTAACCCTAGGAAGCTTGCTGAGGAGGCGGACCGCTGGGTGAGCACCCGGGTCCACAAGGGTCACGTGGGAGACTCTGCCAAAGGTGGGCAGGGTCCCCAGCAGAGGAGTGGGGGCGACAAGGGTAAACAGAAGGTGTTCCATAAAGGGCCCCAAAGTAATCCCCAAGGGCACCAAGGGAAAGGTTCCCAGCCTCCCCCTGAAAAGAAGCCAGGGGCCCGACAGATAAGCCTGTTCACAGGGGGCCCAGGAACTGCTTTAAGTGTGGTCAAGTGGGCCACTGCTCCTATGATTCTAGATGTCCCTTGTATTGGAAATCAGCACCCACTGGTGCACCACCCCGGCAGGTAGCTAGTGTATCCCTGAGGGAAGAGATGGGTGCCCAAGGTGGGTGGGGTCCCGTAGCAATGTCCTTGGTCTCTTTAGGAGACAGTGAGATGGTCCCCAGGACCCAACTGCCTGATAACACTAAAAAATACAGGCAGTGGCTGACCATCAATGGCCATAGGGTGGAGGCTCTGAGAGACACCGGAGCCAGTGTGACAGCTGTCAGTTGTCGGCTGGTGTCTGAAGAGCAGGTGATCCCCAATGCATTCTGCCCAGTAGTTGCCGCGGACAACTCAGAGAGCCACTGCAGAGTGGCTCAGGTTCCCTTTGAGTGGGGGGGGGGGGGTGGTCTCAGGTACCTTTCAAGTAGCTGTGAGGCCAGCCATGCCTGTAGAATGTCTGTTGGGCAACGATTTAGAAAGTTCACCTTGGGCAGAGGTGGAGAGAAGGTCTCATTTAGAGATGTTGGGTCTGCCTGAGTGGGCGTGCGCGACCACTCGGTCTATGGCAGCCAGTAGAGGTGTTCAAGAGGACCTGGAGCCTGAGAGGGTGGCCCAGGTGCCTGCCTTGAAGAGAAGAGGCAGGGGGCGCGGGAAACCGGCCCCCGTAGTTCCCACGGTCCAGGAGGAAGCAGAACCTGAGGGGGATGCTCTGGAACCTACAGGGGAGCAAGTGGCCGAACTGGGGGACCTGCCTGAGCTGACCCACTGGCAGCAAGGAGGAGGACCCTCCAGGGAGGAGTTCTGTGAGGAGCAGGACAAGTGCCCTTCTCTTGTGGGTTTGCGGCAACTGGCCACAAACCAGGCAGCAGGTGATCAGTCTGGATCACATTGGATCTACTGGGAGAATGGTCTCCTGTATAGCGAGCCTAAGGTTGCTGAGCCTGGGTCAGCCCGTGTGCTGGTGGTACCCCAGCGCTTCAGAAACTTCCTACTGGGTTTGGCTAATGATGTGCCTTTAGCAGGACATCTGGGGCAGGGCAAGACCTTTGAAAGGCTTGTCACCCACTTTTATTGGCCCCAGATGCACAAGAGTTCAGACACTCATTGCAGGACATGTCAGACTTGCCAGGCAAGTGTAAAAAGTGGGAGGAAGCACAAGGCTCCCCCTCCAGCCATTCCCTGTGGTCAGCACCCCCTTTGAACGGGTGGGTATTGACACTGTGGGCCACTGGACCCCAAGACAGCCATGGGCAACAGGTTCATCCTGGCCTTGGTGGACCATGCCACCCGGTACCCGGAAGCCATCCCTCTTCGGACAGTGACGGCCCCCGTGGTGGGACGTGCAATGATGGGGATTTTCTCCCGTGTGGGGTTCCCCAAGGAGGTGGTGAGTGACCGTGGTACAAACTTCATATCCAAGTATATGAAGTCCCTGTGGCAGGAGTGCGGTGTTACCTATAAGTTCACCACTCCTTACCACCCCCAAGGAAATGTGCTGGTTGAGAGATTCAACCGGACCCTGAAGGGCATGATTATGGGTCTGGAAGAACCCATGAGGCGTAAGTGGGACGTCCTCTTGCCATGCCTTCTCTTTGCTTACCGTGAGGTGCCACAGGAGTCCTTAGTGTTCAGTCCCTTTGAACTGCTCTATGGTCACCCGGTAAGAGGACCTCTGAGTTTGGTGAAAGAAGGCTGGGAGAAAGCTCCCAGTAAACCTCCCAAGGATGTATTTAGCTACATGCTGGCCTTTAGAAACCAAACTAGGCGATTCAGACAACTCGCTGAGGCAAATCTGGAAGCCAGACAGGAGGAGATGAAACGATGGTATGATCAGAATGCCACTGTGATCGAGTTTCAGCCTGGGCAGAAAGTGTGGGTCATGTCCCCGTGGAGCCTTGCGCGCTCCAGGATAAGTGGACCGGACCATTTGAGGTGGTGGAGCGCAAGAGTGAGGTCACCTACCTGGTGGACTTGCGATCTCCCAGGAACCCTTTGTGGGTCCTACATGTCAACCGCCTAAAGCCCCATTTTGAGAAGTGGGCATGCTCCTAGCAACAGATGATGGAATGGAAGAGGAGACAGAACCTCTTCCTGACCTCCTGTCTGCAACAGAGCAAGATGGGTCAGTGGAGGGTGTGAACCTCTCTAACTCCCTGACACCTGAGCAGCAGGAAGACTGTCGCCAACTGTTGGGACAGTTTCCTGACCTGTTTTCCCTGGTTCCTAGTGTCACTGATTGGTGCGTCCATGATGTGGACACTGGGGACAGTCCTCCTGTCAAGCACAAGGCTTACAGAGTGACTGACAGGGTGAGAGCTTGCATCAAGGAGGAGGTCTCCAAGATGTTTGCATTGGGGTGATTGAGTCCTCTCACAGCCCTTGGGCCAGCCCAGTGGTCTTGGTCCCAAAGGCTGCCGCGCCTGGTGCTACACCCGAACTTAGGTTCTGTGTAGACTACCGAGGACTCAATTCAGTCACCAGGACTGACGCGCACCCCATCCCCAGAGCTGTTGAGCTCATCGATCGGTTAGGGGCTGCCCGGTACCTCAGCACGTTTGACTTAACGTCTGGGTACTGGCAGATCGCCTTGACTGATGGGGCCAAAGAGAGGTCAGCATTCTCCACACCAGATGGGCACGACCAATTCCGGGCTATGCCCTTTGGGATGAAGAATGTCCCTGCCACCTTTCAGAGGTTGGTCAACCAGGTGTTGGTTGGACTGGAAGATTTCAGTGCCGCCT
Source organism: Calotriton arnoldi (assembly GCA_963921515.1). Classification (NCBI taxonomy): domain Eukaryota; kingdom Metazoa; phylum Chordata; class Amphibia; order Caudata; family Salamandridae; genus Calotriton; species Calotriton arnoldi. The sequence continues at coordinate 162,366 of CAWUFW010003935.1, forward strand.
ACCTGGATGACATAGCAGTGTTCAGCGCCAGTTGGGAAGAACATCTGCGCCACCTCTGGGAAGTGTTGATAGCGCTGCGGAGGGCAGGCCTCACGATCAAGGCGAGTAAGTGCCAGATCAAGCAGGGTTCCGTGGTGTACTTGGGACACCAGGTGGGGAGCGGCCAGCTGGCACCCCTACAGCCCAAGATTGATACCATTCTGGCTTGGGAGCCCCCAAGACCCAGACAGAGGTGAGAGCCTTTTTAGGACTCACCGGGTATTACAGGAGATTTGTCAAGGGGTATGGCAGCATCGTTGCACCCTTGACAGAGCTGACTTCCAGGAAGCAGCCTAAGAGAGTGATTTGGACTGACACCTGTCAGAGAGCTTTTGACGCCTTGAAAACTGCCATGCGCACGGCCCCCGTGCTTCAGGCGCCCAACTTCTCAAAAGAGTTCGTGGTCCAAACAGACGCTTCAGAGCATGGTGTAGGGGCTGTTCTGGCACAGTTAAATGAGGAGGGCCTAGACCAACCTGTAGCCTTCATCAGTAGGAGGTTACTTCCACGGGAACAGAGGTGGAGTGCTATTGAGCGTGAGGCATTTGCTGTGGTCTGGGCGCTGAAGAAGTTGAGACCATACCGGTTTGGGACTCACTTCCGGGTTCAGACAGACCACAAGCCCCTCAGATGGTTGATGCAGATGAGGGGTGAGCATCCAAAGCTGTTGAGTTGTACCATTTCCCTACAGGGGATGAACTTTACGGTGGAACACCACCCTGGTACAGAACACGCCAATGCTGATGGTCTGTCCAGGTTCTTCCGGCTTAGTCATGAGAACTCCCTAGAGGTAGGATAGTTCTCCCCACATTTCAGCTGGAGGGGACACATGTTAGACCTGGCATTCTTGGCGTGGGTCTCCCTTCCATTTTTTCACTATGCCTCCACTGTTGTTGATATGTTTTTGCTGGTCTAGAACATGTTAATAATACTATTACATCGGCACATAATAATTCCAAAGTTTTGTTCAAAATAGTAAAGGAGCTCTCAGGAGCAACTTACCAACCAACACCTCCTGTGCTTGATGAAGCACAATGTGAGGACGTTGCAATGTTCTTCTTTACTTTGTCAATGAAGATCTACTCAGAACTAAATACAGAAACAACTAAATTGGAACAGCAAATAAAGAGCACTCCCCCCACATTAGGTTGTGCCACTCCACAAGGGACTCCTGACTCGGAACCAACCAATACGATAAAAAACTGGCTGCCACTGGACATTTTGTCATTTAATCGCATTTTAAATAGCCTTAAATCGGGTTCACCAATTGATCCACTCCCAATTCCCATTCTCCAAAAACTAGAACCTACGTCATTGAAACTTATTATGGAGTTACTCAATGATTCATTGAGGGAAGCATTCTTACCAGCTGCGTGGAAACACGCTATGGTGCTTCCCCTTCTGAAAAAACCCAATGCCGATCCGGCTGAACCCTCGAATTTTCGCCCGATCTCATTGCTCACCGCTTTTTTGAAAATTTTGGAAAAACACGTTAATCAACAACTTACGCAGTTTGTGGAATCTCATAAAGTCTTGCATGCGTCACAATCGGGTTTTAGAGCTGGGTACTCCACAGAGACCACGCTCCTGGAAGTCACTGAAGCACTGCGCCAACATCTTGACAGGGGTGAAACGGTGGCACTTATTTTGCTTGACCTAAGTGCCGCTTTTGACACTGTGTCTCACACTGCTCTATTAAAAGTACTCCAATCTCTGGGCATAGTAGGCTCAGCGCTTAAATGGATTAAAAAATTTCTAACCGATCGGACTTTTCAGGTCTTTTCCCCAACTTCTAGCTCTAAGACCCATGCGTCTCCGTATGGGGTACCACAGGGCTCGATCCTTAGCCCAGTGATATTCAATCTCTATGTTAGCCCGCTAGCTACAATTGCGGAAGAAGCTGGGCTGTCTATCTTTTCTTATGCGGATGACACCCAGCTAATCTTCTCTTTGTCCGCCAACGAGCCATCTATGGTGTCATCTCTCCAGGCAGGGCTGCAGAAGATAGCTAGCTGGATGCACACTAATTGGCTAAAGTTAAACGGTGGAAAGACTGAGGTTCTGATCCTAGGGAAAATAAAGATCTCTGGGGCCCCCGTCACTGGCCTCCCCAAATGGGTGATTTGCCTCAACCACTGCAAACAGCACGCAATCTAGGCGTAGTCATCGATAATCAGTTATCTATGAGGCAGCAAGCAGTCAAGGTCGCCTCAACTTGCTTCACCATCCTAAAATGGCTCCGCAAAGTACTCTGGATGTTGCCTGATCCCACACAAAGAACTGTGATTCAGGCCTTGATTATGTCCAGGCTGGACTATGGCAACGTCCTGTACCTAGAAGCAAATAAGGAGGTAGTTCGAAAACTGCAAGTTGTTCAGAACTCGGGGGCTAGACTGCTCTGTCATGTGCCAAAAAAGTCCTCCATCTCAGGTTCCCTCCGTGACCGCCGCTGTCGCCATCGCATCACCGAAGCGCCTCGCATCACCGGAGAAGAGTGCCGCCATTGCAGCAGACGCTGTCGCATCACTGGAGAAGCGTGTTGCAGGGCCTGTCGCGGCTCAGATTCACCGAGTCGCCGCACGGCCATCGGGCGTGCACGCATCGCCCCTTCGTTGTCGCATCGAGAGGAAGACGCCATTTTGTTTCATTGCACCGGGTCGTCATCGCATTGAGGCGCTGCTGGTCGCATCGCCACAGAAGCGCAGTAAGAAACCGACGCATCACCTCCCCACACGGTGAAGAACCGACGCATCACCTCCTCTCCGGTAAGGAACCGACGCATCACCATCCCCTACGCAGCAGTAGGGAACCGACACATCACCTCCCCCGAATCAAGGAACCGACGCATCACCGTTCTTGCTTGTAAGGAACCGACGCCTCACCTTCCCTGCAACTCTTTTGTTTGTATCGCGTTACGCATCCAAAGGTACATTGAACGTAGAGTGTCGCATTTATCACCTGCATTTGAACTGAATTATTTTCTACCATTGTCAGTCATATTTCTATTGTATTGTGGATTTTTGTCGTTCTGGTCTTGTGTTAAGTCTATATAAAGAGTACTTATTTTTATACACAACTTGTGTGGTGTCCATCTGTAGTGTTGTCACTGTATTACTGTATGTGTTCACAAATGCTTTACACACTGCCTCTGAGATAAGCCTGCCTGCTCGTGCCAAGCTACCAAGGGGGTGAGCAGGGGTTATTTTAGTAGTGTAGCCCCTTACCCTGACTAGAAGCAAGGGTCCCTAATTGGACAAAGGTACCTACCTCTGCCAACTAGAGACCTCCAGTTCTAACAGTCACCATGGAGACGCAGGAGCAGCGCGTCTCAGCACGGGATCGGCATTTGAAAGACGCCGATCCCGTGTTGTGGAAGCTTTCTTCGGCCTGAAGGAGCCGAAGAAAGCTGGAAAAAATGGGTCGGATGGAGGCGAGAGTGTCTCTGTCCGATTCTCTTATCACGCTAGTGTTACAGGGCGGAGACGGAAGCTCTCCGGTTAACTAACAGCTGATGTAGAAGCCTTTGACAGTTAATTAGCGAAAGAAAGGAAAGGGGCATTTAAGAGTGGCCGCAATTGGTGAAAGCTCTAGTATAAGGGTGGAGAATCTCTACAGAATAAGCAGGCAACAGTCAGCACTAACAATATTGTATATAAATAATGAGAAAATGCACTAAAATTTGTACATATTAATTTCAATACTGCTTAATGGGTGGGGGGGGGGAGGTAGAACCGCCCAAACAGCCACCCAGTCTATTCAAACAAGATGCTCAAACAGTCATACATCATGGAGTAAAAAGGTATGAGTACTTATCTTGTGAGCAGCAGCAACAAAGAATGGAGAAGACTACGTGCACATGGACTATATACTATGTTAGAATGTTTTGAAGTTCTAGATCTCTTCATTGTTGCTGCTGTGAGCTGCGCAATAAAGGAGGTTTGCATAATGTTAGCCTCCGTGTCATGCCATAAAATTAAATGCATGCATTTAATAAAAGCATGCAGGTTAAGTCTTTTGCTCCATCCTTAAGCAGTGGGTGCGCCGTGAACAAGAAAGAAAGGCCAAAAGGGGAGTTTGGCACCCGTGGAGCCCCCATCTAGTTCTGCCACTGGCAAGGACTCCTGCTTCTGTCAGATCACTTCATAATTGCAACATAGGCCACTGTACTTGCACTGTTGCATTCACTATTTTGTAGGACCCAGGAGCTTTGTGTTACAGGCAGGTACAATATAACACGGCTGAGAGAGGAGTCTCCACCAGAAATTGATGGGATCACATCTCGCTCATTTGCTATCAACTATCCTGGCTTCCCATCAATGAACAAATTCAATTTAAATCACTCCATTGCTTATGTTGAACAAGCATTCATTTCTCACTGGAAAAAAAAAGCCAGAGCCTCAATAACTACACTACTGTCGATTCGCCACTACAAACAACCCGTATCGAAGACCAGTCATTGAAGCTCACTGAATATCAGTAAAATAATCTCCAAAGATCACACACACACGGGCTAATACATTAAATTAGCCCCCGGCTCACTATTACTCATATCTACCTGTCTATCTATAGTTATTCACAGAATTATGCTAGTAATTCACTTGCTCCATCTGCTGGACCAAAGTTCTCATTCTCCAAGTTGCCAATTAGGGTACCTATGATGCACCACAGCTATTTTAACAAGTAAGCATCGCTAGTGACATGGTATGCCAAGGAGAAAAGAATGAACTGTTATAGCATACGAACCCATACAGCTGCTGCTGAACTGAATGCTTAACGTTATTTGTGTTAAGTAAAACCAGGCTCTAGTAAACATATGCACTCACCTCAGCTAAACAAGTTAAACAAGTACTGGCAAAATCAACAGGTCACACTTTAATGCTGTAATGTGTGCACATGGCCGAGTCTGGACAAGGAATTAACAATGACAATAACAAAAGACTGGTGTATTGAAAAATAACAAAAAGAACTGCATGTGTGATGACAAGCTTGCTTTTTACTTGAAAAGTAGTTAATTGTGTATTACAGTGAAGAAGAAACAATACATACAAACAGTCTATTGCATTAAGTGAGAGAGATATAGAACTTAGGAGAAGCCAAAGTCCACTACTTGTACAAGTTAAAGTATTGGTACCAATTAGTATATAAAGATGCACTGTCAAACCAGACCTAATAATAGCAGAACCCATTATACCAGCCACTAAAATCTTGAAGCACTGATTTTCTAAATAATGTACCGGTCTTTGATTCTGCTGAGTGGTTATCATAAAAATCATTTATTTAATTCGTGATTTTGTAAAGGAATGTCGTCCACTGCTGTTACGCTTTGTAATGCTTTTGTGATGCAAGATATTTTTAATGGATAAAAAAAATATACATTCAAATCAAACAGCAGGTATTTTTGTGGTGTGATCCATACTTGGTTTGTGGTTGAGAATTTCAAAAATCATAAGATTACTATTATTAATTTATATAAAACCATTCCTTAGATGAGGCATGAAATAGCAGCACATTGTCTAGAGGGCTAGGACTACAGATGTTACTATTCTGGACATGTCACCAGGGCACTGTAGGGGAAAGCCTCGGCCTGCACTTGCATATCCATTGCTCCCTATTACTTCTGTATTATTTTCTCAAATTAAAGAGCATATAAAAGACAAGTTTTCCCTGCTCACTTTTTCTTGTAAAGTTTATGCGAGAGAATGGCAAGTTTAGGCTGGGAATTTGGTAAACGTTTCATACAATACAGTTATCAAAAAAGCAGCTGGAACCTGCCTCAACCTTAAATAATTAGAACCCCCCCACACCTGGCTCTGCTGAATCTTCATTGGTTTAAAATCCGATACAGGCTCAAATGTACAATATTATGCAATAAGCATAAAGCATTACATAATTGTTACCCAAGTACCTTCAACCGTTGGATTTTGCAATAACATCTAACAAGGACTTTGACACCATCCAGCGCATTCTAACTCAGTCAACATGTCCTGAGACCACGTCTCTTCAATATTCTGCCACCCACGCTGAGAAAGCAAAAGGACTTTTGCCAGTTTAGCAAAGATTTGAAAACCTTATTCATAGACAACCCCCCACCCTCTGAACCTCCTTCACTTAAAACTATTTTCATACCCTGCTTACAATCTGCGTCTATAGCCTAATGATATGCTCCTCCATATATTCTCTAGTCTTTATGCCACTCAGCACTGACCACTTTCCTTCCTACCCTTATTTTTTGTTTCTTGCTTTTTCTTACTCTTATAGCTCTCTCAAGTAGCCATTTGGTAACATACAAGCGCTTTCTGAAACTTCTTAAAATAAATAAAATTATAAACACATAGGCATTTGATAGATTGTATTGTGCCATGTGTAGTGTCTTGGACTAAGCCTGTTTGCCAACTGGAAACCCACGTAGAGGTTTATAGCAGGTGTGGCATGGTCATGGTGATTTTGACCGAATATAAGCTGAGCAACAGAATTCAAGGTAAGCAGGTGGAAGGCTAGTTTCTTATTTAATTGGATGGATATATTTTATTATCTCAACAGCTGAGCACAGTATAAAAGGGCTGATTAATATATTTGTAAAGTTCCTTTTTGCAGTTGCTATATGTTTATCTATAGGTGAAGGGAACTATGTTTTTCTGACGCACTCAGAGATTGGATAAAATAATGAAACTGCATGGTATACCAAATGTACTAAGAATGCGGCTATGAGTAAAATATTGTAAAATGTACAGACATGAAAGAATTAATTAATACATCAGGAATTTACATATTTCCATGGTGTGTGGCTTATTCAGATATAATTCTGAATAGTCATGCTATTATTAGGAGTCCGGAGCAGTTCACAAAGAATAAAGTCACAGCACCGAAAAAACATTTTGAAGAATTTCAAGTGCACAACAACCCTAAAACAAGAAAGCTTTTTTACAAGAGTCTATCAAATAACTTTTAAAAGATAAATGGTCCATCTTTTCATCTTTGCTAATTCAAAAGTATGAACTAATTATTTTCTGAACCACAATACACTTTAATTTCCAAAAGTCTAACTCTATACGCTATCGCACAAACGTGTTTGATTTTCTTTACTTACAGTATCTTTAAATTACAACGATGTGGGCTTGTGTCTGGCACTGCACAATTTTGATAGTTGTATTCCCCATACACATAGGAAAGATCTTCGCCTCTGAGCTGAAACGAAGTGGAGAAGGAAAATTAGATTTGTAGACTCTTTCTGGTCAGAATATCTCAGAACATCGGTCATCAAGCGTCGGATACGCAGCAGAGGGAACAATGCATTTAGCAACCTACTGCTGGAAATAGTGCAAAAAATAAATCAATGAAAGAAACGTTATTACTAGATAAAGTTCACTTTAGACCAAAAATACAACCAATAAAACATTGGAATTATTGCACCCAGAATGTAAGGTGAGCAACCAACTACATGTTACAGTATTTACGCTTTATAACATGCATTAGAAAAGGCAACTGGTCGGGACTTGCAAGTCTCCGATTCTTATTTATGTACTTTTTAGTTCTACAAACATGCAATATACATTAAAAGTATAAAAGTAATAAAAGATTAAAAAATGTCACTTAAAGGATACAGCATGTTTGAACAAAAAAGTAGGCACAAATTAACCATTGCAAGAATAAAATATAAAAATGAACTAAAAGCACAAATTGTGCTACGTTTTAAGCAGACATGTACAAGTGCAAAATGAAAATGATGTCGCTCACAGTGAAGAGAGTCAATGGCTAAAGAGAGCTGACTCATTTCTCCATGCTGTAGTCTAGGATAGCTGGAAGAAAAATGTGAATGGCATAGGAACAGACCAATGGATGAATAGGGGTATTAGAAAAAAACTTTATGATGGTATTAATAATAATATCACAATTAATGGATTGAATGTAATAAATGACGTGGGTGGTCGGATTTCGATTTTGCCAAAGTGGTGCTGCTATGTTTCCAATACCAGAAAAATTAGCAAGGGTTAACTGTAAACGGAGGGATCAGAATAAATAAATATATATGTATCACACATATAACCACTGAACTAAATAACCCTAAAATAAATTCAGGCAGGATTCCAAATTGAGCACAAAAATCAAAGTAATCCTGAGTAATTTCATAATTGACACTAAGTCCACCCATCAACACATTGTTTTAAATGAGAAATCTAAATTTGTCACTAATAACTCTTCTAATGAGCTGTTCCAGTTTGTAGATCTGCTGCATTGGGAAACTTTTAATGTTTAGCTAATAGACAGTCCCATTGTGAAAATGATGAGTGGTCTGCATTGCAGATGATTATATATTTGTAATTTATAAAGCTATTACTTAAGATGCTTGTCATCGTGGCCTGTCAAAGATTCTATCTGTTGTTTAACTACTAAATGTAAAACTTTTTATGTGTGATACATGTTTTAGAATCACAATAACATACTCCCAGATTTCTTGAATTTTTTAAATATTCTACAACAGCTATAGTTTTGGTAAACTATACTGAATACATTGTTACTTTTGCACTTACAGAGAGGAGAGTGACAACTTCCAATAAAGCCAGTGAGGCTAACGTGGAGACTGGAAGGCTTAGGTGCACTTTCATTACTAAACACTACCTTACCTAATGTGTTTTGGCTGCGCCCCATTTCAAATGGTTGCAGATGCGGTGCATGCTATAAAAAGCGCAATAAGCGCCTTCCTGTTGGGCCACCAGGCTTGGAAAAACTGGAAGGAGAAGTCTTCTCGATTTTGATGTTTGTTTCTGCCCATGTAAGGGTATTAGGATCTAATGCAATACCAGCTCCTACTGTTAACTCATGTAAGGGTGATTAACATTATTAAATAATCAGGAATTAAGAGGTATCTTTTCCAACTTATTCATGATTGCTATTCCAGAATAGAATGCACGCAGGTCAACAACCTGATTCACCAATTAAATCAGTCACCAAAGCTCTCCAAGCAGTGTTTTTCCCCCTGGGTAGTCAGTGTTCTGGTTTTGTGGCTAAAACTCAACTGTATTTTTTATCACTTGTTTAATTCCTCTTGCTATTCCCTATAAAAAGGTGCTAACACTGTACTAATGGACAACAACAAAATCCGTACTCTTACCTCGTACACATACTGCATCCTGGGCAATACACATATGAATCCTTTTTGGTGGCACAAACACAAATTGGTAAAGGCCTCCAGCCACACACATCAAACTCAAACCACTACGATAAATATACAAAGATACACTAAAGCATCATATGAACCACACCCCCACTAATGATGATCTAATTCAACCAAACTGAAAAACATATCTCAGTCTGAAAATCCTCCAGAGCTGTGTGTGAAGGTATCAAAGTTCCCGACAGTGGTACAATGTCATATTAATGGAAATACAGTGCTATACAAATATCTATAGCAATTCATGGTCTGAATTTTCTTCGACTATGCAAGCATTTTGATACCATAGGGTACGAGATACAGAGTGTCGAAAGGAGACCTCAATGATCAAAGTTTTTGAATTCTAATTTTGCTAAATCAATTCATTACCAGCTACTTCAGTTTGTAAAAAATAGTATTTCTTCAAAAAGTATCGGTTAGCAACATCAACTTAAATGCTAAGCACCTATTATATGATGTTCTATAAAAATTGCTAGCAATTTGCTTTCAAGCCATTTGGGTTTGGTTCCTGGGTAGGGTTAGCCAGTTAGGCTGGAATGGCTGAACTGAAGTTTGGTCTTTATCTTTTTGTTTGGGAAATCTAACAAAGTAACAAGAAGTACTTTTCAACTTGTAATATGGTAAATATTTGTCAGTTTAGAACACAGCCAGTGGTGTATGGAAATTATTAATGGACTCAGAAGAATAATAATTTACAATCTGAGCCACTCAGGGCAAGGGTAAAAGTACACTAAATAATGAAGAGGTAGCAATTAATTGGTACGCTAGGCCTAAACAACTGAGCTCTTGTGTTGATGAAAAGGAATCTGCTAAACTGTCTGTAATGAATCCTTCGCTTTCTCTAACCCGGTGGTTATGTCAGACGATGTTTTAGTATATGACTTTTGGAGGGAGCAGAAAGGTAGGACAAAGGGAAAAAAAAGGAGAGGGACTGAAAGACAAAAGTACCATTTTAAAAGTCAACCTAGGAAGTAAATGCAAGACAAATGTCACAGGTACAACTGCCCTTGAGCAGGAAAATGTGATATTGAACAATTTCTGCCATCTACATTACAAAGACTGAGGGATATATTATGAACCAAACTATGTATCCTAGAACCCTAAATTTACAGCAGGACATTTTGTTATGTCATGTTAAGACTACACATGACAAGGTTTCATGGCATTAAAGTATGTGAGAGGTGGCCTAGCAGAGCTCACTTACTCACCTATGTAGTTATTGAACAGCCAGATTTAGATCTCTATAAAAGGATAATGTGTTGAATTTTGCAAAAGGCCATTGAAAGAGAGTTTCAAATAGCAGGTTCAAGTACCAAGAATGACCAGCTCATATCCCTCTGGTGTCGACTGTGTAGCATCCAAAGTAGATCAAGATCAGAAGGAAAACTGCATGTTAGGAAATATTTCTTGATCCAACTCTTTAAAACAAACAAAGTTATGTTTGTTGATAAAGTGATGGAACAGAGAAAGCCTTTAAAATTACATTCTGGTTTCAAGAAGCAGCAAGTCAGGAATGCTAGAATACTGGAGGAATAAGACAATTTGGATGCACGTTTAGTTATTTGCTGTGCTGCATTTGAATTGACTGAAGTTGTATTTTTTAACAAGTACCTCCAGTTGGCATATGTAGAGAAAAATACTGTAACCCAGTTGTGATCCAATAACGTCTAAGAGGGCAGCTTTTCTACACTATGGGGTGAGAGGGCAGGGTGTGCTTCAACTGTTTGATGTGATCCAAACACGCATGCGTTACTGCGTTAAACTTGCACTACATACTGATGTCTGAATCAAATTTTACACCACAGTTTCCGACTCAGCTGGCCAGTATTCAGATGACAACAGGTTGTGTGATCACCCACTATCACCGCCATCCTGTCCGTTCAACCTCACACAGTTTGATAAAAAAAAAACCTTTGAGCATCGATATAGGAATTATCAAGGCAGGAATTGTTCCAACCAGTAAAGAGCCTGCCCACTAAAGCCAATCGTCTTAAATTTTACTGTGGGGTATTACATGGTCAATGAGGTCAAATGATATTGACAAACTGTTTTTCATCAGAAAATAGTTAAGGTTTAGCAAGTATAAATGAACCTCTGATTGCTCCTAAGTGTTTTATTTTCCTCAGGCAATCAAACGCCTACGCAACCCAAGGGTGGTGACACAGTAACATCATGTGTGGGTACTGATTGTGATGATTTCTTCACAATTATAATGTGGCACATCACGTATCTATACTTAAGGAGGGCAAAAAAGGTGATCTTTTCCTAATTTCTCCCTTTCCCACAGGCACTCTCAACACTAGAAATTTGAGCTATTTCACAAACAAATTGTGATTCTGCTATTTCTAACGGTTCAGTTTCTTAAGTAGAACGCAGATTGTGATTGAAATAAAATCATCAAAGCTAACCCAGGTGTAAGCCAATTTTACCATGTTTAAGGGGAAGAACACAAGCACTTTTGCACTGGTAAAATGCACAGAGTCCTAAGGCCAACAAAAACTAATTCAGCAAAAAATAGGAGGGTGAAGGCAAAATGTTTTGGGGAGAACCGGCTGAGAGGGCGAAGTCCAGCACTTGTAATTGGGATTTTAGGCACACATTGATGCTTATGAGGCATAAAGTCTCTCCAGATGAAACACACCCATGGCCTTAAATTATAACAACTTAAGGTGGCTGGGCAATGTGGTGCACACACAATTGGTAGACAATAGTAGGAAAACCTTCCTGTGTAAACAGTTAGGCACAATCAGTCCTGGGTGCTCAGAGATGAAGAAAAGCCACTAGATCTTCTTCTGTAGAAACAAGTCCAAGATATGAACAAAAATCCCAAGCGCATCCAAATAAACAATGCAAAGGTTCCTTTGTGATAGATCCTCTAACATTCCTTATTCATGTATAGTGTTCTGTGTTCTAGCCAACACACGTTTCATCTTAATGCTGTCAGTACATCAGCAGACTTCGTCAGGGCTAGTCTCTTCTCAGCATTAAATAAGTATGGTTCTAAAGTCCCAAAAGGACAATTATCAATTTCTCAACAATGGAGAGTGCTACAGCAACACAGTGTGTACCACCACGAGGTCCATATCGGCGTTCTAAGCCAATGGCCTTAGACTACTCATCCAAACCAAGATTTTAAGTAGAGGGAAAAGAGGAAAGGGTTAGAACACTGTCAGTTGGTTAGAACACACATCGCAGTGTACAGCAACCCTGAGATAACCAGATCCCGTAAAAATTACAGTTCAAACAGACTGAGGCACTCCAAAGAAATTCTGGGTTCTATTTTAATGAAAAATTAGAGTAGCATACAAAGTGCCAGGACGTGTTTTGACCTTAAGTCTTTCTCACATAAAACGGACACCATAATAGTTACCTATTTATGTTGTCCCTCAACTGTTTTTGCAAACAAGGCGTTCTGGTTCATGAAGTACCTTTACAAACACAAGTATCCCACTTTGCGACAATGTGGTTCACATGATAAATGCAAAATGCTTTACTTAAATTCTTATGCGCTTATACATGATTATTTTGAACAATTCCATTTCTCATATGTATATACATACTTAAATACCATTAAGAATTGCAAAACCAACATCAATATGTTTGTATTAACCTGCCCTCTAATGGGCTTTTGCCATATTCATCTTCACATCACGGTAACTCATTATTTTTGTTAATTCTGTTCTAAGCAACTGTACTCCTCGCATTGTTATTCTCCCTACTCTTATTCTGCATGATTTTGCCCTCTGGTGATAAGCAAAAACAATGTTCATAAGGAACTCATTAATTCAATTATTACAATTTCTGCAAGAAATAGTATACCTTGGTTGATTGAAGCAGAGACAGAAAAACATATAGGATGGAACCTTAATTCAATTAGGTCTATTAATATTCTAGCAGTTTGTATAGAAGCCCAGAGAACAAGTATTGCAACTGTACTCACTTCAGCCGAAGTGAGTGTAATTTATTTTGCATTACGATATTCAAAAGTACAGAAAAAGCATAAACGGAATATTCAGTTGTGTATTTACACTATATACATTTTCACATTTCACAGTGTTTTTGTGACCCCCAGTGGTGTGACCTGACCAAAAAAGTGCGATATCTGTAGTGCTAATAAAAAAGGAGAAGCAGCAGTGGTTATTGGTATTTTAAAAGAGGAGCTCTTGGGAAATTTAGTACAATCAATTTTGCAAGAAATTTTTGGTTTTCTTAGGCTCTCTTTTTCTAGTAGTCGACGACGTTTTGACCCTCTCGTGATACGGGGTCTCTTCAGGACAGAAATTCTGGGGACTAAATGGATAACATAGTTTTAGCTGGAGCAGAGAGGAGTACAGTATGTGGGCTTGATAGAGAGGACAAGTAGCTTACCGATTAGCAAATAATAGTGCCCAAAATGCAGCAATCTTCCTAAGTAAATCAGGGTGCTTCAGGTGGTGTCCAGGTAGGATAGGTCCTATTGATGACATAGTAAGTGGGAATTATTACCTATACAGAATGCGTGAGGCGCAGCGAATATGGTGCTGAGGGAAATGGCTTACCCTGACATGCTTAGCCAAGTGGGCTGCTGGTGTTGTTCGCGGCAACCAGTGGTTACCGTAGGTCCTATTGGTATAAACGGAATTTAATTCCTAAGCCCAGACAATTTAGGGCAGATACTATAATCATACCGACAGCATATTAATAAGGAGGTCTACTCACCAAGTTGTTGCGGTGAGTAAATCAATAAAAATCAGCCTTCTTTTTTTTATGTCGGAAGTTTTATAATTTTGTATTTACTTATGCCCTCTGGTGGGCATAAGTAAATACAAAATTATAAAACTTCCGACATAAAAAAAGTGCAGTTATGTGTCATCAAAGAAAAAAAATGAAGAAAAATCTCATTACCTCGATTAAATTAAAATCAACTTACATCAGGAAGACAGCATGAGTAACCTTATACTATGCTTTCTAAAGAATGAATTTACATGTCCTTTCGGCATCACTCACAGCTAATTATTTCAGATTTTACAGTATGATGTGTCCCTTCACATATACATTCCTCCTCATATCCTATACATAATCAGTAATTGCCACTACCCAGGTAAAATTTTCTCAAATCTTATAGTGTGATGTGTTCACTGACATTTCTATATTTTTTTTCTTTTATCTTATACATCATCGATAAATTCTTAAATTATAAAGCATTCAATCAGTGATCATCAGTGATCCAACTCCATTATAATCATGAAACTGAAACCAAATGATTTCCCAAAAATATATGAACACATCCGACAATGGAAGTCCCTGAAATTCCTACACTGATTTTTTAGTACTTTTATCTTATCTTCAGAACAGCGATAAGAAGTCAATTATAGATGAATATAAAGTTGCTCAACTAATTTATGTCTTTTGGGACATTTGGTCCTGTACTTGATTATATATTTTAATTCGAGTTGACACAATAGGCTTATTCTATTGCACCCCTTTCTGATTTTTATTGTATGTCAATGCCACAAAACTTTAAAAAATTCCATCTCCATTACGTGATGATTTGTAATGTCTTGCTACAGGATAACTGGAATCCTTGTTCTTAATTGGCCGCAAGTATTCCAAAATTTGTTTTTGCAATTGACAAGTTGTGCTTCCTATGTATAGTAAATCAAAAGGACACCACGAAATTTATACCACACGTACTTTTACAGGTAATACTTTTTCTGATTTCATAAGTTAAACCTTTGTATAATCTTTAGTGAAATATATATATATATATATATATATATATATATATATATATACACATACACTTATACACACACTTTTCTTTTTCTTTAATGGGAACAAAGTTTGTAGGAGTCTTATGAACAATTTGCTCAAATGTAGGTTTCGGGCAAAGCTGAATTAAGAGGGATGATTTGGTAAGGAAATCTTCATGCAGAAGTACAGTTTGTAACTCACATACCATTGTTTAAGGCATTTGGTGCAAAGGTTATACACAGTCACACATGGCTTCATAGTCTGCACATGAAGAAAGAATGCTTGACTAGGTGCAATCAAAAACCATCTATACTAAAAACTATCAAATATTTTTTACAGATTTGTTTATTTAACATGATACAATTCATAAGCCCTCCTTCATTTGAACAGTGGTATCGTATCTACATGATCTAACGCTCCTGGTGCACAATTGGCATCTATAGTACATCTTTCCTGCTTAAAAGATATGGCAAGCTTATCTGAAGTCCTTTCGCTGAAAGAAATTATTATTTAAATTCTCACAATTGCTAAACTAATACGGACTATTCAGTACTGGGCCAGTGAAGTTTAGCCTCTTAGCTCCATTAACCAAACAAATAAACCATGCACTCCAGCACTGCGCACTCACTACATCTGGGAGCCATTACATAGATCTAATTACACCAAACTGACCACTAGTGAGAATACTATGTCAATGTGCCATTACAAAGGGGCCACAACATCAAAAATGACTAGGTCCGGGTTAGGTTAAGGGGAGTGTTCAACTTAAAGGAAAGGGTAGGGTTAAGAATTAGGGTAGGCTTAGCAATAGGTTAAAGGATAGTGTTAGGTTTAGAGTCAGGCTTGGATTTGATCTTGGGTACTGGGTAGGGATAGCTAGTTAGGTTGGAATGGCTGACCTTATGAAGGACAATTATCTTGGTGTCAATTCAATTCAATCAAGCTTTATTCAGAGTGTACAAACAACCATAATAGCAATTACAATAATAAAAATACATTACAGTAAAGAAACAAGAATCTTATAAAAAGAATATGCTGTTGAATTACATAATACCACATCCTTATCAATTGCAGCATGTTATCCGTTAAAAGTAAATGCCTTTCCGTATATTTATTGCTATTAAAATGAACATGGCAACATTAAAATAGACCCCAATATCATTAAAATCAGCCAAAAGTTTAATAGCAGCTTTATGCGTTCTCGCATTTTGTTTTAAAAACAGTGGTTTTAAATAATGACCCCTAAAATTACAGTAAAAATCACAAAAGAGCATAAAATGGATTGTGCTTTGTTTGGACTCTCCATCACAGGTACAGGGGGTCAAATCTAGGTGGCAAGATTTCATTGTAGGAAAAGCACCTAAATGATGAACAATTCCAAGTCTAAGTCATACGAAACGATGTGATGGGTTTGTAACCCGTGTTAAATAGCTTTGAAACCCCTTCTCAGACTGGGCTGTTTGATAAAATATAAAAGTCGATTTTTCCCCTGCCAAACCCATTCGAAATTCCATTTTGTGATTCATAAAATTATCCTTGATTGACAGTTCAGTTAAGTCAGTCACCGGTGCGGGATTAGACTGGATTGACAAATTAAACAACTTGCCATATGTATTACTAATATATCTAAGCCAGGGAATATGCATTGCCTTATCCAAGGACAGACAATCCGTAATAATTGACTTTGTGAAGTTGATCTCTTCTTTAGCCCAGATAGACCTCCATCACTGCAGAGGACGCAGTGAAATCATATCTGCTAGATACTGTAATACTAACTCCTGGTGTATTATCTCGGTGGAAGCTGAGGCTGGTAGACTTAAAAGGAGCTTTAAAAAATAATTGTCTTCGCTCTGCAGTGCCTTGCTGCAATAATAACCCCACACTCCGGCAATAATAACCCCACACTCCGGCTCCATAAATAGCAGAGGCAACAGCTCTAGCCTTATCTTGGTGTCATTTAAATAGACCTAGTCTTACAAAAGTGCTTCCTTGCCGAGAAACTAAAGTGTCTTAGACAAATTCTCCTGGAAAAGGGGGTTTGAAACACTAAGGAAGCTATTACTTTTTGCATGTACAGCTCGACTAAAGTGGTTTATTACACGGTCATGAAATTTATGCAATTAATAAACAGCTGACTGCATCTTACACTGTTTTACTGAACCAGAGATTAAATAATGAAGAAATTAACTCCATGAGTATTTTTAATTTTTAATTGCTTTAAAAAAAAAAACTTGTAATTTTAACTTCTTGCCTTTCAATAAAGATTTTTTTAACATTCTGTCCTGAGGACGAGGCAATGAGTGTATATTAAGTTTGGCATTTATATGATGAAGTAATTTTTTGTACATTTTTATTAAATCACATCTTTCCTACTTATTAAACTTTGAGGTTAAAAATGATAATAAAACAGAAACAGGGAATTTCAGAAAGCTGCTTATAGCCAATAGGGAGACTGTATTTTATATTATGAGCTGATGGTGATACTCTACCTAAAATGGTTTTCTGTCCCTTTTTACTTTTAACAGAAGTGCTTTTTATAGGTCAAGAGTTACATAAGAGCATAATTAACAAATTTGGCATCAACAGTAAGAGGAGTTAGTGTCTTATGATGGCTCAGATGTAAGATGCAGACACAAACTTAATCTCTCCGACGGCCACCAGCTCCTTGAAACCCTTGAGGGGCAATATGTTCGTGCTCTACAAATACAAATTATTATTTTTATTATAATGTACATATGTACAATGAAGTGTTGGTGAAATTGGGGTATTTTTGATCCGTGGGCAGAGGTCAAATGGGTAGGTTATCATATCAGGTTTTTATGGCTTTGAATTCAATGAGGGAGGTGGCTCTATGCAGGGTAGGGAAAGCATTCCAAAGAAGAAATCATAGGAACTAGAAGGATCTGAATCGAGAGGGAGTAGAAAAAAGTGCCTGGACAAAGTTAGAATGTGGAGGGTGTCGGAATGGACACGAGTGGAACAGAATGTGTTCGGTGCCTGTTTGGGTAAGCTAAAAGAGCGATTTGTCTTCAAAATGTGTACACATTTGCTTTAGTTACATTTTATATGTGAATTTAGCATGTTCAAGTTCAAAGTTAGTCAAATCGGAAAATATAAAAGTTATAGCAACTCATTGTTGTAACAATGCAATATGGCAATTGATTATTTGACATTAGGGATAATCTGGGCGATGAGATGGAGAAATCGGAATGGAATAAATTATTACAAAGCTGTTATTCTAGTGTTTTCTGTTCGCTTTAAGTGTTGGTTCTTTAACAAATGGTGGAGCATTCACTTGAATTCACTTCCAGACTTTACACAAGATGCATTAAGCACATTTTACTATCGACATATTAGCTCTAAAAAAGAAACGCATATAGCAAAACTCACATGTATTTTTGGCTGCTTTTTGATGTAATGATATAGAAAATGCAGAGCATCACACAAAGAAATATAATCACATCATACAGCTCTCTAAGGCTGCCGTTTTTATTAAGTCTTGTTCACCAGACAGATTTTAGCTTTTTGTAGGTAAAAGCCTTTTGCAAACCCTACCAAACTAACAGTGGGCTTACAGACCTCCCATTGCTTACCATTGGTTGGCTTTCCTGTCACTCACATTTACTTACTTCTTATTTGATGGCTTTCCAATGTCTTCTTGTATTTGTCCTACCCCTGGAGCATAGCCTCTTTAACATTGTTTTAACTGTTAACTTGTATCCATCTACTGCTCATATTCCGAGAACTACTTCTTTCTTTTTCATTCAGCAGTCTATGAGCGTGCATGCGTTTTCTGCCTCTCTCCTTCATGTGCTCTTTCCCCCTCAAATACCTCCTGTGTTTTCAGTTTTGCTCCCCCCCACTGACAGCTTGTCTGAAAAAGCACAGGAACAGCTATATTTTTGCCAATGTGTAATTAAACAGCCCACTTTCAAGGTTTGTTTTGGCTTTATCTTCTGCATTCCACATATTGCATGAATGCACAGGTCTTGTCACACAAAGACTTTTATGGAGCTGGGTGAGGTGTTGGCTGCTGCACTCACTCAGCTGCTATTTGGGGCAAAAGGTGAACTTAGCATGATCGAAAAGGAGGCACCTTTTTTCATGAGGCCCATAACTCTGCTCCCGGAGGAATGGCAGAAGAACAAATGGCTGAAACATGTTTCAGTTCTGAGGCCTGTGTAAAGTAAATTTGGCCTTGGCACGCCTTTGTCCTTTAAATACAGGCACTTTCCTTTTTAAATTATGTTCAGGTTTTCTGGAGTAAAAGGTATTTTACATATATAAAGCAGGCGATTTATAAAGAATACAAATATTGACTTCAATGTACAGCTTTGAAATACCTTAAGATACGTGTTTACTTTTCAGTATTTTGAAATGTTTTTCTCTTACATTTGTAAACAAGCACTGGCAAAGCCAATAGCTTGGCACTCATATAAAGGTGAGAAGTATTGGCTTTGCCAATGCTTTGTTAACGTTAATTATAAGAAAGGCACAAACTATGATGCTTTAAGGAACTAATTCTCCACTGTAAAGTTTTAATTTGAATCATCGTGTCATCTTATAAAATAGCACTATATATATCTCAATAGAGCAAACATTTGAAAATTCAAATATTTATGCACAGGGTAAAGATTAATTTAGGAACATTTATTACCATATCTAAGAACAATGGCATCATCAGTCTATAGGCGCAACACCTATATTCAAGGCCTACCCTTCACTGAACTGAGGAGTTGTGACTAGCTCTCTGCAAGAACACTCAGCTCCTAACAAATAAATGTTTTGGTCACCATCATTGTCTGAGCTAATGCCTATTTGTATTCCTACTCGGTCTAGGGTCACTAGTTGACTCCACATCACTAGGAACACAATGTAGAAGTACTAAGCATGGACTTAAAAATCGAATATATTATGCAGATATAAATGTGCTAAACCGAGTGAACAATATCATCAGATCAGAATAGTCTGAGAAGGGACGTGCAGGACTGGAGCATCATGCCCCCAGTATCTGGTAACTTTAAATATGTACAAATTATCATATTCAAGGCACACACTGTAGTGTGAATGTACATCCTATGGCACATTCTAAATGCAGTCCATGGCAATACCGCACTAATATCGGCAGTACTGGGACATTTTGCAGCAAATGAATCACATTTTAAACAAATAAAATCTGTACACATGTGCACATTTCTGCAAAAGTGTCCTATTCTGGGCCTGATGCTCATCCTGGAACTGTCCGGTTATTTGTTTGAAAAAGGACTAAAATTCAGATATGTTTTTCACGTAGTAAGAGGAAAGTAGAAACAAATGAATGTCTAATGCAGAGGCTACTCACACTAATAATAGGCACTGGACTTTGCAAATCTGGCTGGTTGCCTTGATTATAAATAGCATTTGATGGGTTAGTGTCAACATCATTTTACCAAAATTAGAAACATAATATAACCTTGATAATTGGATAGATTTCATGTTTGCAGAAGTGTTTCCATTATGTATTATGGTGTATGTTAAGCAAAGATCCACTTTCAAAGTGATGTACATTGTTTATTACGGATTTAATAAAATAGACGCTCATGAAATTTAATGTCAATAGCAGCATGCTTCTGTCGCAACACCAACAATTATCCAGCCAGTGTTGCTCTTTTTTCAATATTCTATGTACATTCCATTGATTATCTTAATATAACAAGTAGCTCGTATATCTACTCATTTTTATTGGATATATGGTACTGCAGTCCTAGTCATATCTATGGCTAAAAAGATGACATCAAATCAAAACAACAAACAGCGCAGATTTCTCCAGTTCGCTGATCTCGTGCCTTCCTGCAATATTAAATGACATATCTGCTTTCTTCTTTCCGACTCGCCATTTGTCTATCCACGCGACATCCTCGACAGATTACAACCGCATTCAAAAAGCGCCGGGATTTCTGTTGAAAATGAAGGCTACAGGTCCCTAAAAATTCAAAATCACTTTTCCAGAGAATTCTCCACAAATGAGCATTTTCTCCCAGTCTGGATCCTTAAAAAATGTTATTGTTTAGGGGTAAACAAGGCTTTTCAATTGCTAAATGATTAATGCCATCCATGTATCCGTTTGCAGTCAAGAACCTGAGGGCAGTTCCTGCAATCACAGTGTCGGAAGTACAGATTTCAGAGAGGTCCAAAGACAGAGCTCACCATCAATCTTGGCTGAATTTTGAGATCTAGTTTCTAAAAACGACAATCTAACATATATATATGAACAAAGCACAGGAAGGGTTCTAGAGAAGTTTTTTAAGGTATGGGCAAAGTGGGCTCTGGCCCAGGGCCTCAGCCTTTCAGGGGGGCCCCCTGATAAAGCCAGCTCTATTCTGCAAAGTATTGCCCTGATGACCTTTAACAATTCTTGAATAGATTAAATATCATTTTCCTTAATGTATTTTGTACGTGGGTAATTTGTGAGAGTCTCATGCAACATCCATAATAAAAATGATTTTAGATCAAAACAGGACCTCGCATATGACAAATGGGAGGGTTATCAGAGATTATTTGCAGTGATATTAATGAGTTGCTGCTGTGTTACAATATTAACAAGCATTGGCATAGCCAATAGGTCTCGCTTTTGGGACCTTATAAGTATTTAGTTATGCAGCACAATATCTTTGGTGCAACAATATTAACTGTTGCATGGTTAAACACTTATAAGGTCCCAAAGCGAGACCTATTGGCTATGCCAATGCTTGTTTAAGGTTTCATTTGCTGCTGCTTCAAAGCAGGAATGCGGAGGCATCCAATGATTGTTGCAAAACTTTCAGAGCCGTCTTTTTTATTTTTTTACAGTGTTCCAGTGAGACCGTACCACTGGATTGCGACGGTAGATTTTTAGACTGACATTTTTTGTTCAAAACTTGTTTATCAGCAGCTCCTGTCTTGAATCTGGAGTCAAATACCTGATTCATCGCAAAGGAGGGCTTTACGACACGTTATTTGGCTGTACTTTTCTACTGCATATCTGCTGCTTTTTTTTTTTTTTTTAAATGTCTACTTGAAATCTAAACCAATGAGGTCAGTAATGGGAAGCATTAAAAAAGAATTACACAACAAACTGCACACGAACTTGGCCAAAAGTACACCCCGGGATCCTACGTGTCAGCAGATGCCATTCCCGCCTACGAGCCAGTGAGAAACGAGCTTGTGACAGTGATAAAGGAATGTAGTGTATGCAGAGGGGGCAAACATCCAGAGCCCCTCTCAGCTGCTCCGTTGAGTATGTAAGTCCACTAGAGTTTCCAGTACAGGGGGCCACACACCTCTCATTCCTAGTGCGTGCAGTGCAACAGGCCGCACTTCACATACACACCCATCCCTCGCGCGCTCTGCACAACAGGCCACACTTCACATACACTCCCATCCCTCGCGCGCTCTGCACAACAGGCCACACTTCACATACACTCCCATCCCTCGCGCGCTCTGCACAACAGGCCGCGCTTCACATACACTCCCATCCCTCGCGCGCTCTGCACAACAGGCCGCGCTTCACATACACTCCCATCCCTCGCGCGCTCTGCACAACAGGCCGCGCTTTACATACACTCCCATCCCTCGCGCGCTCTGCACAACAGGCCGCGCTTCGCATACACTCCCATCCCTCGCGCGCTCTGCACAACAGGCCGCGCTTCACAGACACTCCCATCCTCGCGCGCTCTCACAACAGGCCACGCTTCACAGACCCTCGCACCCTGCACAACAGGCCGCACTTCACAGACACTCCCATCCCTCGCACCCTGCACAACAGGCCACGCAGATTCTCAAACACTCCCCACATCTCAGGGCAGAACTTGTTTTACAAAAACCTCAGGAGGCTTCGGCGCCAAACAAGTCGGGCAAGTTGTCAGGGAAATGTTAGCTGCCGAAAGAACGCGTGCAGCGTTGCGCAAGCGGCTGTCAGTGGGCCTCGGGCGAAGTATTCAAAGGCCCGCATGAAAGGCTAATTCCGTAATCCCAGACCGAACGAGCGGGAGAGAGAAAACACTTGGTACAAAAGCCGCCGCACTACGAGCCGAGCAGCAAAACCGCACGAGTGCTCAGATGAACTCAACCGCACAGCAGGTCCCATGCGCCGACAAACCACACACGGGCAGCAAACACACACCTGGACCACAGTCAGAACAGCCACAGAGAGAACGGAGGAGAAACGAGCGCTTTATAACACGGTGGGGTATTGTACTACTCAAGTGTGAGGGGAAACAAGCACGCGAGTGGTGCGCGCGCTGTAAGAATGCGGCGGCCGCGAAAGTGAAAGCAACTACAACAAAGCTTTAAAGAGCTTGGGGCGAGCGAGCGCAGCAGCGTGCAGAGCTGACCACACGCTCGTGCATCGTGCCTGAAACGTGCGCGTAAACGCACGGAAAAGGCCATTGTGCACGAGCGTGTGGTCAGCTTTGAAAACCCCACTACATAAAGTCTTCGCCAGAAGCAGCGCTTGCGCGCTACTCTAGGCTCGACCTAAAAACACACAACACTATCCCTGATAGTCAGTAACCTGGCCAAAGAGGACATGAGAGCTGAAATAGGATCATAAATTCAAAGATGTTCTGAACAGGGGCCCCCAAAATACGTTTGGCCCTGGGCCCCCAAAATTAAGACGTCCCGGAGGGTTCAACTCTTCAAAGTGACTTTGGGAACTCAGCACACATGCAATGAATGCAGCACTCCAAATCACCACCCTTAGCAGAGGGCAGCTACAGCCAACCTAAAATATAGCATCAGTCTATATCACAATGCATGCATTTGGCGCTTAGACGCAGGAATGACATTGCCTTATGAAAGAAAGGGAGGTGAGAGGATGCTGAGAGAATA
The DNA here is from genome assembly GCA_963921515.1 of Calotriton arnoldi. NCBI lineage: Eukaryota > Metazoa > Chordata > Amphibia > Caudata > Salamandridae > Calotriton > Calotriton arnoldi. The sequence goes on from CAWUFW010003935.1 coordinate 186,154, forward strand.
TTCCCTTAAGAAAAGCCTCTGTGCAACACCAGACTCGCAAGTCAATATTTCTTAGTTCTTCGAATTGTTGTCGAGATGGAAGACACCACAATCAATTGTGCAAAAGTCTCCAATCAACCAACTCATGGTAATGTTACCACTGAAGTGTCCAAAAGTAAGTGGTTCTTCAGAATTAATGTCAAATTACTGCAAATACTGAAAGGAGCTTTTAACGGCTTTAAAAAACTACCAACTGGGAAAAAATCCACCGGAGTGTGAAAACGTGGTTAGTCATTTACTACCAGGTAAGTAAATTAGGTTAAAAGACACTGTAAAAGGAAATTCCCTCAAAAACAACAGCATGTTATCTTAGCAACTGGGATCAGCACTGAAGCTCATAATCCGAGAAGTGACTTCACTGTTACAGTAAAGTCAAGACTGGGAGGTTTCTTCTCAACGCGATGTGTGTGTTGTGGTCGACAAGTATCAAGTTTCACAATCACAAATTAGTGGGAAATCACATACACTGTGCTCTATGAGGACAAGCAAACTGTATGAGGTCACTGAGGGGAACAGCCGCCTACACTGCCTGCGTGCAGAAACCCCAGCTCTCATTTATGCTCGGTCTCTTGTTCACCCCATCCTTCTGAAACATTGTTCCAGAAGTTAACTGAAAACTTGCTCCAGGTGGAAAACGCTGAGGTTCTATATCTTTCCATTACTTACAGATCTTTTGCGTATTTCAGTTTGTGGTAGGACATAAAACATCGGTTCTTAAAAGTTATTTTGTAGCATTAATAGAAAACACATAATTATGAATGATAACCATCAGAAGAGATTCACGCCGTGTCGTACAAAAGAAGGAGCTCAAGGTAAAAGACACTGCAGAGTGCCTGTGCTAAAAGCTGGCTTTACATTCTGGCACTGATGTTGTGCTGCATGTTATGGGTGACATGTGAAAGTCGCGGAGCACATCTGCTTTCTTCAGAGGCAGGAAGCATCACGAAAAATGTTTTGTAACAAGGGGGCCTCATTGGGCAAGCAAGGTGAAAACCACTGTGCTTTGGTACTGTACTGAGACCAGTTATGTGCGGTATTGTGTATGCTGGCTGGGGGCTAGGTGACTAAACCTTAGGATGGCCATTTTTCCTGACACCGCTGCCCTGAAACAGCAGTCTGTGTCTTGCGTGTTGCCCCCAACGCACTCAAAGCATAAGACACGGATGACCAAGGTCAAAGACGAAGCAAGGTCTGACACCAGCACCTGGGCGGACTCCCTTGAGCCTAGATGAACAAGTTATTTACCTTCGGTAACGATATATCTGTAAGAGACATAGATTAGTTATAGATTCCTTACCTTTTGAATTACCCCCAGGCGTCAGACTGGATCCGGAGAATTTTTTTCGTCAGCAGTACCCCTGCACGTCGAAAGGTGGCGTTGGTCGGCTCTGCGTTCCTCGTTGGCGTCGTGGTCGCCGGGATGACGTCGCGGTAGCTACTTAGCCGCCGCCCTCGTGCACCGACGTCAGTTCTTTTACACGACATTCCACGCCAGAAGCGCAGAGCCATGCAAGACACTGACGACTGGTGCACAAAACTAGGGTCCCGGAAGGTATTGCCTGACCCTAGAAGTCAGTTCGAAGAACGGGGAGGATGGGTGAGGCGGTAAGGAATCTATAACTAATCTACGTCTCTTACAGATATATCGTTACCGAAGGTAAGTAACTAGTTCATCTGAAAGAGACAATTAGTTATAGATTCCTTACCTTTTGAATAGATACCCCAGCAATACCAACCCCAGAGGTGGGTCTGCGAACCAAGTTCACACCAGAAAGTCCTGGAGAACAGAACGGCCAAAGAAGCCGTCTCTCACAAAGCCATCTGGAAGACCGGCCCTGCCATTATCCACCCCCTCGTCACTCCTTACCAACCTCCAAGGAGTCTTCGTTCCAGCTCCGCTTTCCTTGCTACTACAAGGAAAGTACGTAGATCCAGATGGGGCGGTCGCTCCTTTTCGCTCAATGCTGCTAATTTTTGGAATTCTCTTCCTTCTACTCTTCGCAGGGAATCCAACATGCAGTCCTTCCGTAAACTCCTTAAGACCTATCTCTTTGGTACCACTTACTAACCTGTCATGACACTGTCTGCCCTGTCCTAAGCGCTACGAGGCCTCAGGGTAGTAACGCGCTATAGAAATTTAATTTCATTCATTTATTCATTCTCCGGACTTGGCTGTCCAGGCAGTAGTGTTTTGTGAACGTGTGCAGAGATGCCCACGTAGCTGCCTGACAGATGTCAGTGAGGGGGACTCCCCGTCCCAAAGCAGTGTTAGCTGCCGTCGCCCTGGTGGAATGGGCGTGCAATCCCACTGGAGGCTCCTTCTTTGCCAAAGAGTAGCAAGCTTTAATGCACAAAACGACCCACCGAGAGATGGTCCGTTTGTGCACGGCCCGACCTTTTTTGGCGCCCACGTAGCCCACAAAGAGCTGGTCATCCACCGGGAATTGCTAGGTGCGATCCAACTAAAATGAAAGCGCACGTTTTGGATCCAGACGGTGGAGCCTCTCTTCCTCCTTAGAAGGATGCGGAGGCAGAAAGAAGGTGGGCAAAGTGATGGTTTGACCAATGTGGAAAGAAGTAACCACTTTAGGAAGAAAAGAGGGTCGAGTTCGAAGGACAACCTTGTCCGGGTGAACCGCCAGAAAAGGAGGCTTAGAAGAAAGAGCCTGGAGCTCACTCACCCTGCAAGCAGAAGTGATGGCAACCAGAAAGGCAGTCTTTAAAGTGAGAAGTCTGAGAGGACAGTTATGTAGCGGCTCAAAGGGAGCGCACATAAGATAAGTAAGAACCAAGTTCAAGTCCCACTGTGGCATTACGAAAGGAATAGGAGGAAAAAGATGAGTAATGCCCTTAAGAAAGCGATTTACCACAGGGGACTTGAAAAGAGAAGGCTGATCAAGATGCCTAAGAAAAGCTGAAACGGCTGAGATAGCACTTATGAGTGCCTAGAGCAGAGTCCTGCTGGGCTAAAGAAAGGAGGAACAAGAGAACCTCAGAAAGAGGGGCAGACAGGGGATCCACAGCCTTTGCTGCGCACCATGCCACAAATTTGTTCCATCTGCAGGCGTATACCGTCTTAGTGGAGGGACGCCTGGCTGCCAAGATAACATCACAGACTTCGGGAGGAAGGTCGAAGGCTGTCAACTGCCGCCGCTCAATCTCCACGCAAGGAGGTGGAGACTGGACAGGTTCGGGTGGAGGACCGTCCCCCGCTGTTGCAACAGAAGATCCTCCTGAAGAGGCAGTCTGATCGGAGGATCGATGGCCATGTGCAACAGCTCGGGATACCAGACTCTTCGTGCCCAATCCAAAGCCACAAGAATGACTTGGGCCCGGTCGCGCTTGATCTTCTTCAGCACTCTGGGCAGAAGTGGTATAGGCGGAAAGGCGTATAGAAGACCGCAACTCCACTCGCGACGAAAAGCGTCGCCTAGCGAGTGCCGCCTTGGAAACTCAAACGCGCAGAATTGCTGACATTGCGCGTTCTCTTTGGTGGCGAATAGATCTAACCAAGGCTCTCCCCACTGCTGAAAGAGACCTTGCACCACCTCTGAGTGAAGACGCCATTCACGATCCATCATGCACCTGCGGCTGAGTTCGTCCGCCCAGTGAACCTGCCAGGTGTTGAACCATCAGGGATATGCCCTGATGTTCCAGCCATGTCCATAGACGGAGAGCCTCTTGACATAGGGTCCACGACCCCACCCCGCCCTGTTTGTTGCAGTACCACATGGCGGTGGTGTTGTCTGTAAACACCTGCACTACTCTTCCCCAGACAGAGGGAAGGAATGCTTTCAGCGCAAGACGGATCGCCTGGAGCTCCAGAGGTTGATGTGGAGCCCGGACTCCGCCGGAGCCCAGATTCCCCTGATGTTGTGCCCACTGGAACTTCAGGTCCCACTGCAGAGCCCGCATATGCCACCTGGCATGATCTACCAGCAGGATGCAGGAGGCCATGAGGCCCAGCAGCCTCATGGTCATTCTGACCGAAACCCGGGATAGAGGCTGAAAGATCGGAATCATAGCCCGAATATCCCGGACTCGCTGCTCGGGAGGATAAGCCCGAAACTGCGTCGCGTCCAGAACCGCTCCGATGAAAAGGAGCATCTGAGAGGGAATCAGGTGTGACTTCGGCACGTTTATAGTGAACCCCAGCGAATGCAGGAGGTCCGCCGTAGTCTGGAGGTGGGAGACGACTGCCTGGGGTGAGCCCACCTTCAACAGCCAGTCGTCGAGATAGGGGAAGACTGGAACCCCTGATCTGCACAGATGAGCTGCGACCACCGCCATCATCTTCATGAACACCCGAGGGGCGCTGGTAAGGCCAAAGGGGAGCACGGTAAACAAAGTGCTCGTGGCCTACCGTAAATCGCAGATAACGCCGGTGGGCCGGCAGGACGGGGATGTGAAAGTAAGCGTACTGCAAGTCCAACGCAACCATCCAGTCTCCAGAGTCGAGGGCAGATAGGACCTGAGCCAGTGTCAACATTTTGAACTTCTCCTTCCGGAGGAAGCGGTTGACGTTCCTGAGATCCAAGATAGGACGCAGGCCTTTGTCCTTCTTGGGCACCAGAAAGTAGTGGGAATAGCAACCACGACCTACTTCTGGAGCAGGAACTCGCTTGGCCAAGAGAGCCTTAACTTCCTGTTGGAGAAGGGCCAGATGAACCTCCGACATGTGATGGTGCTGAGGTGGCATGGCTGGGGGTGTAGTCTCGAAGTGGAGGGAGTAGCCCCTTCGGACTATCTGCAAAACCCACTTGTCCGACGTGATGGTGCGCCAGCGGGGGAGGTGATGGCGAATCCTGCCGCCCACTGGCGATTGGTGGCCCTGAAAAGTCAGACTAGGAGGGTTTGGAGGCTGCTGCAGAGGGGGCGGTGGTGGACTGGCCCGCTCGCTGGCCCCCAGACCCACGACAGTGAGTCCCACGTCCCCGGTCGCACAGGGGCTGAGCAGTTTGCGCCGGCCTGTGGCCCTGGGTGGAACGTAGCGGGGCACCCCTTCCGTAGCCACGAAAGGGGCGAAAAGCAGACTGTGCAGGGCGGGTGGTGGAGAGGCCCAAGGACTTGGCCGTAGCCCGAGAGTCCTTGAAGTACTCTAGAGCACTGTCTGCTTTGTCGCCGAACAGGCGAAGGCCATCAAAGGGCATGTCCATCAGGGTAGCCTGGACATCCCCGGAAAAACCAGTCAACCTCAGATAGGCGTAGCATCGAAGGGCTACCGACGTTGAAATCGTCCTGCCTAGTGAGTCGGCGGTGTCCAGTCCACAGCGTATGGTAAACTTGGCTGCGTCTCTCCCCTCGGCGACTGCACGGGAGAGCACGGCCCGGGCCTCCTCCAGGCACCGAGGCAGCACCTGTGCCACCGAATCTCATACGGAGTGGGTGTAACGGCCCAACAGACATGCGGTGTTTACCGACAGCAGTCCCAAGCAGGAGGAAGAAAACCTCTTCTTCCCAAGATGGTCCAGCTTTTTGGATTCCCTATCAGGTGGTGCGGTAGGAAACGCGCCTTTGGAAGTCAAGGCTTGGACCACCAAGCTTTCAGGGGTGGGGTGTGGGGAGAGGAAAGTGGGGTCGCCCGGAGCCGGGCGGTGGCATCAGACAATCATCCTGTCCCCAGGAGACCCTGTGTTGGGCCTGGACCAGGTGCCCAAAAGGATGTCAGTGAGGGCCTCATTAAACGGCAGCAGGGGCTCCGAAGAGCTCGCTGCCGGTTGAAGCACCTCTGTCAGGAGGTTAGTCCCGACTGCCACCGTAGGTAGCTCGAGGTTGAGAGCCTCGGCCGCCCAACGCAACACCACTGCGTAAGAAGCTCCCTCCTCCGTAGCCACGGTAGGAGGAGACAACATGTCAAGGTCTGGGGAGGTATCCAGACCACTGGCTTCCCCCAACTCCTCTCTCCAGTCCGGTTCATCCAACTGGTCAGTTAAAGGGTCACCAGACCCCTCCCAGTCCTCCTCACCCTCCTCTGGTTGCCAATCTGGCCTGAAAGGAGCACCAGGGTAGAACAGGGGTACAAAAGTACCCGTAGGCGCTGGTCCGGCTTCGTGTTCAAGCCAGGGTGGAGGCCGGGGTCGACGTTGGCTGGGGACACAACCGACGTTGGCTGCGGACACGGTGCCGGTAGAATCGACGCCGGGGGAGGTGTTATCAGGTCGACCGGCGCCGATCCGGATCCAGGCCTGGATCCAAGGGGACCCTGCGGGGCCGGAGCCACCGGCGTCGAAGGCCCAGGGCCCCCAGCCGAGTCCGCTGGGCCCGAAGGCGTGCCAACGGAGTCGGACTGCCCAAAGATGGCATGCATCGCTTCGTAAAAGCTTTGGAGCTGGGCAGGGGTCGCTCCGGCTCCCGGAAAAGGAAGGACACTCGGAGCCGACCCTTCGGGCTCCGTCCGCATCCCTCATCGCGTCGGCCGACGGACGGGGAGAAGTCGAAGAGCGACAATGCTTCTTCGACTTCTTCTTGTGCTTCGACTTACCTGAGGAGTGCGAAGACTTTGAGGACGAGTGGTGGTGTTTACTCCGCAACCGGTCCCTCGACCTCCCACGCGACCGGGGCCTTGAGCGGCTCGGAGCGGACTGCCGGGCCTCGAGAAGCTTTCGGGACCGCTCCCGCAAAGACTTCGGATTCATGGTCCGGCAGTCGGAGCACGACTTGGGGTCGTGGTCGCGCTCCAGGCACAACTGGCACACGCGGTGCGGATCCGTCACCGACATCAGCTTTCGGCAGGACCCGCAAGCCTTGAAACCGGGCATCCCTAGTGCACCAGGAGTCGATAGACTCAAAGACAATGTCGACAAAAGTTACAATAAAGTCAGTCAAAAAGTGACTGGAGGTACTGCTCTCTCCGGATCTGCGCTAGCTGGCGCGGAAAAAGAAAGAACTGACGTCAACGTGCGAGGGCGGCGTCTAAGTAGCTACCCCGACGTCATCCCGGCGACCACGACGCCAACGACTAACGCGGAGCCAACCGACGCCACCTTTCGACGCGCAGAGGTACTGCTGACGAAAAAATTCTCCGGATCCAGTCTGACGTCTGGGGGTAATTCAAAAGGTAAGGAATCTATAACTAATTGTCTCTTTCAGATTTCACTTTCACCAATTCCGACTCAAGGATGTGTGGAATCTCTTCTTCCATCAAACTCTTTCTCCAATGCTGGTTATGCAGCTGTGCTTCTTTGACTCTAATAATCACAATCTGTGATTATGGTAAGCAGAATGGAAACACCATTAACATGTTTGTGGGGTAACAAACCTAGCTCAAAGATCGAAAAAGAGAAGGGTGGATTTGCATTGGTTTGGCCTGGGGGTCTCAAAGATTTGTTTCTCTGCAGCGGTCAGATGAAGGTGGAAGTATGAAATGTGCCGCTTGGTGTGAGGAAGTGGCACCTATGAAGGATGCAGGCAGTCTCAGCAGCTATTCGAACCTTAGGCAGTCACAGAGTTACAACCCAAGATAAGGTTTTGGTATCTTTGATGATGGGCAGGCACTCTTTCAGCAAGAATGGAGGCTCTTGAGAGGTCAGAGACCACAACGAAGCAGATAAAACAAATCCTGCTAGGTGGAATTTGAGTACTCCGTGCAGCTGGCGGAGAGCCAAAATTGTATTTATGTATTATTTTATGGAGTGTTTTTATATAGCACATACAAAGCCCATTAGCAACAAAAGATAGAGCATGGGTATTAGAAGTAACCAAGCAGTCCAGGGTGAAAATCAGCAGTATTACAACTCAATGAAAAAGAAGGTTCCTAATGCTTCATATGCACAATGTAAACAAGTGTTACAAGTATAACCCAACTTGTAAAATATATAAATGAATTTTGAAATTACAAAACAAATAATTTAATAACAAAATATTAAAACATATTTTTCCTTCCTCCTATTCATCTAGGACTACCACAGAAATAAGGGATACCACATCTGCACTACAACTTAACGTATTCAATTTTAACCAAATTTTATTTCATTTTTACTGTATCCTTTGTGTTGAATGTGTCATTCTTGGATGCAAATTATGTCTTATTTGTGAATAACATTATTTAAAAAGTTAGCATTTACAATAATTATTAAAATGTTATGTATATGTAAATTTAATAAAAGAAACTTTAAAACAATTTAATTGAACATGCTATTTAATTTATTTTATGTTTACCTATGTGTTAGTGTTATTCCTTGCCTCCACTGATTTCTATGGGAGTGTGTTACAGTACCAGTGGTTGGCCAAGTGAGTTGCTTGGCTTACTGACCATGTCATGAGTGATGTAATATGCGAGGTCATAAGTAGTGCATTGCTGGGGCGTAAGTTATAGTTAGCTCAGCTAACTAGAACTGCTGAATTTCTCTGGTTTTGTACAAGTGAAATGTGAGCCTAACTATAACGTCCCTGTAACCTTTGATTTTGTGTTATATATATATATATATATATATATATATACACATATATACATATATACATACACACACATGCATACACACATATACACCCCCGCTTGGCAATGGGCCGGTACTGAAAGAATAGTTAAGTGCTGCGATGTTAGATTAAATGTTAGATTAATTCATGTATTGCATGGTTAATAAAAACCTTTGCAACCAAGCAAACATAAGGTAACAAGCATTGGCAAAGCCAATAGGTCTTGCCTGTTGGCTTTAAGAATGTTTTTTAGCTTCAGCAAAGAAAAAGATAAACATGGCTGGTCAAGGTCTGATCGATTCTATACCGTGAGTCAAATGAGGATATATATATATGATTGGTACTATCTCCTTATGGTCCCAGATTTTTTACTAAGAAACAGAGTGCCATAGAATACATTATCTCAAAAGGAATGCAAGTGACGGGCACAAATTATGTGCAGATGAAGACCAGAACATTTGCGTTTTGGGTGTCATTCCATTCAGCAGTGTATGCAAATCTACTGAGGGTAATTGAATATTGACGCCTTACCCGCTGGATTCAGACTCACGCAGTCTGCAGGCAGTCCCACAGGATTTAGAGATGAGAGAATCAAAAGTGAAGGTCCTCTTATATGTGATAATGAAGAAAAAGTAGGGAAATTGAAATAAAGCCATTGGCCAGGATCACACAATTTGTTCAAGTTGGGAAGCCGGGATTCATCCTAGGTTTTCTGGTTCCATATTGTGCAATTCAGTCTAGCCACTAGATGCACATGCTTCGCTTCTTCTACACCCACTTTACCCCCACCCTGCTGGAATCAGTCTGGCTCTCGGTCACACCAAAGACCAAACTTTGCGGCCCCCGGGAAAATGTTTGCGAGTACCCATGTTATACACAATAGTGTTGCAAGTGAGAGCGCACGCACAAGCAGCGCATGCACTGTCGTAGGCTTGACCTAAAAAAAACTTTGTGGTGCACAGTACAAGCTACCAAACACAAGTTAAAAACAACGCAGGTTCACAGTACAGACAAGTGTAAAAAGCTTAGAAAAGAACGGGCCAGATGTATGAAGAAACCGTTTTGCGATTCCCAAATTGCGACTCCTTGCAATTCGCAATTAGGAAGTAGCAAAATGGCATTTAGTAAAGTGTTTTGAACATCTTCTGCGATTCCCAGTGGGTTGCAAATGACATACCTCATGAATATTAATGAGGTAGGTCGTAATTTGCGACCCATTAGGAACCGCAAAAATCACAGGGATGGTGGCCTGCTGAGGTCAGCAGACCACTATGTCTGTGATTGCTTTTAAATAAAGCAATCTTTTTTTTTGTAAAGCAGCCCATTTTTCTAAAGGAAAACGGGCTGCTTTACTTTAAAGAAAAAAAAAGTGAAAAGTTTTCCTTTCATTTTTTTTTTTTTTTAAAGAGCAGGCAGTGGTCCGTGGGACCACAGCCTGCTCTTAAAAATGCTTTTACAAACATTCCCAAAGGAGAAGGGGTCCCTTGGGACCCCTTCCCATTTGCGAAAGGGTTACCACCTACTTGAAGTAGGTGGTAAAATGCAAATGGTTTGCGACGGCATTCACGGTCACAAAACATCCATACATACCATTAGGATTCGCTATTTGGAAGGGAAACCCTAAACACACCCCTTCCTAATACCAAATCGCAAACCCAAATTGCGAATCGCAAACCCAAATTGCGAATCGCAATTTGGGTCTGATACATGTAAAAAGCCTTTTTTGCCTTCGCAAGCAGGCCGATTCTGTGAAGCGGACCGTTTGCGACCTCAAAAAGCTTCAAACATGTGGCTCAATATCTTTTAGGACTTAAACTCGCTTTCGAACGCAGTTTAGTCTAGAAAAGTACCAATGTGCTTGTGCAAATAGGAAAAGAAAAGGCACTCCTAATATAGACGGTTAAAAAATATAAATGTTACCATTATAAAGCAGCATCTTTGGTCAACTCGAAAATGGTATCAAACGCAATTGTGTCTAAAAAGTGCCAGTGTGTCTGTGCAAAGAAACAGTGTCAAAATGACAAAACTGCTGTGGAATGTCAAACTAGACATATTATAGAATTGACGAAATTAAGCGATCCTCATATAAGCAATCAAAATCAAAGCATAAGCATTCATTTTAAGGAAAAAATAATCTTGGGCTAGCATTGGTGGGAGACCGGGTTGGAACCGCCTTCAACCTTTGTTCTCAAGGGGCCTCAGCATACTCAATATGGATATGAAGTTAACCAGTCTAACATTCAGTGCTATGTTTAACAGAGCTGCTGTAACGACTTACCTACAAGTTTATACTTTTAAGATGTTAAACTGCAGACGAAGCAGACAAAGGAGCCTGCGAGTTTCTAGTAATACGGGGCACAGGCATATTTCATGCAAGATTGATTCTTGTTCCTCATTGCAAAGTCTGCATTTCATCTCGGGGGTCGAATTTGTGCTTCGGTATGTGGTCCACGGTAGGCAGAGCCCCACGTCGAAAAGCCAGTAACCTACTTGTTGTGTCTTGAATAATTCGCTCCCAGGTACGATTGCTTCCCTGGGATATTATAAAATGATATAGCCAATCAGGCATTAAACTGCTGGGCCAGTGCTTCTTTATATGGAAGTTTACCCACAGACGGGGCATTGGCATTTACCACTTCACTGTCACTAATGGCCACTCCATCCTTCCGGATATGAAGCTCATTCAGGTATGCATCCAAGTGTCGGGCACGAGCAGCCTTGCCCCAGCACTCTAGCTCATTCCATATCACACTATCAAGCCTATTGAAAGCTGCTGCTCTGATGTTATCACAGCTTGATGAATGCGTTTTTCCTGGCCACAGGTTGCTGGGGGAGTCCAAGATCCAAGCGAACCTGGGCCATGATGCTGATTTTGCTGGTCGGAGGGCACATTTATAGATTTTCATCAATGCATCTACCAGTTTACCATCATTTCCCAGCATAATTGCGCTTTCATATGAAAAGACCGGTAATGGCTTCACCAGCATGACACGGAGAATTGGCTCAATACTGGGGGCCCACAGCTTTTTTGACACATTTATGAAGGAGGCCTGGACGCCTGGGCCTTATTGTTAATAGATGTTTTTAGCTTCTGAAATAGGCCCTTCTTGAGTCTAGCCAGACCCCTAAGATATTTATATTCTGGGACTTTCTCGATGTTAACACCACCCATCTGCCACGAGCCTGGTTTATTCAATTGATTCCCAAAAATAATGATTTGGGTCTTTTATAAATTCACCTCCAAACTGTTTGAATTTGTATATTCGAAAAGGGCAGCTATCAACCTCTGCACGCACATTCTTGTGCAACTCAACAGCACCAAGTCTTCCGAATAGAGATGGTTAGATAGGGATTTATTCCAGAATATTGGTAGATGCGAGCTAATTTTATCCAGCGTCCCAGTAAGGTCAGAAATTAACAGGTTAAAAAGTAAGGGGGCCAAAACACATCCTTGTTTTAAACCTTCTTTGGTTATAATTGTCCTTAAAAGAGAGCTACCTTTGCCCACTTTCGGCCCTAGCCAAGCTCCTGACTATAGGAGTTCTATCGCTCTCAGGAGTTCAAGAGGGACGCCTAAACCTCCACTGAGCATACACGCGCTGTATCAGGAGAAATCACCGCACCCCAACTCAACTGTACTCATTTCAACAAATTCAGAAAAACTTAACATCGATTTGGGCTCACTTACATTCGAAATAGAGGTGCAGTAGGCCCGCAACCCACTATGCCATCTCATCAATTGTTTATCCTTGTTGGCCAACCAGCAAAGGATGTCCACACTTCTTAGGTACCTGCGTGTTTGATTACATGTATGTGTATGCAAATGTATAAATACAAATAGTATGCAGTTCCTAATCGCAAGAGGGGGGGAAAGAAAAGAGCCAGGCTCCAGTGGTCTACATTAACAAGGGGAACGGGGGTTCCACCTGTTGGAATTTCGGGCCCTCACACACCCGGCTGGGTGTCATGCTTCATCATAGGGCGTGCTCCTCGTCAGGTCGTCGCTGCAATACCCGACGGGCTCCCTATGAGGGGCTCTTTGGCGGAGATCTTTTATTCCAAAGTGCCGTAAGGTGCCGTGGGGGTGAGGGGGCCTAAGTAGTGTAGATGAGGTGAGTGTAAGTAAGTGACTTGAAGGAAAATTAAAACAGGAGAAGGAAGTGTCACCGATTTTTTTATTTTTATTCAATAGGCCTTCCAACCTGGTTAAAAAGAAGAGGCGCACTCCAGAGGTAATGGCTCAGGTTTGGCGCTATCTTATGTGGTCAACATGTTTCTCGCCTGATGGTCAGTTGATCTAGCAGCGATTCGTCAGGACCTAATAAAATCAATTCTATCTACACTAGGGTGGTTGTCTGGTGATGTTTGCCTAGATAAACCAACCTAAACAATACTCTAAATGTAGTACCTGTTGAAGTGTGACCAGCCTGGCAAAGATAACAAGCATTTGCAATGCAATAGGTCTCGCATTACTGAAAGTTTGAGCTATTGGCTATGCAAATAATAATTGTTATATTTTTTGGATTGAGCAGGGCTGTTACGGGACCTGAGGGTGTGAAGAATTTCAAAAGCACCCAAAAGACCAGTAGCCTCTGGTGAGCTCACTGCGAGCAAGATGTCCAGAGATCTGAGTCTGAGCAAGAGCCTCATGGAACACAAGAGCAGAAATGAGTTTAAGGGTCCTGATTGTATTTGGCTACTTTGGAACTAACTGATGATCAACAAGAGCCTTGAGGCATTGGTGAATGAGTGACAGTATTTGTATTGTGCCACCACCCTAAAGGTTCTCTTGGTGTTGATTTAGTGTGAGCTTGGCCAACTGGTTGTTAAGGGTGTACAGAAGTCCTAAGAGGGAGTATGCTGGTCCTAGAAAGTGGGGATCCTTACAGTGAACTAAAACTTTAGGTCTGATGGCAAACAGGACATTCAGGGATCTGGTTGATCACGGGCTAAGGGACCTAAGGTTGAGCACCAGATTTAGGGAACGCAGGGTGACAACAAGATGTATAGCCTTGAATATGAGTGTCGGGTACCTGCAGTCTTGACCAAAGTCACTGGCCTTACAAGCTTTAAAACACCTACTTGCCTTGAAATGCTGCTAGGTATTTTGATGGGTTATTAAGTCATTGGTGCGAAGACTCGCTGACAACAAACAACGTTCTTTTTCATCAGAATAACAATCATACAGTCATCAAATAGTGCCCCAAAACAAAGACATCTCGCCTCCACAATAAGTACCGGTGGCACCCTTGGAGAGTGCATCTGTGTGACTCCAAACCTAGTTGCTGCAAGGAATTGCGTATCATCAGTGACGTATGCAGGTTGCGTACGCCTGGGACACTGCTCAGTCCCTCCTGGCTTTGTTTCTTCGTATTCACGAACGTGTCAAAAGCAAGAAACAACCAGTGGTGCGCGTGCACCACAGAGGAGCGGGGGCTAGGGAGCGCGGCAGCGAAGCAAACGCGCGCTGCTGCGCGTGCTGGCCACCGACGGGAATGGGCGGAGCAAAGGCGGGACATGCGCCCGCCTTTGCCCAATTGCGTGCTGGCTTTTTTTTTTAAAAAGCACGCGAAAGCCAATGGCAGCCGCGGAAAGCAAAACCACACGCACGAGCGTGTGAGCAGCTTTCAGAACCCCATACAAAAGGGCTCTCGCTGCGCGAGCAGTGCTGCGCACTGCAACGCAGGCGCGAGCCCTAAAAACACGTTAGACTTATAATAGCATTGCAACATAAATACACAAGTGTCCCCTGTATGCATGCACACAGCACGCAGTGAAGGTGGTTAAAAACAAAGTGAGAGAAGTGTGGCTAGCTCTCACTGGTATCATATCGTGAAGAAAACATAATCAGGTGAGGTGGAACATACCACCCTGGTAGCAGTACAGATATGAGACTCACCCTAATCGGGTCTGTAGTCTACAGCATCAATTCCCGGCAGGAAAGACACATGGTAATTCCCAGTGTCCTAGGTCAATCGCGTTGGGGAAACGATATATATATATATATAAACAACATTTATTTAAGGCGATTTGAAGGCAATATATGGCTTTTTTTGTTTACTTTGTCCCCACTCACCGAAATCCTGTTTCGTTTCTTCCCTGTGCCAGTTTGTTGTCCCCCTCCCACACGCACTCCTGACGTTTTATTCGCATCCTCCCAACTGTGAAGCATTGGCCGCTTCATAGCGCTTGATTTTTTTATTCACGGACGGGTTCTGCTGAGGCAACGATGGAAGACGGCAGCAGCAACCTCTGCACAGTGGCACAAGAGAAAACTCGACAGACACTAGTCTTTCGTTCCAGCGTCGCATTACAGTTTATGACTTGTTTTTGTGAACTGCCTTCTCGTGGTCACAAGACTCCACACTACAGTGGGCACCTCGGGTCTGTGTGCTCAAACACATCGGAAACGCTCTTCCTCCCAGCACAGCTCCTGTGCTCACGTGCCTTGCGCAGTACCCAGAGCTTGACAGGCTGCCTCTTCCAAGGGGCCTGCGAGGAGGAATCCTCCTGAAACAAGCATTTGCAATGCAATAGGTCTCGCATTTACGCAAGTTTAAACTATTGGCATTGTAAATGACAATGCCTTTTATTTATGTTTTGGTTTGTACAACATAAATTAAAGGCATTGTCATTTACAATACCATTTACAATACCAATAGCTCCAAAACTCGCAGTTGCGAAACCTATTGCATTGCAAATGCTTGTTTAATAGGGCCCCCTTGTTCATTTTAGGGTGTGCTTTAAGTACTAGCCACCGTAATGTATCTGGTGGGTGGTGTTGGTGATCGAAGTGTGTACACATTTTGGTGGTAAGTTTGTGGCATCTAATATTACTCCGATGTTCCGTGATGCGTGTCTTCACTGCTCTGGTGGTCATGGCTATATACCTGAGGTTGCATGGGCATGTGGTCATGTAGATGCAGTTGGATGTATTGCAATTAGTGTGGGTTCGTAATTCCCATCTAAACATGTTGGAAAAGACGATCTCTTTAGTCACATCGGTAAATGCACACACCGTACAGGACCCACAGGGGTAGTGACCCTTCACTGGGGGTAGATCCCAAAGTTGTTGTTGTGAGACATGGTTCTGTATTCTGGGTCTAGTATGGATCAACATATCTTTCAAATTTCTTGTGCGTTTGAATGCAAATCTGGGGGTCTCTAGCTCAAGTGAACCTGTTTGTAATATACCCCAGTGTTTTTTGATGATACACCTAATTCTATTGGAATCAGGGGTATAAGTAGTCACATAGGTGAGGATGTCTGTTAGTTCTTTCTGTTTGGGTTCTAAAAGAGCCTCACGATTGTTGTTCCTTGCTCTTTTTTTTGGACAGGGCGATATTGCGTTGTGGGTACTCACGCTTGCTTAGATTGCTAGCAAGCTGGTCTGCCTCGGTCCTGTAGTCCTCAGTAGTGCTGCAGTTTCTTCTCAGCCTGAGGAACTGACCAAAGGGCAGGTTCTCCTTCAGGGCCCTTGGGTGATGGCTACTAAATAGCAGCAGACTGTTGCGATCAGTGGGTTTCCTATAAATCGTAGTGCTCAGATGGCCATCTTCAAGTTTGATGGTAAGATCCAGGAACGGGATCTTAGTTTGGGATATAGAACTGGTGAATCTTAAGTAGGGATTCAAGGTATTTATCCAGTTGCAGAATTCCTCACAGGTCTTCAAATCACCCTTCCAAAAGATGAGGATATCATCAATAAATCTCTTCCAAAGGAGTAGGTTGGTTCGGTAGGGATTGGAATCATTGAGGATCAATCTCTCTTCAAACGATGCCATATAGAAACATGCTACACTCGGGGCAAAGGTACTCCCCATGGAAGTACCTTTGGTTTGATGGTATAATTGGCCCTTAAACTCAAAGAAGTTTTCGGTGAGAGCGAGTGTTGCACATTCAACAACGAAGTGGCTGGGAGTAGGAGAATCCCTGTTGGTATTGCTAAAGGTATCCTCTATCACGCCCAGGGTGGCTATTTGGGGAATATTGGTATAGAGGGCCTCCACGTCAAGGGTAACCAGTAAGTTAATGTCATTGTTATGTTGTATTTCAGTAATAAGACGCAAGACGTCAGCAGTGTCTTTCAAAAGGGAAGGTGTTTTCCTAACCAAAGGCTGCAGAAAGTAATCGCAAAACTTAGACATGGGTTCAAGAAGGGAATCAATCCCCGAGACAATGGGTCTGCCGGGGAAGGTGCCCTTGTGAACCTTTGGTAAGATGTTAAAGTAGGGCACCTTAGGATCTTTCTTAATGAGAAAATCAGCTTCCTTTTTGCTCACCTAGCCCTGGGCTTCAGCTGACGTCTTGCGTCTTATTACTGAAATACAACATAACAATGACAATGGCATGATAGAGGATACCTTTAGCAATACCAACTGGGATTCTATGGCAGGACCGGAGGCGAGGATTATGCTCTACTTTCTTTATTTTCCATCACCAGCAGTATTCAACTTAACAGAAAAAAACTCTCTTTCCCATGAAACATCGGGAAAGGTCAGTCCCAGAGGTCAACGAATCGGCAGCTGCATACGTCCTGAAAGGTCGGGGCTGCTGGGATACCTCCTCTTTCTTTTCCTGCTCCACCAGCAGTTAAGTCGCTTTTCTCTTATGCTAATGATTTTGTGGCACTGTGAATTTCAGTTATTGTCTATTGGAGTGTTTGTGGCAGCGCGAGCGCTTTCTTATTTATTTGCATTGTGCTAGCGCGAGCGTTTGTTTCTGACGAGCGGCGTTTTTCGCGGCGCGTTTACCCTGCCGCGGGAGCGTCTCTCATCGCTCCTTTCGCGGCTGTCTTTAGGCGGGCTCCGCGGTGACGCTGACGGCTGCTAGAGGGCGCCCGTGTAGCGCGACTCGTTGCTCGGCGGGAGCGTCTTCCTGTCAGGATTTCCTGTCAGTACGTCCCCCGCCGAGCAGCAAGCCCGCGCGCCTGGAAGCCTTGACGCCCGGTTCCCGGGTCTGTATTCACGCAGCCTGACGCCCGCTCCAGGGTCAGTAGAGGATTACTCCTCAGTGCATAATTCATACGATCCCTAGTAAGGCTGTCATTCAACGGGGCACGGCCCAGGCATATAAATATATTTTTCATTACCCCTTGATTAGTGGGTGATGAGCCCCCAGGGTTTGGTTACCCCTTGCGCTTGCGCAGGCCAAAATCCAGGGTTTCAGACCCGCCAAAACCTGAGAACCTCTGGTTCGCCGTAATTTTTTTTTTCTGACCTGAGGGTCTTTCCCAATTGCTGGCCACTGGTTGCCATGGAAGGGGGATTATGTGGAGGAGGAAACCTTTCAGGTTCCGCCCTTAGATGATGACTTTTGCGACGCGGTGGACGCCTCCATCCACCAGGCAGTCGCTGCGGCCATGGGACCCTTTGAGAGGCGTATCATGCAGGTTGCCTTTTCCTATGCAGGAGGACCACCCTCTGGGGAACACCCCCCGTCCCGCGCCCCCCTAAAAGGAAGCAGGAATCTGCGGTGGATCGGGGGGCGTTTGAACGCCTTAAGAAGGCCTTCTTGGCGCATCCTTCGCTGGGGCCAATAGAGGAGGTGATCCCTTTATCCCGGGGGGGGGGGGGGAGACGGGACGACGATAATGATGATTCCCCCGAGTCCCTTGAGGAGCCGGGCCCTTCTAGGCCCTGGTGTCCTTCCGCGAATGTGGCGGACCCTCCAACGGACATGCTAGTCCCGGAAGATCTCCTGCACCCTCGCTCCTCGCAGTGGACCCCGGGTGACAAGGTGGCGCAGTTTGTAGCAAGCCGGATGAGGAAGCCCCTAGAAAAGGAGGTTAGGGCCCGTTTGCGGGCGGAATGCCCTCGCCCTGCCCTTGCTGGCAAGGTGGCGATCACTCCCGAGATAGATGCCAGGATGGCCACTTTTCTCCAATAGTATATTTGCGATCCCAAGAAAGGAATTGATAGGTACTGGAAAGCTTGTCAGGATAAGCTTTTGGACGCTTGCGGCCCGCTTACCAAAATTTTAGACCTCGCGGAGGAGGCAAAAGCTTCCGGTACCACGCTTTCCCCGGAGTCAGTGTCAGGTTGGGCCCAGCATGCCATCGTGTTCCTGGGGAATGCCAATTGCGCCCTCTCGGCCGAGAGGAGACGCTCTTTGCTGCTTAAGGTGGACCCCAAGCTTGGAGACTTGGCCTCTTCGGAGGCGGGGGCTGTAGCGGACGGAGGACTCTTCGGAGAGCCTTTTGTGAAGGAGCTCACGAAGTTTGTCTCCACCTTCACCACCTTAGATAAGGCGCAGGCTTCCATCAAGCGAGTGTTCCACCCTAAGGTTTTCGTCGGGGCCGGTCGTGGCAGGGGGCGCTCGACCGGCCGCTTCTACACTCAAGCCCCTAACAAAGGCTTCAAGAAGGCGCAAGACTAGCCCAAGCAGGACTTCTTCCAGTCGAGGAGAAACAGGGGCAGGGGCTCCGGAGGCAGAGGTCATTTCCAGACCCAAGAAGGTGAGTCTCTCCCCTTACCCCCATTTGTTAGTAGGGGGCAGGCTGGCTCTATTCGTGCACAATTGGGAGGCTATTACTTCCGACTCATGGGTTCTGCAGACCATCAGGGGTTTTCACATAGAGTTTTATGGGACCCCGATACAGGAATCACGCCCCGTCCCTTCGTTTTTACGACGGTCCAGAATGCCCTGGTATTCGAAGAGGTTCACGATCTTTTACACAAAGGGGCGATTGAGTGCTCTTCCCTCCATCCAAGGGGTTTTCTGAGCAACATTTTCTTAGTGGAAAAAACAGACGGGGGTCAGCGCCCCGTCATCAACCTGAAGGAGTTCAACAGCTGGTTGATGTACCGCCATTTCAAAATGGAGAGGATCCACCTGCTGCGCGACCTCCTGCGCCCAAACGACTGGATGGTGCGACTCGACTTAAAGGACGCTTATCTATCCGTCCCGATTTTTTCTCCACACCGCAGGTTCCTTCAGTTTCAGTGGAGAGGACAGGTTTACGAATTCACAACACTCCCCTTCGGCCTTTCCTCCGCACCTTGGTGCTTCACCAAGGTGCTCAAGCCCGTGGTAGAGTACCTCAGAGCTCGGGGCTTCCGCCTCATTATTTAACTAGACGATATTCTTCTTCTGGCTCAATCTCCAACCTTGTTTGCAGACCAGCTCCAGACGACTGTAGCTCTGTTGCAGAACCTTGGCTTTGTTATCAACGAGAGGAAATCCCTTCTCATACCAGCCCAGAAAACTACGTTTCTGGGATTTGTCATAGACTCCGTCAACAAAACGTTGAGTCTCCCCTCCAGGAAGGTTTCCAAGATTCGTCGGGAGCTCAGACGAACCCTAGCCCGCCCCACCATCTCTCTCCGGCAGGTGGCCAGGGTGGTGGGTCTTCTATCGTCCTCCATACAAGCCATCTTTCCGGGGCCTCTCCATTACAGAGCTCTTAAACGGCTCAGAGCCACCCATCTCAGGAAGGGCCTGCAGTACGCGGAGCTTGTTCCTCTCACAGACGAGGTGAGGTTAGAGATGCGATGGTGGCTGGACCATATGGAAGCCTGGAACGGGAGGGCCATTTTCGGTTCGGTTCCGGACATCATCATAGAGTCGGACGCCAGCAGATCGGGCTGGGGAGCACACTGCGGGGACTCCTTTACAGGAGGAAAGTGGTCCGCAGACGAGCAACGGCGTCACATCAATTGCTTGGAACTTTTGGCGGGCTCCTTTGCCATCAAGTGTTGGACGAAGGACAAGGTCAGCTGCAATGTCCTCCTCAAGATGGACAATGTGTCGGCTGTCCGCTACATAAACCACCTGAGTGGCACGAAATCCAAGGTGCTAGCGGATATGGCCAAGGACTTCTGGACCTTTTGCCTAGAGAACAGCATCTCTGTGACAGCGGAGGACCTCCCGGGTGCGTCCAATGTGGTGGCGGACTGGTATTCCCGAGTGTGGTCGGTTGTGAGCCTCTGGCAATTGGATACCAGAGTTTTCCAGAGGCTCCACGCCCTTTGGGACCTCTTCGCTTCTCGCCTGGATCACCAGCTTCCCAGATTTTTCAGTTGGAAGCCGGACCCTCCGGCGGCGGCCACGGACGCCTTCCTTCAGCATTTGTCCACGGAGGCGGGTTATGCCTTTCCCCCGTTCTCCATGATAATGCGCCTCTCGGCTCAGGTCCACAGACAACAGGCGAAGGTAGTGTTGATCACGCCTTATTGAAGGTCGCAAGTATGGTTTCCAGTTCTTCTGGAACTTTCCTGGGATTCTCCGATCCTTCTACCCCGCGATCAGATGATTCTTCGGAACCCTCAGGGGGAGCCTCATCCCCTGGTCCTGCAGAGCCGGATGCCCCTCATGGCTTGGCGGATTTCCGGCAACGATGGAGACTCCGGGGCTTATCAAGAGAAGCTCAAAACATACAGGCAGCAGCCTGGGCAGACGGCACCAACAAACGATACAGATCTGCTTGGTCCAGATGGGTGGGTTGGTGCCTTGGCCGGGATCAGGATCCCATGGGGTGCGAGGTGGTTCACATTTTGAACTTCCTGGCCTCTCTGGCCACGGAGGGTTTGGCGTACTGCACGATTAATTCTTACAGATCAGCAATCTCAGCGGGCCACGACCCTGTGCAGGGTAACGCAGTAGGGGAACACCCTTTTGTCTGCAAGCTGATGAGAGGCATTCGCATATCCCTACCACCTTTGCCTAAATATTCTAAGTGTGGGACGTTAACAAGCTGTTATCCCAATAAGTACCTGTCCCGCAAGGAACTTTCGGCGAAGTTGGCCATGCTTCTATGCTTGGTCTCTTGTCGGAGAGTTTCTGACGTGAGAGCCCTGGATCTCCACGGTCGGGTTTTTACTCCTCAAGGAGTCACTTTCCATATTTCCCGCCGCACTAAGTCGGATTCTAGGGTGATCTCGTACCCGGCTTTTGATAAACACCCTAAGTTGTGTGTGGTGCGTTGCCTCAAGGCGTACGAGAGCATGACGGATGAATATCGCCCCCATGGCATGCACCAACTGCTGATCTCTCTTAGGAAACCCTTCAAGGCTGTCTCTTCTCCCACCATTGCAGGATGGATCAGATGGGTCATGCGGGAAGCAGGCATTGACATTTCGCACTTCGGTGCTCATTCGGTTAGAGGAGCTATGGCCTCCAAAGGCTTTTTTCTCGGGGCACGCCTCGAAGATATTATCAATGCCGCTGACTGGTCATCAGACTCTATGTTTAAAAGGTTCTATTTTAAACCAGTCGTTGACATGGCTTCCCTGGTGGTGGACAAGCTTTGAACGAGCATAATCCTCGCCTCCGGTCCTGCCATAGAATGAAAAATTTCCTAGTAGACACGAAGGAAAGTTTCAATTCTATTAAGGACACAGAGGAGAGGATTATACCGTCCAGAGTTTTCTGAGGATCAGTCACCTCCCACCCTCGACTATGGATCACCACTCCGTATGGTATAAGTATTTCTCAGTTTTCATTGTAAAACATGGTCTCGTTTCACATGGATTTGCAGTTCATTTGGCATTGTGTTGTTTTCCTAGTTTGCTATTCTTTCTCATGTGCTATGATTCTTTCTGTGAGCCTTGTAGTCGTTAAGTTCTGGTTCATCTCGGTATCCTATGGCTTCTTGTAGGATCCAAGCCTGCTAAAACGGACTAGTGGAAATCGATGAAGGCTGGATGGTCACAGTAAAGAAAGAGGAGGTATCCCAGCAGCCCCGGACCTTTCAGGACGTATGCAGCTGCCGATTGGTTGACCTCTGGGACTGACCTTTCCCGATGTTTCATGGGAAAGAGAGTTTTTTCCTGTGAAGTTGAATACTGCTGGTGATGGAAAATAAATAAAGTAGAGCATAATCCTCGCCTCCGTGTCCTTAATAGAATTGAAACTTTCCTTCGTGTCTACTAGGAAATTTTTCATTCTCCTACTCCCAGCCACTTCGTTCTTGAATGTGCCACACTCGCTCTCACCGAAAACTTCTTTGAGTTTAAGGGCCAGTTATACCATCAAACCCAAGGTACTTCCATGGGGAGTACCTTTGCCCCGAGTGTAGCATGTTTGTACATGGCATCGTTTGAAGAGAGATTGATCCTCAACGATTCCAATCCCAACCGAACCAACCTACTCCTTTGGAAGAGATTTATTGATGATATCCTCGTCTTTTGGAAGGGTGATTTGAAGACCTGTGAGGAATTGTGCAACTGGATAAATACCTTGAATCCCTACTTAAGATTCACCAATCTATATCCCAAACTAAGATCCCGTTCCTGGATCTTACCATCAAACTTGAAGATAGCCATCTGAGCACTACGATTTATAGGAAACCCACTGATCGCAACAGTCTGCTGCTATTTAGTAGCCATCTCCCAAGGGCCCTGAAGGCGAACCTGCCCTTTGGTCAGTTCCTCAGGCTGAGACGAAACTGCAACGCTACTGAGGACTACAGGACCGAGGCAGACCAGCTTGCTAGCAATCTAAGCAAGCGTGAGTACCCACAACGCAATATCACCCTGTCCAAAAAAAGAGCAAGGAACAACAATCGTGAGGCTCTTTTAGAACCCAAACAGAAAGAACTAAGACATCCTCGATTGTATGATGGAACAACTACCACATGAACAACTACAGTCTAAACCACTACTCCTCAACCACTACTTAGTCTAAACCACTAAAGTTTTAACAACTACTATTTTTTACAACTACTATGCCTTTACCATGATTGCCTTTACCCCATTAATGTATCTATTTTCCAGGTAAGTATAAACCCATATGCGTGTGTATATGTGTATATGTGTATATATATATATATATATATATATATATATATATATATATGTAATGGGTTTGTATGTACCTGTAAAAATCTTAAATTTCGTGGTAAAGGCATGCATGCTAAAGACATATGTGTTGTAAAAATTAATATTGATAAGTATTAACACTATATACACACATATATATATATATATATATATGTATGTATATATAGTATGTATGTATATATACATACGCACACACCCCTATACTCACTTTTAATGTTATAAATTTCCTTTCCACCCAAAAACCTACACCCACCCAAAACCTTGAAAATTCTCTTTCCACCCAAAAACCTATACCCACCCTGAACCCTAAAAATTCCCTTTCCACCCAAACACCCACACCCACCCTAAACCCTGTAAATACCCTTGCAATCCCAAAAACCCATACCTACCGTAAACCCTAAAATTACCCTTGCCACCCAAAAACCCACACCCACCCTAAAATTACCCTTGTTACCCAAAAACCTCTTACCCACCCTTAACCCTAAAAATACACTTGCCGCCCAAGAACCCATACCCACCCTAAAATTACCCTTGCCACCCAAAAACCCATACCCACCCAAAACCCTAAAATTACCCTTGCCACCCAAAAACCCACACCCACCCTAAACCCTAAAAATACCCTTGCAATCCCAAAAACCCATACCCACCCGAAATCCTAAAATTACCCTTGCCACCCAAAAACCATGCCCACCCTAAACCCTCAAATTACCCTTTCCACCCAAAAACGCATACCCACCCTTAACCCTAAAAATACACTTGCCACCCAAAAACCCATACCCACCCTAAAATTACCCTTGCCACCCAAAACCCATTCCCACCCAAAATGTAAAAAATGCCCTTGCCACCCAAAAACCTACACCCACCATAAACCCTAAAAATACCCTTGCCACCCAAAAACTCATACTCATGATACACTTGCCACTATATATCAGTCATAAACAATCCAAGAGTGCCATCTACTGGTCTCAGAAGGTAAATTTAAACAACATACATTAATTAGTAAGATTGCATAAATAAACTTAGAAAATGTAAAACAGTTAATTATTTTTACAAAATGTTACACTCCATGAAAAAACAAATCAGACAGACAACTTACTATAACAAAAGAAACAACTAATCTCTTCATGCAGGTCGTTGTTTAGACAGGTCGTTGTTTAGACAGGTCGTTGTTTAGACTAGGTAGTTGTAAATGCAGTAGTGGTTGAGGGATCGTGGTTCAGGCCCCTCGTTGTTAAAGAGTAGTGGTAAAGGTCGTTTCCCGACATCCTCACCTGTGTGACTACTTATACCCCTGATTCCAATAGAATTAGGAGTATCAGCAAAAAGGGGGCGTAGGGAAGGGGGTTAATCCGTCTTCCCTTACCACAATCAGAGAGTCCCACGGGGGTCGCCCTTGCTTAGTATATACCAAAAGAAAAGGACTGAGGGCTTTTTACAGGTCCAGCCACTTCGTTATTGAATGTGCAACACTCGCTCTCACCGAAAACTTCTTTGAGTTTAAGGGCCAATTATACCATCAAACCCAAGGTACTTCCATGGGGAGTACCTTTGCCCCGAGTGTAGCATGTTTGTACATGGCATCGTTTGAAGAGAGATTGATCCTCAACGATTCCAATCCCTACCGAACCAACCTACTCCTTTCGAAGAGATTTATTGATATCCTCATCTTTTGGAAGGGTGATTTGAAGACCTGTGAGGAATTCTGCAACTGGATAAATACCTTGAATCCCTACTTAAGATTCACCAATTCTATATCCCAAACTAAGATCCTGTACCTGGATCTTACCATCAAACTTGAAGATGGCCATCTGAGCACTAAGATTTATAGGAAACCCACTGATCGCAACAGTCTGCTGCTATTTAGTAGCCATCACCCAAGGGCCCTGTAGGAGAACCTGCCCTTTGGTCAGTTCCTCAGGCTGAGAAGAAACTGCAGCACTACTGAGGACTACAGGACCGAGGCAGACCAGCTTGCTAGCAATTTAAGCAAGCATGAGTACCCGCAACACAATATCACCCTGTCCAAAAAAAGAGCAAGTAACAACAATCGTGAGGCTCTTTTAGAACCCAAACAGAAAGAACTAACAGACATCCTCACCTGTGTGACTACTTATACCCCTGATTCCAATAGAATTAGGAGTATCATCAAAAAACACTGGGGTATATTACAAACAGGTTCACTTGAGCTGGAGACCCCCAGATTTGCATTCAAACGCACAAGAAATTTGAAAGATATGTTGATCCATACTAGACCCAGAATACAGAACCATGTCTCACAATGACAACTTTGGGATCTACCCCCAGTGAAGGGTCACTACCCCTGTGGGTCCTGTACGGTGTGTGCATTTACCGATGTGACTAAAGAGATCGTCTTTTCCAACATGTTTAGATGGGAATTCCGAGCCCACACTAATTGCAATAAATCCAACTGCATCTACATGATCACATGCCCATGCAACCTCAGGTATATAGACATGACCACCAGAGCAGTGAAGACACGCATCACGGAACATCGGAGTAATATTAGATGCCACAAACTTACCACCAAAATGTGTACACACTTCGATCAACAACACCACCCACCAGATATATTACGGTGGCTAGTACTTGAAGCACACCCTAAAATGAACAAGGGGGCCCTATTCAAAAAGGAGCAGAGATGGGTCTACCGTCTGTCGACCAATACCCAAGGGCTAAATGAAGAAATCCCTTGGAGTGAACTTCATACATGAAAAATATGCCTTTTTTCACACCATGTTGTTATAATTCACCCCGTGACTCAGTACACACTGACACCAGTAGTGGCCTGCTTGTTACAACTGTTCACCAATATACATAAGGTGACTGCCCTATGCGGATCGCTAAGCACCTCTGGCCTATTTGTGACTGAGTATACACTGACATCTACAGTGGTCTATATATATCTATTGACCTCCTATACTAGCATAGACCTTTATCTTTCCACATACTTGCTTAAAATGCCTGCTCCATGTTTTTCACTTTAGACAGCCTTGGTTCGGTGCCATGTGTTGACTTAAAGTCCAATGATAGGGGCACCTATTACAAGATGGCGGCGTCTTTCATCCAGCTCTTCACTTTCAATATGGCCACCACGTAATACCCCTACTGCTCCATACTGAGTAGCAGTCCAGCTTAGACCCGCAAGGGATTCAGCAGTCCCCGCCCTCCCTTCCGGTTCGCGGGTACTATTTTAATCACATCCACACGAGTCCCGGCACCTCCCGGTTCCCGGCAGTATTGGGTAGGTCGGCGGACGTGTTGCGACTCCTGCAACTGTGAGTATTATCGTGACTCTGTTGCATAGAAAGAATAGACACAGCTATTAGCCATGGCACTTCCATAGACCACGCTTGCCATTTCCCCGTGTTTTTGGCTTTCGCCTTCTGCGCAAAACACGGGTTGCTTTACCAAAAAGGCATGCTTATAACAATCATGTCACCTTGATTGAATTTTAACTTTGTAATTTAATATTAAGTCAGTCGCGCTCCACGACACTCCATTCTCTCAAGAGCCACTAAGCTCCACCTACATGGACTACTTTGCTGTTGGGCATTTGACTTCCGACCAGCCACACGGCTACTTTGAGCAACAAGCACCTCCTCGGCTAACACATGCTTTTGGCAATCTGCTAAACAACCCTATACCCCCAGTTGCTAGCTATACCTGATTGATAGATTGCCATACAATGGACCTTTTGCTCTACATCAGTCACGTCGGGAAGACTCTGCCATAACTTGCCAGGAGCCTAGTGTTTTTCCAATGCATTGCACCAGAACTACTGATACATACACCTTTACTTTTCAATGGATTACAACATGTGCTCTGTTTTACATATAAAACTTGTTTTTATATATATCTTTTCCCCAACGCGATTGACCTAGGACACTGGGAATTACCATGTGTCTTTCCTGGTGGGAATTGATGCTGTAGACTACAGACACGATTAGGGCGAGTCTCATATCTGTTCTGCTACCAGGGTGGTATGTTCCACCTCACCTGATTATGTTTTCTTCACGATATGATACCAGTGAGAGCTAGCCACACTTCTCTCACTTTGTTTTTAACCACCTTCACTGCGTGCTGTGTGCATGCATACAGGGGACAAGTGTGTATTTATGTTGCAATGCTATTATAAGACTAACATGTGTTTTTATCTTTGCCAGGCTGGTCACACTTCAGCAGGTACTACATTTAGATTATTGTTTAGGTTGGTTTATCTAGGCAAACATCACCAGACAACCACCCTTGTGTAGATAGAATTGATTTTATTAGGTCCTGACGAATCGCTGATAGATCAACTGACCATCAGGCGAGAAACATGTTGACCACATAACATAGCGCCAAACCCGAGCCATTACCTCTGGAGTGCGCCTCTTCTTTTTAACCAGGTTGGAAGGCCTATTGATTTAAAAAAAAAAAAATTGGTGACACTTCCTTCTCCTGTTTTAATTTTCCTTCAAGTCACTTACTTACACTCACCTCATCTACACTACTTAGGCCCCCTCACCCCCACGGCACCTTACGGCACTTTGGAATAAAAGATCTCCGCCAAAGAGCCCCTCATAGGGAGCCCGTCAGGTATTGCAGCGCCGACCTGATGAGGAGCACGCCCTATGATGAAGCATGACACCCAGCCGGGTGTGTGAGGGCCCTCAATTCCAACAGGTGGAACCCCCGTTCCCCTTGTTAATGTAGACCACTCGAGCCTGGTTCTTCTCTTTCCCCCCCCCCTCTTGTGATTAGGAACTGCATACTCTTTGTATTTATACGGTTTGGGCACGAATGCTGGACCTGTAAAAAGCCCTCACTCCCTCTTTTTTGGTATATACTAAGCACGGGCGACCCCCGTGGGACTCTCCGATTGTGGTAAGGGAAGACTGATTAACCCCCTTCCCTACGCCCCCTTTTTTGGCTGTCCGGTAAACTACTAGATGAGCTCATAACCCGTAGTTCTTCAGGACTTGCATATCAGGGTCCTTAACTATGGAGGATAACCAAGGTCTTAGCTTCGGGGATGACATGGTGGCAGAAATCTTGAAAGCACCTTGACTATTAGGAGCTGATAGTGGTGCAGCAGTCAGAGGACTGGCAATCTCTAACTTCCATGAAGCGTGAATGGGTTAAGATCACCCTACGACGGAGCACTAATGACTGAATATTAGAGAGCCAACATAGCCCCTAATGGCTTATTGGTAAAAAACTTCCCACGCCTATTCCTTGAGGATGATGTTTTTAAAAAAGAGTGGTCCCTAGTGGCATGGAAGTGCACTAGGGACTTACTTATTCTCATTATTAACACAGCGAAGAGAATAGCCGATGCCTTACTCATAAGGATTCAGAATGCAGAAGGCGCTCTTAAGACTACGATTCAAATCTCTGCTTTCAAAGTAAAATTGACTGAGATCAATAACGAGATAGCTGAGAACAAAGAGTACTTGATGAAGCAGAAAATTGCGAAACTACAAAAAGATATTCGTAAATTTGATAAAGAAAAAGTATACCCATACCCAAAAGCAGACTTTCCTCCTCCAGGAATGAATAATTCTTCCGATGAAGGTTCCAATACCACGAGGAGAGGTTCATCCTCAAACAGTGACACAAGCACAGAGAGTTGGGGCAATAATAACCCCAGACGAGGCGGACGCCAAGGATACTCTGGATTCCATCTGCCTCCATACCAGGGACCTGCCTATTGGCAGTATCCCGTGTTCCCCTAAGGCCCCCCCCCCCAGTTCTATCCACCTGGCAATAGTCAACCTTTTTTAGACAGAGGTTGGGGTAGAGGGCGAGGGCGAAGACGAGGAAATCAACAACAACAAAAAAAGAGTATAATGGGAGGAACCACCACACCAACATGTAGTGGAAACCAGGAGCCACATGAAGAAGAGAAATTGATTGTTAATCTTTCTCCCAGAGTGCTCACGGACACTGAAGTGATAGTCCTGCAGAAAGGCTTAGGTTATGGACCTACACCCAAAACAGAGCAGTTTCGCGAACAGTGCGAAATACAGAACTTTTTTCGCAAGGTACGTCTGAAAGCCTTCTTTCATGACAAACCCATGCCACAAACTAAAGATTCGGGACTACATAACCCCTCGACTTTTACCCCTAACAGTAGTATGGTGCAGAATGAGGTGATCACTTTTGAACAGGCTGTTCTCAAGGACTTGTCAAGTGGTACCACCCTTAGACATTTTTACAACCTCTCTACTCTGGAATTCACGGTTGTCAACTCCCTATCCAACGACACCTCCATCACCATCAAACAAGCAGATAAGGGCGGCGCAACGGTCATTATTTCTACCACGGACTATGTTACCGAATGTCATTGCCAATTGAGCAACCTTCAGTACTACACTCCTATACCCAACAGCCCCATGACACGTCTTACCAAGACTATATCAGCTATGGTTTTTACAGCTGAAGCCCAGGGCTGGGTGAGCAAAAAGGAAGCTGATTTTCTCATTAAGAAAGATCCTAAGTTGCCCTACTTTTACATCTTACCAAAGATTCACAAGGGCACCTTCCCCGTCCCCGGCAGACCCATTGTCTCGGGGATTGATTCCCTTCTTGAACCCTTGTCTAAGTTTTGCGATTACTTTCTGCAGCCTTTGGTTAGGAAAACTCCTTCCTTTTTGAAAGACACTGCTGACGTCTTGCGTCTTATTACTGAAATACAACATAACAATGACATTAACTTACTGGTTACCCTCGACGTGGAGGCCCTCTATACCAATATTCCCCAAATAGCCACCCTGGGCGTCATAGAGGATACCTTTAGCAATACCAACAGGGATTCTCCTACTCCCAGCCACTTCGTTCTTGAATGTGCAACACTCGCTCTCACCGAAAACTTCTTTGAGTTTAAGGGCCAATTATACCATCAAACCAAAGGTACTTCCATGGGGAGTACCTTTGCCCCGAGTGTAGCATGTTTGTACATGGCATCGTTTGAAGAGAGATTGATCCTCAACGATTCCAATCCCTACCGAACCAACCTACTCCTTTGGAACAGATTTATTGATGATATCCTCATCTTTTGGAAGGGTGATTTGAAGACCTGTGAGGAATTCTGCAACTGAATAAATACCTTGAATCCCTACTTAAGATTCACCAGTTCTATATCCCAAACTAAGATCCCGTTCCTGGATCTTACCATCAAACTTGAAGATGGCCATCTGAGCACTACGATTTATAGGAAACCCACTGATCGCAACAGTCTGCTGCTATTTAGTAGCCATCACCCATGGGCCCTGAAGGAGAACCTGCCCTTTGGTCAGTTCCTCAGGCTGAGAAGAAACTGCAGCACTACTGAGGACTACAGAACCGAGGCAGACCAGCTTGCTAGCAATCTAAGCAAGTGTGAGTACCCACAACGCAATATCGCCCTGTCCAAAAAAAGAGCAATAAACAACAATCGTGAGGCTCTTTTAGAATCCTAACAGAAAGAACAGACATCCTCACCTGTGTGACTACTTATACTCCTAATTCTATTGGAATCAGGGGTATCATCAAAAAACACTGGGGTATATTACAAACAGGTTCACTTGAGCTAGAGACTCCCAGATTTGCATTCAAACGCACAAGAAATTTGAAAGCTATGTTGATCCATACTAGACCCAGAATACAGAACTATGTCTCACAACGACAACTTTGGGATCTACCCCCAGTGAAGGGTCACTACCCCTGTGGGTCCTGTACGGTGTGTGCATTTACCGATGTGACTAAAGAGATCGTCTTTTCCAACATGTTTAGATGGGAATTACGAGCCCTCACTAATTGCAATACATCCAACTGCATCTACATGATCACATGCCCATGCAACCTCAGGTATATAGGCATGACCACCAGAGCAGTGAAGACACGCATCACGGAACATCGGAGTAATATTAGATGTCACAAACTTACCACCAAAATGTGTACACACTTCGATCACCAACATCACCCACCAGATACATTACGGTGCGAGTACTTGAAGCACACCCTAAAATGAACAAGGGGGCCCTATTCAAAAAGGAGCAGAGAAGGGTCCACCGTCTGTCGACAAATACCCAAGGGCTAAATGAAGAAATCCCTTGGAGTGAACTTCATACATGAAAAATACGCCTTTTTTACACCATGTTGTTATAATTCATCCTGTGACTCAGTACACACTGACACCAGTAGTGGCCTGCTTGTTACAACTGTTCACCCACATGCATAAGGTGACTGCCCTATGCGGATCGCTAAGCACCTCTGGCCTATTTGTGACTGAGTATACACTGACATCTACAGTGGTCTATATATATCTATTGACCTCCTATACTAGCATAGACCTTTATCTTTCCACATACTTGCTTAAAATGCCTGCTCCATGTTTTTCACTTTAGACAGCCTTGGTTCGGTGCCTTGTGTTGATTTTAAGTCCAATGAAAGGGGCACCTATTACAAGATGGTGGCGTCTTTCATCCAGCTCTTCACTTTCAATATGGCCACCACGTAATACCCCTACTGCTCCATACTTGGTAGCAGTCCAGCTTAGACCCGCAAGGGATTCAGGAGTCCCCGCCCTCCCTTCCGGTTCGCGGGTACTATTTTAATCACATCCACGCGAGTCCCGGCACCTCCCGGTTCCCGGCAGTATTGGGTAGGTCGGCGGACGTGTTGCGACTCCTGCAACTGTGAGTATTATCGTAACTCTGTTGCGTAGAAAGAATAGACACAGCCATTAGCCATGGCACTTCCATAGACCACGCTTGCCATTTCCCCGTGTTTTTGGCGTTCGCCTTCTGCGCAAAACACGGGTTGCTTTACCAAAAAGGCATGCCTATAACAATCATGTCACCTTGATTGATTTTTAACTTTGTAATTTAATATTAAGTCAGTTGCGCTCCACGACTCTCCATTCTTCTCATGAGCCACTAAGCTCCACGTACATGGACTACTTTGCTGTTGGGCATTTGACTTCCGTCCAGTCACACGGCTACTTTGAGCAACAAGCACCTCCTCGGCTAACACGTGCTTTTGGCAATCTGCTAAACAACCCTATACCCCCAGTTGCGAGCTATACCCGATTGATAGATTGCCATACAATGGACCTTTTGCTCTACATCAGTCACATCGGGCAGACTCTGCCATAACTTGCCCTGAGCCTAGAGTTTTTCCAATGCATTGCACCAGAACTACTGATACATACAACTTTACTTTTCAATGGATTACAACATGTGCTCTGTTTTACATATAAAACTTGTTTATATATATATATCTTTTCCCCAACGGGATTGACCTAGGACACTGGGAATTACCATGTGTCTTTCCTGCCGAGAATTGATGCTGTAGACTACAGACCCGATTAGGGTGAGTCTCATATCTGTTCTGCTACCAGGGTGTTTTCTTCACGATATGATACCAGTGAGAGCTAGCCACACTTCTCTCACTTTGTTTTTAACCACCTTCACTGCGTGCTGTGTGCATGCATACAGGGGACACGTGTGTATTTATGTTGCAATGCTATTATGAGTCTAACATGTGTTTTTATCTTTGCCAGGCTGGTCACACTTCAACAGGTACTACATTTAGAGTATTGTTTAGGTTGGTTTATCTAGGCAAACATCACCAGACAACCACCCTTGTGTAGATAGAAGTGATTTTATTAGGTCCTGACGAATCGCCGCTAGATCAACTGACCATCAGGCGAGAAACATCTTGACCACATAACATAACGCCAAACCCGAGCCATTACCTCTGTAGTGCGCCTCTTCTTTTTAACCAGGTTGGAAGGCCTATTGATTAAAAATGTTTTTCGGTGACACTTCCTTCTCCTGTTTTAATTTTCCTTCAAGTCACTTACTTACACTCACCTCATCTACACTACTTAGGCCCCCTAACCCCCACGGCACCTTACGGCACTTTGGAATAAAAGATCTCCGCCAAAGAGCCCCTCATAGGGAGCCCGTCAGGTATTGCAGCGACGACCTGACGAGGAGCACGCCCTATGATGAAGCATGACACCCAGCCGGGTGTGTGAGGGCCCTAAATTCCAACAGGTGGAACCCCCGTTCCCCTTGTTATTGTAGACCACTCGAGCCTGGCTCTTCTCTTCCCCCCCCCTCTTGCGATTAGGAACTGCATACTCTTTGTATTTATACGGTTTGGGCACGTATGCTGGACCTGTAAAAAGCCCTCAGTCCCTCTTTTTTGGCATATGTGTATGCAAATGAGCACATGATGGAGTTCGAGCAGTATGTATACACGGCAGTACTCAATTCTGTTCCTAGCTAAGGTGTGTGTACGTGTGTGGAGGTGATGGTACACATCAATTATTGTGACATTTCTTCAATTGAACTTCCAAGAGTGGGAATGTTGAAATGTGTGTGTCTGAACATGTGTGTGCTGAGAAGGAGTGTTTGCATCTGATCTGCTCATATACTTTGCACATGGAAACAAGGTAAAGTTCAAATGTGGAACTTTTGTTCTGAGTTGTAGTTTATCTCTCTCAAAGTTTCTGTAATCTTCGTGAATCCTACGAATAGCACCCAATCCCAAAACATTCAACATATGATTTTTCACCTTAACTTCATGATTTCTGCACCCTTTTAAGTTATTTCGAAAAACGGTTTTCCATACCCATTAATTTTCAGTCACAAGAAAAAAAAGTTTCAAAAGTAACACATAAGTAAGTAAATGGCATAACTATGTTTTAGCACAAAAAAACTGTTGCAAGTAAATATTGCCAGTTTGGCAAAAAAATGCAACAGTGCATAGACAGAGAAAAATCGTAAACGTCTGTGGACTAAGGATAGGCAATTATCACCTACTCAAAACTTCACTAGCAAATCAAAAACTTTGAACTCACCTATTTGAAACCCCTGTGTAAGATGGGGCAACAGGTGATTAGCATGCAAACTACTTGCTGCTGATACCTGGACACAAACTGTGAGCCACAGGGTCGATACCTGGCTAGTCCACTCATTGAATTACCCTGAAAATGATCTGCAGTGTTACGAGCACACTACAGGGGTAGAATGTGTCAAATACAGAAGTGGCTCTCAGCAGAAGGGCATATGTTATGCATGTGCAGACACGTGCGTGTAGGAGTATTTGAGCTTTTGTGAGGGGTCTGATCAGACCATAGAACATATGTTCATTCTGGACCTTGTCCACAACGATTTTATGTGTATGCTAGTACACAGTGCAACTAAAAATATACACTAGTAAAGACTGTGGCGTTGTCTATATGATACAGAAATGTAAAAGTGTGTGTATGCATGCTAGTTTGAAACTGGTTAGGTCGTACACTGTGGAGATCATGTTTGGGTTCACGAGGATGTAGGTTTAGAAAAACGTTTGCCAACATTTGTGTATATGCTTTAGTTATACTTTTTATGTTGTCTTAGTGCATACTTGCGAACAAACACATTTCAAGTTCCTTTATGTTAGTACCGATTGTTTGTATGTCAATCAGAGGGCCTGTGTTTGTTTCTAAGCACGTTTTCTTGTATATGGCACACTCTCCAAAAGGGTGTGCCTTTAGGTACTGTGCACACTCACCAAAACAGGAAAGGTACCCCCTGCTAGTGTAATTTTAGGTCTGGGACAAGGGGGGGGGTGAACAGAATCAAAAAACAAAAACAAAATCCCACTTGACCTGTACTTCTTCCTCTATGCCTATGGAGTGCTGTGTGTTCTGACCCAGAAGGCGCTACACAATATACATACTTTTTTATGAAAGATTTTTTTATTTTTTTATATTTCAACTAGTCTAATACCATCAATAATTACTTTAGTCGCATGTTGACAATAGTTTCACATTATTTGACATATATTTTCAAAAACAGCTTTCGTAAGATACATTGTAACAAACTCCTATACATGTAAAATAGCTGAAACCCCAATTCTACAATCCACTCACTCATGCATTCATCGAAAAAGCACCACCAATCATACCATCCATACAAACCAAGACCCAGCCACTCCACACATACACAAGAAAAAGTACAACGGGAAGAGATGTTAAATTTTAACTACTGTGGTGTTGTGAGCTGGAATCACCATAAAAACTATTGACACAAGTTTCGGTGTGGAAATTGGTTTAATCCAAACACCTTCTTCAGGACCACACAAATGGAGAGACTACTTCTAAGGGTGGCCAATGGGGGATGATACTGATATCCAGGTCTGAAAAGACAGATATCTCAGTATGTATGCTCTTTCTGGATTTTTCATCTACTGCTCCCCTCCGATTAAGCCCTCCTGTCAGAATTGATTCCAATAGATCTTACTATCTTATATTGTCTGATGCCTTTGTGAATTTTACAATCCCAACATCTTTGACTTCTCCTGGTAGTCATTTAACTAAACACGACTGTGTGAAACGGAACATCCGAGAAGGGCTCCTGGAATGCCTAAGCAGTTTGAATTCAAGCCGCACAGGCATTCCAGGAGCCCTTTTGGAAGTTCGGTACCTCCAGTTGGACGACTGCTTGGATGTTGTATTCCGCACAAGAGTATTTAGTTAGGCGACTAACAGGAGATATCGAAGATGAAACACTGAGCAAGAAATACAGGTCAAGTGGGATTTTGTTTTTGTTTTTTGGTACTGTAGACACTTCAATGTTTGAATTTGAAGCTAGAGAAAGGCACTGGATCGAGAATACTGAAGCTTAAAGGTGACAATATTACATCCACCAAGAGGTTGAAGAGGAATGTCTGAAAAAAAGATTGTGATCACTAGAAAATAGTGGCTGTGTACTAAGCCACTCTTCTTCAACCTCTTGGTGTATGATAAATTTGTGTGAAGAAGGTTGAAGAGTAGTACCTCTTGCCTCATTGTGTTTACAGTAAATATTTCACCACCAGAATTCTGATGTTAAGTGTTTGCCTTCTGTGAGCCCTGTGTTGATGTGTGTTCAGATGTTGTAGGTATTCGTAGGTTGCGATAGTTGTGATGCAATGATTTGCTTTTCAGTATTCTAACGCTGTGCAGGTTTGAAGTTGTGAAATGTGTTAGTGCTGTGAATGACTGGTGATTATTCTGCTGCTGTGAGTATTTGAACATGTGATTAATTTAAGTGGTGAGTTTTGTCCGGTTGCTGCCAGTGCTTCGAGCGACCTGATG
The DNA here is from genome assembly GCA_963921515.1 of Calotriton arnoldi. Lineage (NCBI taxonomy): Eukaryota > Metazoa > Chordata > Amphibia > Caudata > Salamandridae > Calotriton > Calotriton arnoldi. Next base: position 222,505 of record CAWUFW010003935.1, read on the forward strand.
GTGAAAGGGCCCCTACCTTATTAGGAGCAGTGTTTTGATGTTGTAGGAGTCAAAACTTCTGAGTTTAGAGACGGGTGTTGTAACTGTTTTGATGTTCTTTTATCAATGCGACAAGATATCTTTGTGGATGAATGCAACCACTGCAGAGTTTTTATTGTAAACTAAGCCTCTCACACAGTTTCTCATCCTTCCAAAGGTGAAATAATAAGTACAATGAACATAAAGCCATAGAAGTCCTTCCTAGAAGCTTATGTCCACTCTCGTTTGCTGTACCTATGAGTTTTGGGGGTATTTCAAAAGCGCTTAGATACCTTCAAGGTGAAGCTTTACGGAGAAACTTTTTATTGTGGTAGTGGGTGCTCTCCATTGATCAGCATGGTAGGTAGGGCTCTGGCTGAGTTCAGATAAATGAAATGAGGGACCTGGTTTGTGTTAATGCGAAAGATGGAGCAAATGCTTTTTGTTCTGAAAAATAACACCCCAAGGCAACGATGGGCCAAGTAAATAATCAAGACCTATTCAAAACATACTGATGGTAATATAGACTCAGTGTACAAAAAACTTAAAGTTAAAAACTTCATTTTATTGATGCAATTTCATATATAAATATAAAAAAATTATTGTTTCACAAACATAAACCACTAGACAATAACAATAACACATACTTTACAGAATAGAGCAACACCAATGTATACAGTGAACAAACACATATAAAGTGCAAAATGGGACAATAGTTATAAAAGAATTTATAACATTGAACAAACACATGTAATTATATCACAAGTTACAACACAGTGGCAAATAGATAGATTTTCTTATTTTCTACGCGCGTTTCGGCGTGCTGAACGCCTTCTTCAGGAAAGCCACGATTCCTAAACAAACAACAAAAACAATATATACAAAAATGTACACCGAGTCTTGGATCCAAACATCTTAATATATACCACATCACATATGAGCCTAAATATACCTCCGTGTCTAAGGCTTTTTGTTAAATTTTATCTGATCGTAAAATAGGCAATAATGTAGTCCATACTATAAAAAATTTTGTTTACCGCTACCCTACCATGGCAAAAATAGAGCAAATGATATTACACGGGGTGAGTTGTGCATGTTCATATCATAAGCAGAGACACTGGAATCATGGGGAGGGCCAAATTATGCAGCTGGGTTGAGTAAATTATGCGTTAAGAAAAAGCAAATTATGGTGCATAGTGTGTCACATTTTGTAATACTAATACTTCACTATTTTGTCATTTTTACACTTGTTAACCCTGTCTGAGCATTGGTTGCAACTCATTAGTATCAGTTTAATATCCAAAAACAGCAATAAGCAACAGAAAGGTGACCAATCAACTTTTGCAAAGGGCCTTCTAATGCGTGGCAAAACGTGCCGCTGCACTTTTAGTAATGTTTGAACTGCTTGAGCTACAAACCAATTTTTTTGTTAAAATCTGCAGTTTATGCATCAGATGATGGATTATGTGGCGAATGCGCCAAATCCACAATCGCATAATTCTAGTGGCCCTGATCACCTGGAATTCAGAAAATACTTATTCTCCACTTTTGAAATGTGCAAACTATCACAGATTCAGAAACAACATAAATTTCTTTATTGAAAACTATATTAGATTATAAAAATAATTTATTTGCAGCAGACAATTTTCAATGAAGAGGGGCGGGTCGAGAGTAATCCCTCATTGTTCCATTACCTACTACACGAGCAGCCCAAAATGTCAGGGAACACTCAAGCTCTATTTTTAGGTCATATCTACTAGACAGTGCTTGTAAGACGTATTGTTAGCTTATAGTCGGCTTAGAGCCTTCCCAATGCTTACCACTGGTTGGCTTCATTGTTACTCATGTGCTTGCTTTTTTTTTTTGTTCGTGTACGTGGGCTTTCCTTCTTTTTAGGTCGAGCCTGGGCAGCGTATGCGCTGCTCTGCGAGCCATGCTGTATTGGAGTATGGACTTGAAGCCCCGCCCACTCCGCCCATATTTGTCATTGGCTTGTATTGTATTTGCATTTATATAGCGCTTACTACCCCTGACGAGGCGTTGAAGCGCTTTTTCGGCGAGTAGCACGCTACTCCGGGACCCATAGAGGATTAGTGTTGAATTAGTATAGTGAAATATGAAAGTAATTTTAAGTGGTAGATAGGTTAGTCAGTTATTTGGATATGGAAGGATAGCAGAAGGATAGATGAGGAAAAAAGGTTTGTATTTATATAGCGCTTGTTACCCCTGATGGGGTGTTGAAACGCTTTTCTTTGGCGAGTAGCACGCTACTCCGGAAACCCATAAAGGATTAGTGGTGAATTAGTATGGTGAAATATGAAAGTAATTTGAGTGGTGGATATTAGTCAGTTATTTGGAGTGAGAAGGATAGCGGAGGGATAGAAGGGGAAGAAAGGTTTGCATTCATATAGCACCTATTACCCCTGATGGGTGTTGAAGCGCTTTTCTGGCGAGTAGCACGCTACTCCGGAACCCATAACGGATTAGTGTTGAAAATGAGTATAGTGAAATATGAAGTAATTTGAGTGGTGGATATGTTATTCAGTTATTTGGATAGAGAAGGTTAGGCGGCGGGATAGAAGAGGGAAAGAGGTTTGTATTTATATAGCGCTTGCTACCCCTGATTGGGTTTTGAAGCGCTTTTTGGGCGAGTAGCATGCTACTCTGGAACCCATAAGGATTAGTGTTGAATTAGTATGGTGAAACATGAAAGTAATTTGAGTGGTGGATATGTTAGTCAGTTGTTTGGACTGAGAAGGGTTAGAAAAGGGAAAAAGGTTTGCATTTATATAGCGCTTGTAACCCTGATGGTGTGTTGAAACGCTTTATTGGCGAGTTGCACACTACTCTGGAACCCATAAAGGATTAGTGGTGAATTAGTATAGTGGAATATGGAATTTGAGAAGTGAACATGTTAGTCTGTTATTTTGATTGAAAAGGATAGTGGAGGGATAGAAGAGTGAAGGATTTGGATATTTCTTTTTTTTTGTTTTGGAGGTCATAGCAGTAGGAGGAGGCTTTTGGATGAGTAAAAAGGGGAAGAGTCAGAGGGAAGAGTTTAGAAAGGTTTGTTTTGTGGTATCGGTATAGTAAAAGAGGTGTCAGATGATGCAAGGAGGGGTAGAGTAGGGGAGAGTCTAGAAAGGGTTATTTTGGGGATCATAGTAGTGGTACTGGGGTTTGGGATAAATGAGAGAGTGGATGTAGAGGATATATTGATAGATGTAAAGGGTGAGAAATAGGGTAGTGCATTGTAAAGAGTAGTAGAAAAGTTTGAGATGAGTCAGAAAGTTGGGGTAGAAGATATATTGAGAGAAGTCTAGGCTGAGAAATAGGGTAGTGCATTGGAAATGCTAAATAAGAAGAAAGTGATAAATATATAGATCCATAAGTACATTGAACGTATATAGATGCATAAAGGAGGTAAGTATATGTAGATTAAAGATACTGATAGAGGTACAGGCTGAGAAATAAGGTAGTGCATTGGATATGCTTTTTCAGGAGAAAAGTAACAAACACACAGATCCAAGTACATGGAAGGTACATAGATGCACAATGAAAGCAAGTACATGTAGACCAAAGATGCACCAGATAAACTCCGGTTTTCAAATGTTATTGTACTTTAATTTTTTTTTTTTTACAACATAATTATTCTACATGTTTATCAAAGCAATACACAAAGATAGGTACATATCTATAGTGAAAATAAATGCTTATATATAGAGGGATATGCTGTAAATTTCTGTTTGTGTATGGTGCTTATGTGGGGAAGAGCCAATTCTTGAGTAGTTTTCTTAAGATAAGGTGGCTGTCGGTGGATCTTATGTTGGGGGGCAAAGAGTTCCATAGTTTGGCTGCTTGAACAGAGAAGGATGTGGCACCCATGGTTTTTTTCTTGTATCTTGGGATTTTGAGGCGAGGTGCCCCTTTAGAGCGGAGGTTCCTTTGTTGAATGTGTTTGGTGATTTTATTCCTGATGAAGAGCGGTCCCATTCCATGTATTGCTTTGTGGGTGATACAAAGCAGCTTGAACGTGGATCTTCTGGCAACCGGTAACCAATGCAGGGCTTTCAAGGCAGGTGAGATGTGGCCTCGCGGTTTGATATGCAAGAGTAGTCTTGCAGCAGAGTTCTGAATCAGTTGTAGTCTTTTCATGGTTGTTAAAGGTGATCCGTGGTGTCGTAGAGGCTATTGGCGTAATCGAGTCTGGACAGAACAAGGGAGATGGTAGCTTGGACCTTGTGTGGAAATCCCAAATGAGGGAAAATTCGTCGCAGCGTTTTTATAGTGACAAAGCTTGATCTTGCTAGTTTGTCCACTTGGGCATTCATCAATAGCTTGGAGTGCATGGTCATTCCGAGATTTCTTACTTCCTTCGATACTTTAGGCGGTGATCCCAGTTCATCAGGCCAGGCGGCAAGAGGGTCATAGTGTTTCCAATCGCCACACATGAGTATTTCCGTTTTGGAAACATTCAATTTGAGATGGCTCCAAGTCATCCACGGCTCTGAGACAACTGAAAATTGGGGATTTTCCAATGTCTTTGGAGCATTCCAGTTGAAGAAGTATTTGTGTGTCATCTGCATAGTTATAGCACGTGAGGTGAAATTGATGGATCAGTACTGGTAATGACTTCATGTAGATGTTGAAAAGCATGGGCGAGATGATAGAGCCTTGAGGGACCACTGCTTTTGTGGAGTATGGTTTGGATGAGAAAGGTGGGGTATGGATGACATTAGTTCGGTTTCGAAGGTAGGACGCGATCCAGTCTAGAGCAGTTCCCTCTATGCCGGCTTCATAGAGTCTTTGTTTCAGAGTGTCATGGTCAACCGTGTCAAAGGCAGCCGAGAGGTCCAAGAGGAGTAGCGCAGCAACCCCGTTGCGGTCTACTGTATTCTTCAGGTCATCCCAGATGGCAAGGAGGGCAGATTCAGTGCCTCTTCCCGGACGGAATCCTGTTTTGAAAGTCTGAAAGTATGTCATTCTCTTTAATGAATTGTGACATCTGGGCGAACGCTGCTCTTTCTAACAGTTTGCCCAGGAAAGGTCCATTTGTAATGGGTCTGTAGTTGTCAGGGTTCAGCAGGTCCAAGTTTGTTTTCTTCAGTAAAGGGCGTATGTGTGACTTTTTGAGTTCTTCTGGAAATATTCCAGTAGTTAAGGAATCGTTGATGATTCTTCTTACTGGAGTGGCAGCAGAGGTTGTTAAAAGAATTGTCTTGAATGTTTGTGGTAGACACGGGTCAGAAGGGCTGCCGGCAGGCCTGCTTGCTTTGACCAGGTCCATAAATTCATCATGTGAGATGTGTTGGAAGGAACGGAGAGGCTGGGTTAGAGTATTCTTGGATTGTTGTTTTGTACAAGGGTTAGTGCTGGTGCTTTGTTTCTGTTTTAAGTATGAGTCCAATGTGTCTGCTTTGTCCGTGCGATGATTTGCCAGTTTGTCTGTGAAATCTTGAGGAACAGGATGAGTTCCTTCTAGGCAATTTGGTTTGCGAAATTCATTGAGTATTTTATAGAATTCTTTATTTGCACATTTAGCATTTTGAATTGTCTGAATAGTACCTTTTCTTAGCTTTTTTGATAGCTGACTTGTATAATCTGTTAATTTTCTGTAGGTGAAGTTTGTCTTGTTTGGCGTTTGTTTTGAGCCAGGTACGTTGCAGCTTTCTAATTTGTTGTTTTATGTCTTTTATCTCTATGTTTCTCCAAGGCGCTTTTTTTCTTTTTGTTCTGTTGTGTGGTTTTGAGTGGTATCAGGATGTCAAAAGCTTCCTGTAGCCAGTCATATAGTTTTTTAACAGAATTTGTTTCCAGATTTGTATTGGATGTTAGTTGTGTTTCTAAGTGTTTCAAATAGAGTTTGTTCCACGGCCGATAGGTGGATGGATGAAAGGTAGTTTTAGGTGAGTCGATTAGTGTTGTTTTATGTTGGAAAGCAAGCAAGTGGTGGTCTGACCATGTGACCGGAGTTATAGTTTGAAAGGTAACTAGTTTGGTATTAGCAAAAATGACATCTAGGATATGTCCAGCGATGTGTGTGGGTTTGTGGACAATCTGATGCAGGTTCAGTGGGTCTAGGCCAGTGATTATTGTTTTTGGATGGGTCATATTGGGTTTGTCAAACCAAATGTTGTGGTCACCCAGAACGCATAGGTTGGAGTGTATTGTTATCAGGTTTGAAACTGTGTCTAGAAGTGCGTCTGGGAATGTCGCCTTGCTAGGTGGAGATCTGTAAAGGAGCAGGAAGTTACAGGAGGAAGACGGTGTAGGATTGCATCTGGTGAGAAGAGCCTCACAATTCTTTATGGTGATGTCGTCAACTTTAGTGATATGTAGTGTTTGCCTGAAAACAACAGATAGACCACCTCATTTTTTGCCTATACGATTTTGGGTGATCGTTTGATAGCCTAGAGGAACGGCTTCATGCAGGACTGGAGCCGTATCATCTCCCAACCAGGATTCAGTTATGAATAGTATGTCTGGTTTGCATCGGTGAGAAGGTCGTAGATGTGATGTTTGTTTTTAGAGAGGGATCGAGCATTTATTATTAGACAGTTTAGAGAATGGGCTTTGGTGATAGTGAGACTTTGTTTTGTAGAAGAGTGATCAGTCTTGTGTGGGTTTGTGGCAGGTGTGTTTTTAGTGCTGGTATTAGCTGTATTAGGATAGCAATCGTGTAGCTGTTCTGTATCATGTTCCTCATCCAGCATGCTAAGAAGGCATTTTGATGGGTCTGCGTGTGTATGTGGTGGAGATGGTGTTTGAGAGTGAGTTGGTGTGCTGTGTTGTTTTCGTGGTGTAACATTGCTGTGCAGTAGACATGGGGAAGCGAAGTTGTGAGGTGTGGCACGTTGTTTATATGGTTTGCGTGTGTTTAGGGCGGAAGGTGTATGAGTCAGGGGTGGTGGTGCAGCATGTGGGTCATGTAGTAAGGTTCTAAATTGTCCAATGGATGAAAGGCGTTTGGAAGAGAGTTGCTGTATTGCTGTATCTGTGTTAGGTGTGGTGGAAGAGAGAAAGCTTGGCATTGGAGTTTGTTCCTTTGTGTGGTTTGAAAGGTGGGTGTATGTTTGTATTTTGTGATGGTAAGTATCATGAGGTGTTGCGCTTTGAAGATCTTGTTGTGCTGGTGTGTGTGTGATATGTTTTGTTTTTGAGGAGTAGTAAAAAGGGGTGCTGGTGTATTTGTTTCATGCAATGGATTTGTTTGTATAGTATTGTTTGTGAGAGGAGGTTGTAAGGTAGAGGGGGTGGTGATGTGTTTATGAGTAGAGTGTATGTTGTGTGTAGGAGGGAATGAAGTAGAGGTAGGAGTGTTTGTCTTAGACTGGTTTGTTGCAAGAGTCAATAAGTGTGGTGCCATGCAGTGTATGTGTTGTGCGTTAGTGTTATTATGGTAGAACGAAGAGGAGGGTGCTGGTTGGACAAATGATGGAAGGCTGATTATATGTTTGTTAGTGCTAAAAAGGGGTCTGTTAGGAGTAATTAGAGCAGGGAGTGTGTGTCTGGATGGGATGTAGTCATGTATGGTGTTGATTGGCGTTTTGTTAGTGATGAGTGGATTGGTTAGTGGTATAGGATAGAGTTGTGTACTGTTTGTAGGTGATGGTGGAAATGTGTGGTAGTTGGGATAGAAGGGTGTATAGATGTGGTTTGGTTGGTTTTGTAGTGTATGCTGGTACATTGATTTGTGCATAGGGTTGTGTGTGGTGTACATTTGATGCGAGTGTGTTACTATGTTTGTGGATGTGGATGGTGTGGGCTGGGTATTACTGAATGGGAAAATGGGCAGCATTTCTGGCCCTAGTCCCAAACAGGCTCAAACAGGCAACTGCCCTTGCCCTCTCTGCCCTTAACAGGCTCAAACAGGCAACTGCCCTTGTCCTCTCTGCCCTTAGCCTCAACGCCCGGGCTGAGACACCCTAAGCCTTGGCCTTTTATAGCCCTATTAACCAGGTGACCCCTTCAGCCAATGGGAACCCTAGCCCTAACACTATCCAATCACAACACCAGCCCTAATATCCAGAACCAATAGGAGACCAGGACTTTACACACAATCTTAGCCCTAGTCCAAGCACCCAATCAGTTTAAAAAACCCTGATCTCTATGTCCAATAGAGGCCCTAGCCCTACCAGTAGTCCCAACCCAAGTCCAAGCAACCAATCACACAGGAAGCCCTAGTCCCTACTTCCAATAGAAAGCCTAACCCTACGCTTAGTCCCACACCTAGTCCAGCAACCAATCACACCAGAAGCCCTAATCGCTACTTCCAATTAAAGGCCTAACCCTAGCCCTAGTCCCGACCCTAGTCCCAACAACCAATCACACAGGAAGCCCTAGTCCCTACTTCCAATAGAAAGCCTAACCCTAGCCCCAACCCTACATTGATTGAGTCACAGAACCCAGAAACCAATCAGAACCCTCAAATACCCAACCAATGAGGACACTAACCCTAATCCAATAGAAACACCAGATACAACCACCAATCAGTGCACACATGTACCAACCAATAGCAGAAAATATTAAGGTCCCAGCAACCTCAGACAAGGTTTTATTGGCCAGGGAGTTGGAAGCTGCTCCTCTATTCAGAAATCTCCTAGGAGACAGACAGGCTCAATCCACACTTTGGACTTCTGCAGGCAAGGGCCTAACAAAACTGTCCTCTAACACTGTTTGTATAAAAACTTTACTCACTCTCCTAGCCAAAAAACGAAGTGCACAGTCCCTATTAAACACAGCTTAAACAGCTCACAGCAGATTACTGCTGTCTCAGAGCACCCTCTAATGTAGAATATCCCTGTTGCGGGGGGGTAAGGGGGCGCTGGTTTCACTCACTTGTTAACACAAAATGGTGGCTGGGGGTGCACTGCTTAACATACACGTCTTAGCACAGAGCAAAGGAGAAATTTGGAGGGAAAAACTGATAGTCACGGGGAATGAGAGGGAAAAACTACAGAGTTTGGACTGCAAATCCCACAATTCAACAAGTTAAATGGAAGCTTGTCTCATTGTCCTTCGTAAATGTTGGCTTCTGATTCGTTAATCGGCTTGTTAGTCCCTCCTTAGTATCGCTTTGTCTTCATTTGTAACCTCCCATGAGGACTGGCCCTTTTACTTTGGTTGTTACACGGTACATCTTATTTAGTCTGTAAGCACTATTTTCTTTAATGGATTCTCCTACTGCAGGCACTACATGCTTTCCTGCAACGTTTAGCGCGGCATTCGCGCTTTCACGGGGTGATTTTACAAAAAAAAAAGCATATGTTTGTCAATTTGACAAACAAATGCTTTTTTGGGTAAAAGCACCCCATACAGTGCTTTCACTTTAATAGCAGTTTGGACCTTTCTTTAGACACGGCTCGTCTAAAGAAAGAGGCGTGGCCTCTATTAACGTGGAAGCCCAGCATGGGGCGCTTGTAAAGAACAAGCATTTGCAATTCAATAGGTCTCGCATTTTAGGAACTTTGACCTATTGGTATTGTAATTGGCAATGCCTTTTATTATTGCAGGTTTTCTTTAAACACAAATAAAAGGCATTGTCATTTACAATGCCAATAGCTCAAATTCTCTGCAATTGGAAGACCTATTGCATTGCAAATGCTTGTTTGTTTGTCCTTCACGTGGAGCACTGTGTCCTTTCACTGCTCGCTTTTTCAGACACTAACTTTTAGGTCTCGCCTGAGACAGTGCATACGATGTCGGCTGCAAAACATTTTGTTTAATTACAGGGGGCTTAGAGCCTTCCTATTGCTTACCAATGGTTGGCTTCATCGTCACAATTTTTCTTGCGCCACTTTGGTCAGCGCATGCCGGTTTCACTTCCTCTTCTGTTTTGCCTTCCAGCGAAACCTGATACGCGTACCTCTTCCTTGCCCAGTGTTCTTCAACTGCTTGCACGTTCTGAGCAGTTTTTTCTTTTAGCAGCAACACTCCATACGAGTGCTTGTGTTTGCAGGCCGTCTCTACCCACGCTCCTCCTACCGCATTGTTGCTGTTGCCCCATCATTATTGCTTGCCCGTTCCCTCCTGTGCTGTTGCTTACCCCGTTCCTTGCATCATCCTCCCACCACGTTGTCCCACCACACCTCTCCCGTGTTGTGTTGCTTGCCCTGCCCTCATCCTGCGTTGTGTTGCTTGCTTTGTCCACACACTCCCTCCAGCGTTGTTGCTCACCCTGTGTCCCCTGACCATATCCCACTTTGTGTTGCTTGCCCCGTACTCCTGCGTCAATCCATGTTGTGTTGTTTGCCTTATCCCCCTCCTGCACTGTGTTGCTTGCCCCGCCCCTCCCAGCAGAATAAAAAGTGCTATGATGTGACCAGCACGGACCACGCCATAACTCTTTTTTTCTAACTTTCAGGTATGCTGCACAGCAGCTGCACTGTGCTGCTGTACAACATGGATAAAAGACGTTAACTAAGCTAATAGCCCTCACATAATCGAGACCTATTGGCTTTGTCAGTGCTTGTTTAGCTTGCTCCTCTGATGGTTTACTGCCGCTTTTAGTAGTGGACATTGTGGACTAGCTCTTAGCTGCCACATGAGCATGTTCACGGTTTTCTTTGAACGTATCACTTCATACGGCAGCCATTTTTTGACTGATCTGTCGAAATGTAGCTATTATTGCGGGATTTCATAGCGATGTCATTGTATTGCATCTTGTGCGGTCCAGCAAGCTACCAATGGGATCCTCTAGGACTGGATTATTTAGCATAAATGTTGCACAGCAATTGAGCTTATCTGGTGCCATAACCTCATCCCATCTTATGTTTTTTAGATTCGCAGTATGTCAATCGGACAGAAGGGCATTTGACTCACGGAAGGCCAGACCATTTGCTACTAGAGTGATGACTTGTGGAAAATGGTTACTATCCAGCCGTTGGTCAACGTTAAACTGTTGGATATGACTGGAAAGGGCGATATTCACCAATATACAGTCTAGATGTGAGACACAATGCTCCGTTACACTGGTCCATGCTGACAGTTCATTGCCAGAAAACCTGCCATTAAGAACCCTGAAGCATACTGAGATGCAGTAATCAAAGATCATTTCCCATAGTCTGTCAGAACTTCTTGTGTGCAAAAGATTGCTTTGGAATTGCCCTTACAATGGCCATCTCGCAATGGTCTGCCTCCTCTTTGTGGACATGAAACAGGTTCAGGTTGAAATCCCCACTTACAATCGTGTCTGCATTATTGAGGGCTGCTTTCACATCCATTATGACTTGACAGTTTATTAACTGCTGTCTTTTTTCTTTTGGGTGGGGATTTAAATAGATATAAATAATAATTAGGTGAGTATTTCCTTCCAAACTTCCAGCCTTCCAAAAGTAATGCGAGGAAGCCAGGTTCTGTTAGCACAAGGTGAGAAATATGTACCTTCAAGCCCGAGACGATGTAAATAGAGAGGGCCCCTCTGTGACGGCCAACCTACAATACTTTAACAGCCGTGCTGCGATGCCATTTATCTCAGATTGTGCGGTCTAGAAATGTCGAATAACAAAAAATACTGAGGGTTCAGATGAGCAATGGAACTGACACAACATTGTCAACAGAAACACTGGTCTGTGACCATGGTGTATAACTGAAAAAGTCTTAATACTTGTGCTTGCAAAGTGTGGTTTTTCGCGTCCCTTTCAAGGCAGTACCAACATTATTAGTAAATCAAAATATCAAATCTACCACCCCTTCCAATTAGATCGTCATGAAACTTGAAATACCTGCATAACTTCCTGGAAATTTGACACACAGTCATCCAACCGGGGCAAAGTTATAAGCAATGGGAAATGTTATTGACCAACCCCCTCCTTAACATTGCCCTGCTCTTGCTGAATTGACACAAAGCATGACATACCAACAGAAAACTAATACTTTCAAGTGCCTGCTAAATTTTGTGTAGATTCATCAAATAGTGCCAAACTTAGCAGAAGAAGACTTGAAGCTCCCTCCCCCTTTTTTTACTGATCCTCCTACCTTATAGATCTACATGAATCTTGAGTGATCTAAACATACTGTCTGCTAAATTTCATGTATATTAATCCAACACTGCAAAACCAAAGGGGATGATGGACGGAGTGTTGAACATTGCAAGCACTCACCCCCAGTCAACTGATCTGGGTTTAATCCATCATCATTCTTTAGCTCACTCCGCCACCCCAGTTCAGACATGGCCATATGCAAATCAGTCTGACCCTCTGCCTCATGGGAACAGTCAAGCCCGAACTGCCAAGCCATGTCTTCCCTGGACCGGAAACAAGCATCCTGGGACCGGTTTCGGGCTCACAGCCCTCATCACCCATGCTATCTTGAATCCAGTGCTCACTTTGCCACTGGATTCAAGCTAGCCTGGCTGAAGAGGGCTGTTAGCCTGAAACCGGTCCCAGGATGCTTGTTTCCGGTCCAGGGAAGACATGGCTTGGCAGTTCGGGCTGGACTGTTCCCATGAGGCACAGGGTCAAGACTGATTTGCATATAGCTGTGTCTGAACTGGGGTGGCAAATTGAGCTAAAGAATGATGATGGATTCAACCCAGATCTGTGACTGGGGGTGAGTGTTTGAAAAGTTTCAGCACTCCGTCCATCATCTCCTTGTGTTTGCTTTGTTCGCCCTAATTTGGCAGGGTATGCCCAGACGTGGGTCCCTTGCTCACTTTGCCACTGGATTCAAGCTAGCCTGGCTGAAGAGGGCTGTTAGCCTGAAACCGGTCCCAGGATGCTTGTTTCCGGTCCAGGGAAGACATGGCTTGGCAGTTCGGGCTGGACTGTTCCCATGAGGCACAGGGTCAAGACTGATTTGCATATAGCTGTGTCTGAACTGGGGTGGCAAATTGAGCTAAAGAATGATGATGGATTCAACCCAGATCTGTGACTGGGGGTGAGTGTTTGAAAAGTTTCAGCACTCCGTCCATCATCTCCTTGTGTTTGCTTTGTTCGCCCTAATTTGGCAGGGTATGCCCAGACGTGGGTCCCTTGCTCACTTTGCCACTGGATTCAAGCTAGCCTGGCTGAAGAGGGCTGTTAGCCTGAAACCGGTCCCAGGATGCTTGTTTCCGGTCCAGGGAAGACATGGCTTGGCAGTTCGGGCTGGACTGTTCCCATGAGGCACAGGGTCAAGACTGATTTGCATATAGCTGTGTCTGAACTGGGGTGGCAAATTGAGCTAAAGAATGATGATGGATTCAATTCAGATCTGTGACTGGGGGTGAGTGTTTGAAAAGTTCCAGCACTCCGTCCATCATCTCCTTGTGTTTGCTTTGTTCGCCTTAATTTGGCAGGGTATGCCCAGACGTGGGTCCCTTGCTCACTTTGCCACTGGATTCAAGCTAGCCTGGCTGAAGAGGACTGTTAGCCTGAAACCGGTCCCAGGATGCTTGTTTCCGGTCCAGGGAAGACATGGCTTGGCAGTTCGGGCTGGACTGTTCCCATGAGGCACAGGGTCAAGACTGATTTGCATATAGCTGTGTCTGAACTGGGGTGGCAAATTGAGCTAAAGAATGATGATGGATTCAACCCAGATCTGTGACTGGGGGTGAGTGTTTGAAAAGTTTCAGCACTCCGTCCATCATCTCCTTGTGTTTGCTGTTAATCCAACACTGCCAAAGTTATAAGCAAATCAACAAATGGTTTTTCAACTAAAAATATATATAAAAGTATTAATCCTTTCAAGCCCACCTGGCACCATTTTAAAATGCTATTTTCTAAAGAATCTACCCCTCAGTGATTTGGGGTATACGGGCAAGCACAATTTCCTATGGAAGCTCAGCTGGGAAAACATCTTTTTTGACCTCCCCCCTTAACTTTCTTACCTTGCATGGAACTGGCAAATCAAAAAATGCCTTTTCTATGGAAAGTGCAGCTAAACCATAACTGCATAGTGCCGACTGGCATTGTGAAATATATATGGGTGTTTTCACAAAAAAGACACAGGTTAAAGTGCAGCTGAAGTTACAAATAAAAACTAAAAACAAAAACACTACAATTTGCAAGATATGGTTAAGCACAGAATCACTCTCACTGCAGCCATGCAAACCATAACTTGCACACCAGATGCAAAGCTTGCTATCTCACTGTTAATGAAACAGACACAATTACAAATGCTGTAAATAATCATTCGGTTAAGATTACACATCACACTCGCCACTTCGACAGAAACAACTATAAACATAGTATCATTAACTGGTTTGATTATGTGTTGTTACATACATTTCCCTTTTAGGTGTTATAAACATTACATTTGGTGTGTGAGTTATGGTATTCATGGCTAATATCTGAATTAAGGATTGTGCCCCTAACCACAACCTGCCTCAGATTGAGACCTTTGGATTGGTACATCCTTTTCCAATACCATTTCAGATACTTCTCCTCTTTGTCCATGTGGAAGAAGGTTTATCTGCTGTTCATGGAAGAAATAATCATAACGGAAGACTGAGTAGTGGAACAGTTAGACACAAAGACTGGACAATCCTTGAGGGTTGCTACTTCTTGCCCAATGACTATGTTTGAGATGGAAGGCTCAGAGAAGTGCTTTCTCCATCTCTGAACCTGCATGAGTACCCGGGGCTTTCTTCACTGGTGACCAGTCAGAAAGAGTAAAAGCAGTTCAGTGTCGGTAGAATTTAGCTTACAAGTTCATTCTTAAGGAGACAAAGGCAGTCACTGCACTGCAATTCAAATGTAGGTCATATAACCTAAGAATCTCTAAAGAAATGCAGCTCTAAGAAGCATGCCTTGACTACTACCAATACATCTTGCTCCATGGAAATCTCACGCCCCATTAGAACATCCAGGTGTTTACCTTCTGGGCAGGAACAGGACCAAAGTTGGCAGGCCATAAGTGAGGAGATTCGGAGGACGCCCAAGTCCCACCCCTAAAAACTCAATCTTGGAGGTGGGAGTTTCAGTTTGTTCAAATGTATCCAACTGTTGACAACAGGCAAGTAACTGCTGAGCATAACCATGGGGTATGAAAGTCTAACAGCAGTTCTGTAAAATCAAAACACGTCCAAAAGGATCAGGGCAATAGTTTTGCCCTTGTCAAGGTCCATTTGTGAATTGTATAAAATGAAAACTGCAGATTCTGGCTCGGCTGTTTTTAAACCAGAGGTTGACCGGCGATGTATGAAAGATGTTTGCATTGTAGAAAAATATTTCAAAAGGCTGAACAAGCCTGTGCCAAATCAAACATTAAACAATGGTACCCTAGTCAAAACATTCCATTGTACGACATGAACCCGATCTTTCAATCTACTTCATATTTTTCGGATCTAGCAGTAGTTTATACTTCACCTTACATGCCCTTTGTTCTACGCACGCTACAACAAAGAAGCTCTTCGGTGAGGTAAAACACTGCAAGAAATGCTGTCCAACTGGTGTGCAGGCTTCTAGGTTGGAGGGCGTCCCCCTGGAAAAAAATGCTATGTGGAAGGCTTGTTTTGACTTTATTTCACGATTGTAGCTTTATGACGTGACTTGAAAAGTGACTGCATAAAAACAGGCTCAACCGTTTCACATTGACTTCCACTGCTTCTATATATTTTGCATACGGTACACTTGCTGTAATGGAAATGTGCTTATGTACGATATTGTCCACATGAAGCACACAGAGGTAATATAATCAGTAGCTAGGCGCTGTATACATGCATTAACACACTCAATGTGAGGCTGTTTTAAGATACTGGTTGACTGCCGTTATATGAATATTTCACGCCTACTGTCCATCTGTAATGATGATGCTGGTATGCAAAACGACTGGGTGCTATGCGGTAACTTTTGTCACGCACAAAAACTTGATGGTCTTTGGCGAACATTTTTTTTTTTATTCACACAAAGTTGCCCTTCACTTACAGGCTATAGTGTTGAGGCAAAGCAACAGCAGGATTAATGTTGCTAGCTCATGTTGTTTCTATTGCAAGGAATGCAGTAAGTGTGCAAACTAAGCTACCTGTTGTTACAGAGGGTTTACGATTAGGGCTCCCGGTTTTATGGTATTTCTTATTTTTTACATTTCCATCTGTATTTATCCATATTTACTTTTTGCTCATTTTATATGTATTCATCTGTATTTATTCTGTGTTTAGTGTACACATTAAGCTGCAATGGGTATATTTCCCCATTTATTTAACTAATAAAAATATACTCTCATTTAAATATCCAACGGGTTCTAGATATTTCCCATACAATGCAAGCATCTGAAAACATTTAGATAGTGGACCAACTCAAACATCTGTACATATACAGCTATTTAAACTTCTTTTTTTTTTTTAAACTTCCCTACCTGTCAATCTGCACAGCTACTAACCAGCCTCCTATGATTCACAGTAGTGAGAATTGTCCAAAATATGACACATTTTCCGTATTTTCCATAATTAAAAAAAAATACAGACAGGAAAATAGATGGTTTCCGGTCTGTATTTTTCTGTAAAAATCAGTAAAAACGCAAAACTGGGAGCCTTATTTATGATGCACAACTCTGATGTACCAATTACAGTATGGGGGACAGTACCTTACATTCAACCATCAGATGTAAAAGACATACGCAACACAGCAGACACTCCAACCCAGGTGACGTACCACGGTGGAGTACAACGCCACTGTACACTCACTCATACATGCTAAACATATTTCAGCCACAAAATGCATAAAATCACAAGTCTGATCATACACTCGGCACTCCCTAAACATGAAAGTAACTCGACAGAAGGGCGTCATATATCTCACACATACGTCTGCTTGTTGGCAACGGGCCGAGTACTGAAAGAAGAGTTAAACAGTTAAGTGCTGCGATGCTACCCTTAGATGTGACTGTGCTCTTTAGAAATGTCAAACAACAAACACACAAACTGAAGGTTCAGACGAGCAACGGAATTGACACAACACTGCCACCAGAAGCACCGGTCTGTGACCCTGGACTAGAACTATAAAAACTTAAATACTTAAGCTTGCAAAGTGTTTTCGCTTCCTTTTCAAAATAGTTCTGCCCTTTACTAAGCCAGTAAGTAACCCTTTGCCTCGTTTTGTCCTCGAAAAGCAGATGCTTGCTCATAAAAATGTATAAAAACAGCACTCAAAATCTGGATAGAAAAATAAACACCCTGAGTCTTCAAACTCTGTAGTGCTTGAGACCGCGTGGGAAAGAACATTCTGCTGCCGGCTAAATAGGAGGAAGGGCACTGGGAGAAAGGGGAGGGGTTTTTCAGAAGACAAATGTTTGACGGTGATAAGAAACTAGCAGTGGAAGGAAACGAAAAGACGTTAATGCTTCCCCTTCATTAATAAAACTCGCTGTGAAGAGAGATAATAACAAGGCAGCGCTTCTTTACAGCGGGAAGGTATGAAGCTTGAACTAAGCCACGCGGAAATGAATACTGCAACAATCAAGTGTGTCTTCTGGAAAGCTCTGTTTACAGCATGTAGAGTACGAATGAGGGCTTGCCAAAAGCATGAACGTAACTCAGGCTGTTCGAATACATTTCCTATTGCTACATCGCCTGCCATGCCCTCTGATGTTGGTGCAGGAACAGATATCGAATTCGGTTTACAAGAGTGTATTCCTCACTTTCACATACATTTTGACCACATTTCTCTATACGCGGATATAAGCAAAAACAATTTCTTATGAAGTAGTTATTGTACCGAAGAGCGCTACAAACAAAGTAAGAGAATTCAGGGGTGCCTTCATTCTGCTGTTACAGCTGGCTCATGACCACCATTCGACGTATTGTAACAGAAATTGTAACAGAACGGCTGTTCGTTGTTGTCTCAGATGAAGAAACAATTCTTCGTTTTATCCTAGTGTGCAACTTTGATGTGATCGACTACAACATTAATAAAAGGAATTGCTTTTGAAACTCCTCAGATATTTTGTTAGATGCTGCAAATACTGTTCCCTGTTGCAGACAAGCTTCATATGATCGAAGACCACGGCAGCTCTGACGCCCTTATTCTTCTAGACTTGCCTACGGCTTTTGACATTGTATCCCCATCGCCTACTTCTCTCTCGCCTTGTGGAATTTGGTATTCGCAGAAATACTCTGATATGGTTCACTTCTTTCCTCCCTGGTCCTCACAGACAGTTTTTCCATCTCCATATCAATCTAGTTTTAAAAATATATTCTTTAGTCTAACTCAGGACTCCTGTTTGTTTCCCCTCTGGGTAAAATTATCAATTCATCTGACCTTAAATTCATGTCTTATACAGATGGCACACAAATTTTGCTTAGGTTCGAGGACTACCTCTTTCTTGTACTGTCAAGCCAGCTCAATCCAATGCCGCTCAGATGTTGCCACATGGATGAACTATAACTGGCATCAACTCAACACCAACAATACTGAAGTGCGGATTACTTTGAGGTCCCCCTGCATTCGGCCCTCAGCTTGGTGGCCTCAAGCATTTGGACCGCCCCCTTTAGCCTCGACCTTTGTCACAATCTCCGTTCCACCTTTGACTATCTTTAGCTTTGTCCATCAAATCTCGAAGATTCCAGCCAAGTGTTTTTACTACATTCGGCATCTCAAGAAAATAATCTTCCTTCTCCTGATTGAGTTCAGGAAACTGTAGTTCAAACAGTCATCCTTTCTCGCCTTCATTATTGCAGCTTTCTTTATTGTGAGTTCCCTCAAAACCTCTTCTCCCAGCTGTAAGGAGTGTGTCAAGTCTACAATCTTGTGTGCTGTGTTTCCACCTCCCAGTTTCTTGCCAAACTTCACTGCATTCCTATTGCTGGCATACCCTGTTCAAAGTTCTGTCTCTTCCATCACGGTTACTATTCTACTGGACTGATCTACCTCCAAAATAAAACCAGACGTTACACTACCATATTGTCTCTTAGATCTTCCTCCTATAACTTTCTTTCTGTACTGTCTGTGCACATTGCACCCAAACACTGGAACCTACTTCCCTTTGCGCTGAGAAAACAAGAACAATCCAGGCATTTTGTAGGTCTTTGAAAACTTTCTTATGTTCTCAATGAGCTTGATCTTTCTGTCACCTTTGTAATTAGCTAGTGCAGGGAAACCATTGATTTACGGTATCTGTGTGCTCTAAAACCCAACCAAATCAATCTTCAGTGTTCCCTGTCCCCTACCGCACATTAGTTCTTGTATAGGAGTATGTGCAACTGCTTTGTCAAACTACAGTAACAAATATAAATGATTAAGTCCATATACAAGTACATTTAAAATTCTACCCTTGATACAACTGGTACAAGGGAGGTAATAAAAATGTAATTAAGAATGTAAAACTGCAATCGTTTCTGGTAGAAGTTAACTTATCGGCTCCATTTTTCTATAACAAACTGGCTTTGTAAAAGCATGTCTTGATTCGTTCCTGGATGCCTCAACAGGGCCTGAGGAGTGTATTTTCATTACTGTGGCCTAAAGGCACTTTTACACAATTTGCTTATTGTTAATTGCTCAAGACCCTGAAGAACAATATAAACACGCAGATTCAAAATTAAGAAGTTGTTTATAGCTAAACTACATACTTTAATGGTTGACATTTTTATTTAAAATCAACATATCACTAAATCAACTGCACTAGAACATTCACATTCTATTATATCTTTGGGGATGTAATTTGTTTGAAGAATGTTTGGGTTTTTAAAAGAAAAGAAATTGGGAAAGAACCCTGAAATTCTAAATGTCACCAGTACTGTAGCTCACTTTTAGGAGGAGTACAGAACCTACATTAACGCTAATCAGGATACATCTCAATGCTAACGCAGAATTTATAACTTGAAACCCATAATTAGTTTGATGGGTAGCCTCATGTGTCTCGCATTAGTCCCTCTCACTACCCTTCAGCAAAATTCAGACAGAAGAAAAATTACTCGGGGGGGGGGGGAAAACAGGCAACTGACAAATGCCTCTTAAGCCATAGCCAGAAACACTGTCTACAGACGTAATGGTGTTTTTTTCATAACATTTTTATTAGATTTTTTAATTCCACCACATAGTGAACAATTACATCTGCATACCACCTTCACATTACAGTTAAGCACTTGATAAATCACATTCCCAAACCATAAAAGGCCCCCCACCGTCCCTATATCTTGTTGTGTTTTTGCAGAGAGCCTCGTGCTGTATAGATGTGCTTCTCCAATTGGGTGCACCAGTTCACTTCCTCCCTCCACTCTGCCCTGGAAGGGGCGTTCGGGGAGTTCCATCTATGAGCAATATCATGCTTAGTAACCAAGGTAGCAAAACCCACAAGTGTTTGTTCAACCCGGGGGCCACCAATCTCGTCGTCCATGCCCAAAAGGGTAATCCTAGAGGTTAGTTCCAAGTCTCGTTCTAAGACTTTTTTTTTTTTAGTTAAACTTTTTATTGGGAACAAGGTTAAGACACATTATACATCATACAAACATGCGCATCCGCGCTTGTGTGCTGGCACTAGCTTAACAGTACATCTAAGACCATAGCGTTATGACATTCAATTTACATTGGGTCCGTTTATTGCCGCCCATCCCAGATCAGTGCCTTGTCTG
This sequence comes from Calotriton arnoldi, assembly GCA_963921515.1. Lineage (NCBI taxonomy): Eukaryota > Metazoa > Chordata > Amphibia > Caudata > Salamandridae > Calotriton > Calotriton arnoldi. Next base: position 243,008 of record CAWUFW010003935.1, read on the forward strand.
GGCTGCGGTGGATCGCATATTCCTCCCCTATAATCATTCCATTTACCCCAAATTTGTGTCCATTTGGTGGGGCACCCCCTTGATTCATAGACCGTCTTTTCCGTTGCCATGCTCCAGTCCATATCTTTCTCCCACTCACTCAGCGTTAGTGATTCCTGCGCCCCCCAGAGTCTTGCAATATTCCTCTTAGCAATTATCATCCCATGTGTCACCCATGTTCTCTCTTTAGTATTTAAGTCTGTAGGGCCCCAAATATTCAGGAGACATAACTTTATATTACAATCGGCTCTTTGCCCAGTACTCGCTCCATGCACTTCTTCAATGATAACCAATATCTCTGGATAACTATACATTCCCACAGTATGTGTGCGAAAGTGCCTTCTTGCCTGCATCCCTTTTTAGGTCTCGCCCTGAAGCCAACGCTTGCGCTGGTCTGGGCGAGACATTTTGTAAGTGGGCTTTTTAGAAATGCAACCACTTTTTTTTGGGCTTGCCTAGAGCATGCGGGTACGCGCACAGTAACGCGCATTCCTCGCATGCTCCAGGCGCCATATGTCTTTCCTCTCACTTGCTCCTCCCCCTCCCCCACCACAGAGCGCTTCTCGGGGCCGCGTCACTTTCACGGCCGCGCGTCACTTGCTCTCCCGCTCCTCCCCCCTCCCCAACCACAGAGCGCGTCTCGCACGGCTGCGCGGCCAATGCTTGTTTTATTTAGTTTTTGCGCGCGCGCGCGCACACAACTCCCCGTCGCGGCCGAAATTCTTGCTCGCGATCACTTTCGCGCGCACCATTTGCTTGTTTGAACACTTCTCGCCCTTTCCTTGCTGTTTTCTGTGCATTGCTCATTCTTTCATGACTTGTCACTTTTATGTGCATTTCTCAGTCTTTCTTTGCTACTTCACTGTGCATTACTCCTTCCTTCTTATGCCTTCTTTGCTGCTTTTCTGTGCGTTTCTCATTCTCTTTCTGCCACGTTCATGTGCTTTTTTCATTATTCCGCAATCTTTCTTTGCTGCTTTTTGAACTTTTACACTGATTCTGTGCCGATCTGCTGGGCATCTGCCACTCTTTCTCATTCATTCTTTGCTGATCTTCTGTGCTTTTGCCTTTCATTCTTTAACATTTTTCTCTGCCCTTTTCACTCAATCCTTGCTGCTCTTGGCTTCTTTTAGTCTCAGCTCTTCTCTTCGAGTTTCGAACTCAATTGCTCTCTTAACTCCTCTTCTTCCTTTTTCTCACTCTTTTGCTCTTCTTCCTGCCCTTTTCCTGAATTTGCGACCTTCCCTGCTTCCTCTCCCACGCCGCACTCCCTTCTCGGTTCCTGCCAGTTACTTAGCCCAACCCATTGCCCCAGAGACCCCCGCTCCTAATTCATGTCCGCCGCAGCTTGGATGCACAGCCCGTATGCGCCCCTCCAGTGCCCAGCGCCAGACCCCTTGCTTTCACTCCCATCACTGCTACGTCTCTGCTTCCCTCTCCTCACCCTGAACCTTGAATGCACCTTCCAGTGCTGCTGCTACGCCTCGGTAGTCGACTGCGAAGGTGCCTTCCCCTGTTCCACCTGACACTTTTCCTGCACCTTCCCTCACCTTCACACCACCCTCACATGCACCGCACACAACACTCGCCTCTCCCTCAGCCACTCACACCTACACACCTCTCCCCACCCCTCCCTGTTCTGCCTTCTCCTCAACACCTCCCTCAATAAACACGCTACTGAAATATGGGACCTGGTGCACGACCACACATTGAAACTGCTCTTCCTCACAGAAACCTGGCTGATTCTATCGACATTACCACACCTATTCCCCAGGCACAAGGTTATAAGACAGGACAGAATTAACAGACCCAGCGGAGGACGTCATCGTTTTCAAAGAGCTCATCAAGTGTTCCACTGCCTCAGCTAGCACCAACAGCACTGATGCTGGATGTGTTTATTGTGCCAAAATGGCTTCTTTTGTCATCTTCAATGCAAGATGGTGCACACTCTGAAATCCGTAAAAGTGCACTCTCTTAATGCTTTATTTTAATAAATATATTTAGGGTGATCACCAACCTCTAGTTCAGTGTGGACACTTTCTCCAGTCCTTGTCTTCTCTCTCTGTACGTCACACCTCTCTTTCAATAAACCTCAGTGCCCCACAGCACTTACCTCTCATGACCTCAACTTGCCACCTCTCTCCGATCCTACCTCTAGATCTCTAGCTCTCGGTCAGCTCTCTGCCCCTCTCTTCTCCTCAAGTGCCTCTCTCTCTCTCTCTCTCTCTACTTTCTCTTCTTTCTGCATCTTGCTGCTCTGTTTGCATCTCATCCCCCTTCATTTCTCTTCCATTTACTTCCCCTCCCTCTTAATTTCATCTCTTTATCTTACCCTTTCTATCATTTTTGCCATCTATACCTTACCTTTCTCTACCTCTCGCATGCCTCTTTCTACCTCACCATTCTCTCTTTCATTTCTCTCTGCCTCACAACTCACTGCCTCATCTCTCTCTTCCCCACCTCTCATACACTATCTAGAATCTCAATTTACATCACCTATTGGCCTTCTATGTCTCTATTTTTATTGATGTCCTCTTTCCCTCGCCTTTCCCATTATTTTATTTCTTTCTCTCTACAATGCTCTCCCTACCTCTTCCACTCCATCTATCACTCCCTTTGCTTTCATCTCTCTATCTCCTTCACTGTTTCCGTTCACTCTCTCTGCTTCCAATGTCTCGCTCGTTTAATACATCTGTCTTACCTCTGTCTCTCTCTCTCTCCCTATTTCACCATTCTCTACTTCTCCCTCGCACTTACTCTGTATTAGCCTCATCTCTCTACCTCATCTGCACCTCTTTTTCTCTACTTCTCATATCTTTCTATTTTTCATCCCACCGGCTCTACCTGCCTCGCTACTTTGTTTACCTGACCTGTCATTCTGTGCTTCACCTTTCTATTTGTGCTATCTCATAACTCACCTCTCTTCCTATCTTATTTCTCTCTAGACCTTGCCCCTCGGGTTGGCACCTTTCTTACCAGCCTACATTTAAAACTGCATGCCAGGCCTCTAAAAACAAGCATTGGCATAGTCAATAGGTCTCGCCTTTGGGACCTTATACGTTTTTAGACATGCAACAGTTGATGTTATTGCACCAAGGATATTGTGCTGCATAACTAAATACTTATAAGGTCCCAAAAGCGAGACCTATTGGCTATGCCAATCTTGTTGCATCTGGCATCAGAACTGTATCCCATTTTTACCAGCGTTGGTCCTGCAAGGTATATTCTATGAAGTATTTTTAGTTGTATAAGTCTAAGCCTTGAGGAGATGGCAGTCTCTCTGGGAGAGGCCAATGCGTCAAGCCACTCTTCGTCCTCCAACCCCGCGACATCGTAATCTCACTTGGCTCTAAGTCGGAGAAGGGGGTCCGTCGTGTTAAGGAGCTTTTTATATATTGATATGGCTTTCTCCGGGAGATTCCCGTCTAGGACCCAGTCTTCTAGTGGGGAGGAGTCCGGTGGGGTCTCTCCCTTTGTAATCACTGTGAGCAACGCATGCCGGATCTGTAAATACCTGAAATACTCACTGTTAGCTAGCTCATAGTCCACTTGTAATTGGGCAAAAGGGATTACTCCTCCCGTTTTCCAGAGATCTCCAACCCTAGAGATGCCTATTAAGTCCCAGCGGTCAAATCCGCGGGTGTGTCGCAGATTGCCCAGTAGATCTGTGTCCCAAAGTGGGGTGGCCAGCGTGATCTTACCCTCCCATCCCAGGCTCCTCGTGGCAGCCCGCCATACCTGGACGGCATGTCCAGTGGGTCCCAATAGTTTCGTCTTGGCAGTGTTATTGTATATTGCCCCTGTAAAGCTTCCCCCCGGGAGGAGCCATCTGTCCATATTAAATCCTGGGTCTCCCTGTGGCCTATATGTACACTGGTTGACAGCGGCAAGTTGCGCCGCCCAATAATATTTCTTAATGTCAGGGAGACCAATTCCACCGTCATACCACCCTCGTGTGAGCTTTTGCATGGCAATTCTAGGTGGTTTACCGTCCCAGAGGAGCCCCCTCAAGGCACAATCCATAGCCCTGAAGTATTCCGCTCCCACAGGATGTGGCGTGTTCTGTAAGACATATAAGAACCGTGGAAGGGACATCATTTTAAATAAGGCTGCACGCCCCAGCAAGGACAGTGGGAGCGACTTCCAATGCAGGGCATCGTTCTTGAGTCGCCGCAGAGGGGGCAGGAGATTGCAATCATAAAATCGAGTCGAGTCTTTAGAGACCTGGATTCCCAAGTATTTGAACCCCGTTTCCGCTATTGTGATAGTGAAGCCCCTGGGCAAGGAGGGCTGTCCTCCACTAAGGACATAGATGACTGATTTGGACCAGTTGATCCTATATCCAGCGAATCTGCCAAATACTATGAAAATGTGGAGCACTCTATTCAGGGAGGCCGCTGGGGATGCCAAGTACAACAGTATATCATCGGCATATAAGGAAATACGGTCTTCCCAGTCCTCAGCCCATCTAAGCCCCCTGATAACGGGGTCTTTGCGTATCCACATCGCCAATGGCTCAAGCACCAGGGCGAAGAGCAATGGGGAGAGGGGACAGCCCTGTCTGGTACCCCTGCAGAGTTCAAACACGGGAGACTTTCTATTATTGACCACTATTTGAGCAAGCGGTTTGGAATAGAGAAGGCGGACCCATCCCAAGAAGCCCGGGCCGAAACCCAGCTTCTGTAATACTGCAAACATATAGGACCATTGGATCGTGTCAAACGCCATGGCCGCGTCCAGGGACACTACCACCGCGTCTTCCCCGATCGTGTTGGCTCTGTCCAGCACTCCCTGCAGTCTCCGTAGATTGAGAGAAGTATTTCTGGCTGGCATAAAACCGGACTGATCCGGGTGCACCAGCTGTGTTATAACAGTTAGTAAGCGAGTAGCTAAAACCTTCGCCAATATCTTGGCTTCCGCATTGAGCAGTGATATTGGCCTATATGACGAGCAGCTGTTCTTAGGTTTGCCACTCTTGTGTATTACCACTATCGTTGCCAATCTCTGGTCAGTGGGGAGCACCCCCATCTCCCTGCTCTCCTGGAACATTCTGGTCAGGTATGGTGCGATCTTGCTCGGGGCCAGCTTGTATAGTTCAATGGGCAAGCCATTTGGACCCGTCGCTTTACCCACCCGTAATTCTTGTATAGCTTTCTCTACCTCTGTGCTATTCAATTCTAGTTCAAGATCCAACCGTTCTTCCTCAGAGAGCAGCGGCAAGGAGATATCCCTCAAAAAGGAGTGTGCATCCTCCTCTACATGTGGCGTTTGTGACGTGTAGATGTCACGATAACAGTCGCCAAAGGCATCGGCCACCCGCTGTGGTTCAGTTAGTCTCTCCCCGGACTCAATTGCGAGCTCTACCACCACTCGATTAACCTGGTCCCTACGAACTAACCAGGCCTGTAGTTTCACGGCCTTGTCTCCTATTTCGTAGATCCTACTAAGCTGAGCCCTGTGTTGCGTTTTGGCCGCATCTGTGGCCTAGGCAGTATATTCCTTTATTTTTAATTTTAAGGCATGTCGTGTCTCGTCTAAGTCTGCGTCACGGAGCTTTCCTTCTAATTCCAGTATGTCCCCCTCTAACCTCACTAGATCCGCCTGTTTGTGTTTTTTGACCCCCCGCAATCTGGGAAACAGTGGCGCCGCGAATTACAGCTTTGTATGCTTCCCACAGTTTCTGGGCCGAGCCCACTGATTGTTCGTTTTCTTGGAAATAAAGTTCTGTATCCTGTACAAGTTTCTCTTTTATTTGGGGGATCTTAAGGTACCACGGATTGATCGGGGCTATTCCACCAGTTATGGGTGCTCCTACCTCGATTCGAGCCCAGATAGGTGAATGGTCTGATATACCTCTGGCTAGTTGGTTCACCTCTTTGATGCTTACTAGTTGAGCCGCCGGTGTTATTACGTAGTCTATCCTGGACATGCTCCGGTGAGCCCCGGAGTAAAATGTATACTGTTGTTCCATGGGATGGAGCTCCCTCCAAGTATCTACCAAGCCCATTGCACCCAGAAAATTATGAATTTGTGTACGTGCAGGTGGCAATGCCCTGGGGGGCCACCTATCTAGGGAATCAGAAACAATCGAATTAAAGTCACCCCCAATCAGAAGTCTACCCTCTGGTAGGGTGAGCAGTAGGTCGCCAAGATCTCTTAGCGCTGGGGCCTGAAGGCCTGGTGGAAGGTACACGGATACTAGATTTAATGTACGACCCTCTCATGTCCCCGAGGTCGCCACAAAACGGCCCAGCTGGTCTGTCCATTTGCGCTCAGTCGTCATCTGGAAAGTTTTGCGAGTCATTATTCCCCCTCCCCACCCCCCCCGAGAACCGGAGCCAAACGCAGAATGTGCAACCAGTTTGAATCCCCATCTCGTAAGTGCGTTACATGCATTACCTAGAAAATGTGTCTCTTGAAGTAGAATCACGTCCGGGGAGTGTCGTTTTATATATTGGAGCACCACTCCTCTTTTTGTCTTGTCTCCAAGGCCGTTCACGTTCCAGGACAACAGTTTAAACCCTGCTTTCGATTATATAGCCATGTTTGCATAGGGTATTAGCCTGTATTGTAAAGGGGGGACCCCGGCGCAGTTCATTACTCTGCTTAGTATCCATCGCCCAACGAACCTCGCTGGGTATAAGCCCCATCTTGTCTAATATATGGGATGTTCTGTGTCCAGCTTTCCGTGTAGTGTCAACCTTGCCCGAAATGATCATGAACTTTTCTGACTGTTCCCCAACCCTATTCTCGTCACCAGAGAATTCTAACTGGTCATTTGTGCGTATGCTGCAGCGTTTGCCAAAAATTCTCTGTGTTTGGAGACCCACCCTTTGCAATATAAAGAACTGTACCACCCTCCCTGCTCCCCTGCATGGCGGTTTCGGAACCTCCCGCCTCCCCCAACTTGCAGAGTGCCTATTGCCCACCCCTTAAATTTTGTGGTGCGTGTGCCAACCCCACACCCGTTCGACAATTTAATTATGGAAATACTGAATCAGTGTTATAATTCCAAAAGCAACACCATCTTACTATACTTTATGCAGTTCTTCGCCCTCTGTGTCGGACAGTCTGCTACGTGTTACCTCACTCTCACAAGTTTGCCAGTAGAGAGATCGAGTTCGTGCGGAGTTCGAAGAGTTGGTATTAAACTTTTACAATAAGTATGTAGGACACGGACTAGTTCTTATTTGCCTCCTTCAGCCGCCGTGTTCTCCTGCGTTGGGGGTCGCATTTTCTGTTCTATTCGAGTTTTCCCTTGTCTATCTCGTAGGTTTTGGTGACTCTTTTTTCCTGATACTCGCCATCCATCGAGCCAGTCCCTCGCCTCCTCAGGAGTAACGAAAAACCAAACCTTTCCTTCCGATTCCACTCTTAACTTGGCCGGGAAAAGCATCGAGTATTTGATGTCTTTATCTCGCAAGGCTTTTTTGATGTCCAGGAAGCTGCGCCGCTGACGCTGTACCTTGAGCGTAAAGTCTGGGAAAAAAGTCACCTTACTATTTTCGAATTCAATTGGGGGCGTTGTGCGAGCCGTTTGCAAAATGATGTCCCTGTCCCTGTAGTTGAAGACTCTCGCCACTATGGGCCTCGGAGGGGCACCAGGTTTTGGTCTACCCCCGGGTACTCTGTGCGCCCTTTCGATAGTGAAAAACCTTGATAGTCTTGTGGGCTTTAGATGGTTAATGACCAATTCCTCAACAAACAAGTCCGTTGCCTGCCCTTCCGCCCGTTCTGGAACGCCAAGAATTCGCACGTTGTTGCGCCGTGAACGCCCCTCATATTCATCCAGTTGAGCCTCCATCCTATCACTACGGGTTTGTAGGTCGTCCATCCTTTGTTGGAGCGTGGCGGTATCTTTAACTAGAGAGCCTGCGGTCGACTCGACTTCTTTAAGTCTAGCGTTCATTGATTTCATATCGGCTCTTATTAGGGAGACCTCTGTGGCAATAGTATCAATTCTGGACTCTAAAGACGTCCGTACCGTGGTTATGGCAGTCATTATGTCCTGGAAGGTTAACTCTGGCGCATTAACTGGAGCTAAAACTGAACACAGAGAAAACTGAGGTTCTGTTCTTTGGCAAGAATTCCCCACCGCCATCTGGTCTGTGGTAGCCGGAGGAAATGGGTTCCCCACCCTGTCCGACTTCTACGGTAAAAAACTTGGGTGTAAAATGGGACGCTGATATGACATTTGCTTCCCAAATACGGTCCATTACATCCACTTGCTTCGGAATTCTGAAGGGGTTGAGGAAATTTCTTTATCTACTTCCGGAGAGTTGTCGAAAATTAGTCGTCCATGCTACGGTGACTTCAAGGCTTGACTATGCCAACAGTCTGTTTCTTGGTCTTCCGGCATATTTGATAAAGAGACTGCAGATGGTGCAGAATGCGGCGGTGAGACTGATTAGAAGAGTGCCATTTAGACAACACATATCTCCACATGGCAAACAGCTCCACTGGCTGCTGGTAGTGAAGCGTATAGAATTCAAGGCCTTGACAATTGCGTTCAAGGCCCAGAAACGTAGCTGCTCCAATTACATCAAAAAACGCATCCCCCCTTATCAGCAAATGCGTTCGCTACGTTCTAACTCACAGAATCTGCTGTGTATTCCCGAATTCGCGAAAGCTCGCATCGGTGGCAGGGCTTTCTCAGTAGGAGCAACCAGATTATGGAACTCCCTTCCGGACAGACTTCGGTTTATACCGGATGAAGGGGGAGTTCAGGAAAGCTTTAAAGACATGGCTTTTTAGCCGTGATTAGCTGAATCCGTTTCGGTTGGAGATCCTCTCTCTCCCATGTTTGCTGGATCACGCTAGCGCCGGGACACCTCTGTTTGAGGTAGCTGTAGCGCTTTACAAATGTTGGTGTATTGTATTGTATTATCCGCTTCCTGCCTCTTCTCGGGACCATCTTCCACCTCGTTGTCCTTGGAGCTCGTGCCCTTGCTCCAGGCATAGTTGTCTAGCTTAGCCTGCATTGTGGATTTGGTGTTCCGGCTGCCGGCCATGCTGGGGTCGTGTGGGCATCTTAGCTCGGCGAACTACTCCAGTCCGGTAAGCTCCCAACGCCCCCGACAGAGGCGGGTTAGGCTCCATCTGTTCTTGGGGATGGCACGGGCTGTCAGGCGGGCCGCCTCAATATTCGACGGCTAGTACCAATGAGTCACGAACCTGTATTGCGCACAGATATTTTTGGGGAGTGTCTCGTAGGCTTTCCACAGGCCCGCCGGCCGTAGGAGCGTCGCGGGGCCTTCCCAGAGGTATTGACTCCCAAACCAGGAGAGACGAAATGGGATCCAGTCATTCAAGCGTCACCGCCGACCTCAAATTACCAGTATAACCGTCGGCGTCTTCAGGAGGAAGCAAGGCAATCAAGAGCGTCTATGCCGGCTTGGGCGAGAAGGAACTGAGCGGGGGCAACAGTGCTTATGCCTTAGACAGTTTCAGTGGATTACATTATGGAATGCGCATCCGACGAGAACCCTTGCACTTGGCGGCAGATGCAGCACAGTCCCATCTCCACTTGTGTTTTGCCTGGTTACTGTGGGAGCGCGATGTACCCTCACAGCCCCTGGGTGCTCCCCGCGGTGCTTAGTATTCTGGCTGGGATAGCCGACCTCGCGTCCAAGCCTCGAGTAAGTCAATAGGCCCAGCGGTGCCGCAGTCAACGTCGCCAAATTAGTCGCGGCAGCGCTATCCAGCCACCGGGCGAGTCCGCCTTGCATCCACGTCACCTCCGCACATTCACTTTAATCCCTCAGGCACCAGCCGCAGCGAGGATCCGGCATCGCCCCCAGCCCCAACCCGCTCAGCAGTCACAGGCCCCTTCGAGGCCGCCCAGCGGCTCTGGTGCGCAGCTACTCTGTAACTTTTATGCCGTCAGGCTGCAGAAACTCATGCCCCCGCCGGAGCAAAGCCGGGTCGGAGCCTGTCCTCTTTGAATCCGCTCGCCGGGTGATGCACCAGACCCCCAGCACGGCTCCGACGTATTCTGCGGTGGCCGGGTTACAAGCGCCCCTCCTTCGTGACTCGCGCTGTCTCTCAAAGGCCGACTACGCCCTTGCGTCGTTCTCCACCTGTGTGCCCTTGGTTCATCCGGTTCTTGGCTCACGCTGAGTTCCGATGTATTATTTGGTGGTTATCAACGCAGTGTCCCCGGATTTTGCGGCAGATTTAACTCGAACAGGTGTGCTAGGACGGAGCCGCCTCAATGTGCGGCCATCTTACTTGGCAGCTGGCCAGGCCCCCTCTCGTTCCAAGACTTCAGAGAGTTCACATCTGTTGCTAGAAAGGTGAGAGGATCGGGCAGGCGCAGACCATGTGTTAAAAGTCGGCTGGAGTTGCTGAGCAACGAAAGCGAGCAGGGTGAAGGGTCCTGGCGGCATGATATAAGTGCGTCGGGTTGAGGTATGTTGTGTGCAGATAATTTAGTTGGATCAACCAGAGGCGTGTAGAAATGGCCAGCGTGCGTGTGGCTAACCTCGCCTCCCTCCAATTTGCCTAGTCTAGTTCGCCAATCCAGCCCTCCCAACGATGTTTAAGAGTGTCAAAACTGTGTGGGGCATTCGCAATGAGTGATCGATATATTTGGGATATGGCACCCTTAAAATGTGCCCCATTAGCAGTTTGGCCTCAAGTGGGCTAAATTCAAGCATGTCAGTGTCAGGAGCAATGTTGGCCGTGAGCTTGTCACAGTTGCAAATAATTGTCGAATTGCATCCGATTTAGGTTATAGAGGTCTTGTAAATCTACGCAAATCACGAGGAGATGTGGGAGGATGACACCCTGTGCTCCAGGGTAGTTAGAGCACAACCCCCTCTCCCTAGTCCCTCCCCTCCCACCTTCTCCCCATAATTGAGACGTTGTGTCCTTTCACAGCTCCCTGAGCACGCTGAGTCAGCCCCCCTCCTCAGCACTCCCAGGGCATGCCCCCCTGATGTTCTCTTTTGCTTAACCCCTTCTTAGAAGTCACATTCCCTGCCATGGTTCATCCATGAGAGGCCTCCTCTCTATCACACTTCCTCCGCTACACGCTGTTCCCATAACTCTCACGCTGCCATGTTGCGCCCCCCCCCACCCCAGGTCATTGTTTCAGAGGTACCCTTAGATATACATGGTGCGATGGAACAACACATTTCCTCACACATTCGGTCTAGACCATAATGCCAACATGTGCTCTTTCTTTTCCAGAAGTGGTCGATATAGGATTTAGTCCCCACCTTATGCCTGTTCCGAGCCTTACAGCAGACTTACACCCGGATTGATGTATTCATATTGCTTTCTGTTAATCCTGATACACAGGTTCTGTTGTCATTAGCCTGCCATGTCATATCGTACTGGTAAAATGCCTCAATGAAAAGAATTTGATAAAAACAAAAATAGAGGTATTGTAAGTCCTGAAAAGTTAAAAAGTGTTTTCCGGGCCAGACATCTCCCAGGGCTGTGATGTGATCAAATCCCATTTATGGAATCCCTGTAACCCTGATGTGTGGTGGAGGCATCGTCCCCTCAAGAGGGGTGGTAATCCTAGTCAGTCTAAGGTTCCAACCCAAAAATCTCAATGTGGATCTCCAACAAAGAAAGATCAGGTGAGTGGTGTCGGGCAGGGTGTGGGGTATTGGAGTGCCATATAAAATATATATCTAGGACGTGGTCAAGCCCCAGAAAAGAGAGTTCCACTCTATAAGCTGGATTATCCTACCCACCACTAAACCAGCTGTTAATGACAATCATTTGGGAAGCATAATAAAATCATTGGAGGTCAACCATCTCCAGTCTGCCATCATATGGGGAATTGCTTACCATTCGGGAATGCGATTCATGACCACCCACCGGACCAAAGAAACGAACGAATAGCGAGTTAAGTGTAATTGAACCAGAAGGGGGAAGTGCTGAAACTTATACAGAAAGCGAGGGAGAATCATCACCTTAAAGAGGGCTATGCAGCCCATTATGTGCAGGGGGAGCTGCGCCCACCTCTGGATGTCTGTTTCAATTTTGGACACCAATCGGGTCAGATTGAGGTGTCTCGTGAGTTTGGGGAGTAGAGAGATGTGAGACCAAAGGTATTTGAAAGAGAGGCACTTCAACGGGATGTCAGACTGCCATGCGTGGGCGCTTGCATCGCCTTGAACCGGGACCAGAAGAGTTTTGACTGTATTTACCTGGAGGCCAGAGGCCTCGCCGGATAATGTGAGGAGTTCAAGACACCGGGGACCGGAGGTCTGGGGGTCAGCTAAGAACAGTAGAAAGCCACCTACATAGAGTGCAATCCTCTTCTCTGGTCCCCGTCCCACGACCACTCACTGAGTTGGGTAACGCAGCGGATGATCCGCACCAGGGTCTCTATCACAGACGTGACGCTATTACCAAGCGAACTCTAGCTTTGATGCAACCATATGAGTCAAAAACTTGAGCTGCACATCTTATAGAGAAAATATGCAGCTTCAGCCAAAGGTCTTCTAGCTGCCAGGACCACATTAAACAGCACGAGTTGGTAGGAAATTAGTCTCAGAGAATTTGCTTCAATTTCAAAGCATGTAAGATTGGGACTCACATTTCGGTGTGGAACTGATTCTGACTGTTAGGATAACGGTTCGATCCTTGTAATCAAAGGCCAAGGTAGGTCTGAGCTAACTTCCATATGGTCCTGCAACCATGACCATCTCTACCAATGAGGAACACATAGGATAGCTTGTGTTGAGCATGCTACAGAGCTTTGAATCAGCTTCTGGATGAGGGAACTGGAAGAAGAGTTTATTGCACATAAAATGCCCAATCTACTCAAAAGGGCCAGGCTTTCTGGAAACTCCAATGAGATTAGTAGTTAAGCAGTTCACTTTGGCAATTTCCCATGCTGAAAAGATTTTGCTAAGTACCCGTGGAGTTTCTATTTGCGGTTCTCAACACAGTCTACTCTGATTCTTATTCAGAGACCACACTGAATGAGCTGCTGATTGACCAATCTGCTGGTCCTCAACACAGTGCCACAGGATAAATACTTCGTGCACAGGCATTCTGAGCTTCTGCCTCTTTTGTTGATGTGAAACAGTACAACATGGTTATCTGTTAGAATCTCAACTTGTGCTCTCTGCACAACTAGAAACAAGGTTTTCATTTCTTAGGGCACAGTTCTAAGCTTAAACAGACTGCAATGTAGCAAACCCTCTTATGAATATTAGAGGAATAGTGATCTGTATGTCAACCAGACGAGCTCCTAATCCTAGAACAGACACCTTTCACAATGGGCTACCGTAGTTTGAAATACTGCTCTATTGAAAAGCACTTCTGCATGAATACAATAATGCATTTGCTGAGCCAGTGCAGGGATGGCGAGCTTTCGGATTACAGACTGCCAAGGAACTTGTTCGATCAATGTAAGAGTGATGCATGAAGTCATCAAACCTAGCAGCAACAACATTGGCTTATATGTTTGAAGAGGAGTCATGATTAACTAGTTGATCACATGTCAGATATTTATACTCTCTAAAAGAAGGGACGAAGCTCAAAGTTGCTCCAATAAATTTCATCATTAGATCATGTGTGTCAGGAGGAAAGTCGATTTGTCTTTATTAAAGGGGAATCATTAAAGAGGGTTATTGTTGCATGTAAGTATCTCATGATCTGATAATGCGGAGATGATCAAGTGCTTAGTAGATGCGAACTTCTCTATTGAGGTGGCCTATGAATGCTGCAATGAACATCACTAAAACCTTGGTACTGAGAATAGACAGAAGTATACAAAAGCAAATAAAAAATGTTCACATCCAACAGTGAAATGTAGAACATTCTTCAAGACTCTCAGATTGCTATATGAAAAGATGCATCTTGAAGGTCAAGGGATATCATTCAGTCCAGAATCTTGCATCTCTGCTTCCTCAAAAAATAGGTTTAATATTATAAGTGGTCAAGACTTCAACCTGTTTTGAGGGCTGTGAAGTACCTTGAGTAGAATATATTCCGCCTCTCTGAAAGAGACATTCGCTCCAGTGGCCTCTTTTTGAGATGTTTGGAAATCTCTTTTAACAAAAAATCTGTATGTGGGGATTGGGTAAAGGCAGGGTGAGAAGTTACCAGCTTTCTGAATAATTGGAATAAGCACCCCAGAAGAATTATGTGTAGGTCATCATGGTTGGAGGCACTCCTGTTCCTTTTGTGCAGAGAATACCCCATCCATCCCTCAAATGGTGCTTTGTGGCATGTCTAAACTCATTCTTAAGAGAAGATAAGTGATGGCTGGGTTGGAGGAGGAAAATGAAGAGTAGCTGTTGTCCGCCTCAGTTCTCTCCTCTGCCCCTGTAGTAGTGCGAACTCTTGTGCGGGCATGTTGTATTTCCTGTGGCTGGGAGCACAGCCCACTGTAGCCTTTGAATTTCCACTACTGAGAACACCTTTGCTGGAAAACATTGCAGTAGGACGGAATCCATGGCTCTGCTTTTCTTAAATCTTTGCAACAAATTTTTTAACTGAAAAAAGCACTCTGTCAAATGCCATATCTACCTGCCTTGCTTCAACATCACTAAAAACAAAATGGTTGAGCACATCAATGCACAGTGTTTTGACACTACATTTGACCCCAAAAATGTTGCCACGACATTCCGGGGTGCATTGCCCGTTTCTAACCCGGTGAGCATTGTCTGTTTCTTTTTACAGAAGCTACATGAATCCTTCGGTGTAGCATTCTTATATGGTTATTTCCTACAAACTGGATGCATGGTGCAACAACAGATGGGAAGAGATACAAGTTCTAAGTGCCAAGCTGCCAGACGCAAAACAATCTGCCCTTAGTAACCAGTATGCAACCATCTATAGTATATGCTTGAGAAACCCAACCAGGTATGGTTGCAAGATACCAAAAAGAATGAGCGAGATCACACTGGAGCAGCATGAAAGTAAAATAGAGCAAATGCAATTATGGGGCCGGGCACAAAATAAGCTCTGAAGAGCAGACAAGTGACAGGTCCTAACCCTAGAAATGACCAGAAACCACAAAATATGGGTCGGTGTATCCACTTAGGAGCATGAAAGAACAATGTTTCAGCTTGAATGATGCTAGGGAACCATTGAAAAACAGTGAGTCAGTCAGTAATTCTGTGGAAGAAATGCATTAATTCGAGACAAGAAATGAGGAGTGATGTTTGAAACGTGGGAAAAGATGTTAGGGACAGGTTGAGTGTTATAGCTGAATGCTCATTCGAGGCCTAAACAGCCTAAGCCAGAGAAGAGTGACCCATAACATCTCCCTCCGTACCTGGACACCCTGGAGCTGACCTTCTGGGATGAATGGTTATTAAGGGTAGACTTGGCATGCAGTACGTCACCACACCTCACCTCCTGCAACCCAAGATCCAATACGGTAGGCAAAGGGAGCCGAAATGTAGATGAGAAATGCAGTTGAAAATGATAAACGTAATAAAGATGTCAGAAAATGCAAAGGAAAGACAATTGGGGCTGTCGTAAATATATATTTGCATTTAAGCTACATTCGAATCCTAACATACACATGCAAACTAAGCCAATGCAGCCTGCAGTGTAAACACTGTAGACACAATTAACCTTTAGTATTAAAAAAAAATGTCAAAAGATACATTTTAGGTTGGATTTGGTTCGGCTGGTGGTCTTTGCCCTGCAGTTGTGCCCCACTAGTCGCCATCCTAGGATCGCACAGTTGATCAAGATGAATGCATACACTGAGTCGCTGGTGGGTAGATTAGACACTGCTGGAAGAAACCGTGCTGCATGCGACCACCTACTTACAACTAAGAACAGATGTTGGAATTCCACTCTTTCTGCATGGTCATCCCGGATATTTCGCCTTTACTGGACCCTATTTCTGTTTGTCAGCTTTAAAACGCTGTACACTTTACTCCTGCTAACCAGTAGTGAAGTGCTTGTGCTCCCCTTTAAACATGGTTGAATCTGATTATTCCTAATTGTTAAATTTAACTTGCCTATTATTCCCTAGTATATGGTGTAAAAAGAGTACCCAGGGCCTGGAAGTTAAATGGCACTAGTGGACTGCAGCAGCTATTGTGCCATCCACTACAGTGACAATGCAAACATGGCTTCAGGCCTACCCTTTGTAGCCTCACGTTTGCAGTGTAAACCTGCATACCTGCAGTCCAACCTGTTAATATAGCCCTTTTGACGGGTAAAAACCTCCTTTTTAAATATTAGTACCCCACCCCTATGGGAAGCCTTGCATCCCACAAGATAGGGCACATGGTATTTAAAAGTGGAACATGTAGAAAATTAATATTACCATGTCCCTACAGTCACAAGGCCCAAAAAGCTATCTTCACTGTGGCAGGCCTGGCTGTTTAATGTAGAAAACCAGAGTGCAGATTAAAACACTAATACTGCTAATTCAGGAAAAGGGCAAAATAGAAAATCAATTAAACGACTATTTTCAATAGTTATTAAAAATCCAATTTAACGATGAAGTTGAATTTTTAATAAATATGAATGAAAGGTAACTTTTACAAAGTTATCCAATCTGTCAGAAGCATACTTAACATAAGGCTCGCCCAGCTCCCTGCCAGTGATTAGCCTTGAATAGGTAAGAAAAAGGTGAGAAATGCATCCATAAAGCAAACAATAGGCTGACCTGAATGGGCAGAGAGGACTCCTCTGAACTCCACAGAATATGCACGGTGGGGGCAGAGGGCCTCCTTTTGACAGCACTGTGTCAAATCCTGCTTGACAGATCTGTTGAGCCTATGTAACATTTGGGATGCACTTGAAAGTGAGAGAACAGGATGCTAAGACAATTCTTGTGGATCCTGTGTCTGGTTGCTGAAAGACACTGCTTTTATCCTACCAGACTTCGGTCTCAGGGTTACATATAACACTTGGAGCACACTTGAAAGTGAGAGAAAAGAATGCCAAGACCATTCTTATGCATCCACTGCCTGGCTTCTGAAGGACAGGGATGTGGAATTCCTATAGCCCGACGCCCAGGACATATTATTTGGGGTCAAGGACAGCAAGTTATCATGAGTATTTTGTCCTTGAGACAAGTAGGCCCAACCCCCTGCAGCACAAACCCTTTGGCAGCTAGTTTGTAGTACCACATTATGGATCAGGGAAGGGCACTGTCTGCAGTTAGGGTAATGTTTTTGTCCATTTGTTAATGCTGTTCAAACATGTTGGAGTAACCAGGCGCTTTACAAGCTCAATAATAATATTTATGGTTCATTAATTGAAAGCCTTTATTATTACGGTGAGCACTCCAAGTAAATGTGTTAAACTCTGACTGCACTACTGACAGTGGTTCCAGTATAAAAATGTGTACACACGTTTTCAAAGTTTAGCAATATGAGGCTATGTATAATGCTCCCAGAATGCTCTCTGATTTGATACAAATATTTGCAGAAGCTTGAAAGCAAGATTGATGGTTCTTTGCTTTCAAAATAAAATGTTTATAAAAAAATGAAAGCAGGAGAAAAACATTTTGCTAAAGTACTGTAAGATTTCAGGTACCATTTCTTTGCGGCATCATTTAGTAACATGTGTTGATGCATGCTAGTATTTCCCAAAAATATTCAAAATGGAAAATCACTGTAACCAGTTTCAATAAGATTCTGGGAAACAAAAATAAACCAGCATTGGCAAAGCAGGTAGGTCTGAAATTGGTAGTCAGCTTTTTAGGTCTCGTCTGGCGTTGCAGTGCGCATGCGCTGCTCGCTCTGCGAGGGCTTCTTGGAATAAATACAGTTACAGAAGTGGTGTTTCGGCTCCGCCCGTTATTTTGGTTGGTTCGCGTCATAAGTTATGGTAAACGGAGTGTGATGATTGTACCGGAGGCTTTTTAGTCCCTCCTGGTTACCGCCCTGTCCTCTTTTGGCCCCGCCCACCCGGACTGGATGCTTTACTTGCGGCGTGATACGGTCTCCTTTAATTAGTGGGAGAGAACTTTCTTTTTGTAATTCCGCCTGTGAAGCGTGATGTTTGGAGTTGTATGTGGACACCGCGCTCCGTTTACTTATTTATTTTTTTATTTCCATTCGGAGCGTTTATAATTTTCAGCGCGGTCCGCTTCGGCCGCGCATGTTTATTTACTTAATTACTGTTCCTTTTCGGCGCGGTCCGCTTCGGTCATGCTTGTTTATAATTTTGAGCGCGGTCCGCTTCGTCCACGATTGTGTATTTACTTAATTACTGTTCCCCTTCAGACGTTTCTTCCGCCCCCTTAGCCCCCCTCTCCCGCTCATTTCATGAATCTCCTTTTTACTGATATCCAAGCGGGTGTTTTCATTTTTCCTTCTGCGCCCTCTCCCTGGCTCTCTGCCCCCATTGTTCCGTCTCTATCCACTTTACTCGCCCTCTCCCCGATTCACTCTCTACGTGTCCCCGCCTCGCCGCGTGACCCCCCCCCCTTCCCGCCTCCCCTCCGTCTCACGCCTCTGTCCTCTCCACTTTGCCTGCTCAGCGCGTTCTATACACCACATTACTTTCTACCTCTGGGTCTTATCTGCCACCCACCCCATCACTACGCATGTGCACGTCCCATTTTTTGGCCCCTCACCCTATTTCCATCTGTCCCGAATCACAATCTTCGCTTCCCGGTCTCACTTAGTCTCGCCATCTCCGTCTGCCCACCCTTCACTTTTTATCACCCTCTCGACCAACATGCTAGTTCCACCCCTCTCTTTCCACTTCTGAAGTCTGACCGACTCTCTCTCCCATCCATCACCCTGCAGCCCCCCCCTCTCAGCTCGCCCACTGCGCAACTGTCAAATCCCCACTTCAATCTCATCTCACCATCACCTTCTACCTACCTTCCTCCTCGTGTATAGCGCTTACTACTCCTAACTAGACCCTAAAGCGAGCCGCAGCCCCCCTCGCCTCACCTTGCAGCCCTCCCATGTTGCATCTGCCATCTCCATCGCCAGGTCATTAACCTTTTAAGTCCCGACTTTATCCAGTTGCAAATTATTGTCATGATGCGCTGTGGTCCATTTGATGACATTAAAGAAACGATCACTACAGCTCACAGAACCCACCGGGCTATCAAATCCAAGGACTCGTGCACTCTAGCAACACCACCACTCGTTTTGTGCGCCATCTCGCCCTGAGGGGCAATTCTCCTCTCCAGCTATGCCTGTACACTCCCCCTCCATGCTGTACCTCCTCTTGCCATCTGCTTGCTCCTCTCCCCCTTACTTCCTCGTCCCCCCCATCCTCCCACTTCGCCTCCGCTCTCCCGGAATTTGCTCGCATGCCCGTGTATTTATCTTTTATCTGTTACAGCCTCGTTTCTTCCCTGGTCTACATACACTACCGCATTCTCCAAAGCCACCCCTCCCAGCCTCAAACTTCAGGTCACAATACGTCATTGCCCTAAAGCCTCATAATCGCTCGCATCCGGACCGCCCCCGCCCCGTGGAGTTCATCTTCAGAGACCACATGCAGCGAAGGCTAGATGAGGGAGAGAGGCAGTGTAGTCATTGAGTGGGTGTTGGGGGGCCTGTGTAATCCGGGGAGGGGGGACGTACCAGACAAATCTGCAGTGTGGGAGGCGGGAGCTGTGCAGTAATCAGAAAATGCAATTGCCAAAGGAGGAGTGAACAGCGGGGAAGGAAAGCGGCCTCCAGCAGGAGTTATACAGTACCGGGGATTTCCGAAAATAAAATACATGTTTTAAAAAAGTGGGGGTTAAGCAGTGCAACTAGAAAAAAAATGCAAGTCTAGAAATGTACGCTATGCAGAAGGCTCGGCATCCTGTGATTCTGAGCAAATCATGTAATCGCCCCGTGCCTACTAAAAATGAATGTGTCCTTTAATTTACTAAGTACTACTGAACTAGTGACTTGGTGGTGCTGGAAGGCAAATCTTGATACACTCAATAACACATAGCTAAAATACAATACCAATAGCAAAGCCAAATGCTCTAACTTAAACAAAGGCGAGACCTATTGCATTTCCAATGCTTGTTAGTTTTGTCAATGTGTGACTTGTTTTGGCATGGTTTTTGTAAAAACGTATTGGTGTGGGAGCTGCCGGGCCCTCACCATTATAACAAACATAGGCAAAAGCAAAAATTGATTTTTGGTCTCAAAAAGCGCACACTGCCACAGCAGTTACTGGCACTGAGCAAAACAACTTTGTGTGCAGATATGCTCCTTGTGAAAGAGCAGAATACGGTCACTCACAGTGAAGCCAGCCGATACAGAGCGAGAGAGAGACAGAACTTTAATAAACACAAAAGGTCACGGTCAACGCCAGACCAAATTAGGGGCCCAATTATTAAAGAAAGTCACAAAAGTGCACCCATGGTATATGTCCTTGAAATAAGTGCAGCTATACGGCTTTCGTGAATTCCCAAGAATTTACAGAAGTAGGACAAGAAATAGTACTCCTAGAAAATATTTGTGAACTGCATTTTAGCATGAGCAAATATGCATGTGTAGATTTGCTCATGCGAAAATCTGAGTGTTTGCAAGTTCACTTTCGCTCCAACCACTTTTTTCCAAACTCTGGATGAAGGTTTAAGCCTGCCATTATCAGGAGCAAATTTCCAACATTTCTCAATATGGGAAAAGATTAGAGAAGATTTGTTGACAACCCCTAAAACATGCAAGTTAGTAGGTTTGCACAGACTCAAAAGGGCATTCTAACCCTGGAACTATTGCTTACCACTACCTTCAGCCCCAGTATGTAGATCTGCGGAAACGTGGCAACATAAGGGGATTGCAAGTATTCAAACACTACCATGGTATGTGCCCTGGCATAATCAGAGAGGCTATATCAGAGCTCTTATATAATGAGATTGCTGCCAAAATTTGCTGCTGCACTACATGGCACCGAAGGGGCAAGTGGATTTTGTTCCAGGACAAGTAGATTTATGAAGCAACCTGCCCCATGGACAAGTAGATATTTTATTAAATTCCACACCCCTGGAAGGACCCTGCTTTGGCCTACCAGAGTTCTGTCTCTGGGTTTGTTGTGGGTACCGTACTTGCTTCAAACTGGATTGTAGTGTTTGATGTGGGAGGACACTTGGATTACCATAGTACGCACCTCCAGCCCTCAGAACCCAAGTTCAAGGTAACTGAAGACCTTCGCCATCTTGGATTTGCTATGAGACATGGCATTTTGGGCCTGTTTGCAGTAAGGCAAACAGGAACTATTACTGAAAATGTGGGAAGGGTGGACTCTGGGAACTTTTACCCCATTGGTTAGGGTGTGCCCAGGAGTCACCCTACCACCCTAGCTGGTTCCAGGCATGAATTTTGCACCTCCAGGCACCCACTTCAGAAAACTTTCTGGACCTGCAGAAGACCAGAAGAGGACTGGATCTACTGTCTGCGACTTAAGAGGAGCCCTGAAGGGCTGGGTCTGTTCCTTCTTGAAACCAGGTCAAAGAGGTGGACTCTAAGGATCAGTTGGCTGACCTCCTGCCTAGCTACAAGGAGACAACCATCTGCAAGAGACCTTTTCCTGGAAGTACCAAGCTGACTGGTAGTACTGGACCTGAACTCTGCTGCTGGCCTTTGCCTGACACTCCAAGTGCCTCCCTTGAGGTCTTCGGGGCTTTAGAAGTATACTCCTGTGGTGGATTGGAACTTAAAGGACTAAGGGCCCATTTCTATATCAGCAGTTGGGCTGTTGTTCTGTCAAGGCAATAGAGTATATTCCTCCGTCGCCTTTGTGTAGTGGAGGTTCCAACCGCCGCATTTATAACTGACCGCCAAGCTAGAGGTCATATATAAAGCACTGGCAGGAACCGCCATCACACCAGTTTCTGTCAATGCAACCCGCTGTTTGGTGCAGGGCTGCGTCAGAATGACGCAATCCTGCACCAAACAGTAATCTTTCTTTAATTTCAAAAACAAAATCCCAAAACAGGTTTTTCTGTTCGAAAATAAAAAAAAGTAATGCTTCCATCGCCATAGGAGTCATATCCCATAGTAAAGGGATCATTATTTGGTTTTTATTGTCCCTCACGGCCAGGGTTTGCCTGGCAGTGACGGGCAGTAAAAAAACTTGCTACAAGTCCACCCACCCTGATTAGGCGGGTGGACATGTAGCTATTTCTCCGGCAGTACTTACTCCGTCAAGCCGTCAAAGAGGTGTGGCGGTGGCGGAGTAGTCATCGCCATAGCCAAACCGAAAGTTCAGCTGCATTTAAATCCGGTGGGAGAACCTTCATGTTGGCAGTATGTATACTCTGTCACTGTTGCGACGGAGTATACATAACGCCAACATTTAAATCAGGCCCCAAGTTAGGAGGTAAAATCATTGACCAGGACGAAACTGGTTGATGTATCCGACCCATGCCACAAATTGCACCTAGGTCCAGATCTATTCCGAAAATTGACTATCAGTGGCACTTTGTGATTTTTGGTGCTATTTCTACTTAAAACTCTAAAAATTCATGTCTCTGGTTCCCTTTATTGGATTTTTGTAATTTTGTTTATTACATTTTACTCTATTTTTCTGATTCGGTTTGGGATTTTTATTGCTGTGCATTTTGACTTTCATTAATGTTTATGTACTGCATAAATACTTTATAAAGTGCCCTACATTAAACCAGTCTGGTCTGTGCCATAGCTACCAGGGGGTTGAGCTCAGGTTGATTTAGTGACTCTGACAAGGGTTGTGATTATTCCTTGCGGTGGGTAGTCACCCACCCCACATAATAATCCAATTTCTTACAACAGAGGTACTGGGGGGATGGCATGGCTTAAAGCCACAAAAGGTGGAACAAGGAATGCTTGCAAATAGAGTAAACCACTGGCAATCACCCTGGATACTATCCCAATCCGTTGTTTTTCAACAACCCTTGCCCTGATCGCACTGGGTATGGCCTATAGCTGTGCCTAGTGGACACTTTGCGAGGGTAAAAAGTATATCAGAACAATGCTTAAAGAATTTACTGGTAAAGGGAAGTTAAAGATTTGTACTCAGAAGACAATTAAGTGCATTTTTCAAAGAAACCCTACAAATGCCTCTAAAAAACACCTGTTCAAAGCATGGTGTGGGTTTGGAGCTAAACACAACTCTAATTTGCCAATTCTAGACAACTATGCATCTATACTTGTCCATCTCCTCAATGTACCTTATACATGATGTCCCAAACTACATCACTGGAAACTGCTATGGTCTGTGACTTCAAAGAGAATTACTTTAGAGACGTTACATCAAATTTGCGGCTTTAACAAAAACAAGGATGCGGGGAACATCAAGCATAGTGAAATAGTTTGGAAAGAAACATGAATAATAGAGCAGTTTGTCGTGGGAAACCGGAGGACGGGGTGGAAACCCTCAAGATGGCCGCAGTTTTTCTGCCTCACCACCACCAGGTTAGCGGTACAGTGGAGGACAAGAAGCAGCCATTCCATCCGGAAGGAGTGGTGTCTTCCAGGATGCCTGAAGAAAACGCGGAGGAAGTCTGAAGCGGTCGCGAGACGTCAGAAGCAGGAGGAGATCAGTGGGCGACCCAGCAGGACCACCAGGCGACTGGAGGAGAGGAGCTCAGAGTAGTGGAGGCAGGACTCGCGGTGGAGATAGGAGGAGCAAAATGAGGGATCTAGGCCAGAAGACGACCAGTATCGTGCATGCCCAGCGGCCAATGTAAGGACGGTGCTGTGGTCCAAACTGCCACGGTCCAGGAGACCCATGGCTGCAGGTAAGTACTGCGCCCGTATTTGTCTCAGTGGGCAAGCTGGTGATAACTGATGTCGGGCTAAGTGCATCTCCCCACAGCAAACCCACTGTTTAGTTCAGTCTGGGAGAAGGATCCCCACGCTCTGCACATTACCCTGTTTGGCACGAGGTGTATGTGATGGGAATTAAAACACAGGCAAAACCTAACAGTTCTTTCCTTCTGTTCTCTCAAACCCGCCACAACATATTACCTCAAAATTGGTGAAAGACTGGGAGAGCAATAACAGAGCCCCATGATGATCTAACTGAAATCTTGTATAAACTGATCCTTAAACATTTTGAGAGAAATAAAGTACCTCTAACCAAAAATATTGATCTTTGCCATGATTGTCGAATCCAGTACACAGTCCTTAGAATGAACATGATGCATGTAGGCCATGTGTTAACTAGAAAGGACAGGAACTGTTACAGAGAATTGTACCCTTTAGGTAAGTGGGGATGAAGACAGAGTTGTATGAGCCTGTTTTGTAACGCTTTTGTAAAAGCGTACAGGAAGGGAGAGTATTTTTGTTCTAGCGGTGATGAGTAGACTATTCATGGGACACTAGGCAGCCAGTGGGAACTGGGCAGTATCCAGTGTGGTACTGTCACTTAACTGCACTCCAACTGGATGAGCAAGGTATCCCTTTGGGAACCTGACAGTAAAGAGGTAATTAAATTGAACTGTCAGTGTTTACTCTGTGGGCACTAGGGGTTAGAAACTCAGATACAATAAGGCACAGAAAAATATACACAGACTCCATGTCCAGCTGGTTCTCTATTTTCTATGAAGAATTTGGCTTTTAGTACCGGGTAAGTCTGAAGGTCAAATTAATATTTACAGGGGGGTGCTAAAGAGCCCAATGAAGATGGCTGCATTCTGAAAATGCTCCGGCAGCCAGGAAAAAATAATCAAAGCATACTGCGAGGAACATAATGGTCAGACCACCATGTTTGTGGCGAATGTTCGACAGTCTCATTTCGACCCCTGTACCCTGTCTGAACTGGAGGAAGGTACGCCTGCTTTGTGGGCGCCACGGTAGAGCAGCTGACCAGCAGTGGGGACGAAAGATGCTGAATATCCCCTGGGAACAGAAGACGGACAGAACTCCATACTTCACCCAACACTGCTCGCAGTGAGGAGCTGAAGGCTGGGTGAGACACAGCCTAACCAATGTATACGATGGGAGGCCCGTGAGCCTCATGTGACTCTATGCTTGGTGACTGTTCTAGGCCTCATAAATCGAAATGGGCAGACAGATGTGGCAGAAACTTATGAAAGGGCAATCACTGCAGAGATCGATTCCTCCTCACGTGATCCATGGTTGTGGCGTAGCAGTCTTGAAACGCAATACCTGTGAATCAACTCTATTCTAAAGGGATAAGCCTCCCGACAGCTTGCACAATTGTTAGTGACACAATTAAATAATACTGAACCTCTGCGATAAACCTTACCAGCATTATATTGTGTGGCACTCCAGTTAAACACTTGACAACATTCAGCAGACCACGGTGCGCGTGGGGGCAGATGAGTGCACAGAAGATCAATCCAAAATAAGGCAGGCTGACCTTTGAGTCCAAAAACACAACACCTTAATAGGAGAAACTTACTGCAACTGAAATAAACATAGCGACAGAGACACACATAAAGGGATGCGGGCGATCCTATTGCCAATGCAGGGTTGTCTCACTAAAAATCGGCAGCAAGTTCAACACATTAACTATGAGGCTAGACTCTTTGAAAGAGAAACTGGAAGGGTATGAGCAAAATCTACTGATGACTGAGAGCCATATCTTTGATGCAGTGGATACCCTGAATACTATAACCACGGAGCAAAAGCACAAGGCAGAAGAGCTTGTGCACATAAGGAGAAAAAATTAGGGTTTAGATGTGAGATCTCGTAGAAGAACTATCAGAATTATGGGCATCCCAGAAACAATAGCCATTGGGAGAGTCAAGAACTTTATAGAAAAAAAATGTGCTATTTTTGATGGGAAAAACTATCCTCAATATTTGTGGTGGAAAGGGCACACCGCACACTGGGGCCAAGACAGATCCCGGGTGCCACACTGCATCCTATACTTGCCAAATTACTCAACCACAGGTGCTGTGATACCATTCTCTCCTTGGCAAGAGATACGGCTGAGATTTCTTATTAAGGAGCTGGCTGTTTTTCTATCGGAATCATATGCAAGCAGTGCAGGGAGTTCACTGTAAATTCACACCTTGAAGATAAAGCTTGAAGAAAGTAACATAAAATACGCACTGCTGTTTCCAGTATGACTCCGATTCCAACTAAATTGCAGAGTTCATGTATTCGCGGACCATCAAGATGGAGCTGACTTCCTCTAGAAACGTGGTAAAAAGAAGAACAAAAGTCGAAGAGAAGGTGATGAAGCCGCAGATCAAGGTCTCAGCGATGTTGAATGAAGCTTAGACTGAAACTGGCAAAGGATGTATGGGGCTGAGGGAGTATTTTAAAGGTAACACAATAATAAACTGTAAATGTAATGGGCATGGTGGTGCTGTGCTGTATGGGATATTCTGACTTACAGATTACAAAATTCATAATAGATGCCAATGTATACCGAGTATAGATCAGATGGATAGCACGTCTGAAGAAGGGAGCACAATGGTTGTGCCATATTACACACGCGATCTAACAACTGAGCTAAGAATAGCAAGACCATTAGCTAGGAAATTTGTTATGGGGAAGTAAAAATGAGAATCACTCTTCTAGTCACCCCAGATGAGTACGCCTAGTTGTAGAAAGGTTAATGGGATACCAATGGAAGTTAAGGATGGTAAGTGGGAGGAGGAACAAGACGTTCCACTGGGAAGTTAGGATTCAGCATGGGAGAGGAACAGATGTTAAAAAACCAAATCTGAAGTTTGTTACTTACACGAGCCACTCCACATACAATTTTTGACATAGACCCATGAGAAATGCCAAACAGAGTAGTCGCAGGTAATGGGAATATGCCACCCTCATCAAATATATGATGTGGAATAAACGGGGATTGATTAACCAGAGGCAAACTCACCAAGTGTTAGCACATGTAACAAGATACAATATTGATGCCTTCCTACTGCAGGAAGCACACCTACTGGGTAAAAAGAGTCTCAATGTAGCTAGATACTAGGAATTACACAGACGTTTTACCAACTGTTCCACAAACTCTAGAGGTGCTGCGACATTCATCAGAAAGAGACAAAACTTTCTTCCAATACACATGGACGCGGATCCTGAGGAAAGGTATTTGATTGTACAGGGCATACTCCAACACACACACATATCACTATCGTAAACACTTGCGATCCAAATTATGATGATGCCCTGTACTTCCAAACTGATATGGTGAGGTATCTTAAAATTAAGCCAGACACAATACTATGGGAAGGGGATTTTATTCTGATACCGTACATAGCTTGAACACTAGAGAACAACAATATGTGAGAGTGAGGACTACTTAGTAAGACATAATACAACACAATGATCTGGTAGATATCTGGAGGACCTGAGAGACTGCCAAACAGGAATATACCTTTAACTCAGCAGTGCAAAGGTCAACCTCTAATTTGAAATTCTGGCTGGGAGCTAGGGATGTGCTCAGACAGACAGCGTTCAGCACATGCTCCAGACATTATTTATTTATTTGAAGAGTTTTATATAGCGCTAGCTAGACCCGGAGGTATCAGAGCGCTTTACATGAATGAGGAATAAGAAAACAGTTGTACCTAATTACATCAGTTACCAGAGCATAGATAACACAAAAACAAGTCCCATGGGGCATAGAGGGTGAGTGGGGGAGGGGAATTGAGTCCAGGAGCTGGGAAACGGACCAAGTCAGGCAAACCGGCAATGGAAGATAGAAAATCGGGGGAACCTCAAAGTCAAAGTCCACGAGCCCACAGTCCGGTAGGGGTCACGGAATCACATCATCCGGGGCCAGACTCGCTCTCTGCACCGGAGCACCACAGACAGTGGAGAGGGCCAGAAGGAAGGGGCGAAAAGGGCGTCTTGGAGTGTCCATCTTTATCGAAAGGGGGTGTAGGCGTCCCGAAGGGGGGGGGGTGGTCAACTTGAAGCAATAGACAAGCTGGTGACACCAAGACGGAGACCGGCGGCATACAACGATTACAGCAACCGGTCGAAGCCGTCAAGATGGAGGACCCAGGTCACGGACCCATACACCTCCAGCACAAAATGGAGGGAGGCAGTTCAACAAAAACCCAATCCAAAACCAATGAGGAAACCCACCTCAGGGAGCATAACTGGATGGGGGAGGTAGCCACGGAAGACAGGAAATCGCCGATCTCGCTCAGGTCATCACGAAAAAGACATTGTCTCATAGAAGTGCCAGTGCCAATTCACAAGGGCATGCAACAGTTGTGGTGGTTTCAGACCACTATACTATTGGAGACAGCATTTAAGGAGGATATTAAACAAGCCATAATATTATAGTTTTGTCTAAACAAAGATTTGGTACATGGGCGTGGTACATTCTGGGAAGCTTTTAAGGCTGTAATTCGGTGGGAATGCATCTCCAGAGGCCATGGCATACAAAGGTCTATTAGAGGCAACATAATCATGCTTGAACAACAACTTAAACAATTAGAGTTACAACACAAAGGATAATAGTCTAGGAACCTTGAGACAAATATAATGCAAACATCGTGAATTCTGTTATGAAGCAGATAGAGTGACAAACTATCTACGAAAATATGCAGAAGCTCGGTCATATGGTGTGGAAGAGAGACCTGAACATACACTGGCTTGACTAATAAAATGATAATGGGATGCTGACCATATCACTAAAATTGTCAATGATGAGAGAGACGAGAAGTACCAGTCCACAGATATTCTCACAGTGTTCACAAAATATTACAAGAATCTGCATAGCTTCACACATTAGAAGGATGAGGGAGAGATCCACCAATATTTGTAATGGATTGCACTAGCTTAGCTAGAGACAACAGGGAAAGAAATATTATGCTCCCTGTTCACTACAGAGCAGCGGTCCATAACTGACAGCCAGGGACCACTGGCCTAAGCAATTTCTGTGATTGGAACCTCAAAACAAAACACAAAAATACAAAAACAAGTATACACCAAAATTATAATATTTGCACACTGTTCATGTTATTGCACCAGATAGCCCCAGAGCTGAAGGCAGTGGCGCTGATCCTGGATGCCACCAAGGCATTTGATTCTAGTGAACGGTCATATATGAGAACAGTCCTGAGTAGAGTGGGACTGGGGACAGCGATGATGAAGTGGATCAGATTATTCTATACTAAGCCAATAGCACGTATAAAAGTTAATGATCGAACATCCAATCCAATTTCTATTAAATGGGAGACTAGTCAGGGATGACCCTTGTTCCCGATTATTTTCGCATTAGCAATTGAACCACTAGTGAATCTCTTGAGAGAGATGCACAGCAATAGAGGTATTCAATTCGGAGCATGTAAAATATAGGCATTCTTTTATGCCGATCCGATGATATATTACTCGTTGTGAAGGGCCCGGAGCATAACCTAGTACTCATAATTACAGAGATCACTCGGTTTGGCAGATGGTCGGGACGTACTATAAATTCGTCCAAATTTTAAATTTTTCCCCAAACTTTTTATTTGTTTTTTTAACAAGTAAAACATACATCAAAATTCAGCCACCAACTGCAGTAATGACATACAGGTT
Source organism: Calotriton arnoldi (assembly GCA_963921515.1). Taxonomy (NCBI): domain Eukaryota; kingdom Metazoa; phylum Chordata; class Amphibia; order Caudata; family Salamandridae; genus Calotriton; species Calotriton arnoldi. Next base: position 272,404 of record CAWUFW010003935.1, read on the forward strand.
GATAGACATTTGGAGTAAGGAAGTCGACAGGTATTGCCCCGTGACCAACAATAACAATGTTCTTATCTGTTGATTTAGATGGTCTGACAAAAAACATCCACTAGTAACACCACAGTACGTTTGAAACACAATGTGTATTGTCCTACATTGCCCATAACTCCCATTCCACCCATCCCAATTCCCCTTGATGCAGTGAAGTCTCTGATTTCAGCTTCGAGTGACTCCTTTTGCCTGGGGCCTGGCTGTAGGTGCATCCTGCGATAGGTCATCCATCTCTCCCAGATTTTATAGTGCTCCAGAGGGCAACCCCGCGCTATATAGATAAGGCGCTCCAATCCTAGGCAATGGTGCAGTCCCCTCTTCCACCCTTCCAGTGAAGGGGCAATAGCATATTTTAAGGCTTTTGCGATGTTAAGTTTGGCTATGACCAGGCCCAGCCACAGCAGGGCCCTAATATATCTATTTCGGTCTATGTCATTGGAGATGTGCAGCAAGGTGCACCGTGGGGTCCTTGGCAGCGCCTGCCGCAGCACTCCTTCCAGTCAAAAACTCCAGTTCAGAAGTGCACCAGGACAGTGCAACTCCAGACTGTGTGCTAGAAGTCATCCCACTCCAACTGGCGTTGAAACCCCTGTAGTTCAACTACTTGGCGCAGGACCGTGCCAGCTCAAAGGAGAGTCTCCTGGGTGAGTCATCCCCTCCACCACATAGTGACCTTGGAGTCCCTAAAGGCCGCAAGGAACACTCCAGTGGCTGGGCAGAGCCCCTGGGGTGTCGCTCCCCCATACAGTAGGTGTACGAGCAGTTGTGCTCCCAGTGCTCAGCCCTCGGAAGTGTACGCCGGGTCATCAAACCTCTTGAATCACCAGTCATTCAGGACGGTCAGTTGGGCCACCCTGTAATAAGATCATAGATCCAGAGTAGCAATGCCCCCGTCGTAGGTTGATCAGCAACACTTGGAGAGGGCGATCCTGGGCGGACCATGGTTCCACAGGAGAGCATCTATGAGCGAGAATAGGGACGCAGGAACAGGAAAGGGGAAATTCTGAAGTTGGTTTAGCAAACGCCGTAAAGTCGCCATTTTAAAATAGCTGACCTTCTCAGGAGGGAAAGGGGAGCGTCACTCAGAACTTAAAGTCTGCTGTCAGTCTATCCAGATGGGGTTGTATGTTCAGGGCCCAGGCTTGGGCCTTGTCTGTAGCCGGGTCTGGTGGCTTAGTGGACTTATGCGTCCACTGTAGAGGCCTGTGTTTGATCTCATAGTCACAGGTTCAAATGCTGGCGGGTCCACTCAGCCTTTCTCCTTCTGACATCGATAAATTGAGTACCATTGAGGTGGGTAACAACAAACATCTGTTATTCAGCATCAAGACACGCTTCTGGGTAAATGTGCGCTTCACAAATACACATTATGTTATGTCTGTGGTAATGTGCACTGCCAGATATCTGAACCCATGGCGAAGAACCCCGAGCTCGGACGCCCACGTCAAGTCTATTGGACCTTCGCCCACCATGTATACCGAGGATTTACAGGGGTTATCTGAAGTCCAGTGAAAACCCCATCGATTTTCAGTATTTGGAGCGCACGCAGCCTCGAGCGCTAGTGGTCTGTCAAGAAGATGAGTACATTGTCTGCGTACAAGACTCTTCTCTCTTCGACTCCAGAATCCCACTCAAACCCCCTCAGTTCTGCATCTATTCTGGTCCAGTAGGCCCGAGGTTCGATGACTAGGGCGAATAGGAGCAGCGAGAGGGGGGACCCCTGCCTGTCCCTCGCTCAACCGGAAGGGCGAGGAAACAGTCCCACCCACCTTCACCTGGGCGAACAGTTCCATGTAGTGGAGCTTCACATAACTAATGTACCACGGTCCAAAATGCATGTTTGCCAAAAGGGAAAATAGAAACGGTCATCCGACCGAATCCAAAGCCTTGTGGAAGTCTACCTGAAGCAGGGCGCATTCATCATGACAGCGTTTGGACAAGGCAATCACATTGCGCAAGCTTCTGATGTTGTGTGACGTGGCCCTTCCTGGCATTAAGCCAGACTGGTCTGGGTGGACCACTGTGTTAATGACCCCGAGTAGACGGTTAGCCAAAGCCTTGGCCCACACCTTGACCTCTATGTTGAGTAAGATTGGCCGAAATGAATCGCAGCAGTCCAGTGGTTGATGGGGTTTGGTATAAACACGATGTCCGCCGTTCAAAGGTTTAATGGTAGGGGTTTATCCCCCCCAGGGCCTCCTGAAAGACCTTCAGCAGGTGGGTACGGGTAAGCTCCCAAGTGGTCCTGTGAAAGTCAGCTGGGACTCTATCCGTGCCTGGAGATTTGCCCGGTGGAGCAGCTGGGGCCCGAACCCCCTCCCCCCCCCAAACTCGTCTACAGTGATGTCAAGGTCTAAAGCCCATCTGTCTTCATCGGAGAGGGAGCGGGTAGGAAGGTTCCACGCAAACGCCTTCACCTCCGAAAGGCTCTCTGTTTCTTGACAAGCATATAATACTTTGCAGTAAGCTGCAAAGGCCTTGGCGATGGGTCGAACCCCCATCACCCTCTCCCACTGAGTGGTAAAGATGTAGGGAATATGGTCCTGGAAAGCCACAGTCGAACAGAGCCAGTGCTGGGTTTTACTGGATGTATCGCCCCACTGATATATGTGACTCTGGGTTGCCAGTCAGGCTAACCGCGCCTCATCCAGCACGGTTTGGCTTTAGACCGATCCTGTGTGGAGCGAGTCTCTAAGGATTGCCGGGTTTGGGGTTCCTGAATTTTTTTTTTTATTAAATATTCTTTTTATTAAACAGTTGTGATAGTACAGTGGAAAACATTGAGGCCACATAACATTCAGATACATTGGTAATAAATCAAATGACTGCCGGATACAGATTAAACACAATCTCTGTACAACATTAAGTCGGATTAAGGTCAATGTCCACTTCATCCCTACGCAGTTCCCCTGTTGGGGATACACATAGCTCACCACGCGACACATTCCATTTAGCCCATTTGTGATCCCATTTCTTAGGGCAGCCCCTGTGTTTAAAAACATCTTTCTCTGCGATCATCGCATTGTCCATGTCATTAGCCCATCTCTGATATGTGGGCAAATCCCCAGTCCCCCATGTTTGAGCTATATTCCTCTTAGCAAGGATGAATCCCAGTGAGGCCCATGTGCGCTCAGTTTGGGTCAGGTCGGTGGCCTCCCATACATTTAGTAAGCAAAGTCGCGGGGAGCTAGCGATGTTTTTCCCGCTCACCTTCTTAAGTGTGGAAATGATTCTTTCCCAGTATGGCTGGATGTTTGGGCATTCCCAGAGCGTGCGGAAAAATGTACCTTCCGCGGCGCACCTCCTGAGGCACCCAGAATCCGGCCTACGCCCCATTTTTACCAGTGTATGTGCAGATAGATAGGTTCTGTGTAGGATTTTAAGCTGGACTAACCGTAGCCTCATTGGGATAGCGACTTCTTTGGGGGAGGAGAGTGCTTCCTGCCAGTCGTCGTCCTCCAAATACCCGAGATCCAATTCCCACAACTGCTGGAGACGTGGGGTTCCTGAATATTGAGTTTTGAGTTCTAGGAGCCTTAACTCGAACTCCGGCACATCAGTATCTACACGATTATGGCGGGCCACGTGACAGATGTTAATAAAGTTTAGTAGGCTGACCTTCATTGCTGCCCAGGGTGTCCTTGGGGAGGCTACTGAGTCTACATTGTGGTGTAGGTATTCACGGGTGGCCCTGTGTAGAGCTGCCTCGAAGTCATCATCCGCTAGGGTCCAGTTACTCAGGCATCACCCCTTCTCCAGTGGCTATCAGCAGTTCAACTGGTGAATGGTCAGACAATCCGCGCTCTTGAATGTGGGCCTTGCGCTGTGTATGCCCCTGAGATTTGGGGAGGAGGAAGTAGTCTAGCCTAGAAAAGGTTTTATCCCCCCCCCCCCCCTCCCAAACCAAAGGTGTATCCCCTCTCTGTGGGATGGTGGTGGCGCCATGCATCAAGCAAACCCATATGGTCTATGAATCTGGCAAGGGCCGTTTTGGACTGAGTCTGTCCTGACCACATTGTGGAGTGGTCTACAGGTGTGGTGACTACGCAGTTCGTGTCTCCCCCAGGATTCAAGGACCCACCGGGAAATCTAAGATGACGCTGCGCAGAAGTGTGTGAATATCTCTGTTGGGGAGGCATAAACGTTGATAAAGGAGAATTATTTCCCATGAAGGAGGCCGGTGATGCCAACGGATCTCCCCATAATGTCATGCCAAGTCTGAATGTGATAGAATGGTACGTGCCCTTTCAGGAGTATGGCTACTCCCCAGGATACCCTGTGGTATACATTGGTCCAAATTATTATTGATGCCACTTACCGAAACCACAACACAGCCTAGGCTACCCTAGCCCTTGCAATAGAAGCAAGAGCTGATCTGATATCTTGGTATACAGAGTCCCAAAGATCTAGATGTGATCATGAGAGAAAACTATGGTAAAACTATAGAATAGATTGAGGCCAATATTAACATATCGATTAGGCTGCCCATAAGTGCCGAATTGCTCTAATCAAAAATGATTATTGTACTGAAATTCCTTTATCTTTTTCAAAATATTCCAGTGCCGTTAATATAGGGATTTTTTTATCAACTTTAGTCATTGTTAATTAAATTAGGGAACATGGGCAGACAAACACCCACAAATCAACTGGAAAATACTGCAGAGGCCATGTGAGCGGGAAGGTTTTGCAGCACCACATTTTAAAGCTCATTATATTTGGCAAGCACAATTTGCCACACATTGGTTTCATAATAGCAGAGAAGTACCTCACCAGGACCTAGAATTGGGATTAGTGTCACCTAATAGCATCGCAAGTGTCATATTGAAAGCTCCGACACAACCAAGAAACAAAACCTATTCGGTGAATAGTGCAATATGGGCCTGGGCACACCTGGCTCAGATGTGTGAAGTAGATACATTATACTCACTACATATAAAATACAATCCACCCAAATTGCCCATGACGTGCGAACTGCTAATGATACAGTCCCTGCAACTTACCATGCTGAGACATCTGTACAGAGGGAAAACTCCTCTCACTGCTGAATATCTGCAAAAGGGGCGCGCAACACCTCTAGATGTGTTCCTATACCATAGGTTAAAGGAATCGGTTAAGGAGGCTTTTCCCTCATATCCCCAAGAGCCAGAAAACTGACAGCTGCTAAGCTTAGTTGCTGCTGGCTTGATTACTAATAAAATAATTACTATGATGTATAGTATGCGAGACACGCCAAAAGTGATTTACCAGTCTAGAAATAATTGTCCAGGCATCTGGGATCACAAATGTCAGATACACAATGGGAGTACTGTTACCGGCATACTAAAAATGTATCAACGACTGGTAGACTTAAAATAGGACACTACAAATTTCTGCATCAACTATGTTACAAACTAGTCAAAATCATAAATGTGGTGGGAGACATGATGCAAATTGTGAGAGATGCGCAACTCCATATGAAAACTTTGGCCTGGGAATGCCAACCGATTGCAGACTATCGGGCCTGGCTGTTCCAAACATTGAATGAAATAATAGTTAAGATTCCAGGAGAAAGCCTTGCCTGCACTCATAAGATATAGCAGGAGGTTTGCAGGCATAGCCCTGTTGCTCTCAAAGGCAGGTGGCAATGGCACTGGGAAGGGAGCAGCCTTAAGGAGTCCACATGACAGAGACTAAACGCTGTACAACAAACTCTGAACGTTACAGTACATAGCTGCTTAAGACACCTCGACCGAAAGATATTTGGTGGCCATTAAGAAGTTACCTTGCAAGGCAACTTCCCAAGCCGGATGTTTCAGGAAACGCTACAAAGGAGTCTAAAATTCTAGTTCAATATGCACTATGATCTGCCAAAGGGCGCGTACAAGCAACGGACAGATGAGTGGAGGGGAAAAAACTATGGCCTTAGCATACTGGCTAGAACCTACTCAGCGAATGTACTTTTTTGTATCAGATTTCACTGTCTATAAGGTATACAGCGATGGCTATATTGTTTCATTATGTAAATGATAAAGTTAAAAAAAGGAGTATTTACAGAGAAAACTTGCTAACAACCTTAGTAGCTGAGATAAAACTGCAAATAGTTTATAATATTTAGCCATATGTTTCTACATAATATTGAGCCACAGCAAATATTCTATAGGGCAGTGATGTTGAGCTCTCAGCTACAATTCTGGACTTATTGATCTCACTACAGTATTACTAAACATTGTCTAGTCAAAGACACTGATGTGACTGACAAATTAGTATGTTTGCTATTACGTATTAAAAGAGGTCAGAGAACTTCCAATACAAAATCGACCACCAAAGCAATAACGGTCTACTCAAAAGGTAAAAAATGCATTCTGGGACCATGAGAGGTTGCAAATATTTCAATCAACTAGCCACGGTAGGGCATCTCAGTATATGTTAAACCAAAAGTGTAACCCAAAATTTGAAACGTTTCTAGACGAGACTGACCCGCCGTTCACTAGATAATTGTATATACGATTCAGGCTGGGAACTCTGCCACGCACCTCACTCCCCTCCTTCGTCAGCAAGTGGAAGCCCTGCCCAGAAGGCAGTGCACTCTGCCCGGCATGCAGGGTAGTTGATGAAACAGACAACCATTTACTCTTTTTATGCCCAACATATGAAAGACAACGGAGGCGCTGGATTGTGCCTCTGTGCAGATACCTGTGAATATGCGAACACAAACTGGTTTTGCGAATCTGCAGGCCCTACACTGGTCCATGCATTGCTTTTTCCATTGCCAAACTTCTTGAATCAATCTGGCCTATACATGCCAAGATTGCAAACCAAGCAGTAGCTGTCACTATTGAGCACAGAAACTAACCTTTAACTATGACTAGGCCGCACATAAGACCCTACGGACGGCGTTTCTGCTGTCGGGATTATGATGTCTGTTTCCAACAGGCTTTTCATGTCGGGCTTTCCAACATGAAAATCCTGTCGGAAAGCGACTTTGGGGGCCCCTAGCACGGCCCCCATGCCTTCGCGGCATCCGCCTGGGGGCCACCTATGGTGCCCCCATGTAAATCCCTGCACCGTGTGGCAGGCACCGTGAGGTGCCTACCACGCAGTGCAGGGATTTACAGGAACTCCCATTTCTCTATGGGAGCTTGTGCTGCGGCCGGTTTTCGACTGGTGCACAAGCTCTTGGGTATTTGCAATCGCACCATGAGGCGTCGCATTGTAATAACGTGTTCAGAACCGCCGACCTATGGACTCAAGTCAGCCCGACATCGTAATTAGGGCCTTTATGTCATATAAAGCTAGACTACACACGTGGCTGCCAACACCAATTAATTTCCTTCTGGGAAACTTCATTACATAAACTCGATCTGAATACCATTCCCATTTGTAAATTTCTGTGCCTGCAAATTAAGCTTATTATATGGTCAAATTCTTAGTTGCCATTTTGATCCAATGAAGAAAAAAAACTGCAATGTCACATGCCACTTTCATTAGTTTTAGGATTAAATACTATGCCATTCAAATTGTGCACAAATATGTTAGTGTTAAGTTAAATTCTACACCTGACATTGCTTATTTTTAAAAACGTATAATGATTTTCTAAATTATTTTTTAGATGTGGCGAATACAAGTCCTTAATCAACAATGGTGTTTCATCCAAGTTTGTTTAGAACTATTCAATTGCTACGAGTCAAAAATCTCATTAATTATGCTTCCCTCAAAGTAGTTTCGGGTCTGTTCAAAGTTTTCATTCACTGACAAGTTTCATTAAGTTGTTTGTGCCATTCACTGCCCTTCTTTTGCAAGTAATCATTAACAATTTTAATAACTTCAAAATGTCCAAACTTCCACCCTATGCCAGATATTCCTGTTTAGAACAGGGTATGCCCTAATCCACCACACCAACTAGCTTTCACACACCAACATGCTGTCCGAGGCATACATTGCACTGACTTTGTGAACAATTAATGTATATTCTAAGCAAACACTTTACAGGTTTTTGTTTTAAATAAATCTGCAACCCGGTCAGCCTCATTTATACTTTTTGCGCTATTCTACTCCTTTTGCGCAAATTATTTATTCATTATTCACTCATGAGGAACCTCTATTTACACAAAACCGCATCTTTTTGTAAAGATGTGTTTTTCTTGGATTCCAGGTGGCCACACTTGAATGCTACCAGGACTATTTCAAGGTGAACCAGAGCAGGTTTTTTTTAGTCCATTTTTCACCAGCCGTAAATGAAGCTGTGGGAACTTCGAATGCTTTCCTACAGTAGATTTGCAGTGGACCACCAACACAGCCAGTGATGCATTAGCTACCAACTTAGGCAAGACATTACAAAACAAAAAAAACTGTGTATTGAAGAAGCACTCAATGAGAGTGCTCCACGGGTGGACAGTTGTTGTTATGCAGATTTGTAGCACACACTATCACCTGGAGGGTTTCATGGAGCTGAGCATGTCAGAGTCTAGCCAAACCGAGGGACTACCCGAAAAGCCAGGTTTTCTTGCGGAATCCAATAAGTGCAGAGGAGGCTTTTATGTGTAGCGGCAGGTTGTTCCATATTTTAAGAGCGATGTAGGAGAAGGCTCAATTGCTGCAGCTCATCTTCAGTATGCGTGAACTTGACACAGGTGTGGTCTGTCTGTGAGACTGGTATGGGCTCTTTGACTCAGATGTTGTAGAAGGTGGTTGTAGGAGAGTAGGATCTGCTTCTTATAGTTACCCCCACTTTTTGCTGATGTTTCACTGTTTTCGACTTAGTCTGACTGGGATCCTGCTATTCAGGACCCCAGTCTATCTGCTTTCTCCTCTACATTGATTGCATGTACTTTAGGTACACTCCAGATTGGATTCTGGGGTACCCTTATAAGTCCCTAGTATATGGTATACTATGTACCCAGGGCATAGGTACCCCAGAGGCCTCCCAGGGGCTGCAGCATGTATTATGCCACCCCTGAGAGACCATTTAAAATGACACCACAGGTCTGCTACTGCAGCCTGTGTAAGGTGGTGCATGCACCCCTTACCTAGATATAGGTTCACTAAATCTATCCTAATCACTGCACATATAAACCTATCAGTCACCCCTATGGCAGGCCTTATCAATCCTGAAGGCAGGGTGCTGGGTTTTATGTGAGAGGGTGCCCATGCATGAGCAGAGACCCTCTGCAGCCTTCGGAACCTATTCTCCGGGGTTGTTTGTGATGCAGCCAACCATATATACTTAAGTGCATTATAACCTTGCGGTAAATGCTAACTTTAATATGGCTGCATGGAAACATGTCGTGTTTGGTGTCAAACACCTTGGAATCATACCTCCACACCAGTAACTGGTGTGGTAGGTATGATTCCACCCTCCTAGAGGGAGAAATATTACAACACCGGTACACCCGGTACCAGCTTCACAGATCCCTGGCATCACAAAATGGATGCTGCCAGCCAGAGACACGAGTCTGCCCTCCTGCTGCTGGACGAAACTCCGGCAGGGAAAGGCTTGACAATAGGTTTCCTATCACAGGGAGGTGTGACCACCTCCCAGACAGGCTTTAGTGTATTGGGGCTGGGTGGGTGCACTCTCGGAGTGCTTTGATGTCTGCACTGGGGGCACATTTGGTGTCCCTGTGCATAGTCCAGCTCAAACCAGTTGCAGGAGCCATTTGCTCCTGCTCTGGCGCGAAACTGGACAAAGGACATGGGTGTAGCCACCCCTCTGTCCTGACCCTCCCATAGGTGGGTCCCCAGAGTTTGTCCCACCCCTTCCTTGGGTATAAAGTAGGAACCCCTGACTACAGGACTTTAGATTTTACCTGGACTAAACTCTGCTACAGAAACCAAGTATCCTTCGACGATCTACGCTTTGCTGGACAACTGAAGAATCTCCCTTGGAGTAAAGGAGTTACTCCCCTGCTGAGCAGCCACCTAAACGCATCTGACCGGTTTGCATCTCCGAAGCTCCCGAAGGACTCCTAAGATGTCTGCAACACAGGAGGTGGGTTCCCGAGGTCTCCGAGGTCGATCTGCGCTCTCAGCAATTCTGAGGCCCGTATCCCTCGTGGGGACCGTGAAACCCGTACCCCTGGGCACCGTGTACATTTGCAGCAGCATATGCTTTTCGGCGATCCCTGAAGCTGTGCTTTGGGCTACTTGTAGTCCTGACCCCGAGCAGTAATTACACCGAAGATTTCCGGCCTACACTCCACGAGTGTTCCGTGGGCTGGTATTTAGTGATTCAGCTCGAGGTCCCTTGGCGATCCCTGGTCCGTTGGCCAGTGGGTCCCTGAGAAGGCAACTTTAACTTTCAGTGGGCTTACCTGGTTGCTCCAGACGTGCCCCGACTTTCCATCGCTTGGGGAGTCCCCAGGACCTTGCTGGTCCTCGCAGAAGCATCTTTCCTCTGACCGCGTGGATTGCTGTTGCCAAGGCTTGTTGGTGTTCCATCCGGATGCTGACCCCCCAGCACTCGACATCCTTCGTGGGACAGCTCGAATCCGGACTGTGGTTGTCGCAGACGTCTCCTGGTCCCCGTGGCTGCAGAGTCAAGCTTCACCTCATCTCACCTGAAGCACCCGACATCGGTGGGCATTCGATTGCTCCGCTCCTGGTCACGCGAAGTGACCCAGACTTTGTCCCCTCTGCTTTCAGGTTCTTCTCATCTCCGATCCAGGCTTGGATCACACCGGACACTTTCCTTCTCCACGACAGCAGTACTTTTTCGCATCACGCCATTGAAAACGACGAGGGTTTCCGACAACACTTGACCCCTATGCCCCCGGCTCCTCTGGGATAGGTAACACGGGTACCTCAGTACTCTCAAGGGTGCTGGCCTTGGAACCTTCTATGTTTAGCTGGGTTTGCTTAAAGTCCTCTCCTAAGTGTCCTTAATCTTTAAATTTCCAACCGCGACTTTCCCATAGAGTTGTACGGAGCTCGCGTCTGTGTTCCCACACTGCACCCGTCCTCTGTGGGTCCCCTGTGTCACTACCTTGGGTGGTTCCTTGGGGTCCCAGCGATTCTACGTGCTCTAGGCACTGTGTCTAGTCAAGTCGTGGTTCTTATACCACTTTCTTAGTATATGGTTTGGTCTCCCCCTGGAGCCCGCTGTGTATTGTACTATTTTCTGTCATTCTAGTGATTTAATATTGTGTGTCTTGTTCTCTAATCTCATAAAGAGGTTAGTAGAGAGTGTTTAGTAATAAATACATATATTTTATATACACTTGGTGTGGTTCTCCTTTCATTTGGTCATTCAGGAGGTTATATACTGGTAAAACAAGCTGCTTTACATTCCTTCGAGACTTACCCTGAAGGCTGCTCTCCATAGCTACCACTAGGATAGCTTTCAATAAAGGTTGTCTTTAACCTAATCATCAATAAGGGTCGTTTGGACTGGTGCAAGGTGCCCACTTTAATTAGTAGACAGCATATACCAGGCCAACTTCTCACATTTGTGTGCAGCGGTTGGGATACAAGCTTGCTATTGTTTTACCAGATTATCTCATTGAGTGACTAACTGAAAACCACTAACGGTACTTAGGTACATATAAATCAAGACTAGAATAAAGTAAGTTCTGCTGAACTTAGAGATGGGTAAGTCAAGGGCCTAGCACACCCTTTCTCCAACTCAAGAGAGTTTCAGTTCCCACTAGGGTAGGTAGGTGCATACACCACACCACACTAGCATGTCTTCTAGGCCTGAAGCCGGTGGCTCCTTGCCAACTAAGTATGACCATCTCTCATTCCAAGAATTGAGAGCCATGTGTACATCTAAGAAACTGAAGACCGGGAAAAACCCAAACACCCAACGTCTCATAGAGACTTTGCTTTTAGATGACCTCAGAAATACCCCAGGGTCTGATGAGGCAGGCAAAGGGGGTGGGACAGCAGAGGAGGAAAGGACAGGAAGTGAGAACTTCAATGACCTGGACTCTGATGCTGGCCAGGAGGATCAAAATGATTCTAACCTGGACAATCCAATTCTTCCTGAAGGTGAGGAAGGAGGCCTCAGTGGCCCTCTCTTTACCCCACCTGGAAGGGTTAACAGTTTACCAAGAAGATCAAGATCTCCTTCTCAGGAATCTAATCATTCTGGTACATCTGTAGGGAGCTCTGTTTCTCATAAAAGGGAGTCCTCTTATGAGAAGACGTGCCAACTGCTTGAGTTTGAGAGAGCTAAGCTCAGAATCAAGAGAGCAATTGGCCTTAGATAGGGAATCCCTGGAGCTTCAGAGAGCTTCTCAGAAGTTGGGGCTAGAGCCCCATGGTGGCAGCCACAGTGTCCCTAGGAGTAGAGAACATACTCATGACCATAGGAACCTGAACAAGATTGTCCTTCCCTACCAGAGTGGGGATGACATCCACAAATGGATAACTGCACTGGAGAGGGCCTGTAAGGTACAGAGGGTCCCTCAGGAGCAGTGGGCAGCAATCTTGTGGCTCTCCTTTGCAGACAAAGGTAGAGACAAGCTCCTCACTGTAAGAGAAGAGGATGCTGATAATTACAAAGTCCTGAAGAGTGCTCTGATTGATGGGTTTGGCTTAACCACTGAACAATACAGGATAAAGTTCAGAGACACCCAAAAGGCTCAGACTCAGGACTGGGTTGACTTTGTAGATTGTGCTACTAAGGCTCTGGAAGGCTGGTTACTTGGCAGTAAAGTGTGTGACTTTAAAGGATTGTATAATTTAATTATGAGAGAGCAGATCCTTAATAACTGTCAAAATCAGCTGTTGCATCAGTACCTGGTGGACTCTGATCTGACCTCTCCCCAAGAATTGGGCCAGAAGGCAGACAAATGGGTCAGAACCAGGGTGAGGCAGAAGGTTCAGAACCAAGGTGGTGACTCCAAGAAGCAAGATTCTAAAAACTCTGATAAGGGTGGGGATAAGGGTAAAGACCAGAGGTCTTCTCAAGGGCCCCAAAATCTGCATCTGGTGGGGAGTCACAATCAAACAAGGGTAAAGGCAAGAAGAAGCCATGGTGTCAAATCTGTAAACAGAAGACCCATTGGACAAGTGATTGTACGAAGTCCAAGGACTCAACTCCAACCACCACTGCCCCTAAGGCAACTGTTCCCCCTAGTTCAGCTACAAGTGGTGGTGCTCCAAATAAGGGTGTAGTAGGGTTAACCCTGGGATCTGAGATGGACTCTGGCCTAGTCAGAGTTCCAACTCAGGCTATGTTGATCTGTGATGGAGGCATGGATATGGCCTCCTTATTTGTAAGCCCCAGTAATCTGGGCAAATACAGACAACAGCCTATAATCAATGGAAAGGAGGCCTTGGCATTCAGGGACACAGGAGCAGGTGTCACCATGGTGACAAAAGATCTTGTGGCTCCTGAGCAAATCATACTTGGTGAGATGTACAAAGTGACCAATGCTAGCAATGTCAGGACAGACCATTCCTTGGCAGTTGTTAATTTCACCTGGGGAGGGGTAACTGGCCCTAAGAAGGTTGTGGCAAGTGCAGACCTCCCTGTTGAATGCTTGTTGGGCAATGATTTAGAAACCTCAGCTTGGGCTGAAGTGGAACTCAGGACTTATGCAGAAATGTTGGGTATCCCTGCAGATGTGTTTGCTATGATCAGGTCACAGGCAAAAATGTCTAACACTGAACAGGCCCTGGATCCTGGAAAAATGGACCAGGCGCCTTCCAAGAGAAGGAGCAGTAGGGTTAAGGCAGTGTCTTCCCCCCTGCCTCAGAATCCAGATCAGTCTCTTGAGGGAGCTGATCTTAGTCCTGAAGAAGGAACTGTCCCAGATGAGCTTGAACCTGATCAGGTTGAGTTCTTGGGGACAGGGGGCCCTTCCAGGGCAGATCTGAGCCAGGAGCAGCTGAGCTGCCCCTCTCTTGAACCCCCTCAAACAGCAAGCTGCTGCTGAGTCTGCTGGGAGTGCTAGTGGGTCCCATAGGATCTACTGGGATGATGGACTCCTTTACTCAGAGTGTAGAGACCCCAAGCCTGGAGCCACCAGGAGGTTGGTTATACCTCTGAAGTTTAGGAGCTTCATATTGACCCTAGCACATGACATCCCATTAGCAGGTCACCTAGGCCAAAACAAGACTTGGGACAGAATTGTCCCTCACTTTCATTGGCCTCACATGTCTGAGGACACCAAGGAGTTTTGTCGCTCCTGTGTCACCTGTAAAGCCAGTGGTAAGGCAGGTAGCACTACAAAGGCCCCCTGATACCACTACCTGTGGTGGGGGTTCCCTTTGGGAGGGTTGGGATTGACATTGTTGGTCCCATGGATCCTCCAACTGCATCTGGGCACAGATTTATACTGGTGGTGGTGGACCATGCCACTAGGTATCCAGAGGCAATTCCGCTTAGAACTACCACAGCTCCTGTGGTGGCAAGGGCCCTCCTGGGAATCTTTTCCAGGGTGGGTTTTCCTAAGGAGGTAGTATCAGACCGAGATGCAAACTTCATGTCTAGTTACTTAACTGCTATGTGGAAGGAGTGTGGTGTAAATTACAAATTTACCACCCCTTATCACCCACAATGCAATGGTTTAGTTGAAAGGTTCAACAAAACCCTAGAGGGCATGATTAAAGGTCTCCCAGAAAAGCTTAGGCGCAGATGGGACATACTTTTGCCCTGCCTTCTCTTTGCCTACAGAGAGGTTCCTCAGAAGGGGGTTGGTTACAGCCCATTTGAGCTTCTGTTTGGACATCCAGTTAGGGGTCCATTGTGTCTAGTGAAGGAGGGATGGGAGTTACCTCTCAAACCCCTAAACAGGATATTGTGGACTATGTTCTTGGTCTCCGCTCCAGGATGGCTGAGTACATGAAGAAGGCAACTAAAAACCTTGAGGCTAGCCAGGAATTGCAAAGGACCTGGCATGACCAAAAGGCTGTGTTGACTGTTTATCAGCCAGGACAGAAAGTATGGGTGTTGGAGCCTGTGGCCCCAGCAGCCCTCCAAGACAAGTGGAGTGGCCCTCATACCATTGTTGAGCAAAAGGGAGAGGTTAAATACCTGGTGGACCTTGGAACTCCCAGGAGCCCCCATAGGGTGCTCCATGTCAACAGGCTCAAACCATATGTTGACAGGGCAGACATGGGCTTGCTCATGGCTACTGATGAGGGACAGGAGGAAGAGAGTGATCCACTCCCTGACCTGCACTCACAGAACCCTGATGATGGTTCAGTAGATGGTGCAGCCTTGGCCGGCAGCCTCACTGACCAGCAGCAAACTGATTGCAGAAAAGTTCTCAACCAGTTTAGACATATGTTCTCACTGACTCCAAGTCAGACTACCTGGTGCACTCATGAAGTGCACACTGGGGACAGTCTGCCTGTTAAAAATAAGATTTACAGGCAACCTGACCATGTCAGGGACTGCATCAGGACTGAAGTCCAGAAGATGTTGGATTTGGGTGTGATTGAACCCTCAGATAGCCCTTGGGCTAGTCCAGTAGTCTTGGTACCTAAACCTCACACCCAGGGTGGTAAGAGAGAGATGAGGTTTTGTGTTGACTACAGAGGTCTCAATGCAGTCACTAGGACTGATGCCCATCCAATCCCTAGGGCAGATGACCTTAAAGATACTTTGGCCTCAGCCAAGTTTCTGAGCACATTTGACCTGACAGCTGGCTACTGCAGATCAGACTAGCTGAGGATGCAAAAGCCAAAACAACATTCTCAACCCCTAGTGGGCACTACCAATTTGTGGTGATGCCCTTTGGTTTGAAGAATGCACCTGCCACTTTTCAAAGGTTGGTGAATAAAGTCCTTATAGGCCTGGAAGCCTATAGTGCAGCTTATCTAGATGATATTGCTGTCTTTAGCTCCACCTGGGAGGATCACCTGGTCCACCTGAGAAATGTTGGAGGCCCTGCAGAAAGCAGGCCTCACTATCAAGGCCACCAAGTGCCAGATAGGGCAGAGTCAAGTTGTATACCTGGGCCACCTTGTGGGTGGAGGCCAGGTTCAACCATGGCAGAGCAAAATCCAGACCATCATGGACTGGGTTGCTCCAACAACCCAGACTCAGGTCAGAGCTTTCTTGGGCCTGACTGGGTACTATAGGAGGTTTGTCAAAGGTTATGGATCCATAGTGACCCCTTTGAATGACTTAACTTCCAAGAGAATGCCAAAGAAAGTTCAGTGGACAGTTAGCTGTCAAAAGGCATTTGATGACCTGAAGCAGGCCATGTGCACTGCTCCCATTCTGCAAAGTCCTGACTACTCCAAACAATTCATTGTCCAAACAGATGCATCTGAGTTGGGGGTAGGGGCTGTGTTATCACAATTGAATGATGAAGGTCAGGATCAGCCAGTAGCTTTTATTAGCAGAAGGCTGACCCACAGAGAGAAACGTTGGTCAGCCATTGAGAGGGAAGCCTTTGCTGTGGTTTGGGCTCTGAAGAAGCTGAGGCCATACTTGTTTGGCACTCACTTCATTGTTCAGACAGACCATAAGCTCCTCTTATGGCTAAAACAGATGAAGGGTGAAAACCCCAAACTTTTGAGGTGGTCCATTTCCCTACAGGGGATGGACTATACAGTGGAACATAGACCTGGGAGTAACCATGCCAATGCAGATGGACTCACCAGATATTTCCACTTAGAACATGAAGACTCAACTGGTCAAGGTTAGTTTAATATCCTGACGTTGGGGGGGGGGTGTAGGAGAGTAGGATCTGCTTCTTATAGTTACCCCCACTTTTTGCTGATGTTTCACTGTTTTCGACTTAGTTTGACTGGGATCCTGCTATTCAGGACCCCAGTCTATCTGCTTTCTCCTCTACATTGATTGCATGTACTTTAGGTACACTCCAGATTGGATTCTGGGGTACCCTTATAAGTCCCTAGTATATGGTATACTATGTACCCAGGGCATAGGTACCCCAGAGGCCTCCCAGGGGCTGCAGCAAGTACTATGCCACCCCTGAGAGACCATTTAAAATGACACCACAGGTCTGCTACTGCAGCCTGTGTAAGGTGGTGCATGCACCCCTTACGTAGATATAGGTTCACTATATCTATCCTAATCACTGCACATATAAACCTATCAGTCACCCCTATGGCAGGCCTTATCAATCCTGAAGGCAGGGTGCTGGGTTTTATGTGAGAGGGTGCCCATGCATGAGCAGAGACCCTCTGCAGCCTCCGGAACCTATTCTCCGGGGTTGTTTGTGATGCAGCCAACCATATATACTTAAGTGCATTATAACCTCGCTGTAAATGCTAACTTTAATATGGCTGCATGGAAACATGTCGTGTTTGGTGTCAAACACCTTGGAATCATACCTCCACACCAGTAACTGGTGTGGGAGGTATGATTCCACCCTCCTAGAGGGAGAAATATGACAACACCGGTACACCCGGTACCAGCTTCACAGAACCCTGGCATCACAAAATGGATGCTGCCAGCCACAGACACGAGTCTGCCCTCCTGCTGCTGGACGAAACTCCGGCAGGGGAAGGCTTGACAATAGGTTTCCTGTCACAGGGAGGTGTGACCACCTCCCAGACAGGATTTAGTGTATTGGGGCTGGTTGGGTGCACTCTCAAGAGTGCTTTGATGTTTGCACTGGGGCACATTTGGTGTCCCTGTGCATAGTCCAGCTCAAACCGGTTGCAGGAGCCATTTGCTCCTGCTCTGGCGCGAAACTGGACAAAGGACATGGGTGTAGCCACCCCTCTGTCCTGACCCTCCCATAGGTGGGTCCCCAGAGTTTGTCCCACCCCTTCCTTGGGTATAAAGTCGGAACCCCTGACTACAGGACTTTAGATATTACCTGGACTAAACTCTGCTACAGAAACCAAGTATCCTTCGACGATCTACGCTTTGCTGGACAACTGAAGAATCTCCCTTGGAGTAAAGGAGTTACTCCCTTGCTGAGCAGGCACCTAAACGCATCTGACCGGTTTGCATCTCCGAAGCTCCCGAAGGACTCCGAAGATGTCTGCAACACAGGAGGTGGGTTCCCGAGGTCTCCGAGGTCGATCTGCGCTCTCAGCAATTTTGAGGCCCGTATCCCTCGTGGGGACCGTGAAACCCGTACCCCTGGGCACCGTGTACATTTGCAGCAGCATATGCTTCTCGGCGATCCCTGAAGCTGTGCTTTGGGCTACTTGTAGTCCTGACCCCGAGCAGTAATTACACCGAAGATTTCCGGCCTACACTCCACGAGTGTTCCGTGGGCTGGTATTTAGTGATTCAGCTCGAGGTCCCTTCGCGATCCCTGGTCCGTTGGCCTGTGGGTCCCTGAGAAGGCAACTTTAACTTTCAGTGGGCTTCCCTGGTTGCTCCAGACGTGCCCTGACTCTCCATCGCTTGGGGAGTCCCCAGGACCTTGCTGGTCCTCGCAGAAGCATCTTTCCTCTGACCGCGTGGGTTGCCGTTGCCAAGGCTTGTTGGTGTTCCATCCGGACACTGACCCCCCAGCACTCGACATCCTTCGTGGGACAGCTCGAATCCGGACTGTGGTCGTCGCAGACGTCTCCTGGTCCCCGTGGCTGCAGAGTCAAGCTTCACCTCATCTCACCTGAAGCACCCGACACCGGTGGGCATTCGATTGCTGCGCTCCTGGTCACGTGAAGTGACCCAGACTTTGTCCCCTCTGCTTTCAGGTTCTTCTCATCTCCGATCCAGGCTTGGATCACACCAGACACTTTCCTTCTCCACGACAGCAGTACTTTTTCGCATCACGCCATTGAAAACGACGAGGGTTTCCGACACCACTTGACCACTTGACCCCTATGCCCCCGGCTCCTCCGGGATAGGTAACACGGGTACCTCAGTACTCTCTAGGGTGCTGGCCTTGGAACCTTCTATGTTTAGCTGGGTTTGCTTAAAGTCCTCTCCTAAGTGTCCTTAATCTTTAAATTTCCAACCGCGACTTTCCCATAGAGTTGTACGGAGCTCGCGTCTGTGTTCCCACACTGCACCCGTCCTCCGTGGGTCCCCTGTGTCACTACCTTGGGTGGTTCCTTGGGGTCCCAGCGATTCTACGTGCTCTAGGCACTGTGTCTAGTCAAGTCGTGGTTCTTATACCACTTTCTTAGTATATGGTTCGGTCTCCCCCTGGAGCCCGCTGTGTATTGTACTATTTACTGTCGTTCTAGTGATTTAATATTGTGTCTTGTTCTCTAATCTCATAAAGAGGTTAGTAGAGAGTGTTTAGTAATAAATACATATATTTTATATACACCTGGTGTGGTTCTCCTTTCATTTGGTCATTCAGGAGGTTATATACTGGTAAAACAAGCTGCTTTACATTCCTTCGAGACTTACCCTGAAGGCTGCTCTCCATAGCTACCACTAGGATAGCTTTCAATAAAGGTTGTCTTTAACCTAATCATCAATAAGGGTCGTTTGGACTGGTGCAAGGTGCCCACTTTAATTAGTAGACAGCATATACCAGGCCAACTTCTCACATTTGTGTGCAGCGGTTGGGATACAAGCTTGCTATTGTTTTACCAGATTATCTCATTGAGTGACTAACTGAAAACCACTAACGGTACTTAGGTACATATAAATCAAAACTAGAATAAAGTAAGTTCTACTGAACTTAGAGTTGGGTAAGTCAAGGGCCTAGCACACCCTTTCTCCAACTCAAGAGAGTTTCAGTTCCCACTAGGATAGGTAGGTGCATACACCACACCACACTAGCATGTCTTCTAGGCCTGAAGCCGGTGGCTCCTTGCCAACTAAGTATGACCATCTCTCATTCCAAGAATTGAGAGCCATGTGTACATCTAGGAAACTGAAGACCGGGAAAAACCCAAACACCCAACGTCTCATAGAGACTTTGCTTTTAGATGACCTCAGAAAGACCCCAGGGTCTGATGAGGCAGGCAAAGGGGTGGGACAGCAGAGGAGGAAAGGACAGGAAGTGAGAACTTCAATGACCTGGACTCTGATGCTGGCCAGGAGGATCAAAATGATTCTAACCTGGACAATCCAATTCTTCCTGAAGGTGAGGAAGGAGGCCTCAGTGGCCCTCTCTTTACCCCACCTGGAAGGGTTAACAGTTTACCAAGAAGATCAAGATCTCCTTCTCAGGAATCTAATCATTCTGGTACATCTGTAGGGAGCTCTGTTTCTCATAAAAGGGAGTCCTCTTATGAGAAGACGTGCCAACTGCTTGAGTTTGAGAGAGCTAAGCTCAGAATCAAGAGAGCAATTGGCCTTAGATAGGGAATCCCTGGAGCTTCAGAGAGCTTCTCAGAAGTTGGGGCTAGAGCCCCATGGTGGCAGCCACAGTGTCCCTAGGAGTAGAGAACATACTCATGACCATAGGAACCTGAACAAGATTGTCCCTCCCTACCAGAGTGGGGATGACAACCACAAATGGATAACTGCACTGGAGAGGGCCTGTAAGGTACAGAGGGTCCCTCAGGAGCAGTGGGCAGCAATCTTGTGGGTCTCCTTTGCAGACAAAGGTAGAGACAAGCTCCTCACTGTAAGAGAAGAGGATGCTGATAATTACAAAGTCCTGAAGAGTGCTCTGATTGATGGGTTTGGCTTAACCACTGAACAATACAGGATAAAGTTCAGAGACACCCAAAAGGCTCAGACTCAGGACTGGGTTGACTTTGTAGATTGTGCTACTAAGGCTCTGGAAGGCTGGTTACTTGGCAGTAAAGTGTGTGACTTTAAAGGATTGTATAATTTAATTATGAGAGAGCAGATCCTTAATAACTGTCAAAATCAGCTGTTGCATCAGTACCTGGTGGACTCTGATCTGACCTCTCCCCAAGAATTGGGCCAGAAGGCAGACAAATGGGTCAGAACCAGGGTGAGGCAGAAGGTTCAGAACCAAGGTGGTGACTCCAAGAAGCAAGATTCTAAAAACTCTGATAAGGGTGGGGATAAGGGTAAAGACCAGAGGTCTTCTCAAGGGCCCCAAAAATCTGCATCTGGTGGGGAGTCACAATCAAACAAGGGTAAAGGCAAGAAGAAGCCATGGTGTCAAATCTGTAAACAGAAGACCCATTGGACAAGTGATTGTACGAAGTCCAAGGACTCAACTCCAACCACCACTGCCCCTAAGGCAACTGTTCCCCCTAGTTCAGCTCCAAGTGGTGGTGCTCCAAATAAGGGTGTAGTAGGGTTAACCCTGGGATCTGAGATGGACTCTGGCCTAGTCAGAGTTCCAACTCAGGCTATGTTGATCTGTGATGGAGGCATGGATATGGCCTCCTTATTTGTAAGCCCCAGTAATCTGGGCAAATACAGACAACAGCCTATAATCAATGGAAAGGAGGCCTTGGCATTCAGGGACACAGGAGCAAGTGTCACCATGGTGACAAAAGATCTTGTGGCTCCTGAGCAAATCATACTTGGTGAGATCTACAAAGTGACCAATGCTAGCAATGTCAGGACAGACCATTCCTTGGCAGTTGTTAATTTCACCTGGGGAGGGGTAACTGGCCCTAAGAAGGTTGTGGCAAGTGCAGACCTCCCTGTTGAATGCTTGTTGGGCAATGATTTAGTTGTGGCTCCTGAGCAAATCATACTTGGTGAGATGTACAAAGTGACCAATGCTAGCAATGTCAGGACAGACCATTCCTTGGCAGTTGTTAATTTCACCTGGGGAGGGGTAACTGGCCCTAAGAAGGTTGTGGCAAGTGCAGACCT
Source organism: Calotriton arnoldi (assembly GCA_963921515.1). Lineage (NCBI taxonomy): Eukaryota > Metazoa > Chordata > Amphibia > Caudata > Salamandridae > Calotriton > Calotriton arnoldi. The sequence goes on from CAWUFW010003935.1 coordinate 294,020, forward strand.
CCCTGTTGAATGCTTGTTGGGCAATGATTTAGAAACCTCAGCTTGGGCTGAAGTGGAACTCAGGACTTATGCAGAAATGTTGGGTATCCCTGCAGATGTGTTTGCTATGACCAGGTCACAGGCAAAAATGTCTAACACTGAACAGGCCCTGGATCCTGGAAAAATGGACCAGGCGCCTTCCAAGAGAAGGAGCAGTAGGGTTAAGGCAGTGTCTTCCCCCCTGCCTCAGAATCCAGATCAGTCTCTTGAGGGAGCTGATCTTAGTCCTGAAGAAGGAACTGTCCCAGATGAGCTTGAACCTGATCAGGTTGAGTTCTTGGGGACAGGGGGCCCTTCCAGGGCAGATCTGAGCCAGGAGCAGTTGAGCTGCCCCTCTATTGAACCCCCTCAGACCTGCAAGCTGCTGCTGAGTCTGCTGGGAGTGCTAGTGGGTCCCATAGGATCTACTGGGATGATGGACTCCTTTACTCAGAGTGTAGAGACCCCAAGCCTGGAGCCACCAGGAGGTTGGTTATACCTCTGAAGTTTAGGAGCTTCATATTGACCCTAGCACATGACATCCCATTAGCAGGTCACCTAGGCCAAAACAAGACTTGGGACAGAATTGTCCCTCACTTTCATTGGCCTCACATGTCTGAGGACACCAAGGAGTTTTGTCGCTCCTGTGTCACCTGTAAAGCCAGTGGTAAGGCAGGTAGCACTACAAAGGCCCCCTGATACCACTACCTGTGGTGGGGGTTCCCTTTGGGAGGGTTGGGATTGACATTGTTGGTCCCATGGATCCTCCAACTGCATCTGGGCACAGATTTATACTGGTGGTGGTGGACCATGCCACTAGGTATCCAGAGGCAATTCCGCTTAGAACTACCACAGCTCCTGTGGTGGCAAGGGCCCTCCTGGGAATCTTTTCCAGGGTGGGTTTTCCTAAGGAGGTAGTATCAGACCGAGATGCAAACTTCATGTCTAGTTACTTAACTGCTATGTGGAAGGAGTGTGGTGTAAATTACAAATTTACCACCCCTTATCACCCACAATGTAATGGTTTAGTTGAAAGGTTCAACAAAACCCTAAAGGGTATGATTAAAGGTCTCCCAGAAAAGCTTAGGCGCAGATGGGACATACTTTTGCCCTGCCTTCTCTTTGCCTACAGAGAGGTTCCTCAGAAGGGGGTTGGTTACAGCCCATTTGAGCTTCTGTTTGGACATCCAGTTAGGGGTCCATTGTGTCTAGTGAAGGAGGGATGGGAGTTACCTCTCAAACCCCCTAAACAGGATATTGTGGACTATGTTCCTGGTCTCCGCTCCAGGATGGCTGAGTACATGAAGAAGGCAACTAAAAACCTTGAGGCTAGCCAGGAATTGCAAAGGACCTGGCATGACCAAAAGGCTGTGTTGACTGTTTATCAGCCAGGACAGAAAGTATGGGTGTTGGAGCCTGTGGCCCCAGCAGCCCTCCAAGACAAGTGGAGTGGCCCTCATACCATTGTTGAGCAAAAGGGAGAGGTTAAATACCTGGTGGACCTTGGAACTCCCAGGAGCCCCCATAGGGTGCTCCATGTCAACAGGCTCAAACCATATGTTGACAGGGCAGACATGGGCTTGCTCATGGCTACTGATGAGGGACAGGAGGAAGAGAGTGATCCACTCCCTGACCTGCACTCACAGAACCCTGATGATGGTTCAGTAGATGGTGCAGCCTTGGCCGGCAGCCTCACTGACCAGCAGCAAACTGATTGCAGAAAAGTTCTCAACCAGTTTAGACATATGTTCTCACTGACTCCAAGTCAGACTACCTGGTGCACTCATGAAGTGCACACTGGGGACAGTCTGCCTGTTAAAAATAAGATTTACAGGCAACCTGACCATGTCAGGGACTGCATCAGGACTGAAGTCCAGAAGATGTTGGATTTGGGTGTGATTGAACCCTCAGATAGCCCTTGGGCTAGTCCAGTAGTCTTGGTACCTAAACCTCACACCCAGGGTGGTAAGAGAGAGATGAGGTTTTGTGTTGACTACAGAGGTCTCAATGCAGTCACTAGGACTGATGCCCATCCAATCCCTAGGGCAGATGAGCTTATAGATACTTTGGGCCTCAGCCAAGTTTCTGAGCACATCTGACCTGACAGCTGGCTACTGCAGATCAGACTAGCTGAGGATGCAAAAGCCAAAACAACATTCTCAACCCCTAGTGGGCACTACCAATTTGTGGTGATGCCCTTTGGTTTGAAGAATGCACCTGCCACTTTTCAAAGGTTGGTGAATAAAGTCCTTATAGGCCTGGAAGCCTATAGTGCAGCTTATCTTGATGATATTGCTGTCTTTAGCTCCACCTGGGAGGATCACCTGGTCCACCTGAGAAATGTTTTGGAGGCCCTGCAGAAAGCAGGCCTCACTATCAAGGCCACCAAGTGCCAGATAGGGCAGAGTCAAGTTGTATACCTGGGCCACCTTGTGGGTGGAGGCCAGGTTCAACCATGGCAGAGCAAAATCCAGACCATCATGGACTGGGTTGCTCCAACAACCCAGACTCAGGTCAGAGCTTTCTTGGGCCTGACTGGGTACTATAGGAGGTTTGTCAAAGGTTATGGATCCATAGTGACCCCTTTGAATGACTTAACTTCCAAGAGAATGCCAAAGAAAGTTCAGTGGACAGTTAGCTGTCAAAAGGCATTTGATGACCTGAAGCAGGCCATGTGCACTGCTCCCATTCTGCAAAGTCCTGACTACTCCAAACAATTCATTGTCCAAACAGATGCATCTGAGTTGGGGGTAGGGGCTGTGTTATCACAATTGAATGATGAAGGTCAGGATCAGCCAGTAGCTTTTATTAGCAGAAGGCTGACCCACAGAGAGAAACGTTGGTCAGCCATTGAGAGGGAAGCCTTTGCTGTGGTTTGGGCTCTGAAGAAGCTGAGGCCATACTTGTTTGGCACTCACTTCATTGTTCAGACAGACCATAAGTTCCTCTTATGGCTAAAACAGATGAAGGGTGAAAACCCCAAACTTTTGAGGTGGTCCATTTCCCTACAGGGGATGGACTATACAGTGGAACATAGACCTGGGAGTAACCATGCCAATGCAGATGGACTCACCAGATATTTCCACTTAGAACATGAAGACTCAACTGGTCAAGGTTAGTTTAATGTCCTGACGTTGGGGGGGGGGGGTGTAGGAGAGTAGGATCTGCTTCTTATAGTTACCCCCACTTTTTGCTGATGTTTCACTGTTTTCGACTTAGTCTGACTGGGATCCTGCTATTCAGGACCCCAGTCTATCTGCTTTCTCCTCTACATTGATTGCATGTACTTTAGGTACACTCCAGATTGGATTCTGGGGTACCCTTATAAGTCCCTAGTATATGCTATACTATGTACCCAGGGCATAGGTACCCCAGAGGCCTCCCAGGGGCTGCAGCATGTATTATGCCACCCCTGAGAGACCATTTAAAATGACACCACAGGTCTGCTACTGCAGCCTGTGTAAGGTGGTGCATGCACCCCTTACGTAGATATAGGTTCACTATATCTATCCTAATCACTGCACATATAAACCTATCAGTCACCCCTATGGCAGGCCTTATCAATCCGAAAGGCAGGGTGCTGGGTTTTATTTGAGAGGGTGCCCATGCATGAGCAGAGACCCTCTGCAGCCTCCGGAACCTATTCTCCGGGGTTGTTTGTGATGCAGCCAACCATATATACTTAAGTGCATTATAACCTCGCTGTAAATGCTAACTTTAATATGGCTGCATGGAAACATGTTGTGTTTGGTGTCAAACACCTTGGAATCATACCTCCACACCAGTAACTGGTGTGGGAGGTATGATTCCACCCTCCTAGAGGGAGAAATATGACAACACCGGTAAACCCGGTACCAGCTTCACAGAACCCTGGCATCACAAAATGGATGCTGCCAGCCACAGACACGAGTCTGCCCTCCTGCTGCTGGACGAAACTCCGGCAGGGGAAGGCTTGACAATAGGTTTCCTGTCACAGGGAGGTGTGACCACCTCCCAGACAGGATTTAGTGAATTGGGGCTGGGTGGGTGCACTCTCAGAGTGCTTTGATGTTTGCACTGGGGCACATTTGGTGTCCCTGTGCATAGTCCAGCTCAAACCGGTTGCAGGAGCCATTTGCTCCTGCTCTGGCGCGAAACTGGACAAAGGAGCCACCCCTCTGTCCTGACCCTCCCATAGGTGGGTCCCCAGAGTTTGTCCCACCCCTTCCTTGGGTATAAAGTCGGAACCCCTGACTACAGGACTTTAGATATTACCTGGACTAAACTCTGCTACAGAAACCAAGTATCCTTCGACGATCTACGCTTTGCTGGACAACTGAAGAATCTCCCTTGGAGTAAATGAGTTACTCCCTTGCTGAGCAGGCACCTAAACGCATCTGACCGGTTTGCATCTCCGAAGCTCCCGAAGGACTCCTAAGATGTCTGCAACACAGGAGGTGGGTTCCCGAGGTCTCCGAGGTCGATCTGCGCTCTCAGCAATTCTGAGGCCCGTATCCCTCGTGGGGACCGTGAAACCCGTACCCCTGGGCACCGTGTACATTTGCAGCAGCATATGCTTTTCGGCGATCCCTGAAGCTGTGCTTTGGGCTACTTGTAGTCCTGACCCCGAGCAGTAATTACACCGAAGATTTCCGGCCTACACTCCACGAGTGTTCCGTGGGCTGGTATTTAGTGATTCAGCTCGAGGTCCCTTCGCGATCCCTGGTCTGTTGGCCTGTGGGTTCCTGAGAAGGCAACTTTAACTTTCAGTGGGCTTCCCTGGTTGCTCCAGACGTGCCCTGACTCTCCATCGCTTGGGGAGTCCCCAGGACCTTGCTGGTCTTCGCAGAAGCATCTTTCCTCTGACCGCGTGGGTTGCCGTTGCCAAGGCTTGTTGGTGTTCCATCCGGACACTGACCCCCCCAGCACTCGACATCCTTTGTGGGACAGCTCGAATCCGGACTGTGGTCGTCGCAGACGTCTCCTGGTCCCCGTGGCTGCAGAGTCAAGCTTCACCTCATCTCACCTGAAGCACCCGACACCGGTGGGCATTCGATTGCTGCGCTCCTGGTCACGTGAAGTGACCCAGACTTTGTCCCCTCTGCTTTCAGGTTCTTCTCATCTCCGATCCAGGCTTGGATCACACCAGACACTTTCCTTCTCCACGACAGCAGTACTTTTTCGCATCACGCCATTGAAAACGACGAGGGTTTCCGACACCACTTGACCCCTATGTACCCCGGCTCCTCTGGGATAGGTAACACGGGTACCTCAGTACTCTCTAGGGTGCTGGCCTTGGAACCTTCTATGTTTAGCTGGGTTTGCTTAAAGTCCTCTCCTAAGTGTCCTTAATCTTTAAATTTCCAACCGCGACTTTCCCATAGAGTTGTACGGAGCTCGCGTCTGTGTTCCCACACTGCACCCGTCCTCCATGGGTCCCCTGTGTCACTACCTTGGGTGGTTCCTTGGGGTCCCAGCGATTCTACGTGCTCTAGGCACTGTGTCTAGTCAAGTCGTGGTTCTTATACCACTTTCTTAGTATATGGTTCGGTCTCCCCCTGGAGCCCGCTGTGTATTGTACTATTTACTGTCGTTCTAGTGATTTAATATTGTTCTCTAATCTCATAAAGAGGTTAGTAGAGCGTGTTTAGTAATAAATACATATATTTTATATACACCTGGTGTGGTTCTCCTTTCATTTGGTCATTCAGGAGGTTATATACTGGTAAAACAAGCTGCTTTACATTCCTTCGAGACTTACCCTGAAGGCTGCTCTCCATAGCTACCACTAGGATAGCTTTCAATAAAGGTTGTCTTTAACCTAATCATCAATAAGGGTCGTTTGGACTGGTGCAAGGTGCCCACTTTAATTAGTGGACAGCATATAGCAGGCCAACTTCTCACAGTGGTGAAAATAGGGTCCAGGAGGTGTACGGCGACATAAATGGGTCCCTTTACTCGCTGGGTGAAGCCTAGGATTCCAAGGTCTTCAATGAGTGCTTTTGAGTTGAGGTTGACGTGGTCTTCCAGGAGGCAGTTCAGGTCTCAAAGAAGGATGTAATTGCTAGCACTGAGGGCAAGTGGTGCAATGTAGTTTGTGATGGCGTTAGTGAATGGCTCTGGTGGTCTGTAGATGACAGTGCTGCTTAGGGTGAAGTTGGCTGTGGCGTGAAGCTTGAACGCCAGGTGTTCCATGTTGGAGGTTGACGTATCAGTGTAGGGTGTGCAGCTGATGCCGTTCTTGTGGATGATGGTGATTCTTCCTGTGAAATCTGTTTTGCAGGTTCTTTTGTAGTCGGGGGTGAGGGCATAGCGATGTCCGGTGCCAATGCAGGATTCAGCCAGGTTTCCATGAGGAAAGGTAGGTCCGGGGCATTGAAACGCAGCAGGTCACAGGTCTCTGTGGAGTGTTGGGCGAGTGATCGGGTGCTGAAGAGCATGCATGCGAGTGTGGCATGTTGTGTGGATGGTTGCAAGACTGTTCGAGCGAATGAGGTGTTGGGTACTGTCGGTGCAGGTGCGCCTAGTGTTGGCTAAGTGCGTCAAAACTTGCAGGAAGCGCAGGAGAATACTCCCTCTGGGTTTTGTCGTGCGGTGAGGCAGCATCATGTGGAGCAGCTGCTAGGGTCGAGGGTCACAGCGTGGTAGAGACTGGGGTAGAACCAAGCTACTTGGTGCTGGACATCTTGCCTTTGGCGCACTGCGCCCGCCATTAGGTAGGTCCTGGGAAGGGGAGGAGTGATGTCACTTCTAGTGCAGATGGATTATAGGAAATCCAGTGATGTCACTTCCTGTGCAAATGGATAGATGGTTCTCCAGCAGCAACGCACTAAAATCCAGGAATTAATTTTTATCAACTGTAATAAACTGGTGTTTGGGCCAAGTCATGTGAATAAAAGGGCACCAAACTACAAATTTAGAACACACTTAAGTGAAAATTCTGTATCAAAAAGTTGGTGCACTTTTAAATCTAGTATCAAAAAAGAGGAAAATGACAACCTCTGCCTCAAAAACTAAAAACATTCCTAAGAGAGGTGAGAAACCTTTTATTTATAGAATTATCAGAGCCTGGGTCCTGTTTTATTTCAAAGAAATTTACAGTAAAAATTTGTTCCTGCAGGAAGAACTTCCATTTGCATATTTTTTGCAGTGAAAGCCCATACGGCTGAACTGTTCTAAAATAGTCATTTAAAATGAAGAGCAAGTGTTTTTTCTCTTGAATTAGTCTATGGTATAGTTAAATATAGAAAAGCTGAAGAAATTAGAAAACTAGATATATGGATTTAGAAACCACGTTTTAAATTTGATTTAAATGTTTTAGATAATACCCAACGCGTATTTACCTAACAAACTGAGTGTTTGATGGAAACAACTATGTGATTGTGAAAGACCATGTGACAATGCAGAAATATAAACCAAGTAAGCAAGTTCTTCTTTTCACTGTTCGGTATCCCGCATCTTTTTCCGGTTGATTTTTTTACCAAATATTTTGGAGTTGTACCAGTTTAAGAATATGTTCTCCAATTAAAATGCCTTTTTCATTTTTCAAATGCAAATTAAAAATAATCCAAATTATAGTTCAGAATCACTATGAAAACTGGGTGTGTAAAACAATACCAAGTTGATGTAGTTAGAAATCCTGCTTGAGAACCCGCTTTTTAGGTCTCGGCCTGAACCAGCGCTTGCCCTGGTCTGGCCGAGAGTTTTAGTAAGTGGGTTTTGGAAGTGCAAACACTGGCTTTCGGCTGGCGACCAGCTTGAGTTCACGATGGCGTGCACGCGCAGCTGGCATCTGGGTTTCCCATCTCTTCCTCATTTCCTCGTCATGGCTCATTAACTCTCTGGACTCTGATGTTTCAATCGTAGCAGCAGCTCACATTACCAACTGAGGGCCCTGGACTACAGTCACATGAAAAACAACAGCGATTAGCATTGAAATGCAAGCTTTTTTTTGTCTAGTTAGAAATATTGCTTCGGTGGGTTGATTTCACCTTATATCGCTATTTGTTTTATATTGGGAGTCACAGCCTAATTACCAGTATTTTTGTCTCTCACTGTTTTTTTTCTTCATATTTATTCGCGCAAAGCACAAAGCTATATTTAAGGTTACTTTTTCTGCGTCACTTCTCCACTCTATTTAAACTCCACACCCCCCACTCTTATTGTCTCTCTCCTTCTCTCTCTCCCCTCTCTAATTCTCTCTACTTAATTAACTCTCCCCTCTCTATCTTTTTTAGCCTTTCATTCTCTCTCACCCCTTTATCTGTTTCTCTTTCAAACTCCTTCATTCACTCTCTCTCCCCTTCTTTCTCTCTCTCTATCCCGCTCCACTCTTTATTCTATGTACACCCTTTCTCTCTCTTTCTCTCTCACCACCCTCTATAATTGGGCATTATATCTTCACTCTCTCTCTCACTCGGCAACACCACAGCATCACTCAGCGCAACCACAGCATCAATCAGAGCCAGCACAGCATCAATCAGAGCCAGCACAGCATCACTCAGCACCAACACAACATCTCTCAACGCCATCACAGCATCACTCAACGCCATCACAGCATCACTCAACGCCATCACAGCATCACTCAACGCCATCACAGCATCACTCAGTGCAAGCACAGCATCACTCAGTGCAACCACAGCATCACTCAGTGCAACCACAGCATCACTCAGTGCAACCACAGCATCACTCAGTGCAACCACAGCATCACTCAGCGCAACCACAGCATCACTCAGCGCAACCACAGCATCACTCAGCGCATCCACAGCATCACTCAGCACAACCACAGCATCACTCAGCAAAACCACAGCATTACTCAGCACAACCACAGCATCACTTAGCGCCACCACATCATCACTCAGCGCCACCACAACATCACTCCGCGCCACCACAGCATCACTCAGCACCACCATAGCTTTACTCAGCGACACCACATCATCACTCAGGGCCAACACTGCATCGCTCAGCACCACAACAGCATCGCTCAGCGCCACCACAGCATCGCTCAGCGCCACCACAGCATCGCTCAGCGCCACCACAGCATCGCTCAGCGCCACCACAGCATCGCTCAGCGCCACCACAGCATCGCTCAGCGCCACCACAGCATCACTCAGCGCCACCACAGCATCACTCAGCGCCACCACAGCATCGCTCAGCGCCACCACAGCATCGCTCAGCGCCACCACAGCATCGCTCAGCGCCACCACAGCATCGCTCAGCGCCACCACAGCATCGCTCAGCGCCACCACAGCATCGCTCAGCGCCGCCACAGCATCACTCAGCGCCGCCACAGCATCACTCAGCGCCGCCACAGCATCACTCAGCGTCGCCACAGCATCACTCAGCGCCGCCACAGCATCACTCAGCGCCAAGACAATATCACTCAGCACCACCACAGCATCACTCAGAGCCAAGACAATATCACTCAGCACCACCACAGCATCACTCAGCACCACAGCAGTATCACTCAGCAACACCTGAGTATCATTCAGCATCACCTGAGTATCATTCAGCATCACCTCAGCATCGTCTCCGCAACAGTCACCACCACCACCACTACCACCTCAGCATCACTCAGCACCACCTCAGCCTGCTCTCGGAATCTGGCATCTGTTGATTCTCCCCTAGCGTCTGGCCGCTGCTAGTGTTATAATACAGGTACTAGTTCCTAACCTTCACCCTCCGATTGTTTATGCCCCCTCAAAAAAAAAAGCTTTAACAAACAACCATTGCAATAGGCAGAAACAAGTTGCCAGCATTGCAAGAACAAAAGAAAACTGAGGAAATTTTTTATTGTAAATACTTTTTTTAATATGGTCGTTCAGTTTTACATTATGCCTTCTTGGTCATATATAAAGTAACAAAAATGCTTTGGACACTTTTTTATTATAACTTTTCAGCATGCCGCACAGCAGCCACACTTCTCTACAGCACAGCTTGAAGACATTGGCAAAGTCAATAGCTCTGGCTAAACACTTATAAGGCCCCAAAGGCGAGACCTATTGGCTATGCCAATGCTTGTTTCAGTTTCCGTTGTTGCATAACTCTGGTTAAACACTGCAGAGCCTTGCATTTGTAAGAGATATTAGGATAGTCGGAGGCTGAAGGCTTCTGGAACTCAGCCGAATGCTTCAACTTCACCCGATACAGGCTGTAAACTGCCAAGATGTAGTGTTTGAACCAGACTCGATTCCACTCTAATCTGGGCGCATTGCCACGAAAAAAATATCAAGGCACGCAATCAACTTAATTCTTTTTTCAAGAATTTATTTGAAAAAAATCAAAAACAAATTGCAAATCATAAAGCATGCTTAGATTGTATCCGAGTCTAGTAATAGATTTTGCAACATTCTGCTGCCACAACTTACAACGAGCTTAAGTCCTGTCAAACCTGGTAACAGCATTAGTGGGAAGATTTAAATAAAAAACAGGACAGACTCCTCCGATAACATCGCTCATGGATGCCCAGTGTATAATTTCCTTCACTGTCATGGAAGCTATTTAATTTTAATCCACGTATTAACATCCACAAAAACCTGAAAGGGAGAACTTTACTAATCGTGCAAGTTATCCAATTGTACAGCATACTAAACTTTTTCAGCAACTGAAAAAAGTGTTTTAGAGAAGACCATTTTTTTTTTTTTTTTAAATAAAAGAGGCTTTGATAGCACAACTAACATCTAAACAGTCGACAGTCTTGTAGTGTACTTTTTACACATATGAACACACATAGTACATGAGTGTCTGTTAGCTTTGATTCACAACAGTCACCTGAAGGGTAGTTAAAACTCTACACACTACTTCAACAGTCTTTTGGAGAGATGATAATAAAAAATTGGCCCATAATCCTCTGGGCAGACTTTCTACTCTTCATGAACATTTTGATGTAATGAAAAACAAGCATTGGCAAAGCCAACAGGTCTCGCCTATGCAAGGTCTATTGGCTTTGTCAATGTTTAAGACATGTTGAACAGCAGCACAGTTGCTGCGCAGCATGGATGAAAGTACAAAACAAAAAGAGGGCAAAAAAGCACAATGCTGGCAGTGTCATTGCATTTTGTTTTTTTGTTATTTTATTTTCAGCCGAGCTGTACAGCAGTCACAGTGTTGTACAATATGGCTAAAAAACATTGACAAAGCCAATAGACCTTGCATACACAAGACCTTTTGCTTTGCCAATGCTTGCTTGTCGGGAGTGGTTGCATGGCTGAGTATGCATACATGGGTGACAATGAGTTGGAGGGGGCGGATGGTATGTGGGAAGCAACAATGGCGGGATGGTGTTGAAGAACTAGCAACAACAAGGGAAGGCAGACACACCGCAAGCGATATGACGTGCCCAGCACTGGCCAAAATTTCAATCCCATTAAAAGCACTACAAATAAATAGCCAATCGCTTTACCTCCACGCCATTGTGTACATATATGATGTCAGAGAATGATATTTTTGTCCTGATGCGGTTTTGAAGGGGAAGGAGAGTGAGACAACTGGTATGTGCATGTGTGTGTGGGTACTACAAAGAACTGCATTGGTTTTTACTTTGTGTTGGGTAGAGAAACCAGAATTTGTTTCCTCAGCAACACATCTCAAGAATAACATTGCTTTCCACAAGTTAATTGCCAGCCTGTAATTGATGGAGCATGTATGGTTTTTAAACCCCATGCATAGCCCATTCAAGGAAGATGGTGTTTGGAGAAACATTTCCACAGGGAAGTTCTTATAATAAAGCCTTATGTTTTTCATGAAAAGGGTGTCGTTTTTGAAAGAACCCTTTGACCACAATTCCATTTTAGCACTTTGATACACACATATAAAGCTTATTTTTTCTGATCAGGATCTTTTTGTTTGAGGCACCAGGGGTGGAAAAATGAAACAAAACTCAGTATTTACGGTGGTGGGGGGGGACGTGGGGATAAACCTTGACAGGAGGGCAAGCAACAATGGAAGGGGAGGCAAGCATCAACGACGGGGAGGAGGAGTGCAAACAATGATGAGTGGGCAAGGAAAAGCGACGGAAGGGGTCAAACAACAATGACGGGAGGGGGCAGGAGCAAGCAACAAAGGGCAAGCAACGACAACCAGGAAGCAACGACGATGCATGAAGCAAGAAGAAAAAAAATACCTGAATCACAGTGTGAGCCGCAGGAGGACACTAATAAAGCAATTAATTAGTACTTGGTCCATCGAAGGGACAAATACAAGAAGACAAAGTGAAACTGCCACGCACGGACAAATAAGAAGCAAGAAAGTGAGAGAGACGATGAAGCCAACCAATGGTAAGTCATGGGCAAGGCTCTAAGCCCTTTTTACTTTTTTAAGAAAAAAAGATCTTGCTTGCGGGCGAGACCTAAAAATCGATCACACGAAAGCAACTTTGAAATCTTAGATTCTAGAGATCTTGATCTCATAATCACTTACTTACTTGCAAACAACAGCCATGCTGACTAAGATGTTTTTCTCAGCCGCGGTCCGTGCAGGTAACAGCGGTGGGGCTGCGTGGGAGGGGGGGAATTTCGAGGGACGATGCAGAGGGAAAATTATTTATTTAATTTTCCCTCGGCATCGTCCCTCGAAATCTCCCACACGCAGCCCCACCGCTGGTAACTGCACGGGCCGCGGCTGGTTTTTCTATTCAAACTTGTAGACAAGTAACATCAGCATTAATTGCCCAAACTCAGAAAAGCACTGCGCATGTTACACCTAGTGTGTCAAACACAGGACATTCACAAAGAAACTTCAAGGTTCAAAGGAAAGTTTCATGCCAATCAACTGAGATAGCATAAAAATTAAATAAAAACAAATGTTCTTATATTCACAGCAAGACTCAAAAGATGCACAGGAGATTGGACCTGACTAAATACGACCACAAACAACCCTAATTGCAAACATGTCAAGATTAATACGCCCTGGATTAGATATCATCCTTTTTTTTGTTTTTTATTTATTTTTTTACACATTTTAATGAACAATTGAATAGAACCTGAGGTGTGTGTTGTGGTAAATGGCTTGGATGAAACTCTTATGTACAATGTTAGCCTTTATGACTGAAGCGTTTGCACAACGCCACAGTGTTTATGGAGGAGGAACCTCCATTACACTGCCGGGGAGAGGAAACTCATAATAAGCTTGGAGGGACCGCAGCAGTCCAGCCAAGCATATTGCGGCCTACTGACCGCCGCAACACTACCAGGGAACGGCAGTTCCCTGGCGGTTGCAGCGGGGCTGTGGTAGTCCCACTGCACGGCGGCGGTCGGGGAAGCAGCAACTCGACATCACCGCTAAGAAGGAGACCCGAGAGCCGCCCCAGGGCCCGGTGTCAACCTGTAGTGAGATTACAGCGTGCGTGCCGATGAGAGGAGGGCTACGCGACCGGACGACCTTTCCGGAGAGACTGTGTCGCAGCGGTGAAGCCTGCGCCCGCCATCTTTGCCCCGACTAATGACGGTGAGAGCGGTGGCGGGTGGTGACGCCGGCGACCCCACTGAGAACCGGGGGTCCCGGGATGCAGCCTCCGCAAGCTTTGGGACAATCTTGAGGTGCTACAGACAAGCGCGGGGTGCCAGCCCGGGGCTGCCTGACCTCAAAATGGCGGCTGTCTCAGACAGGCGCGGTGTGCCAGCCCCGGGCTGCCTGACCTCAAAATGGCGGCTGTCATCGACCTTCACCAGGATCTCTAGGCAGCTCTGAACGGAGGGCCTCCATAGAACAAACATACACTGGTGACCATAAAACAGCAGCAAATGCTGAGTCCTTATCCCGGGGACCATCGCCCTAAAGTCATGCATGCCTGATTTAGAGTTATTCCATTGGAGGCCAAGGACCATCAGTACTAAGACAGACAGTACTAAGATGGCTGCCGAGCTGGAGCTGGACAAAGAAGCTCCCAGGGCCGGGATCATTAACATTTAAATATCCCGCCGATACCCTGCCATCCACCAACATTTGTAACCAGCAACGCTACTAGAAAGGAACATAAATCGCTCTCTCACAAGCAATTCTTAGCTCTCCTTGGATGCAGCAGGAGTTCCCTTGATGACCAACTCGTCCCCCCAGGGACTATGAATTCCTGCCTGTGATGACTCCCTCGGCACGGGAAGCATTGCTATCGAGTGCATATCAACCCTACAGTAAGTCTGGGCTTCCTGTAACTCCGGGATGGGTGCTACCAATTTGATTTATGACGATGCCCCCGGACCGAAACCTTGAGCATTGTACACACCACGGAGCCGGTTCAACAGGGCCCATGCCCGGTGGAACTTTGATGGAACTTTCGATGGACTTTTGACGATGCCCCCTGGGCGGATACCAGAACTGTTTGTACTTACCTCAGTGCACGAGCAACCCTGGCCAATGCCCGGTGGAGCTGCCATATGCAGCTATAGAGGAGTCTGGCCCTCGTTTCACCCCCACGGCCGTCACCTACCCAGCCGGTCATCTGACATTGTTTTCCTCGTTTCCCCGTTGTGTTTCCTTCCCTCCCCCTCCTCCTCCCTCTGTGATTCTTTGATTTAATTGATGTAACTATGTAACCTGTAACTTGCTGATCCTCTTGTAAAGCGCTCTGATACCTCCGGGTCTAGCCAGCGCTATATAAAACTTTTAAAATAAAATAAAACAAGGTTAGAATATACTCCCTTAATTAATAAAGTACTTTGGGGCTTTGCCAAGAGCAGTTGTCAGAGAGTAGACAGTGCTATTAATATTACATATGTGCTATCAAACTCTTCTAGAAGCAACATATTAAACACTTTAAGAGACTACAGTGACCAGAAGTCTGTGCCTGTTTGGAGGTGGAGTAGGAGGCAGGGCATCATTTTTAAGCGTTATCAAGAGCGCACTTGATTCCCACTTCGTGGGCTGGGCCAAGAGCAGACCTGTCTGCACCCATAACAGCCTAGAAGAGGCTGGGCCACACCATTTGGCTCTTCATCTTACATCACTCTGTACGAGATAAGATGGGCAAGAGAAAACTAATCCCTCCTGCTGCAAGTAAACCTTGTACACAGTCTAGCCCAGTGATTGTTAACCTTTTGATTTATGTGGACCCCAACTTTATCATTACAGGAACTTATGGACACCCCCACTAAATCATTATTGAAATCCACAAACCCTCACAAACAAATATAAAAAAGAAAAAAATCAAAGTTTTAATTTTATTGGGAAGATTGGAAATTTTCTAAATTCATTTGAGGCCACTCATCGTCCATACTATATTCTGTTGGATACACTCACTTGCACTGCTCCCACAAATCAATTTGAGAACAATATTTTTTAGCTTTCTATTTCCTTCATAGTTACAGAATGTTTTAAAAATTTTAATTTTACATGCTTCTTATTTATATATAATTAATTAAACTGTTAGTGTTATTTAATTTTCTAAGACCACTGGTCTAATTAACACCTTAGCAAACGTTTTGTCAAGCATCATGGGGGTAATAAAAAAAAAGATTAATTTAGCTAAGGCAAGAATTGAGGCCTCCACATTAGCGTCTAAACCTGCCCATGGCAATATAACTTCAGGTAAGACCTCTGGGTCATAGCCCGCCAAGGTTACACCTGGTAAAAGAAGGACAATAGGAAATTTCTAGGAGTCTAGTGATCCTTTATTAATAGACACTGCTTCACCCCCACTTGCCAATAAGCCACCCCTAGCCAAAAGTAGAAGAATGGCCCTATGACTGACTTGCATTCTCAGCATCTACCGCCCACAAAACCGATTACCACATAACGGGACGGGGTTTCAGAGGGTGACAACTTGAATGCCGATTTTATGGCCCTGCAAGACGTCATCAACAAACACAAGCAAGTTTTAACCTTTTTAGTCATATTGGACAATTTAAATTCTCAGGTAAAGTTGGTGGAATCAACAGTAACCACATGCTTGAACTCTATTAAAGCTATAAGAGTGAATCAGTCTCCAATGCCCAAATTTCCAACAGCATTTTAAAAACAGATACTTCAACCACATGGGCGCGGGGGGGGGGAGGGTGCAAAACAATGGGCTGCCTATCCCCATATGTAAGGACATGGCAGTTGAACCCTAAAACGGATATTGTCATAAAAGAGGGTCAAGATAAGGTCCAAGTACTGTTATCAGACCTCAGAAAGCAGGAGGAGCAAGAGGGCCCTTACATGGTAATTCATCTGTCTTGGATCTTCCCCCAGAAGCCACCTCTTATTTTTAGTGTTGACTAATGTGGCAGCGATCGAACAACGGCAGAATGAGAGCTGGCCTAGCAAACAAATAAGGCTGTCCACTGGTTGGGGAAATACGGGGCCATATTGACGTTATTTTTAAAGATATTATAATGGTTTATCGAGTCGAATTGGTGGGAGAAAATAAAAAACCTGTACATGGGATTGTATTGTTATAAACTTTAGATCGCCGTCATTGACTGAAATGATTTTAAACAACACAAGACAACTCGATCACTATTCCTCTGAGGCTACTGTGATTTCGTTAGGGCTTTAAATAAACCTGTTGAGCTTACTCCGAGTGTTGATGCCCTACAATTTAGACCTCCTAAGGCTCATTTGCAGGATGGGTTCAATTGCCCAGTAGCAAACCGATTTAGTTGTTTAAGCTCATATGACTGGGTAGAATGACTCCCTGCTCTTGCTAGTTCTTTCAATGATAGAAGAATCTTTCATCAATACTCAGACAATCTGCACTGCCTATACAGCAGGGGGAGGAGGGGGAATCAATACCGAGTGACCCAATGGAACATTTTAAGAATGTGTCCACCCTAATGTCTGTGAACATTGTAGGAGCAGGTCTAAGCCAGCCTCAGGTCTGCAGGAGAGGTGAAATGGGTAGCTCCATGGCTGACATGGGCATCTTTTTTTGGAAATGTAGTGGAGTGAAGAACAAATTGAATAACCAGGATTGGGGTAATATTATTGAAGGATTTCTCATCCACCGTCTTCAGGAAACTTGGGCGATTGAAAGCCCCCATATCAATTGGGTGAAGAATGTCCATTTGCCGGCAAATCAGTCTAATTCTGGCAGATCGAAAGGTGGTCTATTTCCACCTTGGTCACAGGCAGGGTTTTCAAGTAATTTGCGTGCAATCCCTAATCCCAAATTATAGGTTTGGAGTATACGAGGGGGGCTTGTTTTGTTAGTGTACATTTTTATAATAATTTTCTTAATACAGACGGAGCATGTGTGTCACATAACTTGGATAATGATCTTTGATCTTTCAAATATAGGAGCGGGCAGGAACTGTATTAAATTTGGGGAGATGATTTCAACACCCATCATTCACTAGCCAGAGGTTTGTGGGTGCTTAAATACAGAGAGGGCAACACACAGACCAATTTTTCCACAACAGTCATGGCAATCAGATTAATCACCTGTTCGGAAAAAAAAAAAATTGTTGTTCGGAACGAAGTAGTGACTCCTAATGTTCCAGTTGTTAACATGTTTATAGGTCGAGGATTGGGCAGCACAATTGATTTTTTTTAAATTTCAGTTATCCTGAACCAGTATGTTCGTTCTTTCAAGATGCATGTAAACCATTTCAGCAATCACCATGCACAAAGCATTGGGTTAACTGCGGAGTCATGTGGAAATGTGGCATGTCATGTGGCTTTGGAACAAGTCGGGGGATTGAGTGCTGAGAAGTGAAGGCCGAGCATTTAATGGGATAAGATTAACATCAAAGGGCTTTGAAGTAAGCTTATAAGGGATACTTTTACCTATGTTTGCACACACCTAGAGGAACATGCAGGTGATGCAATAATAAAACAGGCCTTTGGTGAGATCAAGAGGTATGTGAAGGAGGGTCTTACAAGGTCCAGGTCAGCAATGCCTTCCAGGTCTAAAGGGTGGTTTGTCCACAACTGTACAAAACCTCATGCAGCTCTACTCAGGGCCTTAAAGAGACCTAGTAGGTCATAAACAGAAATATCATAATGTAGAAGGATCTACAAGTCTACCATCGATTTAAAGAAGACATCTCTTTAATTTGAAGCATGGGGCATGTTGGAGGCAGCGAGTCAAGAAAAGGATATTAGTCTTTTGGTGTATAATAAATCATCCATTCTTCAAGGAGTAGAGTTCTGGCCATGGAAGTGGCAATCCCAGGTCATGAGTGGGTTGCTCAGCTCAGCAAGATGTTCGCGGTATCTAGTGATGATGAGGGGGATACTTGTAAACCCCGGGCTCACATAAATCCATTACCCACTTCTCAGGGTGGCATTTCAATTTAATTTACTCTGAATTAAGTTGCCACTGAGATTCTCAAAAATACTAATGGATATTAGGAGACTAACTAACATACTCACCTCTGTGGGTAAATCTGATAAAATTCTTGCCTGGTTACAATCGGTCATTATACCCATATACAAAAAGGGCAATCACAAAGATCCTGGATGCTTTCGCCCAATATCCTTTATGTATTCACTAGTTAAGGTTTCAGGAAGTGTACTTCTTGCAGATTACAGTACTGGGCTGAAGGAAACCAGGTCCTTGCAGATATACAGTATGGTTTTTTGAAGGGGTCTGGGTACAGAGGATCAGTGCCTTAATCTCACTTTATTAATTTTGCGATATAAGGCCATGAAACAGAGCAGAATTTACTTAGCGTTTATGCACTTATCCAGCGCATTTCCTTATGTCTCACATAGTAAGCTCTGGCAATTGCTGGAAGAGGCTGGGTTGGACTGGTTAATTATTAATCTAACAAGGGAAATTTATAATGGCTCTACATCTAAAATGCGATTTGGCATTGGGGGGAATGCTTGGGCGATTTTCGTATAAATATAAGGGTTTGACAGGGATGTGTTTTTGTCCCCCTTTCTCTTCACCTCCTATATTAATAACCTCCAGTGGTTGTTGGTGGCGAGGTACAAGGATATGCCCCAGATTGGTCAGCAACCAATCCCGGCACTATTGTAAAAAGATGACACGGTCCTCATGGGCCACCCTCGAGTAGCCCTCCATAAGCTCCTGGATAATTTTCTGGTATTTATGAGGCAACTGGACCTTAGAGTTAATTTAGGTAAGACCTGTGGCACTTGTGTGCCCTAGCATCATAGATTCCTAGTGAGCAATGTGCAATTAAAACATAACACAACTTTTTCCTAATTGGCGGTTAGGTGGAAGCAGCATGTGAACAACAAAAATGACCAATTCACGAGGACCATAGCTTTTCTCTTTGCTTTCTACACAAAGTTGGGTCTTAGGTCCCTTAAACAAATGTCCACAATATAAAAAGGTAAATTGTATTTTAATGGGCACTTACAGGGCGGGCATTTGGGGGCGTGTTAAGGCACCGGGCCCACAGATTTTTGAAAAAGCCTACTTCAGGAGAATGTTGTCACTTTCTCAGAGCTCGGCATCCTTTCTATGTCACAGAGAATTGGATCTTCCATACACTGAAGATCTTATTAGGCTTCATTCATTATTACTGTGGCGCAAGGTCTGGACTAATGAGGAAGCTAAACTGAATAGATCAATTATAAAGGATTGTCTAGCATTAGATAGGGTTTATAATATTTCCTGGCTGATGAACATTAAAACTTTAACTTATAAGCTGGAGAGAAGAGAACTGTTTGGAAGTCCATTTACCTTTAGTACACCAAGTTAAGTCTGAGGTCAAGCATATGTGCCTACGGTTGTTGGAGGAGGAAAGTATGAATTTAGCTAAATCTAAGACCTGTATTAATTCCGATCTAGATTTATCACCCACTGTGGCTATATAATCCTATTTCATTTTTTACAAGATTGCCAACAGAGATATTTACTCACTAGGTTTAGACTTCCCCCACTTAATGTTTGGTCGAGATAGCTTGCTAAATGCCTTTGCGACAATTTTTTAACTCAAAGTTCTTTTATGTTGTGCCTAGGGCCATTTTTATTAAACCTATATGGAGGAAATGCCTGTTCTGAAATTGCATCCCTGCGTTATCTTTTTCAGCGGCAATCAGAGCTAGCTGAGGTGTGTTTTGCTGTTGCTACTTATTTACGTCATGTACATTGCATTAGAAAACATTTAGTCGGTATGGGTTAGCCTTTATAGTTAACAAATAAATTGCATTTATTAATGAAATAAATTGCATTTATTAATGACATACTGCTGAAATGTATCTATATTATGCACAGCCAATTTTCCATTGTAATTTATCCCAGAATTTATTATTGTAAAAATTTGCTTACATATATCATGATTATTTTTTTATTGTATTAGAAATTATTAAGTTGTACATTTATGGTTTTATATTTATAAAACTGAATAAAGTTTTGAATTGCTTTATTAATGCTTGAGTCTACAAATCAATAAATACAAACCAGAGCAAACATGATTTAAAATAACAGATTATACACACATATACATAAACTCCCCTAAAAAGCGTTCATGTTTCAGTTAATGGTTTGATTCTCGCATTTAGCTATAATTTTTCATTTCTTGGAAAAACAGATCGAACGATACATACAATATGGTATAGCATTTTAACTAAGTCTAAAACCGATAAAATTGTCTAAAAACACCACCATTTATTCTTTCCAAAATGAAAAATTAATTTTAGGTCATAAATAACTCGTTTTAAAATTTTATGGAGCACAATAGTCAGATGATGAAAATCTATAAATACAAAATACTGATATGCCAAACTTTGTGCAAGTTTTTCTCATTGGATCGGTCTTTGATTACATAAATAAATGTAACTTCAGACACAATCCATTCCAGCCTGGAGAAGGCGGAATCTCCCCTCAAATTCTCTATAATCAAGCATTAGCACCCAAAGATCCAAAAAAGCACAGGTGATGATACTAATTGCTCATTGGAGAATTCCCACAACAACAACCCAGCAGCTCCACACAAGGGTTAGGGGTGACCACACTTTTAACACACTCACTAAGATGTCAAAAGAAAAGAGGAGATTCCATGCAATTTCTAACATCCACTTACTAACTGCTACAAATCCCTCAAAAAGAGAGTGAATCTTGTGCATATATCGGAATTCAAAGATATGCTATGTAATTGCTGAATAGTAAGATACAATCAGTTACAAAAGTAATATTGGATAAGGCTGACATTACAGCTAAAAGGGAGGCACTGTATTTAATGATTAATGTTCCTCCATCCAGTCACTGTAAAATCTATTTCAATCTTGACCTCTCATGATACTATGGATTAGAACATTCTCTGGATCTATAGTAGCATTTGCATGAAAATACACCCTAGAAAAGAACTATTTGATGGGTTGCTTTTGAAAGACCATATTAAGTGCTAAAGCTTGTTCAATAGTAGGGTGCAAACTATAATTGTTACAAACTGCAGATACTTAAAGACGCTCCCTGGTGTTACGTAGCCAACCTTTTTTTGGAGATTCCTGATTGTGGAACCTGCTAGCGCCTACTAGTGGTTTCAGTTCTCATCCTCCCATAGATTTCCACTGTAAAAGGTCTTATGGACCATCTAAGGTAAATAAACTTTATGCCACTGAAGAATACAACCATATCGACTTAGCTGTCAAATTTTATCAATTTGTCACAGGTTTTACAGAGATCTCATCTTCTTAAACAATTTCAGCTACAGAAGTTGGAAACAAGGCCAAACTACAGTCTACCATCATTTTATATATTATTACATAGAATTGAAGGTTTATATCAACTGTATGGACTGACAGGATGCCATCAGAAAACTGTTTTTAAGATAGATGGGACCAGCTCCAGCTTTCCACATAGCCTCCTACAAGTGCAGTGAAACAGCTATTAAGCTATTGGAAAATTCAAGAGTGTCTTCAGGGGGCAATTTGAATTCAAAATGAAAATTAACTAAGAGAATAGTAGTTTAGGTAATCTGGTGCTAGTTTAGTTAATCTGGTCCTAGTTTCAAAACTAAATCTGCTCACAGTATGATTCAGACCTTCCAACTGCTTTGGCATTCTAGGAAGAAACAAACTAGTCTCAACAAATAACAGCACGCCTTCTATATACTTGAGAAGGGCTCTTCAGTTACAGCATGTGTACTGGGTACACTGATACAAGGCAGAACAAGCTGCATCAGAATTTAGAATAAGCCATGCATGCTGAACTAAGAAACTGAGGTAATCACCGTGCAGACACAGACGCGGCTTATAAAGTTTTCATGTGGCACACCAAAACAAGACTGCTGAGAACAGAGAGCAAGCCAGGTCAAAAGATATTCGAGTTTATGTGAATTATTTAAAATGGCTTTATTTATACCGCCAGGAAGCTCGTGCAGTTGAAGCTCACAGAAAATGAATCGTCTGTTTAAATCACATCCAACAGAAGCACCAAGTAGTTGAAAAAACCTACTGAAGGGGTAATGAACTACTCCCTTGTTCAGAGATGATGGCTCCTCATCTTCTGTATCCAGGTCTACCGTTTACACCTATAAGCGCCTGCTTAAGGCACAACGTCAGGTGTATTCACAGTTCATTGCTGCAGAATCAAAATAGCTGCCAAGGTTTCAGATTGCTTATGTGTGACATTTTCATAATTTCCCTGTAATTATGAGTGGCATTCAAAGACTATGAGTGACACTTTTCCACGAGCAAAATCAACGAATGAAGACGAGGGAAATATATAAATATCAGAAATTAAACCTTTTTGAGCAAGGAGAAACTCTAAAAAGATTTTAAAACTGCTGCAAAGCAACAGAAATGGAATGGCACGAACGTAGTGCCCGAAGTCGAGCTGGGCTTAGTCTGTAACATGTGAGAGGCCCCAACAAGGATCTCAGCTGCCTCAGCCTATATCATAAATTAATAATGGAATCAACAGTCAAATAACGCGCGGACTTCGGCCGCCTCAGATGGCACGGCACTGGGCAAGCCTCAGGAGAGGTTGAGGCACACATAGCCTAGGTCACACAGCCAGATGAACAAGTTTCTTACCTTCAGTAACGATATATCTGTAAGAAACAGTAGTTAGTTATAGATTCCTTACCTTAGAATTACCCCCAGGCGTCAGACTGGATCCGGAAAGTTTTTTCGTCAGCAGTACCTCTGCGCGTCGGAAGGTGGCGTCGGTCGGCTCCGCGTCCGTCATCGGCGTCGTGGTCGCCGAGATGACGTTGCGGCAGCTACTTAGACGCCGCCCCTGAGCGCTGACGTCAGTTCTGAACACGACTTTCCACGCCAGAAGCAAAGAGCCATGCAAGACACTGACCACTGGTGCACAAAACTAGGGCCCTGAAAGGATATCCTTAACCCTAGAAATCAGTTCGCAGAACGGGGAGGATGGGTGGGGCGGTAAGGAATCTATAACTAACTAATGTTTCTTACAGATATATCGTTACCGAAGGTAAGTAACTTGTTCATCTGAAAGAAACACGTTAGTTATAGATTCCTTACCTTAGAATAGATACCCCAGCAATACCAACCCCGGAGGTGGGTCTGCGAACCAAGATCACACCAGAAAATCCTGGAGAACAGAACGGCCAAAGAAGCTGTCTCTCCGGACTTGATTGTCAAGGCAGTAGTGTTTGGTAAAGGTGTGCAACGAAGCCCACGTAGCTGCCTGACAAATGTCATTCAGAGGAACTCCACGTCCCAAAGCAGTAGTTGCTGCCGTCGCCCTGGTGGAATGGGCGCGCAGCCCTACTGGAGGCTCCTTCTTTGCCAAAGAATAACAGGCTTTGATACACAAAACGACCCATCGGGAGATAGTCCGCTTGTGTACGGCCCGACCTTTCTTGGCGCCCACGTAGCCAACAAAGAGCTGGTCATCCACAAGGAACTGTTTGGTGCGATCCAGATAAAAGGAAAGCGCACGTTTTGGGTCCAGATGGTGTAGCCTCTCTTCCTCTTTCGAAGGATGCGGAGGCGGAAAGAAGGAGGGCAAAGTGATGGTCTGCCCGATGTGAAAGGCAGTGACAACCTTGGGCAGGAAGGATCGACAAGTCCTGAGAACTACCTTGTCCGGATGGACAGACAGGAAAGGAGGTTTGGATGAAAGGGCCTGGAGCTCACTCACTCTTCTGGCAGATGTGATGGTTACCAGGAATGCAGTTTTAAGCGTCAGAAGCCTCAAAGGACAGTTGTGTAGTGGCTCAAAGGGAGCACACATTAAATAGGTTAAAACTAGATTCAAGTCCCACTGAGGCATAACGAAGGGAATAGGAGGAAAGAGATGAGTTATGCCTTTCAAGAAACGATTAACAACCGGGGACTTGAAAAGAGAAGGCTGATCTGGAAGCAGAAGAAAGGCAGAGATGGCCGAGAGATAGCCCTTGATAGTGCCCAGAGCAGAGCCCTGCTGGGCCAGAGAAAGGAGAAACAAGAGAACCTCAGAAAGAGGGGCAGAGAAGGGATCCACAGCCTTTGCTGTGCACCATGCCACAAATCTGTTCCACCGGCAGGCGTATACCGTCTTAGTGGAGGGACGCCTGGCTGCCAAGATTACGTCACAAACTTCGGGAGGCAGGTCAAAAGGAGTCAGCTGCCGCCGCTCAATCTCCACGCAAGGAGGTGGAGGCTGGACAGGTTCCGGTGGAGGACCGTCCCCTGTTGCTGCGACAGAAGATCCTCCCGAAGAGGCAGACGGGTCGGAGGATCGATGGCCATGTTGAGCAGCTCGGGAGACCAGACTCTTCGTGCCCAATCCGGAGCCACAAGAATGACTTGGGCCCGGTCGCGCCTGATCTTCTTCAGCACTCTGGGCAGAAGTGGTATAGGCGGAAAGGCGTACAACAGACCAGAACTCCACTCGCGACGAAAAGGGTCGCCTAGTGAGTGCCGCCTTGGAAATTCCAACGTGCGGAATTGCTGACATTGCGCGTTCTCTTCGGTGGCAAATAGATCTAACCAAGGCTCTCCCCACTGTTGAAAGAGACCTCGCACCACCTCCGAGTGAAGACGCCATTCGTGATCCATCATGCACCTGCGGCTGAGTTCGTCCACACTGGTGTTCAGGGAACCAGTCAGGTGTTGAACCACCAGGGATATGCCCTGATGTTCCAGCCATGTCCAGAGGCGGAGGGCCTCCTGACATAGGGTCCACGACCCCACCCCGCCCTGTTTGTTGCAGTACCACATGGCGGTGGTGTTGTCTGTGCACACCTGCACTACTCTTCCCCAGACAGAGGGAAGGAATGCCTTGAGTGCAAGACGAATCGCCCGGAGCTCCAGAAGGTTGATGTGGAGCCCGGACTCCGCCGGAGACCAGAGTCCTCTGATCTCCGCCTCTGATCTCCGCCTCTCCCATGTGGCCGCCCCATCCCAGAACGTGTGCTCTGGTTGGGAAAGGGAGAGGGATCTGCCGTTGACCCAATCCTGGTTCGTGAGCCACCACTGCAACTGTCGAGCAGTGCCCTCCGAGATCTGGACGCAATCGGACAGATTCCCCTGATGCTGCGCCCACTGGAACTTCAGGTCCCACTGCAGAGCCCGCATATGCCACCTGGCATGATCTACCAGCAGGATGCAGGAAGCCATGAGGCCCAGCAGCCTCAGGGTCATCCGGACCGAAACCCGGGATAGAGGCTGAAAGATCGGAATCATAGCCCGAATATCCCGGACTCGCTGTTCGGGAGGATAAACCCAAAACCGCGTCGTGTCCAGAACCGCTCCGATGAAGAGGAGCTTCTGAGAGAGAATCAGGTGTGACTTCGGCACATTGATGGAGAACCCCAGCGAATGCAGGAGGTCAGCCGTAGTCTGGAGGTGGGAGACGACTGCCTGGGACGAGCCCGCCTTCAACAGCCAGTCGTCGAGGTAGGGGAAGACTGGAACCCCTGATCTGCGCAGATGAGCTGCGAACACCCGAGGGGCGCTGGTAAGGCCAAAGGGGAGCACGGTAAACTGAAAATGCTCGTGGCCTACCGTGAACCGCAGGTAACGCCGGTGGGCCGGGGATGTGAAAATAAGCGTCCTGCAAGTCCAACGCTACCATCCAGTCTCCAGGGTCGAGGGCAGACAAGACCTGAGCGAGCGTCAACATTTTGAACTTCTCCTTCCGGAGGAAGCGGTTGACGTCCCTGAGATCCAAGATAGGACGTAGGCCCTTGTCCTTCTTGGGTACCAGAAAGTAGTGGGAATAGCAGCCACGACCTACTTCTGGGACAGGAACGCGCTCAATGGCTCCCTTGGCCAAGAGTGCCAAAACTTCCTGTTGGAGAAGTGCCAGGTGATCCTCCGACATGCGGTGGTATTGAGGTGGCATGGCTGGAGGGGTAGCCTCGAAGGGGAGGGAGTAGCCCCTTCTGACTATTTGCAAAACCCACCTGGCCGACATGATGGTGCGCCAGTGGGGGAGGTGATGGCGTATCCTGCCGCCCACTGGCGTGTGATGGGCCTGAAAAGTCGGACTAGGAAGGTTTGGAGGCTGCTGCAGGAGGGGGGGAGGGGGGATTGGTGGACTGGCCCGCCCGCTGGCCCCCTGAACCACGGCGTTGGTTCCCACGTCCCCGGCCGCGCGAGGTTGGATAACTTGCTGCGGCCTGTGGCTCTGGGCGGAACGTAGCGGGGCACCCCTTCAGTAGCCACGAAAGGGGCGAAAAGCAGACTGCGCTGGGCGGCTGTAGAGGCCCAAGGACTTGGCCGTAGCCCATGAGTCCTTGAAACGCTCTAGAGCGTTGTCCACTTTATCGCCATAAAGGCGACGGCCATCAAAGGGCATGTCCATCAAGGTGTTCTGGACATCCCCCGTAAAGCCAGTCGATCTCATCCAGGCGTAGCGACGAAGGGCTACCGACGTTGAAATTGTCCTGCCCAGAGAGTCGGCCGTATACAGCCCACAACGGATGGTAAACTTTGCCGCATCCCTCCTGGCGGCAATAGCCTGGGAGAGCACTGCCCGGGCCTCCTCCGGACACTGAGGCAGCACTTGCGCAACAGAGTCCCACACAGAGACATGCGGTGTTTACCGACCGCAGTCCTAAGCTGGCGGAAGAGAAAATATTCTTTCCAAGATGGTCCAGCTTCTTGGATTCCCTTTCCGGGGGAGCGGTAGGGAATGCGCTCTTGGAAGTGGAGGCTTGGACCACCAAGCTCTCCGGGGTGGGGTGTTGGGAGAGGAAAGTGGGGTCGCCCGGAGCTGGGCGGTGGCGTCGGGCAATCATCCTATCCACGGGAGCCCCCGTGTTGGGCCTGGACCACGTGCCCAAAAGGACGTCAGTAAGGGCCTCATTAAACGACAGCAGGGGCTCCGAAGAGCTCGCAGCCGGTTGAAGCACCTCTGTCAGGAGGTTAGTCCTGACCGCCACCGTAGGAAGCTTGAGGTTGAGGGCCTCGGCCGCCCTACGCAACACCACTGCGTATGACGCTCCCTCCTCTGTAGCCACGGTAGGAGGAGACAACATGCCAAGGTCAGGGGAAGTATCAAGACCACTGGCATCCCCCAGTTCCTCTCTCCAGTCCTGTTCAGATCCTAGCTGATCAGTTAAAGGGTCACCTGACCCCTCCCAGTCCTCCTCCCTATTCCTCAGGTTGCCAGTCTGGCCGAAAAGGGACCCCAGGAGTGAACAGGGGCACAAAAACCCCACTCGGCACCAGATTCGGCGTCGGGCGACGCCGGTCCGGCTCCAACTCGGGATGGAGGCCGGGGTCAACGCCGGCCGGGGACACGACCGGCATCGGTTGCGGTGCCGGAGGAAGCGGCGCCGTTGGAGGTGTAATAAGGTCAACCGGCGCCAATCCGGATCCAGGCCTGGATCCACTGGGGGCCTGCGGCGCCGTGGCCGAAGGCGGAGTAGGCCTAGGCCCCCCAACCGAGTCTGCGGGGCTCGAAGGCGCGCCGGCAGGTTCGGGTCGCCCGAAGATGACATGCATCGCTTCGTAATATTTACGAAGTTGGGCGGGAGTCGCTCCGGGTCACGGGAAGGGGGGGGGAACTGAGTCGACTCCTTGGGCTCTGCACGCGGAGCCGCGGGAGGGGCAACGCCCGCATCCCTCGTCGCGTCAGCCGACCAACGGGGAGAAGTCGAAGAGCAACAATGCTGCTTCGATTTCTTCTTGTGCTTTGACTTACCCTACCCAGAGTGCGAAGACTTCGATGACTTGGACGAGTGGTGATGACTCCGCGATCGGTCCTCGACCTCCCTTGCGACCGGGACCTCGAACGGCGCGGAGCCGACTGCCGGCGCTCAAGCAGCTTTCGGGACCGCTCCCGCAAAGCCTTCGGCGCCATCGACCGGCAGTCGGAGCACGACTTGGGGTCGTGGTCGCGCTCCAGGCAAAAGAGGCACATGCGATGCGGATCAGTAACCTACATCAGCTGGTTACAGGAACTGCAGGCTTTGAAGCCGGGCATCCCTCGTGCACCAGGAGTCGTAGACTCAAAAAAGACGTCAACAAAAGTCGCTCCAAAAAGTCAGTCAAAAAGTGACTGGAGGTACCGCTCTCTCCGGATCTGCGCTGGCTGGCGCGGAAAAAGAAAGAACTGATGTCAGCGCGCGAGGGCGGCGTCTAAGTAGCTGCCGCGACGTCATCCCGGCGACCAAGACGCCGACGACGGACGCGGAGCCGACCAACGCCACCTTCCAACGTGCAGAGGTACTGCTGACCAAAAAACTTTCCGGATCCAGTCTGACGCCTGGGGGTAATTCTAAGGTAAGGAACCTATAACTAACGTGTTTCTTTCAGATAGGCTGTATTATTTAAAAATTAACACACTTAGGTCACTATAAAAAATCATTAACACTGTTGAGCAGCCGACCGCCCCGGGGTCCTGTGCGCCGCCAGCTACCTACGAGTTTGCACCACAGTGGCTCGGAGTCTCGCCTCCACAACGCTAAACAAGTTAGACTAGTGCGCGCCTAGTACAGCTGAAAACTACAGTAAGCATATAGACTGCATGACTGAATTTCAGTAACACAGGGCAGGCAGCTCAGAACTTGATGATTGAATCTGTCATGACCACGCTGGAAAGCACATTTTATTAATAGCAGGTGCGTGTAATGCTTCTTTTTATACCACACAAGTGCAACTAGGAGATTATACCTTCTCTGTCACTCAGGCACTTACTTCTTTGCGAGGCATGCCCGCGCTGCGCAACCGGCGGGGCCCCGTGGCCGGACCGCAATGACTCGTGGACTCCCGCATGATTCTAGCATACACTGTGACTGTACTGGTCTGCGTGCGGCGAGCTTTGTCCTTATATTGCCAGCACTGACTGAGCAGGTTCACGATGGCGAGAGTCAGCTGAAGTCGCTAGTGGGATCTGTCCAGTTGCGGGATCCATATACCAGCCGGGGCGGGCCGCAGCGTGAGTGACAAACTGTGCTGCCATTGCCCACAGTACTGCTGCAGCAGCCACAAATGTATGACATAGCACCTGTTGGCCCTGCAGGCGGAAGAGCGGACCGTCACCCACCTTTTAAAGTGTGTTTTCTCACACGATCTCGACTCAGTAATATCAGTTGGGCACTGATGCCGGACATCAGTTATGCCGTGTGGTCTGTGTAACACTGTAGCAAGCAGAGTACCACTAGCAGCTAGAGCTGAGCTGCGAGCAGATGAGCCAGCCCCCAAGCCTGCCAGGAGCAGTGAGCATGGCGCTGCTTTGCAGCTTTCAGTACTCATTATGCATTATAGCAGCGTTCGGAATGACAGCTGAGGAGGCGCTTTAAAGCGTTATTTTGCATTTCAATGTGTTAATGCAGATCACCACACTGAAATGCGTTAGTCTAATGCCTGATTCGTGGTACTTGGCGGGGCTGAATCAAATGTTCTCAGCTTTACCATGTGCTGGGAATTCACGCATTCAATGTACAGTGATATGGTTGCTAACAGCAATAGGAGAATAGAAAGGCAAAGGTCTTTCTGAATGCAAGAGGTTTTGAGGACTGTCCTGGTTTGTAATATTTGTCAGATTCAAGGGTTTCTTCTGTGGATGATTGGGAAGGCAGGTACAGGAAGCCCAAAGGCATCAACAGGATACCAAGTTTCAGTTGTGTCAACCAAGGTAATTTACTACTGGTGTCACAGAGTTGCCATACTATTGTATTCAAGACACCCTGTCAGTATTTGACTCCCAAGGTTGGAACAACAGAGCAGTACAAGGCTTTAAGGAGTAGGAAACTCAGAACTCAGTTTAAAAAGAAAAAATTATGTAATGCACACACTGTCAAATGTTGCGTACAATAACAAATACATATAAAACATAGAACTGTCAAAACAGTATATCAAATTAATTAACAAGTTTTAAGTGTGAATACTAAGTAAACGCCTCAACGGGGGCCTCACAAAATAACCTGTGTAAATACCTATCCTGAACATTCCACACACGGGGGGATAGAAGGGGAACTAACACCACTAATCTAGTCAGCAGACATTATCTGCACTGTACCTAGTAAAAACATGTTTGCCCCAATATATAAAAGTAGAAATATTTATCTACATGCCAATTAAGCAAGCATATAGCTTTCCACAATGAACGCAATATTGTATTGTATTTATTATTTATAAAGCGTATGTATACATACGGATATAAGAGAAGAGCAGTATTTACAAATTAAAGAGATGAGTGAGATCTGAGGACATGGTCAGAACATTCACAAGGTACAAGAAAGACCTACTGCCTTTGACAAGGCACATTTCAATCATGTATTACAACCCTACAGGCTTCATCATTAACATCACATCTTAGCTAGAGAGCCAACACTGATTTTCAGCCAGGACCAAAACAGTTAAAAATATTACTGACAAATATTTCCCACAAGAAACAACAAATTTGAAACCAGAATTTTGATACCTTGCTAGGGAAGCCACAGATCCTCTATAGCTCCCTTTGTTCACCTATTTTCATAGCAGCCATTCATGAGCTCCCACAAATCAGTCAGCTACAGAGGTGCCCTGCTGCTCCATACACTTACCTTCACACTCGAGATTAGGACCACGAATTTCTTCCTGCCACAGGGCACTCTGGGCTGCTTCTTTGATGCAGCACTGGGTAGTTGAGGCCAGTGTTCCAGTCCCTCGGAGTCACAGCAGGAAATAGACAAGACTTCCATGAAATCATCACTCAAAGGCTCACGATTTCACAATGCTGCAAAGTGGTTTGGTTGTGTTTTACTCCACAGAATACCCACACTCTTAGATGCCACTCCAAATTGTCACAATTCTTTGGCCTGCCTGCACAAATGAGATCTTTTTTATTCTATACTGCATCCTTATATAGGACACTGTTCTAGTCCCCATTCTGCTCAGTGAGTTGGCCTCTTCCCTCAAGATAGATGCAGCACCTGCAGAAGGACCCAAGTCCCTTGCAGAGCTGCTTATTCACCAGGCAGCTGGCTGATGACTTCAAAAAGCAGGCTCTCCTTTGAGGAATTAACATCAATTCCCCTTCTTCACAGGTATTTCCTCCTTCTCCGGGAACTCTACAACTCTCCTTGCAGGAGTCTTGTCCAGGTTAACCCCACCTGGTAAGGAGGTCTGCAATCAAGGACCATGACTCTAGAGCACCAGTTATTTTAATCCACACTGCTATGTGGGCCCTGCCACTGGTCAATGAAAATCCTGGCACATTGATCTGGGTTCATACCCAGTATTTATTCTAGCTTTGCAGACATAGATATACATCTCTGGAGCTGACTTTAAAGAGTTCCTGTCATTTTGTTTATTAGCCTGGTCAAGATAAGGTCGTTATCACTCAAATCTGACAGCAGAAGAAGGTGGAGCAAGAGCTGCTCTTACAGGAGAGACTTGGACAAAGGCACAAGAGAGAGGGAGGGAGGGAGAGGGGTAGGGACGGAGGAAGGGAGGGATGTGGGCAGGCCTGACCATTCAGCTACTGCATATGCAAAACTGTCTGCAGCAATGCCTTTGGGGAAGAATGAAGCAAGAAGCAGGCAGGAAATCTCTCTCCAATTCAAAGGGGCATCTGTATCCCTTCTTCATTTCACTGGAACCTGGTCAACTTCAGAGAACCTCAGGAATGTTCCTACAATCCACATTCCTCTCTTTATCTTCCATTCTGTATACCGTCCACACATGCTACATGTTCACCCTAATCCACACATGGAACATGCACAGTGCACATACTCTCTCTATTCTTGACCAGTGCAACACACCTATAGCCTATTACCTTAGCTGTTCACAGGCAGGTGGCCTCAAACTAAAAGTGTGCCCTATAGGTTACAGTTTATAATCCAATTCTAGCAGAGTTTATTATTTTATTGTTATTTATTATTATTCATTTATTTATTTATTTTTTAGTTTTATATAGCGCTAGCTAGACGCAAGGTTATCAGAGCTCTTTACATGTTATGTGATTACATTTACAAGAGTACATGAGGGGATTCATAAGAGTAAAAAAGAGCAATACATCATTAGGTGATTGTAAAATACAAGGATGCATTGAGGAATGGCATTAGGGACAATATAGGAGACTGAAAGAGTCAGTTGGTCGTCTTGAAGGAACCAGTCAATGAGGGAAACGTAGAGCAGCTTTTGTGTGTGTTGAAGTTGCTGTTAAGAAGTAGAAATTTAAGGTCCCTTTGAAGGAAGGAAAAGAGAGGTTGCACCGGACATCCCTGGTGAGTGAGTTCCAGATTTTCAGAGCATTTCCTGAGAAGGAGCATGCCTGGGACGATTTCTTCTTTAGGTTAGGAAAAATGAGAAGAAGAGCGTTGGAGCTTCTCAGTGCTCGCACTCTTTCTGCTCTCAAGATGTTGGTTTCTAGATATCTGGGTTTGCGGGTGATACAGGCCGTCTTGAAGATGCACTTCCTTTGATGGGAAGCCAGTTGACTCTTGAGGGCAGGAAAGATGTGATCGAATCTATAAATTCCTGTGAGGAGTCTGGCAGCCGAGTTGAGAACTGCTGTAAAGGGCACAAGGTGATATTTTGGAGTTCCTGTAAGGAGAGCATTGCCTTAGTCAAGTTTTGAGATAAGAGATTGCACTACCGTCTTAAGATTGTCTGGAGGAATAAACGTTTTTATTTTCTTGAGTTTATAGTGGGTGAGGTTCCACTGGGGGGCAGCTTACTCCACAGTGGATGTCCAAATATCAGGGGTCAGAAAGCTAAAACTGGACGTTTTCAGATTAGTCAAACCTTATTTTCCCAACTAGGAAGCACAGCTTCCTTATTTAAAAAAAATTAAATCAGGGCTTGCAAGAGATGGCTCTGAGAGTAGACAGGATGAACAGCTAACATTAAAGGTAGCACCTCTGTCAACTAGGAAGACTAGGTATTATTTGTTGCTTTATTGTAGTTATTTCATACAAAACCAAACTAGCTTCAGGGAATCACAGAGCACTTTACAGATGACATTTTTATTGCCATAGCAGCATTGTAACTATGGACCAGTTTCACAAAAACCTGGACAAAACGTTGACAATACTTTGTCCAGGTTTACTCAGTTCCTCCAGATATAAAAGGCAATAGTGGAAATGAAAGCTTTGTAGCTTTCCTAACATACGCCTGTCAATCCTAAAACCAGTACTGCGGAGTCTATGTAGAGGAAACATTCCATAGTGAAAGGGTTAGGGTAAACATGAAATAGCATATTTTCTTTTCATACCAAAGCATTTTTGCATTTGAGAAATCCTTTGCGCTACTGTCCAAATGGGGGCTGTTGAGAGCACTTTCACAAACTCATTGCAGCGTTAAGGTCGACTTGAAGAGGCCTTTGCTTTAGAAGTTAAATGAGTTTGGCAAAAGGCAAAGCAAATGCTTGCCAATGCCCCAAAATATCTATTGAGAGAATACCAATTTTCCTGCCATCAACAGATTTCGAACTTAAGGCACTGCTAGATTTTCAGCAATACTAAGCCCCATCTGAGACACTGAAAAATCACTGATTAAGACTCTGAAATTTGGGGTTTGCAGCTTTTCCGTAAGTACACAAAACGTTCTACAATCGACTCCTCTGCATATCAGTGTGAAGTGCTTGAGTATTTGTATTTTACCCAGCTTTATAGGTTATTGGACGACATTTATTTCGACCTATTTATTTTACTGGCCACTTGTTTCCCTGCCTTTACTTTGAGGCCACATTTATCCAATTTATCAAGTATAAGCGCACATTAGAATTCTGAAATTTCAATTAAATAAAAGTAATGTACTTTTGTTTAAATCGCAGTTCAAGTTACTATTATTAGCCAAAATTTAAAAGTTTATTAATGAACAAGTTACTTACCTTCAGTAACGCCTTATCTGGTAGAGACTATATCTAGCCGCAGATTCTTTACCTTTGAATTTCCCAGGCGTCAGACTGGATCAGAAAGATTTTTCGTGAGCATTACCCCTGCACACCAGTACGTGGCGTCGATTGGCTCTGTGTGCGTCGTCTGCACTGGAAGTGACATGCGTGGCACCTATATAGGCGCCATCCAGGAGTTCTGACATCAGTTTCTTTTCACGACTTTTCGCGCCAGAAGCGCGGAGCCATGAAGAACACAAACTGATGTGGAAAACAAGGGCCCTGAAAAGGATCAGCCATGTCCCTAGAAATCAGTTTGCAGAGCAGGGAGGGCGGGTGGGTCGATAAGGAATCGGCGGCTAGATATAGCAACTTGTTTATTTGATAGAGACTTCTAGCCCCAGATTCCTTACTTTTGAATAGATAACCAAGCAATACAATCCCCAGAGTTGGGCCTGCGGACCAATTTCACACAAGGAAGGCCTGCAGGACCAAACAGGCGAAGTGAACATCCCTACAGACCTGACTGTCCAGACAGTATTGTTTGGTGAAAGTGTGCAGGGAAGCCCACGTTGCTGCCTGGCAGATATCCAGGACCGGAACTCCGCACGCCAACGCAGTGGTCGCAGATTTAGCTCAGGTAGAATGAGGTTGGCCAGTGCTTAGCAGATTTTGATGCAGAGCATGACCAATTTAGAGATGGTCCGCTTTTGCACCGCTGGACCTTTCTACGCACCAACATACCCCACGAAGAGTTGGTTGTCCACCCGTAACTCTTATGTGCGGTCAAGGTAGAACGACAACGCTCTTTTTGGGTCCAGTCATTGGAGTCGCTCTTCTTCTTTAGAGGGATGTGGTGGAGCAAAAAAGTAGCAAGGTGACAGATTGTCCTACATGAAATGGGGGGACCACTTTCGGTAGAAAGGAGACCCTTGCGCGAAGCACCAATTTGTCAGAATAGACAAGAGAGGTAATGCGGCTTAGATGCAGTTCACTAACTCTATGGCCAGACGTAACTGTCACAAGCAAGGCTGTTTTGTCAGAAGTCTGAGGGGACAATTATAGAGAGGCTCGAAGGGAAAGCACATTAAACAAGCATTTGCAATGCAATCAGTCTTGCCTTTGGGACCTTATATGTATTTAGCTATGCAGCACATTAGCCTGGGTGCTGAAACATCTACTGTTCTTTAACACGGAGGGAAAGTAAGCACCAAACTGCGTGACACGCTAGATATGGGAACACATGGAGAGAAATATTGCCTTTCAGCGGAAATGGTATAGTCCAAAGCTCTGTTTTTAATATAAAATCAGGGCCTTCGGTGGTCATATTACTGGAAATATAAGATTTGAAAAAAATATTATTGTCTACGGGTGCTCGTGGAAGACAATTTCTATGGACTGGAATCTAGAGAATGCTAAAGTGGTTCTGGTATTTTACTGACCTCTGCTGGTCGTTTTCTATCAAGAAAGTTAAATAGAGGCAGTTGAACAGAAAAAAAAGTACCTAAGCGGAAGCAGACAAGTCCTAGGGCTTATCTCCAGAGCTCACAAAGTACATACACATATAAGTATATACTAAAGTATATACAAGAGGTCTTGAATGCGGGACCTAAAAAGTTAAAACCAGATTAAGGTCTCACTGAGGCATAATAAATGGTGAAGGATGGACAAGACCTTTTAAGAACCTATGTATAATAGGGGACTTAAACAAAGAGGGTTAGTCAGGCAGCCACAATAAGGCTGAGAGATAGCCCTTAAAAGTGCCCAAAGCAGAGCCCTGCTGGGCAAGGGAAAGAATGAAGAGTAAGACTTCAGAAAGGGGGGGGGCAGAAACACCATGCCACAATTGTTTTCTAATGGCAAGCGTATACCACCTTGGTGGAGGGACGCCAAGCTGCCAAGATGATGTTACAGACTTCGGGAGGAAGGTCAATAGCTGTCAACTGTCGCTACTCAATATCCAAGCAAGAAGGCGGAGAGTGGACAGGTTTGGGTTAAGAATCTTCCCCTGCTGATGCAACAGAAGATCCTCCCAAAGGGGCAGCCTGATGGAAGGATCGATAGCCATGCTCAGGAGCTCTGGATTGCAGAGTCTCTGTGGCCAATTCAGAGCCACAAGGATGACTTGGGCCCAGTCGTTCCTGATCTTTTTGATAACTCTGGGCAGGAATGATATGGGTGGAAAGGCATACAGGAGGCCTGAGCTCCACTCGAAATGAAAAGCATCTCCAAGCGAGAGCCGCCTTGGATACTCCAGCAAGCAAAGCTGCTGACTTTTTGCGTTCTCTGCAGAGGCAAACAGATCTAATGAAGGCTCTCCCCACTGTTGAAAGAGACCTTGCGCTACCTCCGAGTGGAGACGCCATTCTTGATCCACCAGGCATCGATGGCTGAGTTCGTCTGCTCTGGCGTTGAGAGAGCCCACCAGGTGTTGAACCACCAGGGATATGTCCTGCTGTTCTAGCCATGTCCAAAGGCGCAGGGCCTCTTGATAAAGGGTCAACGACCCCACCCTGTTTGTTGCAATACCACATGGTGGCAGTGTTGACAATGAAACTTGTACCAGCCTTTCCTTGATTGAGGGTAGAAAAGCTTTAAATGCCAGTCGTACCGCACGGAGCTCCAGCAGGTTGATGTGGAATCCATATTCTGGCGAAGACCAGAGTCCTCTGATCTCCACCTCTCACAGATGGCAGCCCCAACCCAGGAGTGATGCATCTGTCACTACTACACCACTATTAGATCTGGTTGGGGAAGGGAGAGAAGTCTGCCTCTGACCCAATCGGGTTTCGTTAGCCACCACTGCTGATCTGTGGCTGTTTCCTCCGAGATCTGGACCATGTCAGAGAGATTCCACTGATGCTGTCCCCACTTGAACTTAAGGTCCTACTGCAGAACCCACATATGCCAGCGGGTATGTGTCACCTGCCGCATGCACAAAAGGAAGCAACAATATCTCAACTGGTATCATTAAGGGAGTCAATTAAACAAGTATGTGCAACACATTACAAGGAAAGAAAAAGGGAGACTCATGATACGTTTTTGAAATGTGCACATGGCATCATATAATTAAGGTAAAAATAAATAAAATGGTACAGTTGTAGCAGCACTGTAGGCATAGAATGCATAGGCAGCCCGAATTGGACTTGGTGCACAAA
Organism: Calotriton arnoldi; assembly: GCA_963921515.1. Taxonomy (NCBI): domain Eukaryota; kingdom Metazoa; phylum Chordata; class Amphibia; order Caudata; family Salamandridae; genus Calotriton; species Calotriton arnoldi. Next base: position 331,238 of record CAWUFW010003935.1, read on the forward strand.
AAGTGCTTGTGACACATAAAAGTGGCGACGCAAGTGACAATGTGAAATCAGCGAAAGGCGCAAGGTGACAAAATGTTAAACATGTACAGAAGACTTTGTGGTTCAGCAGGAACGATTTACAATGATTGGATAGGTAATGATTGAGTGATTTAATTGAACCACAAGAGGTTTTGCGCCGTAAGTTGCGCTGAGGAGTCGACGACGTTTCGATCCTAGAGATTCAGGGTTCATCCTCAGGACCGGGTTGCCGAATGGGCAGTGCTGTACAGGGAGGGAATTGGAGAAAGGTCAGGATGTGGAAGGGAAAGGCAGGAAGGTGCGCGTTAGCGAGATGGGCGCAGGCGGACGGGCCTACCTGAGGGTCAGGCTGGGTAGAACGAACTGTGTAGAGGGGGGGTCCAGAGGTGGGGCAGCGGACAACGTGTGCGTGAGGGTAGGCCGGAGGCTGGAAGAACCGGGAATTAGAAACAGGTAAGGAAGCTGCGGCACGTGAAGAGTAGCGAGCGCATGGCGTGGACGTGAGGGGGGAGAGTCTTCCTGAAAGGGACACGGTCCCGTGTCAACGGTATAACGAAAAGAATCAATCGAGACGGGATGGCAGTAGATGGGCGGCAGCGTGTTGAGAGGAGGCTCCGAGTAATTCAGGAACACCTGTGGGGGAGAGAGCGAGTGTGAGAGGGAGGAGGAAAATCCCGTGAGGTGCTCGAGCTGGCGAAGGTGCTGGCTTACCTTTGGGAGGAAGAACAATAGCCACAGGGTCGGAGCTTCGAACCTCTGGGCTGGAACGCCGTAATTGATGATCGCCGTGAAGGGCAAGGGATCTGGAGGCGTGTGACTCAGGGGCCTCTGCGTGGCAAAAAATGGTACGGGAAGGGAAGGATCTAAGGCGAGAGACATGGTTGGGAGTTCAGTAAAGGAACTGAACTAAAAACCAGGCAGTGCGGGAAGGAAGCGTTCAATGAGGCTTACCGTTTGGTATTGAGTGGATCAACCGGGGAGGAGGACGCTCCGATCAGCGTCGAACCGCCACAGTCGTGTGCGGTTGTGGAAGGGAAACAGCGGTGACTGCTGAAATAGAGATTCTGGCGTTTCCGGGTTGTGGAACGTCAGGTGGTCATGTGACCGGGGTGAAGGGGGCGTGTCTAAAGTGACGCTGCGACGGCAGGGGGGGGGGAGGGATAGGAGGAGGAGAGGAATGAGACCAAGGGGTAGGAAGACAACAAGGGATAGGGAAACACAAACCGGACGTGTATAGACCCCCCGCAGAGAGTGTCATGACAAGGAGTACAACCATAACAAGTATTAATTTAGGTAGGCTGCATGGATTCAGCGAGTACCTCTCTGCAACACAATTGAAGGGAAGAAGCAAACAATTGAAAAAGCACTGGTACAATTATGCAGGAGAGTGTGTGAGCACAGGGGAAGGCGCTGGGCTCAATAAGATGCGGTAGAGTTAAAAGGAGCAAATCAAATGCAAGGGAAAGGGACAAGGTACTCCATGCGGAGGACACCGGCTGGGCTCGGAGAAAAAGGGGGAAGGAACAAGAGGTTACAATGGAAAGTGCACAGATGTGGAGAATTACAGTAGAATTGTGCTATTCCATTCATCAATGGTATTCAGGCCAAGGTTGACTGAATTACAAATGGTGATCCATTTGCATTCACTTTTGTTCAGAAGTGCTTTGATGTTCCCACCTCTGATGGGTAGTGTGGGTTGGTCGATCACCTGCCAGGTGATATCTGTTTCGCTGTGCTTCTTCTCAATATAGTGAGCTACCAGGGGGGCAGTCAAAACTTTGCAGTGAATCCTGCTTTTGTGTTGGATTATTCTTTGTTTAACCATCTGAGTAGTTTGGACAATGTATATGAGGTCGCAGGGACAGCGGATGACATAAATGACATTCTGTGACCTACAGTTGGTGAAAGTATTGAGTTTGTAAGATTCGTTATTGGCTTTGAACTCTTTTGTGTTAGATGTGAGATCACATACTATACATGCCTGGCATTTGTAATGTCCAATAACTGGAGGCAAGCCCCAGGTGGCAGTAATGGTGTTCTGTTGTGTGGGTTTGGTAGGCCATGTGATGGCATGAACCAGGTGAGTGGATAGGTTGTCACCTCGATGATACGAGAAGAGGGGGGGTTCTCTGAATGCTTCATGTGTGCGCAGTAGTGACCAATTCCGCTTAATGATCTTGCTCACTTGGTTACTGCAGGGACTGAATTTGGAGACAAACGGTATGCGGGTCATAACTTTCTTGGGTTGGGGTGTTAGGAGATGGTCACGATGGCAGTACCAATCTCTCTTGCGGTCTTGGGAAATCAAGCGTTTGGGGTATCCCCTGTCAAGCAATTTGTGGATGAGGATGTCGGATTCAAGGAAGTAATCTTTCCGCCATTTGCAATTTCTGCGGATGCGCAGGAATTGCCCGTAAGGGAGACTGTCTCGGAGGCCTCGAGGGTGGTAGCTTGAGTACTGAAGTAGGGTGTTTCTTTCAGTGGGTTTGCGGTACAGGCAGGTACCTATTTTACCATCCTCCGCATGTATGATCAGCATGCAGGCAGCCCTGAGGCCCAGCAACCTCAGAGTCAGTCTCACCGAAACACAGGATAGAGGCTGAAACAGCTGTACCATAGCCTGAATATCCTGGACTCGCTGCTCAGGAGGATAAGCCCAAAACTGCATTGTGTCCAGAATAGCTAACATGAAAAGAAGCGTCCAAGAGGGAGTCAGGTGTGACTTCGGCATTTAGATAGAGAACCCCAGTGAGTGCAGGAGGCTCACCATAGTCTGGAGGTGGGAAATGACAGCCTAGGGCAAGCCTGCCTTCAAAAGCCAGTCATCGAGATAGGGTAAGACTGGCACCCCTGATCTCCGCAGATGAACTGCAACCACCGCCATCATCTTGGTGAACACACGAGGGGCGCTGGTAAGACCAAAAGGGAACAAGGTGAACTAAAAATGCTTGTTGCCTACCATAAACCGCAGGCAGCACGAGAATGCAGAAACAGGCATTCTGCAAGTCCAATGCTACCATCCAGTCTCCTGGGTCCAGGGCACACAAGACCTGAGCCAACGTGACCACTTTGAGTTTTCCCTTCTTGAGGAAGAGATTGAGGGCTCGCAGATCTAGAACAGAAAGAAGGCCTTTGTCCTTTTTGGGCACCAGAAAGTAGCTGGAATAGCAACCACAGCCTGCTTCTGGCACCAGAACCCTCTCTATAGCTACCTTGGCCAAGAGAGCCATGTCTTCCTCACGGAAAAGGAACAGATGATCTTCCGTCAGCCAGTCGTGAGTCGGTGGCATGGAGGGAGGGGTGATCTCGGAGGGGCGGAGTAGCCCCTTCAGACAATCTGCAAAACCCACCTGTCCGATGTTATTTTATTGCCAGTGTGGCAGGTGATGGTGAATTCTGCTGCCAACTGGATGCCCATGGTGGTAAAGGCAAAAAGAACAACTGATGGACAGAATGCAGAACAATGTCATACATTCACCCCAGTACAGAGATCTGGGCCTAAATCCATCGTTTTTTTGCTCACCATGCCATTCCAGTTTGGACCCAGCCATATGCAAATCAGTCTTTACCCTGCGCCCAATGGGAACAGTCCAGCCCGAACTGCCAGGTCAGGTCCTCCCTGGACTGGAATCAAGCATCCTAGGACCGGTTTCGGGGTTTCACCCCTCTTCAGCCAGGATAGCTTGACTCCAGTGGCATGGAGTGTACGGGACCCACGTCTGGGCATACCCGTCCCACTCGGGGTGACAAATGCAAAAAGAACAACTGATGGACAGAATGCAGAACAATGTCATACATTCACCCCAGTACAGAGATCTGGGCCTAAATCCATCGTTTTTTGTGTCTTTTGCATGGTGGTACAGGGGCAGTTTAGGAGGGTTTGGAGGCTGAAGCTGCCAGGAGGGTGGTGGGCTGATCAGGCCCGCTAGATACCCGACCCATGAGGTCTGTGGGTACTGCACCCTCGGCCATGCAGAGGCTGGGAAGCATGCGCAGCTTGGTGGCTGGGAGGGAACTGGCACGATTGGAAGCCCCTTCTGTAGCCACGAAAGGAGCGAAAGGCAGATTGAGAATGATGTGGGGCCATAGAAAGGCCCCTAGGACCTGGCCATAGCCCGACTGTCCTTGAAGCACTCCAGCGCCAAATCTGCCTCGTCTCCAAAGAGACGGGTGCCATCAAAGGGCATGTACATAAGAGAAGATTGGACACCCCCCTTAAAGCCAACCAGCAGACCACTGTATGCTTCCTCTCATGTCATTCACAGAATGGCAACTTTTATCTTAAAGCAGCTTGAATGGCTTGCTTTTAAAAAAAATAAAATGTCAGCATTCAGTGAATGTGGATGCATGGATGGAGGTCTGCTGTCCCCTGCCGGCCTCCATACGAGCATATGCAGTAATTCACATAAGCTGGAGATTTTGTGACTCTTCACAAATGGTAGTTACCATTATCTCGGTCTCCATTATCGCATTTTTGTTTGAGGTCAGAATCGCTGTTCAAGCCCCTGCACTCTCGCATCTGGATGGCAGTAATGCCCTCCATGGTCTTCCAAACTCCACATAGGTATCAATTAAGGACATCCTGCATGCTGCTGCTTGCATTATCAAGGGCCTGAAGAAATATGATCACATCACCACCACCATGATGGAACTTCATTGGCTCCCCTTGCCAGCCCACACTATCTTCAAACCTAGCAGCCTCATTTACAAAGCAATCGCAACATCACAATCCATTCAACAACTCAGCTTCCTCTCCTAATACATGCTGACTTTAAATTTGCCTCTGACCATGTACAGTGCGCAACTGCCTTTTGACTAGTTTTGGGCTATAGAAATTCCATATACATACATACTTGTATGTTTTTTCCACACATCCGAGTTTTTACCATATCAGTCACTTAGCACATCTCTGGTATGGCTGCAAAGTGGATGGCATACAAAAATGGTACATCGGGTTGAAGATGCTATAGTGGAGGCTTAAGGCAATGAAAACGTAAGTCTCAAAGGCAGACTTTGTGTTAGGGACTCTTATATTTCAATGTATGTATCTACTCTGAACTGATGTATCTACTCTGAACTGTATCGGCATTTTAAACGAATGAAGATCAATGACAGTCACAGCCGACACTTGAATGTAAGTCACAATCATTAGTATATGATCTTACTGTACGCTGTACAAACGATTACAGAACAGAGTCTATTGCAAACAGATATTTAATTCTAGTCGAAAATGAAGGAAACAGAAAAAGAGAAGTCCAAATTTTATAACACCATGATCCAACACCCGCACTACAGGTAGGTTTGCTTAAAGTGCCAAGAAGTCAGGAAGTATTTAAAATTGGAATAATACAACACATCAACTTGTGATTCTGAGAGTATTTATTGGGTATTTAATAGGCTACGTTACTGCTGGTAGGAGTTGTCAGAATTAATCAGCACAAGATTGGAGTTAAACCTACATCTAGCTCCACCACAGCAATCTCACTCAAGAACCCTTCTGCCCTGTGACGTTACAAAAACTTGGGCTCTGCTAGGAATTCCAAACTAACGTGCAGTCACTTTTCAATTTGTCAGACACCACATAAGAGCAGCAACATTATACATAAACCATAATTTATATCAGGATCTTTTCTGTTTTGTGTTCGCATAACCATAACTGACCTTTACCTGTGTTTTTTCCTACTGAATATTATATTATAAAATCATATTGCATTATTAAAGTATGTTACTATTTCCCCCTCACTGCAGTTCCCTCTACTGTGGGACTAAGCTGCCACTCAGGCTTGTTAAAACATTAATCACTCATTACTTGTGGGCAAGCTACATGATCATACATGCTTCTCCTTTACCATCCATATCATGCTGCAATCGTATGAGGCAACTGCTTGCTGCCGAATCTGAAATACTTATGCTACTTTTTATTTTAAATGTTATTCACATATATTGGGGTAATAAGCAATTCTGAGTTACACAGCTCACCACTTATAACAGAGATACTTTTGTTCGGAACAGGCCAATGGTCGGAAAGACAAGACAATACTAACATTAATAACAATATCAAACTTGAGCAGATACAATTACCTGGGTAGTTTACTTTAGTCATGGTCAGATCATAATGATCTAATTTACTCTGCAGAGATTCTAAATGTGCAGCTTTCAGTCAAAAGTGAAGATGGTTAGTGTATAAACTCACAATGTTTAAGCATGTATGATCGTACCCGGACCAATTTTATGGCAGCAGGTCAATGGATCCTCCTTGAAAGCATAAGCAACATCGGCCTCAAACAACTTGTCACCGACCCCACTCATATCGCAGGACACACGCTCGACCACATGTTTACGTCCAGCGGCAGAGTCCAATACAACCATGTCTCGTAGCTCACCTGGACCAACCACTACAGCATCTACTTCACTATCTCTGGACCTACCAACACTGACACCACATCCCTCCGCTCCACACGCAGAAACTGAAAAAACATATCAGAAAACCAGTGCAACAACCCTCTTAGCTCCCAACTCCCAGACAACATCCGACCCTGAACAGAACTTCTTCCAGTGGATCACAGAATGCGCAAACACAATCGCCCCTGCCAAGGCAGCCAAACCCAAAGTACCTGTCAGAAGAGCCAGCTAGTTCACCGCGGAGCTGAAATCCACTAAACGGAACTGCCGGCAACTACAAAGGAAGTGGCGTACTAGCAAAAAGACAGGAGACCATACCACCTTCAAGACAGTACTTAACCAGTACCACCGCCTCCTGAAAGAAACAAAGAAGAGCGTTCTAGCAGACTGCATAGAAGCCAGCACAAACCACAGCTCTTCGCCATCGTGAAGGAGTTCTCCAACCCCGCAGCCATCGGGAACGACATCACACCCTCCCAAGAACGGTGTGACACCCTGGTGGACTTCTACCAAAACAAGATTTTTTTTATTTTATTTTATTTATTGCGATTTTATATAGCGCGAACATTACCAGAAGGTGTCAGAGCGCTTTACAAAAGAACCAGTTGCGTTACATAAGGATTTAGGATTACATGAGTTACATAAGAGATACAAACAGAAAAAAAATTGCAAATGTACAAGTTGTAAAGTCAGTCAAGGAAGAGATACAAACGGTTAAACTCTAAAAATCACATAGGAATGGTAGTAAGTACAAAGGTCTACTACATATACTAGTGGTTAGAGTTATATATATATACACAAATAGTAAATTTACTCAGGATTACATTTTACCAGCGATTAGGCTTGGACAAGTATATATTACATATTTAAAGAGTGAACGGAGAAATAAAACATCAAAAGGGGTAGAGAGCGGTAGGGGGGGAGAAGAGTCGGAGGCGGAGATTGGCGAGAGGAGAGAGAGGGACCTGAGGGGGAGAAAGAGATAAGGCAGTCCAGCAAAAGAGAAATGTCTGAAGGTCTCAGCCATCTACGAGAAGTCGAACTCCCAAGCCCCCACCACTGACATCAGCCTACTCACACCCAAAAACACAAACCCCGAGGCCTAATGACCCATTGGGAGCCTCTCACAACTCAAGCCACAATTTACATCATGAACTCAACACAAGACCCCGGTCCCCACCCCATCTTCAACCTCAGAAGCAAGACGATTGGCGATGAGCTCAAGAAAGTCCTAAATGCCTCCATCACCACGGCCTGCTTCCCCGAGGACTGGTAACACACTGAAGTGAGGCCCCTGCTGAAGAAACCATCCACTAACACAGCAGAACTGAAGAACTACTGGCCCATCTCTGTGCTCCCCTTTTCGGTGAAGGTTCTCGAAAAAGAAATCAACCAGACACTCACCGAACACTTGAAAAACAACAACCTCCTGGACCCCTCTCAATCCGGATTCCGAGCCAACCACAGAATCGAGACAGCCCTGATTGCAGCCATTAGGGCTCTCCGGGACCGCAGCGAAACAGCAGCCCTCATCCTCCTGGACCGGTTTGCTGCTTTTTACACCATCTCCCACCACATCTTGATCAACAGACTCCACCAAATTGGAATCCAGGGAGACTCCCTCAAATGGATTGCCTCATACCTCACCGGAAGAACCCAGTGAATTTGTCTCCCACCGTTCACCTCAGAACCCAAGAAGATCATCTGCGGCATCCCACAAGGATCGTCCGTCAGCCCCACCCTCTTCAACACATACATGACCCCCTCCCCAGCCAACACCGTCATATTGCACGGACTCAACATCATCTCCTACGCAGATGACACCCAGCTCATCCTCTCACTGTCAGAAGACCCCTCCACCATCAGAGCCAACTTCCACAGATGTATGATAAACATCACCGACTGGATGAAGGACAACTGTCTCAAAACGGACAAGACGGAAGTCCTCATCTTTGGGAACAACACCTCGCATCGGACCGACGCATGGTGGCCTGCTGAACTTGGCCCATCCGCGGTCCCGACAGACCACGCCCGCAAGCTCTGCATCATCTTGGACAGCAAGTTATCTAAGCAGAAACAGGTAAACGCAGTCTCAGCCGCCTGCTTTCACACCCTACACATGCTCAGAAAGATTTTCAGGTGGCTCCCAATCAACACCAGAAGGACCATCACCCAGGCCTCGTCACTAGAAAGCTGGACTACAAGAACACTCTACGCAGGAATGTTATGTTAATTATATTTCTTAAGCGCAATGGTTACCCGAAGGTGTCCTGGCGCTGGCTGCTGCTCTCCGAACAGAGAAGTACATGGTGACCTATGCATTGAAAAGCTAGGTTTTCAGTCCTTTCCTAAATGCCATTAGGTCGGTGGCATTCCTAATATGGAAAGGAAGCTAGTTCCAAGACCTTGCGGCACAAGTGGTGAAACCTCTTCCTCCTCAGTTGACTTTTTTGAAGGAGGTATTAGCACACATTTGGCTCCTAAACAGCGAAGGGCTCTTCTAGGGACATACCATTGAAAACGCAGTTTCAGATATTCCGGCCCTGTTCCTTGAAGGGCTTTAAAACAGTGCACAAGGATTTAAATTGTATCCGTTGTTTGACTGGAAGCCAGTGCAGCTTTTTTATTTCCTTAGTAACAGATACAAACTTTGGTGTGCCGTAAGCAGTCTAGCTGCCGCATTCTGCAGGAGTTGAATTTTGTTTAAATATCGTTTTTGAATGTTTAGGTAGAGGCTGTAACAATAGTCCACCCTCGAGAGAATGAGAGATGTTATAACTACACGTTGACTGTCTTCCGGCAGAAATGGCATTATTTTCTTAATTATTCTGAGAAGGTAGAAGCTAGAGGAAGCGACAGCATTTATCTCCTCCCCGAAGGTGAGTTTATTGTAGACTATGACCCCCCCCAGATTTTGGGCTTTCCTAGTTGGTTTAGGGAGAGTGCCCAGTTCTTCTGGCCACCAATCTGGGATCCAGAAATTGGCATTATTTCAAAAAATAACCGCACGCCTCCTGAAGAGACTACAGAGAATACAAAACTCACCAGCAAGACTCATCCTCGACGTCCCCAGATGGACCCACATCACTCCACACTTAAAGAAGCTACACTGGCTCCTGATCCAGAAGAGATGCCAATTCAAGATGTTGACCCACGCATACGAAGCCCTGCACAACAAAGGACAAGCTTACATCAACAAACGTATGACTTTCCATCAACTGACCAGACACTTGCGATCCGCCTCCTTCTTCCTTGCAGACATCCACTGGATCCGCTGAGCCAACAGCAGAGGACGCACCTTCTTACATTACTTTTGGATTTGTCTGCCTTGGGCCTAGTTATCAATATCAAAAGACAGGTTGTCCATGTCTGGATGTGTTGTTTGTGGGTCTGTTTCGTTACCTGATCACATACCTTGCCCCAGAAAGTCATATGGTAGAGGACAGTGTCATCAGTGCCACATCTGGAGCGCCGATGTGAAACATTCAGAAAAGGTTAGTGTTATCTATGAGGGATAAGGAGTGCCACTTTAAAATTAAATGTAACCATTTGAGAAACGCATTCCTGGAAAACCTTGGAAATGTTGTGGAGAATTCTATGTCAGGACCGGAGGCGAGGATTATGCTTATCTTTCTCTACTTTATTGACTAGCAGCCATTCAAAGTAAACGGAAATAAACTATCATTCCCATGAAACCTTGGGAATATTACAAAACAACAATAAAGTCCAACAGACTGTCTGTCCGTCTTCCACCAATCAGGGGGCTCCAGCCGGGTCATAGTCCCGTGTCACTGGCCCTTCCTCCTCTTTCTTCGCTGCTCGCAGCCTAAGATAAGTGTCATTTCCTTTTCTCTTGTGGTGACTTGTACTCTCCAGTATTTTATTGTGTTTATATGCCTCTTGTGCTTAGCGCGTTGAAATTCAATGGTTTTATAGTTGACAGTATGTGTTTAATCTCTGTTATTGCACTCTGGTGCTCGTTTTCAGCTAATTAAGCGCTCACCCACACGCTAAGTTTCTCTTTTTCCTTAGCCCCTTTCACGCGGTAATTGCAGTAGCGCGTCAGATTTCTGGCCCCTGCCCGGGGTGCCTGACTCGGCCCGCAGGAGCGTTCCCACTCCTTCGCGGCCGCTACAGTGTGGTGCAGGCCCGGCGGTGTGGTCCTCCCGCCGCCTGAGGGCGCCAGAGCGGCGTCACTCACCGTGGCGCGAGCTCCAAATTCCGCGCATTCCTGGAATCGGAGCAGCAGCGCCGCGGGGGAGCCTTGTCCCGTCTGAGGATTACGCCCGCATTCAGAGGGTCCGTAGTGCCTTGCAAGTAATTGATTACGCCCTGAGAGCAGGGTCTGTAGGGCTTAGCCCTCCTTTTGGTTTATTGTACGCTCCCACGAGGGAGTCAGTATTGTGCAGGCTGTTAGTCTGCTGGGATCATTCCCAGACGGGTTGCCCCAAGACTTATTGGTACTAGGGCTGCAGGGTACCGGGCTCCGGCCCACTTTGATAAGCGAGTATCTCGCAACAAGTTTAGGCTGACACCCAGCCCCCAATAAATATTTGGCATACCCTGCCTGTAAGAAATGGGCCACATTGTGCCAGGCATACTACTTACCTATATCAAGGATCCCTATATGGAGGACCAAGGGGAGGAGGACCCACTCAGTGCACTCCCATGGGATGATGAATTCTATGATGCGGTGGACGCATCTGTACATAGGGCGGTCTCTGAGGCTCTGGCCCCCCTGGAGGAGAGTCTGTCACGCTAGATTGCCAAGGCTTGCGACAAGCTGTCTGCAGCCATCCCAGGTACCACAACCCCCAACGCTGTCCAATGCCTCGCCTCTCCCCAACTCCCAACCGCTAGCTAAGCGCCCCTGCGAGGCAGGTGTAGATCCAGATGCCTTCGCTAGGCTCAAACAGGCTTTCCTGGCTAGCACGGTGCCCCCAGCACTTCCTGTGAAGGGGATCACAGGGACACAGATGAGGAGGCAGGTCCTTCCCGACCCTGGCTTCCCTCTTCGCATCCTCCCGCACGCCCCCTGCTGCCCAGAACGACCAGGGTCTCTGTGGGGACAACACAGATGAAATCCTTCACCTGAGGTCTTCTGAAGGGGCTCTGACCCCCGATATTGATCGAAGGATGGCCATCATTCTACAGAAATTTGTCAAGGGCCCCAAAAAAGGATCGACAGGTCTGGCGGGCTTGCCAGGACAAGCTACTGGACACTTTGGGTCCACTCACTAAGATATTGGACATGGCGAAGGAAGCGAAAGCTTTGGGTTCTCTTATTTCGCCAGATACCATGTCCTCTTGGACGCAGCGCGCTGTGGTCTTCTTGGGCAACACCAACTGCGCTCTGTCCACTGAGAGGTGCAGATCCTTGCTAATAAAGGTGGACCCCAAACTTGGGGATCTTGCGGACCCAGAAGCGGGCCCGGTGGCGCAGGGCGGTCTCTTCGGGGAGCCCTTTATTAAAGAGTTAGGGAAGTTTGTAAACACCTTTACCTCCTTAGATAAGGCTCAATATTCAATCAAAAAGGTGTTTCACTCCTGGGTTTTCCATGGGGCCGGTGGAGGAAGGGGCCGCTCGACCGGCCGCCCTAACCAATACATTCCCAGGGGACAAGGCTCTAACCAAGGCCAGTACCAGGACCAAGCCAGATTTGGGAATTTCTATCCGACCAGAGGCCGACGCGGCAAACAGAGGAGCCAGAGGCGCCGGCGCCTCCAACAATTCTGGTGAGTGTCGTACCTTCTTCCCTTCTAAAGGTAGGGGGCCGTCTGGCGAATTTTTTCCAGGCCTGGACTTCCATCACGGGGGACGCCTGGGTTCTCCAGACGATTCAAGGTTTCCGGATAGCGTTCTATGGGAATCCCATTCAACCAGTATCCCCGCGCCCCATATGTTTTTCTGCGGCAGATGCCTCCCTGGTGGACCAGGAGGTGCAGTCTCTCCTAGCCAAGGGAGCGATCGCTCAAACCCTTCCAAACCCCAGGGGATTTCTCAGCAACCTGTTCCTAGTGGACAAGGCGGATGGGGTCAGCGCCCAGTTATCAACCTCTGCGAATTTAACGAGTGGCTTATCTATTGCCATTTCAAAATGGAGGGGGTTCACCTTCTCCGGGATATCCTGAGACCACGGGATTGGATGGCACGCCTGTATCTCAAGGACGCCTACCTCTCGGTTCCTGTTTTTTCCCCCTCACAGGAGGTTCCTTCAGTTCTCTTGGGGAGGCAAGACATACAAGTTCACCACTCTCTTCTTCGGCCTGTCTTCGGCCCCTTGGTGTTTCACCAAGGTCCTCAGGCCGGTAGTGGAACGTCTGCGTGCGCAGGGGATGAGGCTCATTGTTTATCTCGACGACATCTTAATGATGGCGCAGTGCCCTAGGATACTATCACAACAGCTCTAGACTGAAGTCAACCGCCTGCAGGGCTTGGGGTTTGTGATCAACAAGACAAAGTCTTCCCTAGTTCCCTCCCAGAGGGTGATTTTTTTCTCGGTTTCTCGATAGACTCAGTCGAGACTACTCTCAGCCTTCCTTCCAGACAGGTGACCAAAATCCGCCACGAGCTCCGGCGGGCACTAACGAAGCTGCGCATCTCCCTCAGGCAGGTGGCCCGCGTTGTGGGTCTCCTGTCCTCGTCGATCCAGGCCATCTTCCCAGGGCCGTTTGCACTACCGCGCTCTTCAATGCATAAAGGCCGCTCACCTGCGCAGAGGTATCTCGTACTCGCAGAAGGTGACGCTGACAGCGGAGGTCAGGGAAGAGCTCTCTTGGTGGCTCGCCAACATGGAGGCTTGGAACGGACGGGCAATCTTCGGTTTCGCTCCAGATATTATCATCGAGTCCGACGCCAGCAGATTAGGATGGGGAGCAAGGTGTGGCGATTTCACTACGGGACGTGTGTGGTCACCTCTAGAACAACAATTGCATATAAATTGCTTGGAGCTTCTGGCGGGCTCTTTTGCGATCTAATGCTGGACCAAGTACTCAATCCGGTCCTGTGTCCCCCTCAAGATGGACAATGTGTCGGCGGTGCGGTACATAAACCACTTAGGAGGCACGCGCTCGAAGGCCCTCTCCGACCTTGCTGCCAATTTTTGGCAATACTGCCTGGACCGCCAGATCTCGGTCACTGCGGAATATCTTCCCGGTCAGGACAGTCAAGCAGCGGACTTCCAGTCACGCCATTTTCGCACTTAAGCCTTTGGAAGCTGCACTCGGGAGTGTTTGCAGACCTCCATCACAAGTGGGGTCCTTTTTCTGTGGATCTTTTTGCCTCTCGCCTAGATCACCAACTGCCTCGGTTCTTCAGTTGGAGACCAGATCCCCTGGCGGAGAACACAGACGCATTCCTTCAGAACTGGAAGGACGAACGGGGTTATGCGTTTCCCCCGTTCGCGATGATCACCAGAGCCTGGGCTCAAGTGCATCGGCAGGCGGGGGACGTGGTAATGATCACCCCGGTTTGGAGATCGCAAGTCTGGTTTCCGGTTCTTCTGGAACTTTCTTGGGATTCTCCAATCCCTCTCCCCCACTCTCCTTCTCAGTCCAGATCAACAGCCTCATCCGCTCATCATGCAGAGGTCTCTTGCTCTTATGGCATGGCGGATTACAGGGGACGATGGTCGGTCCCAGGCCTTTCGGGATCGGCTGAGAAGTTAATGTCCAAAGCCTGGGCTGACAGCACAGTCAAACGGTACAAATCCACTTGGAGACGGTGGTCCCGTTGGTGTTTGCGACGGGATCTCGATCCCGTGGCAGCAGATGTGATTCACGTTCTTAATTTTTTCGCTTCGCTGGTGGTGGAAGGTCTGGCTTACAGATCCATCAACACGTTTAGATCAGCCATATCGGCAGGTCATGCAGCGGTGGACGGATCCCCGGTTGGGGAACACCCATTCGTCTGTCGGCTTTTACGGGGGATAAGACTCTCCCTTCCCCCAAGATATCCGGCCCTCTGGGATGTGAAGCAGGTCCTCAATCTTTTTCTTTCTTGGCAGCCGAATAGATACCTTTCCAGGAAGGAACTCTCGGCAAAACTAGCCATGCTCCTTTGCCCGATCTCCTGCAGGCGGGTGTCTGACGTCAGGGCGCTAGATGTCTCCGACAGGATTTTCTCTCCCTCCCGAATTACGTTCATTATCCGGAGGCGGACCAAATGTGGCACGAAATCCATCTCGTATCCTGCTCTTCCGGATTCTCCCAAGCTATGTGTGGTGTCCTGCCTGAAGCACTATGAAGATATGTCAGAGGAGTTCCGCCCTCCGGGCGAGCGACAACTCCTTATCGCTCTTCGGAAACCACATAGAGCCGTTTCCTCCCCCACGATTGCTCGGTGGGTACGATGGGTGATGCAAGAAGCGGGTATCTACATGCGGATGTTTGGGGCCCACTCTACCAGAGGAGCACTGGCGTCTAAAGCCTTTACCCTAGGGGCTCGCCTGGAGTATATCCTTAACGCTGCAGACTGGTCTTCGGACTCTACATTCAAATGGTTTTATTTCAAACCAGTTCTTCAGATGGCCCACTTGGTGGTAAGTAAGCTTTAAACTAGCATAATCCTGACCTCCGGTCCTGACATAGAATGAAAAATTTCCTAGCTATTGTAACGGAAAGTTTCAATTCTATTAAGGACTCGGAGGCGAGGATTATCCCACCCAAGGTTCGTCTACATCTGGAACCTCCTCACCCTCGTTTTGAGTAAGTAAATGTTCTGAGTATACCTCTAATCTGTATAAGGTTGCACTGTGGTTATTTGAGTACACAATTGCATGATCTTCCCTTTCAGGACTAATCCTTAGCCATGACGGTGTCCTAAATTATGTCCTTTGGTTTCAGGAATGGATGCAAGCAAACAAACAAGACTCGTAAATGGCTGATGGAGGCTGATCTCGTGCGACGAAAGAGGAGGAAGGGCAAGTGACTATGACCCGGCTGGAGCCCCCTGATTGGTGGAAGACGGACAGACAGTCTACCTGTTGGACTCTATTGTTCTTTTGTAATATTCCCAAGGTTTCATGGGAATGATAGTTTATTTCCGTTTAC
The DNA here is from genome assembly GCA_963921515.1 of Calotriton arnoldi. Taxonomy (NCBI): domain Eukaryota; kingdom Metazoa; phylum Chordata; class Amphibia; order Caudata; family Salamandridae; genus Calotriton; species Calotriton arnoldi. Next base: position 346,709 of record CAWUFW010003935.1, read on the forward strand.
TTTGAATGGCTGCTAGTCAATAAAGTGGAGAAAGATAAGCATAATCCTCGAGTACTTAATAGAATTGAAACTTTCCGTTACGATAGCTAGGAAATTTTTCATTGTCCACCAGTCGCCATTAGTTAGTTCTACTTCCAGTTCAGCTTCCCATATGTTTCTAAGGGTTGTTAGATCCACCTTTCATCTCTTCACAAGTGCCTTGTGTATATATGAGGGTGCTCCATGTCAATAATTTGTGTAAGGTGTCTTCACTTTCAGGTTCTCTACTGGAGTTTTTTCATGTTGTCATTGCTGCTTTGCACAGAGCTGTACATGCCAGGAACTGCCCAGTGAGCATATCATATTTGCAACAAATTTCTGCAAATGTCATAAAGTATAAAGAATTGTATAGTTTACACATTTCGGTGATGGTGGTTCTTTCCCCCAGAGTCCAGTTAGCGGTCAGCCCTGCTTTTTAAATCTGGGCAAGGACAACAGTGGCAGTTCTGGCGTGTACGATGTTCTGTTTTCTGCGCGTACCTGACTCAACAAAATTTAGCCCCCTGTAGAACAGTCAAGGGTTGTACAACGCAGGTGCAGTCCCCGAACAATTACTCTGAGATGACTGTGTCTCCCAGAGAGAGGACAAGTATCCTATCTCCAGAGAATGCATCAGAGAGGTCCCTTCTATAGGCAGGTCGAAGAGAACCCAATCTCTTAAAGGATCTGGGCACAGTGATAGTTAATCGGAATATGCAAGACTTGGCTCTCTTAATTATCAGTCCCGGTATCTTTCTGAAGACCTTCAGGGCTGCCAGGACTAGTGCTGATCCTGTTGCTACATCTCACAGGTATAACAAAACATGGTCCGCATATAACGAGATAGTGTATCTCTGCCTCATAATTTCCAAGCCATGTCTCTCTGCCTCTTGGTGTACCGGGCTAGTCAATGCATCCATAGCAAGAGCAAAGAGAAGTTAGGAGCGAGAACAGCCATGCCTGGTGCCCACCCATGGTTCAGAAATTACTCCATCCACCTTGATCCGGCTGTGGGACTGCAGTATAGACCATGGATCCCTTCTCCAAATCCCATATGCTGCAAAATCATAAATAATTTTGTCAAGGCAAGGGTGTTGAACGCCTTCTCCAGATCAATGGAGAGCACCCCTGCATGTGCATGGTCACAATGTAAACCAAAAAGCACAAGAAAGAGTCTGGATATTGGAGGACGTGTTCCTGCCCAGGACAAATCCACTTTGGACTGGATGAATTAGATGCAACAACGTTCCCTGTATCCTATTCGCTATTATTTTCCCTAGGATTCTGTAGTCCAGGTTTAAGATGGACAATATGATATATGGTCTAGACGGTCTCGGTCAACTTCAGTAACATGGTTATGAGCGCTTCATGAGTTGTAGGCTAAAGCACTCCTCTTGTATGTTTTGAACAATTAGAGCGGAAAGCCATAGCTTTTAGAAAGACGAAAGATGTTTAATTGCTGAAACGCCCCATCAGCTGAGATCGGTTCCACAAGGTCCAGCTCTTGCTCACGTTTGAATTTTTATAGCCTGGTACAGTGCAAGTATTTGTCCAGGTGTTTAGTCTCCGCTTCTCCCAGTTGTGAATTCAACTGTTTGAAAACACCTCATTTGTCTATCTGTTTTCGCCAAGTGGTGTCCATCTTGATGACAGATGCTGCTAGGGCCATTGGACAAGTTTCTGACGGAAGCATTCTGGCCAGTAAATAACAGCATTTATACCCCTGAGTGCCTCTGGGCTTGGCATTCCCTGTAATCGTGCATCCCCAACCTGCTGTTAGGTCAGTGTGGTGCTGTCTCTTTTGTGCTAGTTCTTTCCTTACAGTATCTGAACCAACTGCCCTTTTCAAGCAAGCACAGATCCTTCTCAGTCCTAGTCAGGTGATCATGGAGGACTTCACGCACCCACGGATGTTTTGATACAGACACCTCATTTATAAACCCTGTATGCTTCCCATTCAAAAAGTGTGTCAGCGGTGGACCCCTTATTAGTGTAAAAACAATTGCTGTAGTTCCTCTGCTATTGTACCCCTCTAAGTGGCGTCCTCTATCACAGACATCTGCAGTCGCCAGGTAGAAATCCTGGCCATTATGGGACCCCACTGAAGCTTAGGGGAGGTCGACATTTTGCTTCTAAAGACGAGTCGAAGGCTAGTGACACCCTCTAAATGAGGGAAAAGTCAGAGATATGCAATTCATACCAATTTAAAAAGTGGAATCATGCCTAATGTCAGTAATACAATTTAACGCTTTTGGATCTTAGAGTTTATGGCTCACTGCAACTGAATGAGATTCTACATCATGAAACTCACAAAGTTTCTCTTTAGAAAAACAAATGCACCTTGACTCATACAGTTTCTCCACAGACTGCAGTCAGCAGTTGCTGGTATCAAATGTTTAATCAAGAAAGTCACTGAGGCAATGGAACATAAGGTGGTTGAACGCAAAAATCTTGTGTGCACCGAAATCAAAGGTTTCACACAGCAATGCTCACTGAATTTTTGTTGCGTTTATGATTTACGTCACGTTACTTATTGTCAACTATTTAGGCAAATGGCAGCGTACAATTATTACTTGCAATTGCGGCTACGCTCTTTACTTTTCTTTCAAAGTCAATTATTTTTTTACTTCACTAATGGCTTTTCTTGAGGGGCGTATCCAAGCTACGACATGTATACTACGACACAGATATCTCATTCTTAACAGACACAATGACAAAATGTTGATGTAATTTTAATTGCAATTATATATAGCGCTTACTATACCCGATGAGGGTTTAAAGACCTTTATGGTGGTGCCACTCCTTTGCCCAAAGTTAGAGGTTAATCCAGTGCCCTGGTATTCTGTTCAATTATGGCAGCCACTTTTTCAAATGTATTTTATTTATATATATTTTTTAAATCACAGAGATAAACCAATTTCAAAGCTCAGTGCACCTAACACTTTACACAAATGCATCAATTATTCAACACCCTACGGAACCCATACTATTTACACATAAATATCAAGTTGATATGGAACCGTTCTTACAAAGGTTTACTATTGTTCTCCAACAGCAGCACGATTAGATGGCACTGGCAGGAGTGATGATACACATGCCACCCCGTGGAGGAAGAACAATCTATGCAATTCCTAAGAAGAGGATCGTAGACTCCCCGTTGTGCATAACAAGCTACACCTAATTTACTTACCTGTAACCATGGATTCTGAGGCTTGTCTTCATGCTCTAGCAGTGAAGATGGGCTAATAAAGCAGGTGAAATACATACGGAATGCAGGATTTCGTTTACATTTTAAACATCCTGTTCAAGCCTCCTGCTGTGGCAACACACAACCGGTTCTAAATTGTCTATGAGGCATTTCCAGAAGTTCGTAATCACAGTAGCGGTGGAACCAGCAAGTATCTTTAAGTTGACAGGGAAAGATAAGGAAGGCAGAGAGGTACCTTACATTCACTGGAATGTTGTTTTATTAGTTGTATAAGACTCTCAGTGCTGTGAACTCTTAGCTCTTTAGGGTGCCCAGAACGTGTGTTGGCACATTGTCTTTACCGCATGGAGAGTATTGGGGGTACATGTTGCTGAACGGGTCTCGTAGACATGTAGAACAATTTTGGACAAGTGCTTCTGTTGTGAGTGTTGCTTGCAGTAGTGGTATGCTGTTGGTTTAATTAGGCATTTGTGACTTTATGGGGATACGTATACTTTGTTCGATGGTTGGCATGTCTGTGCTTTATGGCAATATTAGGGCGCAGTCCCCTCAATGAGACTGGTCATTAGTGTTGCACATGACTAGAGAAAGATTGGTAGGGGATGCTTTAAGAGGGAGTCCAATTTAGCAGCCTCCTCTTCAAGTAAATATTTCCCTATTTGTTCTGGGTGCGGAAATGCCACATTCATTACTATTTAAAAACCACCACCTGGGTGATTTGGAGGCAGTAGCAGACAGGTTCCTAAATCTCTTAAACTGAGCATCAGAATGAGATTTTCATTAGGAACGAAACATTTAGTTTCTTAGTCACATCTGTCACTGCAGAGATTTACGATGTTCGCTATTGAAAATAAAGATGGTTTAAGTGTGAACAGTAAGTTTGGGTACATTTTTAGATGCCATTAGTAAGTAAGTTTTTTTATTGTTTAGTTAAAACCGTAACAAATAGACAGGATACAACAGTGCAATTTCTTAATTAAAAAGACATTGAAAGACATATCAGGCCATTAGATCTGGACTCATAGTGTTTAAAACTAGCCCAAGCTAAGGACACAGACTTCATTCTGGATATCGTACAAAATACACATTACATCTAAGATTAGTGTTCAGTGTGCAAAATTAAGAAAGTTAATTCAGTGTGCAAATATGCAATGGTTGCTCTGGCTTGATTTGCAGGGAGCATAAAGTGCATTGTGCTCACTAGAGCTATCATGCATGTTTGCTTCTTACATTGCAGCCTCATACGTCCCTTCTTTGAGAGTGTCTTAAATGCAAAGTGGGCTGGGTGAACTTACTCTCCATTGTTAAACTTAGGTGTTCCTGAATTACATGAAATCACTGGGCATGTAAGGTAAATTATGCCCTTGAGGTCATCATTGTTTAATTAGTCAAAAACAGTTACCAATTTTAAAACCATTATGCCTGGTTGCCGGGTTTTCTGAGTGCGTTTTAGTCTGTGCGGTCCCCGATGCAACAGCTGTTCTTTGGCCGTGTTAAAAATCATGATACTACGCAATTAAAAAAAACAAAAAAAAACTTTGCGTTCAATGAGTCGTAGTATATCTTTAGGTACATCGAAAACATGATTATTAAAAGAATTTGAACAATCCCCTTTACCCCTCCTGTGTTTGTAACAGATTGTTTATTTGTTGGAGAAACTTTGTTGTCCTGCAAGAAAGCTGCAGCGACTGGCTGTTCAGCAAAGCCATCACGGCAGGTTGGCAAGATCTTATCTGCAGTGACCGGAGAGCCGGAACTAAGAATTGCCGTCTCAGTTGACTAACGATGGGACAGATGCACAGAAAATGTTGGACTATCTCTTCCGTACTCCCGCAGAGTCGACAAAGATAGTTCGGCCAGGTTTGCTTCCATGGTGGAACCTGATTTTTTTGAGGAAAAAGCTCCCAGTCGAATGAGAAGGAGGGAGTGCTGTATTGTTGGAGAAATGTGGTTTACAAGATACGGCTGCGGAACCCAGTTGCCGAACGATGATAAGACCATCCATCCATGTTTTTTCCCTTGCTGTCGCAGCTTTATCAAGTGCCAAGCTTGCTGTTTGGCTGCTTTGTTGGCGATTTTTTTGAAAGCGGAAAAGCTGATGTTTAGACCCCATGCTTCGTTTAGATTGAGGGCAGTTAACGCTTGCTGGAGCACCGTTGGCCAGTCATTCTTGCTTTTGGGCGGATTCTTTACTTCTGGCCAACAAAGTGCTGCTAGGGATTCTGGGTGTGCTGCTCTCATTCGCCAGCACAGTTTAGTTATTGCTGTTAACCAAACCGGCTGTTGATGGAATAGCCTGAATTCCAGTCGGACATGCGCCTGAGGGATTAGTTGAGGGATTCGAAAAATGCGTTTAAAAAGGGTGGACTGCTGTAGATTCAGAAAATTTGCATCTTTAACATTAAAAAGTTCAGAGCCATAGGTGAGTGTTGAAAGGAACTTGGCGGCAATTACTTGTAAAAGGTGAACATTAGACGGGCACCCAAGTTTTGTTCGTAATGTATTAAGTGCAAAGCCTAATTCGTTCGCCTGGGCTAGTCTTTTCGTTAGATGCTCTTTGAATGTTAATTTGGAGTCTACAACCACCCCTAAGTATTTATATGAACGACCACCTCTATTCTGTTCCCTGCTGCGGTCCATTTGAATTTTATATTATGGCTGTTAGTATTTGCAGAGAAACAGATGACATTTGTTTTATTATAATTTCGTTTCAGTCTGAGCGCCTCTGTGTATTCCAGCAATTTAGTTATCAAGCGCTGGAGGCCAATTGGAGTCTGGCTGCATAGTACTATGTCGTCCACGTATTGTAAGCTTCTGACTGGGTGATTTTCTAGTTTGGGAGGATCGCTCTGGGCTTCCGAGAGCCTGGCATCTAAATCTGCCATAAAGATACTGAATAAGCTACGAGCTAGCACACATCCTTGCTTTTAGCCTCTGTGCGTGGGTATCCTCCCTGTAGTTCTCTCGCCGTGTTCTAACTTAACTCGGACCCATGTTTGTGAGTACAAATTAACTATGGCTCTTAGTAACTTTGGTGGAACGCCCCATTTCGCCATTTTTAGGTCTCGCGCCTAGCGTTGCAGTGCGCAGCACTGCTCGCGCAGCGCGAGACCTTTAGAAAGGGCTTCTGAAAACGACCCACACGCTTGTGCGTGTGGTTTTGTTTTCGGAAGCCCACATTGGCTGGAGCGTAGGTTTTTTTAATGGAGACGGCACGCTATTGGTCAAAGGCGGGCGCATGTCCCGCCTTTGCCGCGCCCATTCCCGACGGTGGCCAGAACGCGCAGCAGCGCGCGTCTCGCTTTTGCTGCCGCGCTCCCTCCCCCTGCTCCTCTGTGGTGCGCGCGCACCACTGGTTGATCAATGCGCCTAATTTGCCGGCGTTTCCCAGCCAAGGACGCGTCCCTCCTGGCTCTGTTTGCTGAATCTGTCCGCTTGTTAACCATTCTTAGTGGGTTCAAGAAAGTGCGATTGAGATATTTGCCGTTTTGAATTGGCAGCCATTGATCGGCATCCGGGGCAGCGTTCGAGAACACGGGGCTTAATTGGAATTCCTTCAAAGGATTCCATACGTCTGAATTATTGATGAATGCCTTTCACAGACGCAGCGTGCACTTTTCCGTCTTTATGTATTTTTTTTTTTAACATAGATGAGGACCAGACAGACTCTTAACTACCGTATGTCATTAAAAGGTCATTCTGAATTGTCTACTTTATAAAGCGGGGTGTGATGAACAGCGTATCTACCTACACACGCACGCGCGTGCACACGCACCCACACTCCCTTGTAAGCAAGCACACACATGGTGTGAAGAAGGAGTCTTGTACGTTAGTAGTAGCCAGGAGACTAATCCTAGCACAAAATGTCTCTCAGCTGAACTGTCTGCACAAACCAGCATTTCATGGGCGAAAATTGCAAAATATTGTGTATTGCGAAATTTCGAGAAATTTCACTTAAAACACTTAACACGAAATTCAAGAATTTCACAAATTTGACAGTGTAGTTAAAACTTTGGCGAGGCCTAATCACTCTATCTCACTCTATCTCACTCTTGCAAGTTCTTTACAACTCTTCTTTCTCTTTTTATCACTCTGATTTATCTGTCTGCCTCCTATCTTCCTTTTCTGCTTTTCTCTCTCTTTTTCTGGGAAAAGGTGTAACGAGGATAAAAAATAGGTCCCGGTCTTATAAAATGAGTGCCGGTGCCACACCTGTAGCAATTGTCACAACTTAAGCACTGCCCCTCTCATTGTCAACAATTTCAGCATCTTCCCCAGATCAGCTCCTCTATAGTCAGCGCTTTGAGGCTGCACCTCACTTTTCCTCCTTTTTTTGCAGGATGTGAAGTGTGGGGGCTGCAGGTTCTGGGAGACATCCTGCTTGAGCTTCGGACAGTGTCTGCCACAGAATGTGATGCCAGGGCTCAGGATTCCATCCACAGAGGCACAGCTTCACCCTTGTTTTAGCTGGCGTGCAACATTCACCAGTACATGTTTTATGCCTACTTCTCCTCGTTTACTAATGCAATGTTGATACAGAGACAAACCACAAAATCTGGGCACCTCCTAAAACAGGGCAGGAAAGGGTAATTTGTCAGACAATCGGAGCACTTGGGCACCGGGAGAGGTGGCCGGCCACGACCCGTCGTCTTCCTATGCAGGTTAGCCCAGAACCTTCTCTAGTGCTTACTGAGGGGACAGCCCGAGGGGGCTGGGAGGCCTTCGTTTTAATACAAGAAGCAAAAACGTTTATGATAAAAAATTACCGACACATGACATTAATGCAATTAAACAGACTGAGTGGAGGTCCTGTCTAGAGATGGAGGTGCTTGTGGGAGGGGGTGGAGCTGGGGGTGATTTAATGCCTGGGATAGCCTCCTTTGGTCACGATCGATGTTACATGCAGACTTTCTCTGGACGAGGGCAGAAAACGGGTGCATCTCTCACACCACAGCTACATGTGCACACACCGACCAGGCAACACATTTTTGGCGACTTCCTTCACAAGTCAGGAAGCCAGCGAAACAACAATCTGTAAAATGGGGTGTTCCTTTAGTGGCACCAGCTATGCCCCGTTTTTGTGTCTCAGGCTGCCTTCTTTACCTGTAATTATAGCACATGGCTTAGATGTCAAGGTGATCACTTAACCCCCAAAACTTACTCTCTCTTTCTCTATCTCTGTTCATCTATTTTTCTTTCTCTCTCGCTCTCTCCCTCTCTTCCTCCCTCCCTTTTTACTGTCTCTTGCCCTCCCTCAGGGTGTTCACCCTCCTAACAAAAACAAAATAACTATGAAAATCACAAGCTAAAGGGCTACTTTGACTATTTCCCCAACCTCGCCCGACTCACCTATCCACAACTTCCATTATATAGTATATAGCCAGAGACAGTCAGAATAGTTTGGTTTTAGAGTGTGAGGGGCCATGTTTATCAAGAGGCAGAGCCTCTCAAGGGATGGGCATGGGATGGTCAAGGAATGCTGTTGTCTGTGTGAGTTGTGAAGGTGTTTCACCAGAGCACAAGGGGTTAAGCCTGTGTGGAGAGACCAGACCTCATTAGATAGGCCTTGTGATCATGGGATCCCTCAAGATCTTTTGTCCATTGGTTGTAACATGGAATCTGGAAGCAGCCCTTTTCAAGTTAGTTCTTCTTTGCTATGGAAAGAACTCGGGCTTACTGTTCCCACTTCCACATCACTGCACTGTAAATATCTGGCTACAAGAAGTGCAGACTTTTCCAGGGGTAAAAATAGTTTTTGGCGCAGATTTCAGTGTTGGGAGTTGCAGCGCAGTGTGTGGCCAATTGGTTAGAATTCTTTGCTTCTTAATGTGAGGTTACCTTACTATACCTTCTGACACTGTGCACTGCTTCACCTCTTCCATCCCCACTCCCTCCATGTCCCCCTCCACTTCTCCATCTATCTCTCTCTCTGTTGTGCTCTCTCTCACCCATCTATCTCTCTCTCTTATGCACTATTCCTGCCTCACTAATAAAATTAACTTCAGGTCTTCACCCACAGTTTCTTTTACGTGCCTTTTCAAAGTTTACTTCCCTCAAACACATGCTATCCTCCTCTTCTTAGGATCTCAAATGCATACACAAAAGCTCCGTCTTTATGCGTCTGTGGCCTGCTCACCCCTTCTTTCTCTCGTTCTCACACACTGTTTATGTTCCTCCGTCTCAGTATCAATAATCACTACCTGCACAATCTACCTATCCCTGTATTTCTTCCTTTCTACCTATTCTCTACAGCTCTCACCACTATCTATTTACCATGCCACATAATTCTACAACACAAATACACTAAAAAACACACATTTCCACACCACACAAAAGATCAACTAACAATTCCAATACAACATACATAATACACTACACACCACATGCATTCACTACACTACAAAACAAAACACATATGTAAAAAACATTATCATTTACAAGGCCAATAACTCTAAATCTCACAAATGCGAGACCTATTGCATTGCAAATGCTTGTTAACCATAAGCACTCTCTCTTTTAGATGCTTTTGGCAACTTTGACCATGTGCACGAAGATTTACAAGTGATTTTAAAACATACTAAAAAAGTAAATATTCCAGTGAAACCCCCTACTTATATCCCTTCAACTACAAACTAGTTAATATCATTATTATATTATACAAGCATGTAGGCATGTTTTCAATGAAACGCAAAATAATAGTTATAACAAATGTGCAATATTAATGTGTAGGCTTTAATAAAAATTAAAATGCGTTTAAAAATGCGAAATTTATAGCATCAAGACACTTTTACCCGTACAAGGCCTCAAATGGCTGAAGCAACATTGCTTGAAAGTGGACGGACTAGAATTGCTGAAACACACACAAAATGTTTAATTGTTGACCTTTCCATGAACACGTCTTTTAATAAATAAGTTGCATAAATGTTCTCGCTTAACTCTGCAAATACTTCTACTTACACAAAGACTGTTAACACATGATTAGAAATTGTCGATTAATGAAGTAATGAATAAAGTCTCATATAAAAATGCAGCAAATAACTGAACTTGACCTAACATACTTGTTTTTCCAATGAATGGACTTAAATTAAATATTTTGTTGAAAATTAATACTGGATGTTTCGATTTCTACATAGATCATTGTTAGTGAAATGTACAATTTGATAATTTAGAAGGTTAGACATGTAGTTTAATATGTGGGAAAGTAGTCTTGAATGAGAAAATGTTCCACATGAAGATAGAACGATTAAGTTTCAAAACTAACACTGTTCCCAGGAGAGCACCGAAAGCTGATTGGACAAGTTGAGAAGAAGAAGCAACATGTTGCAAGCTTCAGAATGTGTGAACTATAATAATGCGTGTTCCTAGAGTAGGTTACTATGTCTTTTAACCCATTGCTGATTGCAATTGCTACTTCTACTGTTGACCATATCTCTTTACCCTTATTCCATACTGCTCTGAGACTTTACTGAGTTTCTCGAACCTCCTTTTATGAAAAGTTCTGCTTTGACTGATTTTTGATTATTTAAACCGCTTTATATGTCAAAGCTTTATGCTTGAACAATCTCTCCTCTCAAACTTGGACTCTTTATGGGTTCTTACTGACACCTATTTTCGTACGATTCCTAAAATAGGGATTCTTTCCTTAATGGAACGCGCTTAATGCATTTTCTTTTATTATTGATTGCTAACTGATTTATTATTGATTTCTAATAAGACTAATTACTAAAACCGATTCATTTACTTGTGATCTAATAATGAGGACTTACTAAATGATTTATAATAAAACCCTTTACATCATACCAAACTCTTATTGACTGCACTTAGAATGGAAAATTGAGATTTTAATTATTGTGATACACAGCTCCTGATCTTCTGTAAAACAACAGCAAAGGTCTATCAACCTGAGAGAGAGAAAATTCAGCAGGGGTCAGCTTATGTGAAGATAAACAGATTTGTTTTTTAACTGATTGCCGCTCCAGCAAATTTGGTAGCAGAAGACTGTTTACTTTCTGAGAAGGGGAATGTTGGAAATGGCCCTTTTTGCAGAGTTATCCCCAAACGTTTTGCTTCTTCCTCCTATTTTTTCCTGACCTGTGTTTGTTGGCTATAGGACTCTGGGCACTTTACCACTGTTGATCAGGGCTAAAGTGCATATGCTCTCTGTGTAAATTGTTATTGTGACTGGTTATCCATGATTGGAATATTTGATTTATTACCAGTAGGTCCCTAGTAAAGTGCACTGAGTGTGCCAGGGCTGGTAAATCAAATGCTACTAGTGGGCTGCAGCACTGATTGTGCCACCCACATGAAAAGCCCTGAAAAGATGTCTCAGGTCTGCCACCGCGGTGCCTGCGCGCAGTTTGTTAACTGCCATGTCGACTTGGCAAGTGCACCCACTTGCCAGACCCTAACCTTCCCTTTTCTTACACATAGGGCACCCCTATGGTAGGCACAAGGTACCCCCCTGGGCAGGGGGCAGTGTATGTGAAAGGTAAGACAAGTACTGGTGTGTGTAACATGTCCTGATGGTGAAATACGGCCAATTTCGTTTTTCACTATTGAAAGGCTATCTTGCTCCATAGGACAGAATGGGGAATGCTTTGTGCCATTTTACAAGCATATCTTCCTATAGGGATAAGATAGAAAAATGGAGTTTGGTATCCCTGAACTCAGAATTTGATAACACATCTTTTAGTAAAGATGGTTTTTAAATTGTGTGTTTGAAAATACCACTTTTAGAAAGTGGCTATTTTCTTGTTCAACTATCCTGTGTGCCCCTGCCTGTTTGTGAATTGACTGTCTGGCTTTGCAGTAACAGGGGCTAGGAAGGTGCAGTTGCTCCAGGAGTCTGGATGAGTCAGCACTAGGCTGAATAGGCCTGATCTGCATTTGGAGTAGTGGGAGGTGTAGCACCTGTACCTGAATAGGGCTGTGCCTGCCTTCCACAATGCTGGCTCCGCCCCCCTGTGGTGTGTCTGGAACCAAGGCTCACACTGACAATGGATGTTGTTGTGCACTTGCAGAGCGCCCCCCAGAACTGGTTTGAACTGGGCTCAGAGCCCCCTGCACAAAGAGAACAAAGACATTTTGGGGTATAAGTATTAGACCTAAAACCCCTGAACTTTAGATCATTCCTGTAATTCAAGAGGAACCTTTGCCAAGGAGAAGGGCTGGAGAGACTGAGGAGAAGTACTGCCCTTGCTGTGTGTCTGGGGTTGGCCTGCAGTTGCTGTTTCTGCCAAGGAAAGGAGAAGGACTTTGCTGTGTGTTGTGTCCCCTGCTTGAAGGAGCTCTCCAAGGGCCTGAAGTGAGCTGGCCTCCTGTTCCGAAGTCTCAGGGACAGACTTCACCTCCAGCTCCCCTGAACTCTGCTGCTGTGAGTTCTAGCCTGCCATGAGGTGCCTGTGCCAGTTTTGGGCCTCTGGAGGTTGTTGCTGCTGTTTGGGAGCTGGAAGAAAGAAGAAACGTGAAGATGTGCTAAAATCGACGCATCGCTCTTCTTGCGGCTGTTTTCCCGACGCATCTCCATGGCGCGAGAAGAATTTCCACGCATCGCTGTGCCGCTGCAAAACTGTCGCAGCACCTGTCGCCGCTGCAAGAATCGACGCATCGAGGGATCGCGGCTGAAGAGGACCGACGCAGCGCTGCTCGACGACGCCGCATCGATCGCCAACGGCACGCTCTCCCGGCGCATCACCTGCGAACCAGAACCGTCACGAAGAATCGACGCATCACTCCCCATACAGACCAGATTCGACGCAACTCATCCTTTGCGTGTCGCAGAACTGTCGCATCGCCTCCCCAAGGTCTCAGGAGTATTGCATCTCTTTGTTTTCCGACTCTGCGGCTGTTTGGCTTTTGGAACTTTGACGCATATACAGGTACTTTGGTGAAAAGTTACGCATCCATAGTTTTCTATGGTACAAGTTCTTGAAACTTTTTGAAAGTCATATTTTTAACTGTGTATGTTGGATTTTTGTCGTTTTGGTCTTGTTTAGTTTAGATAAAGATATTTTATTTTTCTAAACTGTTGTGGTGTCTTTTTGTTGTGTTTTCACTGTGTTACTATGAGTGTTGATACAAATACTTTACACACTGCCTTTGGGATAAGCCTGTCTGCTCGTGCCAAGCTACCAAGGGGGTGAGCAGGGGTTATCTAAAGTGTGTATTCCCCTTACCCTGACTAGAAGCAAGGGTCCCTATTTGGACAAAGGTACCTACCTCTGCCAACTAGAGACCCCCATTTCTAACAAGGAGCTATAAATAATTGCCCGCATTAAGGTAATGCCCGAGTCCCAAAGCCCAATGCCTCAAATTTGTAGATTAACAAAGTGCGATTTCGAAGGCTGTTGCTGTAATGGAGGTGTGAGTATCAATAGGGTTATGTGTCATGAATTGTGATCATTGTTGTGTTTATTGCGAGGCATTGGAGTATGCCTGTTGAATGAATTGGTGATGTTTATGTGTTTATTGTGAAGAAGTTGAAGAGGTTATCGGACTCGACACAGCCTAACATCCTGGGATATTGAGATAAGTGTAGAACACATTTTATGGTTTCTTGTTTGCTAAAAGATTTGTGGTGTAGATCGTGCGGTACCGTTGAGTACACAATTGAGATAGGGATAATGAATTTGTTACGAATGTGCTAAATTGATTGATGTTGTCAGAACATAATTGCGTAAAGGTGAAGCTACATTGATTTGGTGATTTCCCGCTGGTTGGGATTTCATTCGCGTATGTGAAAAATCTTTGTGTAAGGAAAAGTCGGAAGGCGTAAAAACCTTAATATTTCAATTGCTGAATTGCTTTTGTTTTCTTTAGTGGAGCAAATATTTGTTTATTTACGTTCGCTTAGAGTTGTAGAATTATATGTATCAAAGAAATTGTAAAGGAGGGCGAACCGCTGCAAGGTGTTAGATCATAAGTCATAATGTGCCGCGCTGAGATTGGTTGGTGTACTGTTGCGCTGTGACTGCTTAATGACGACACAGAGTGCCGCGCTGTGATAGGCCAATTGTTGTGTATACGCCGCATTGAGATTGGTTGATGAGTCTTCTGGTATTAAAGCTGTAACGGGATCGGAGAAAAAGACCCGACGTTTACAGAATAGAATCAAAACATTGAATTTTAACTTGAAACACTGAACATTTGTTACTCAACGTTTTTGAAAATTATGAAATGTTTTAAAAGGTTTTAAGAGTCTTGTGAGAGGTGATCTAACAATTCTGATACGGGAAGGTGAAGAGGCGCCTCCCGAGGGTACACCTGCACATTATAGGACAACGAAATTGAGGTTACATACATGTTTCTGGCTTCTGCAATGGTGCAAGATCACTAAAAATGAAGGTCCTTTGAGTTTTCCAAAATATGGTACATTTGAACTAAGAGTTATTGAGAGATCGAGAGAAAAGCTATACGAGATGAAGCCACCACCTATTCCCACAAAGTACGATGCATAAGATATTTGAGGACAGCACACAAAAAAAGGAAAAAGAGAAATATCAGAATAAAACTAGAAGAGCAGTGCGTAATTATGCAGATGCTCAATGGGATGAGGAACAACGGAGATGGAGGAAAGCCACAGTCGAGGGAACTAGACTATACCCAGCTATTACTAATAAGAAGCAGAGAAACAATAAGACACAGGGAAAAGATGAGGCATAACAACCAGAGCTGCCGACTTTGGAACTGGGGAACCAGGTTAGAGTCTCGCTCAACATCCTGTGATTCTGGGCAAATCACTTAATCTCCCCGTGCCTACAAAAAAAAGAATGTGTCCTTGTGTAATGTAATTGATGCTCATGTAATGTGCTCCAATACCTTCGGAACAAGTTTGAGCTATAAAAAAAAACTACAAACAAAAACAACAAAAAAGAGGAAATAAAGCAGGTATCAGATTAAATATTGGATGCATTGTTAGCCGCGCATCGAACACCTTATGCGGTCTCTACAAGGAATGCTGATAACAATGCAACAACTAATACAACAGTGGCTCCTGCCCCTGTTGAACTGAGTGTAATCTAGATTGAGAGACCATTTCAGAGTGCTCTTGCTCCTGTTGATATAGCACCAACCGTAGTAACGCCATGTGTCACAGCTTCGATTTTGACTGTTCCTGTACAAGCACCACAAGTTGTGACAGCACATTCATTGGCAAGGCCAGTTCGGCTGCTCTAATACATACAGCCCCGACTTTAGGAGCCCAACAAGCTGTAGAAGGAGGGACTGTGTCAGGGTTAAACTCAACATCGCAGAATTCACAGGTGCCTGGACACCACCGCAAACTATTCAGTCATTGAGAGAAGGAGTGTCTTTACGACACCAATAGTACAGGGAGAGACAAATTTATTTGAAAATTGAATTTTTCCATCATTGGTTTGAACAAGCTGTAGTAAATAAAAAGACAGAGTGCAGAATGTCAAGGTACCCCAGAACCTGAAAAGGAGAGCCCACTAAATGTTTCAAAATTAAAGCTTGAATTGGAAGAAATTATCTGGGGATGTTTCAATCTTGAGCATTTGAACCAGTATCAGGAAAGGGAATTGGTTAACTTGGAGTAAAGAAATTACAAGGCGTGCAGCAATTACACGTGATAAATTAATAGATTTGGCCCGAAATATGAAGTCGCGCTTTCAAAAAGTGTCCCATTGCAGAAAAGCCTGAGGGTACAATTGGATGATGAAGCTACTGAGACAAAGTGTTCTTCAGGAATTCGACTGCACAGAACTGAATTAGTAAAATGCATACGTAAATGGAGTGATTTTGAGAAATTTGAGAGCAAATGGGCAAGGAAGCATGAGAAGAAAAGGAAACAATCAGAGACAGATGGGGAAAATAAAAAACAAGATTAATAGGAGTAAGATTACTATGAGTATTACATTTTTAGTAGCAGCATTACTAGTTACAATAGTATTAATAGGGTTTTATTTCACACCCGAAAAGGAGATTAGGTATACATTTGCACCTACGACATCTACACACACAACAGATGAGAAGTTGAAAGCATCATTTGCGAAATACAAGGCAGAAGATTCTTCAACTAACATTAATTCTAGGCTAGTTCAAGAATACACATAGGCTATGGACGCAAAGGACTGTTATGTCTGAGCCCACCTACCTTCATCGGATGCAGAAGAAGTGACTTACAACCACATACCTTTATCATAGGCAATCACATGTAATATTTTGCTTAGCTTAGTTTATAGGCGAGAACATTTTGAATATTTTTACTCAAACTATGATTTAGTGCTATCAAGAGTTCCATTACAGAAGAGCATGAATTTACACCCACAAGCAAAATAAATGGACACAGCTTGGTATTATTTTAGACTATCCATACCTATAGAAAGTGTAAAGGCTTAAGAAAACAATGTAACCTGCTTAAAGAGACCCTTATAGAAAGTATACATAATAACACTAGAGGGACGAAGCACTAACATTACACACAGTAAGACTAGAGAGGAAGATGTTTTGGAAAGTATTTGGAAAAAAGAAAATGATGAATTCAAAAAGAAAATGGTTTACCAAAAACTGAAACCATACAGAAGACAAAAAGGAAAAATATGTGTTTACAAAAGAAATCTATCTAGAACCAGAGATGTGGCAATTAGTAGTTACGAACACACATTCGAAATTAAGGGAGGTGCATGGCAAATTTTACAAGGAGAAGAAACAGTTATTCCTGGAACTTATTTTGTTTGTGGAGAAGATGCTTACTTCCAGTTACCTGCTAATTGGGAGGGTATTTGCTATTTAGCTGTACTGTTTCCTAAAATGCATCACGTATATATTATGATGGTTTAACAAGGACACCATCACACAGACATCCACGTAGTGTATAAGATACAACACAGTAAGTGGGAGATATTTTTAGTGCAATCATACCACCAGTAGGAGTTTTAATAATTGACGAAAAGATTAGAAAGCTTTCAACTGTTGTTGACAAACTGGCAACCAGTACTTCTTTAGCTTTATTAGTTGTAAAAACAGAATTAGTTGCTATAAAATCTCACATATGCAAAAATCGCTTAGCATTGGATATTTTGCTCGCAGAGAAAGGTGGAGCCTACAAAATGCTGAAAGTTCATCATTGCTGCTTGTAACCCGACGAAAGTGAGAAAATTCAAGAATTTGCAAAGAACATTTCTGATTTGAAACCTGAATTAGAACCTTTGAAAAATGTTGAAAAAGGAATTACAACAATCGGCAACTGGTCTGCCACTGCTGGAGGACAAACTTTGAAAGCTATTTTTATGCCAATATTAATAGTAGCAAAAAGAACAATTGATGGACAGAATGCAGAACAATGTCATATATTCACCCCAATACAGAGATCTGGGCCTAAATCCATCGTTTTTTTGCTCACCATGCCATTCCAGTTTGGACCCAGCCATATGCAAATCAGTCTTGACCCTGCGCCCAATGGGAACAGTCCAGCCCGAACTGCCAGGCCGGGTCCTCCCTGGACTGGAAACAAGCATCCTAGGACCGGTTTCGGGCTTTCAGCCCTCATCAGCCAGGATAACTTGACTCCAGTGGCATGGAGAGCACGGGACCCAAGTCTGGGCATACCCGTCCCACTCTGGGTGACAAATGCAAAAAGAACAATTGATGGACAGAATGCAGAACAATGTCATACATTCACCCCAGTACAGAGATCTGGGCCTAAATCCATCGTTTTTTTGCTCACCATGCCATTCCAGTTTGGACCCAGCCATATGCAAATCAGTCTTGACCCTGCGCCCAATGGGAACAGTCCAGCCCGAACTGCCAGGCCAGGTCCTCCCTGGACTGGAAACAAGCATCCTAGGACCGGTTTCGGGGTATCACCCCTCATCAGCCAGGATAGCTTGACTCCAGTGGCATGGAGAGCACAGGACCCACGTCTGGGCATAACCGTTCCACTCGGGGTGACAAATGCAAAAACAACAATTGATGGCCAGAATGCAGAACAATGTCATACATTCACCGCAGTACAGAGATCTGGGCCTAAATCCATCTTTTTTTGCTCACCAAGTAGGGCTTTGCTTACTGACCTGGTTTGCTTTATTCAAAGTATGTAGATATTGCATTAACAAAAGAAAGAGCTGAGAACGGAGAAAATGACTAGGGAGGGAAATAGCATTAAATGATCGCAGTAATGAGGGATACAAAAAAGGCAAAATAATATGAGAGTTTATAAAGAAAGAGAAAAGACTCAACGGAGGATAAGAGTAAACTCGAAAGATTAATTTGTGAAAGTGTGATGGTTAAGATGACCATCAGAGGTGGGAATTGTAGGTGCGTTTTTAATAAAAACGCAAAATAATAGAGTAACAATAAATGTGCAGTAGTGGCGGGTAGACTTTAATAAGAAACATGTGTTTAAAAATGAGAAATGTGGAGAATGCAGTCACTTTTACCCGTATGAGGCCTCAAATGGCTAAAGCTACATTGCTTGAAAGTGGATTGACTAGGGTTGCTTAAACATATAAAATATTTCATTATTGACCTTTCCATGAATACATTTTTTAATTATAGTTGCATAAATGTTCTCGTTTAACTCTGCAAAATGTTTCTATTTACACAAAGAAGACTATTAACACGTGATTAGAAATTGCCATTCAATAAAGTAATGAAGAAAATCGCATACAAAAATGCAGCAAAGAACTGAACTTCACCTCTTTTAACATACTTGTTTTTCTAATGAATGAACTTATATTAAATGTTTTCTTTAAGTTAATACAGATGTTTTGAGTTCCACATAAATCATGGTTAGTGAAATGTATAATTATATATTTTAGAAGGTTAGACATGTAGTTTAATATGTGGGAAAGTTGTCTTTAATGAGATTGTTCCACATGAACACAGAATGATACATTTAAGTTTCAAAACTAACATTGCTGTCTGTGGACTATTGTATTCATGTGAGAAGAGGAGTGAGCCTGTTCCCAGTAGAGCACCAAAAGCCGATTGGACGAGTGGAGAAGAAGAAGCAACATGTTGCAAGCTTCAGAATGTGTTGTCTATAATAATGCGTGTTCCGAGAGTAGGTTACCACATATTTTATCCCATTGCTGATTGCGGTTGCTACTGCTGGCCATATCCATATTCCTTTACCCTTATTCCATACTGCTTTGAGACTCTACTGAGCTTCTCAAATCTGTTTTTATTGACGGTTCTGCTTTGATTGATTTTTATTTAAACTGCTTTATATGCCAAAGATTTATGCTTGAACACTCTCTCAAACTATGACTCTTTATGGGTTCTTATTGACACTTATTTTCCTCTGATTTCTAGAATAAGGATTCTTTCCTTAATGAAATGAACTTAACACATTTTTTATTATTGATTGCTAACTAATTTATTATTGATTTCTAAAAAGATTCTAATGACTAAAATGGATGAATTTATTTGTAATCAAATGAAAATGAATTACAAAAAGATTATAAAACTCTTTAACTCATACCAAACTCTCATTATTGACTGAACTTTGAATAGAAAATTGGGATTTTAATTATTGTGATGTACAGCTCCTGATCTTCCCTAAAACAACGGCAAAGGTCTATCGTCGTGAGAGAGACAAAATTCAGTAGGTATCAGCCCATGTGATGGTAAACCAATTTTTTTTTTTTTTTTTTTTTAAACTGATTCCCGCTCCAGCAAGCACGATATAAAATGTTAAAACCAAACACAGTCTCCTCTACCAGTTAAAAAGATCCCAGTAAACATTCACAAAGTGCATCAAAGTTATGTATGTTAAGTACCACTGTACTGCCTCTACCAGAAGAGACTATTCCATCTTTTTCCAGTCTCTGCACGGAGAGTCTCTGGTCTGCATAAAAGCCACTTTTACCCAGTGGGTTCTACCAGTCTTAATGTATGTAGCAGGTGGTGTTTTTGTTATTTTGAACCTTCAATGGACTGTTATGAACTTTAGCTAATTATGTTCGCTATTCCCTTGGATAATTTTTCTTTTGGCAGCTACCTTTCTACTAAGGGGCCGATTCTGATGCGGGTTGGAAAAGCTTCCCGACCGAATCGGTTGGGAAATGGTGTCCGACCCACTCGGATCGGGAAAGTCCGACCGGCGGAGTAGGATGCATCCGGATGCTTCCAGATACGATTTGGTTGAACTCCCATTGACTTCAATGGGAACATTTGTTCCTAACCGCATCAGAATTGGGCCCTCGGTCGGGAAGACACGTTCCCGATCCGATTTGGAAGGAGCAAATGCCGTTAGGAGGCCTTCCTAACCACATCAGAATCAGGCCCTCGGTCGAGAAGCTTTTCCAACCCGCATCAGAATCGGGCCCTAAGTGTTGTGATGTTGTTTTATCAAAAAAATCGTTACACACATAAAAAATTAATCCATCCCAGTTTCCGGACCTGTGCTCTAAAGCACCGGGAGACAGTTTGGTTCCTTAACCTATAAAATTGTGCCTGTTGCACAATGGTAGTATTTATTGTCAACTGGCATTATGCCAATCCCTGCTACAATGCTAGCAACTCTTGGAAACATTTGGGCATCCAAGGCATGTTGCTCAAGCCTGTTAAAACTCTGGCCTGGGCATAATGTTGGTGATTCTTAACATATTGTGGGCACCTGGGGTATGATGCCACCTATCATTGGCATAAGGCTGGTCTTTACAGAGTGGGGCCATTCTTGACTTATTATGCACTTCCATAGCACAGTGGTGCCAACCCATGGTATAATGGCAGCCCTAGCACTATGGGGCAATTCTTGGCATATTAGTGGCAAGCACAGAACAATGATGTCCAACTTTTCCTATCATTTGCCCTGGCACATTATGGTAATCCATGGAATATAGTGAACACCCATGACCTAGTGATGGTTCTGGCAGTATGTTTGTAATCTTGCCATATTATAGGTAAACTCTGTGCAATTGTGGTCACTCTTGACGCACTGTGGGCATCAATTGCACCCACACCTGCCATATTGAACAGAAGGTAGGAAAGTTCCCACTCCAGCTTGATGCGGACCGTGGAATGATGGAGGCAACTTCCAGCATATTATAGGCAGACATGGTATAATCATGGTATCACCAAGGCACAAAAGTAAATAAGCTCAGAGACAAGAGAAATCAGTGTAAGTGGACATATGTAATTGCTTAGGAAATCACCTCTCTAAAACTAGGACAGTTACATCATGCCAAAGTTTCTGTTTGATGGAGACAGCTGGGCAGGCAAAATCTACTACACATGTAAATACTTGTCTTAACTATTAGAAAGGCCTGAGCCATTCCCAGATTTGCCAACTTAGACCACATTCTCTCAAAGGCACCAAGTCAAATGCAGAGGTAACATTCAGAAAGGCCACATACAAGGGCTTATGAATTCACCTTGTTGAATTGCTGCGGGACATGCAAACAAAAACCTGATCCTATGCGAACAGGATGGGATGGAATCCTACCTTTAAATGCCCAGACTCTTTATTGTTGCACCGAAACTGTTTACATTTATTTTATCAAATTATTGAACTAACAGTAAGTGCTATTATGGCATAGCAAACAAAAATGTCAGTACAACAATTAAAATGCAAACACCGCCTATAGGGAACGATGAGATTTAACCATACCCCTTTAACTCCTCTACAGAGATAAATTATTTTTCAGGCTGGGAGGGAAGCTACACAAACTTAAGTGTTGTCTCCTTCTACCCTTGTGAAGTCAGTAAATATAGTACCGCAAATTCACTAATAGTGATATTCTGGTATTAGTAATCCTTTACATGACGTCCATACTCTACTGGGGGCAGGGGGACCATTGGTACGTTTTGCGCAAGTATGCAGTGTAGAGTGAGTTTATATCGAAAAACAAGAACCAACTGGAGGCACCAGAAATGAATGGGAGAAAGTTAACCAACGTTCTTTTGTCAAAAGAAGGGCCTTTACAGGCTAATCGGAAGCCCTGATCGTAAACAAAATAAATATCACCATTGTGAACTCTGAAGAGACCACAATCAAAGATATAGCCAAGGTAAAACAGTTATACACGATGCAGACAGCACGTTATTTCTTTTATTAACTCCATGATACCGTTCGCCATCCATCACCCAAGGCAAATGAAATGCATTTGTCATTGCCTCTGCCCATCGCTCTCTGTAGCTCCTTTCAACGCGGTCCTTAACCCGCCGCACGAGGGCAACCCAAATATAACCCACCAGTGCCTGCAGTCACTCCAGAACGCTGCTGCGCGAAAGATGTATTAGACTGCGCAATCCAACTCTCCGGCGAGTCTTTATACTGGACTCTGAAACACGCATGAACCTGCGCAAACAAGCTCACCACCGAGTCTTTATACTGAGCTCTGGAACATGCATCAGACTGCGCAAACAACCGCCCCAATGCATCTTTATACTGTATTCTGGAACATGATTGAGACTGCTCAAACAACCTCTTCAGAGAGCCTTTGTACTAGTCCCTGGAACATGCATCAGACTGTGCGCTACAAACTCTCTCCACTGAATAGTTATATGGACTCTGGAAGACGCATCAGACTGCCTTAACAACCGCACGAGTGAATCTCTATACTGGACTTTATGTTAAGAACCTGAGTCGCTTCTGCTGGCCACTGTTCCAGGCAGGACTACTCCCTTCACAGGTAACTAGTATGCATGCGCTGTAGTGACACTTTATGCAAATCAGACACCAACATGATGTGTGGCAGCAACTGGTCGAATCTGCCTTTGTTGCTATAAGGATCATTGCTCACAAAAGGCAAACAGTTGGAATAAAATAACAGCAAAGAAAGTCTTATTGTTCACAAGTACTTTGCGTATAAGGTGAAAAACTGAATTATGGCAGTCCCTAAAAAGGAGATAAGAGAAGTAAAATCAGTGGGCCTCATGCAAAAAATAAAAGTTTTACATCACCTTGTTTCGCAAAAACACTGGATTTTAAATAAATTCAAAGAATGAGGAGTTGTAGAATTGTAGAAATTTACCTACTTGTGTGAAAAGAACACAAACCTCGATATTTCTGCATGAATACGCTATATTTGCAAGGGTAAGAAAAAGTAGGAAAGTGGCATCAATGTAAACTGTTATGGAATTCAATTTATTTTTTGATCCAGTCCCCCCAGTAGAAGCGCAAGAAAAACTACTCTGTGTATGGCAAAAGTATGCCTCCACGGTGTGAAAGGCAAGGGGTCACTGTCACATTTAACAGATGGAGAGAAAGGGTTTTTTCACACGGAATAAATTGGTCTGTCGAGTGAAAAAAAGATTATGTGCAAATTCCAAATTTATTATACATATTCTTGCATGCTATCCACCATGTGGACAGTCTGCGTTAAGTAACAATGCATCACACAGGTTTTCGGAGATTTCCAGGAGTACTCAATGGGAATGTTGTGACCATGAAAGTCAGACGTTCGTTCTATAAAAATGTGGGAATTTACAAGAAGACTATCAGTTTTTTTTTTGGGGGGGGAGGGTTCGGAATTTTATATAGCACGAACTTGACACAAAGGTATTGGAGCGCTTTACGTGAGCACCAGTTGCTACACAAGGACACATTCATTTTTGTTAGGCACGGGGAGATTATGTGATTTGCTCACAATCACAGGATGTTGAGCGTCATTGCCGAGACTCGAACCGGTTCCTCAGATTTGAGGTCGACCGCCCTAGCCGTCAGACCACAAACATTTTAAATAAATATCTCTACATCGGATACTAAATTTTCAAACTGCTAATAGAAAGGGTTTAGACAATTATGCCTCTTTCTTACCCATCATTTCGTACAAATGTGGCACTGAAACCAAGTACAAAACAAAAAGCACAGCAGACTAATTCCTTCCTTTCAACAAGAAACAACATGCATTAGAAGTAATTATGAGCCAAATGTAGGCTCCTCATGAAAACCATAGCTCTGGGTGTAGTGACTGAATATGGTTTGGAACTGTGGCTTTTCTGACTGTTCTCGCATATCCACAAAGTATTTTACTGAAGTAACCGAAAGGAGATACATAGCACTCCATAAACACTAAATAAATCATTTCCTATGCAGTACCCCCAATGCCAATGTGTTAATACGATGTTAATTTGATTTATTTAAATTGCTTAATTTGAAAAGGAAATTAACTTCTACTATCCGCACGTCATATCAGAGTCCTTCACAGATTAAAAGAACCCGTCGACTTAGCCGACCCTTAACTGATCGTACACTGATAACCATCACTTCCCCCAAACCCCCCCCCAAAAAAGTATTTTTCCCTGTCAAAATCTAAAATTAAAATATTAAACTGAAGCACGCAGTGAAACAATGGATCAATGGCACTGCAATAGTTTCTGGACTTGTAGAGACATAGAAGAGTAGAGAGGGCAATTGAGTAGTCAGATCGAGGCCTTATCAATCTTGTTTACTAGGACAGTGGCCGATCACTAGCTTAAGGAATCAACCAGTGTACGAATCAATACGCACTATAAAAGGTTTATCTGAGAAAACGTTTAAAAAAAAAAGAATAAAGCTAAGAGAATACAAGTGAATAAAAATCCACGTAATGTGAAAAGGAGGCCAACCCCTCAAAATTACACTCAAATTCCTGCATCAGAAGCACAAGCAAAGGCATTCATTATTCAGACGCAACGGGTCAACGAGCCAAGTGACTACTGTCTGTCTACTGCGGAGTTTTTTCTCCCTCTTATCATCTGGTCTGCATGTGCAGCATCTAGAAGCACGTGGTAATAGAATTACCCTAATGCACAAGGGAAGCGATCACGTTTTCAGAATCATCACTTTGTTTTACTTGTTTTGAGTGCTCAGAATTATCATTTTGTTTTACTTGTTTTAAGTTCTGTTTTTTAGTTATTGAATTGGAATTATTTTTGGCCTGATTTTGGTAAATTGTAATTTCAAATTATGATGACTTCTTAAACTTTCGAAATTTGACTAGAATTGCTGAAATGGTCCTTATTCATTTTTGACCTGAAAGCAAATACTTCTCTAACGGAAATAAAACAAATTCTGACTGCAAGTTTTTCAGGGCTTATCTCGGTGCACCTCGAGTCACTGTTTATACTTTTAGTGGTCAAATATTTGTACTTTGTTTTTATGTCTTTTTAAGGACTACTGGTGTTTTATAAGTCTTTTAGGAATCGAACTAAACCCTAGTTTTAATTTGTGAATTAGGAAAGACAATCTCATACCCCGGCACAAACGATAAATCTAACAAATTTGACTACTTCGATTTTATTCCAATCAGTTCACGCAGCACACGACCTCGTAGCACGTGTGCTCAGAACTCATAATGATAATAAAAAATAAATAAATAAAAAAAGGAGTACTGCTTGGATGGATCTCAGACCCCTGCTTTCTAATTCATCTAACACGCATTTCAAATCCAAAATCCCATCAGGCACATTTGGACGATTCAATTCCCATCTGGGTTGCACACATCTTAACAAACCAAAACATTTTCAAGATCGTCCCTCATATGAAGGATTTCCCTAATCGTACCCGAGGATGCCTCTTGATCTACAAGTACAGCACATCCTAAAGCAAAATAACGAAATGGTAGCAAATAACCACTTTGACAGAGGCCTCTGACACAACGGTCCTTGTTGTATGAACTCTATTACACTTTTTGCTGCAGCCCTGTATAATTACTTTGCCCTCATGGACTTAAAACTGGTTGGCGGAGCTCAAAACACAAAGACGAATACATATTTGAAATATATAAAAAGGAAAGGCCTTCTTCATGTTCACTTGCTTGGTAACTTACTGATGCATTCTGTTATTGTGATTATTTCTCAATAACCGTCTCCGGGGACTCCCTCCTCGAATTGCCGATCTTGTTAAATCCTTTCTACAAATTACAGGCATTTCCGGGTTACTGACCTGCCTCCAGTCCAGCGTCACCAACTTACCATAGAAAAAAGTATGTTGCAACTGTGTGCATACTTAAGCAAAGTATGCTCAAACAAAAGCATTGCATTTTACTAAGTGTTCCTGGGATGAGTAAATCTCTACTTTTCTGAAACCTTCCTTCTGGAGATAGCTTTTCCCAACCCACTGCCCATCATTAAAAATTCAGTGCCGTGCTTACTTCTCTCACGATTGTTTTCTCACTCTCTCTCCAAACAACTAAATATGAGAGTCTTTTCGGATCTCTGATGCCACCTTAACAAGTTGCATCACATACAGCGGATTAATTCGTACTTTACTTATGGTTGCACAGTGGGTTTATCAGTGTTTCAATTGCTCTAGCTTTTCTCTCATCTTCATCATGCACACCACCCTGATCTCTTCAATCTGCAAATAATACAATGGTGCAGACGCATCTGTACACACACATTCAGTGGGGATTGTCCATGTTCTATGGATTTCCACCCAAGCACCCTATGAACAGCAACGTTTAAATTCATCTTGTAATGGAAGCGTGGGCTAGGTACTAATTTTTACATTCATACAATTCCCGATATAACTGTACATCAATATCAACTCTTTGTACAGTCCACTGTACCATTCATGCAGGAGAAAACCTAGTGTTAAATTTAGTTGTGCTATCAGCCTCTGGTTTGCTATTGTCCACTATTTACTCCCACAAGATGGAGTCAAGCATGAAAAAAACTTTGCTGCAGTCGCTCCTTTGAACTGTTGTTAAAGCCACTAAGGCCATTTCTTGCATGCCAGTTACAGAGAATAGTCATTCTGGTACTTATTAAGTAGAGTAAGAAAGAAGATAATCTTGAAACTGCACATTTTATGTTGTCAAAGTGAGTGTACTGCTGTGTATTTTCTAGTTTATAATATATTATCTCCTTCTGCACAGCAAGGGGGCAAGCAATATGCAAACAAACACAATCGCAAGGAAGTCACAAAAACAGTAACACTTCTTTTGAAACTCTACCATGGATCATGAGCTGGCAGATAGAACTGATATTTCCGTATCCTAGCAACACTTCTATGCACAACACAAATTAAAAGCACCCAAAATAAGTCGATTTGTTGTGCAACCTGTCAAGGAAGCAGCTGCAGCAAAAAAGCATTTTAAAGATTTGGGGTTTTCTAATACGTAAGAGCAGCGTGCTTACTTGCATTACCAAAACTACACAGCTCAGTGCACTGCAACAAAAGAATTATAGTTATGCAATGGCACCAAATATCTACAACAACAATCCACTTCATTGCCAATATTTGAACACGTGGACCAAAGGTCAACAACTTGTCCTCTCCGCCGTTTATTGACAGTCTCCTTGCTCCTGGTTGATGTTTAGCAAGCACTTGAAATACAGGCAGAGCTAGAATATTTGCGGGTGGATGAGAAAGTGCCTCCCTTTCCAAATCTATTTAGTATTAATTTACTTGTAAATATATCCTAGATACCAAAGACGTTCTGTAAATAAAACCAAGGCAAAACTTACTGTCAACATCACTTGACCTACCTTCGTGATAGCATACAAAAACAAAATATATTTGAAAAGGAACACCATGGTGTCCTGGCCATCTTTTAATGCTGCTCAAACATATCTCTGAGTGACCTCAAACAGGAGCTTCCAACTGTAAATACTAATTGTTCTCCAGTGTCTGCATGAACATTGGTCTGGGGACACCCAAGGGTTCGTGAAGCCACCCCAGGGGGTCTGCAACTTCTTAGAAAATTAAATAATATTAACAGATTAGTAAAGTATCTATAAATAAAGAAGCCAAATTAAAAACTGAAAATTTTAAAGCATTCTGTAAACGTGAAGTAATTTGAAATTGGAGGCTAAAAATTAAATTGGTATCCTCAGATTGGTTTGTGGGAGCGGTGCAAGTGCATCAAATAGAATATAGTATGGACGATGGGTGGCCTCAATTGAATTCAGAAAAGCTCCAACATTCCCATTAAAATTGATTTTTTTATTTGTTTGTAAATTAAATAAAATATTTCATCATTTAACTGTTTGATGAATGCTTGTTTCTGTTTTTTGGTGTGTATTTTGTGGTTCAAATCATTGAAAATGCTTAGGCCAGTGTCCACAGCTTCCAATGATGACTAAGTGCGGGTCCCTGGGTTCCTATAATGATTCAGTAGGGGGTCCCCGGTTTCAGCAATGATTAAGTGGGGGTCCACAGAAGTTAAAAGTTTAAGAAACACTGAACAAAGGGATACTCTTCAGCACCATCCACGTTTACCGTCACCAAGTCCCCAAGGCAATGAAGAGAGACAATCAATATCTACTGGCGGAATCATCAATGTAAATGTGTTGTCTGCAGTATCTGCATTGAACATTTCCAAGGCAAATGAATGTGCCAAACAATGACAGTCCATGCAATGAAAACGACAACCCCGTAAGAGAATGCACGATCTTGTGTACACAGGCGCATCTAAGGAAGAAAAATCTTTGCTTTTTATTTGAAACTTTATTCATATGCATTGTACAAGGATGTAAGCATATAATTAAGCAGCTAGTACTATCAAAACCTATCTCCAAAAAAAGATGAAAAACAGGCCAAGTCAAAGGATTGTTTAACAGCCTTTTATTCAGTAATCCGTTCCTCTTCTGAGCTGAACTTGTAACATCTCATCCGAGCCACTTTAAGGTGGTCTCAGGGCTTCCCGCCTGACCATAAATCTCCAGATAGAAGAAATTTACTTGAATACTCTAAACATCGAAATTGGGTCATAGGTTGAAATAAATCATAGGGTTTGTTTAAGCCTGTACATCTTTATGTTCTCTGAGGTAGGGTGTAAGCGGTCCCTATGTGTGACTTTCATTCACCAATCAAGGGGAGTGGGCTTACAAGTTGCTTACTACTTTGAACTTTCCACCATCTGGAAGTGAAGGATGCTTACAAGGGAATAGACTTGATGCAACAATTTTATTGTATGTAATTTTTGGATATGAACTTAGTATAAAATTGTTGGGAAGAGGAGAATCATAGGAAATTGACAAAGACCAATATATCACTGATATGACCAATTGAGATACATCTTTGGTGGTAACGTAATGACAGTGTGGAGATTCATGGATGCATGGGAGATATGTTAAAGAGTCCAGAAAAAATATAAACTATTGGGGCTTTTCTGGCAACTAAACCTACGAGAGGTGGAGCACCATTTTAACTATTCAATTTCTCGGCAAGCTGCAACTATGGTTGTTGTCACATCGCACATACACAATAAATAGATTAAAAGACCATTTTGCAGTAAATGCTAATAGTGGCAAGGTATACAAGCTGGACTTCAGATATACTGTTCTGGCAGGAGTGCATTTGCAAGCTAAAATGTTCTCTGTGAGAGTATCAGGGGAGGTTTCAGATAGTCTACTCAGTCCACTGACTCTCAATAGGTTCTTTCAAAAGCTTACATCGAAGTAGCAAGTACAGAGTATTCCAACAGGGAGAAAAAGCCAAATGCTGAAAAGGTAGCTGAATATAAAGAAAACAAGGTAGATACTTTTCTTAGACATGGCCAGACCTTTGCAATGCAGCTCTGCAAGGCCTTAATGCATCACTCATCACAAGTCTAAGCCAGTACAAAAGCGTCCTTAACCTTGCAATACAATCAATGTTTCTGATCCCTGTGTCTATGGCCAACAAAACTAATAGAGTACTCTTGGATACTTTTAACTGATTTTTCAAAAAACAGTTCTCCACTACTATCAATTTTCTTAAGGCAGTGATGCTAAGGAGTTCTAAGCCATAAAGGGCAACTGCCTGCACCTCTAGATGCGATGAAATGACATGTGAGCTTATCCTCTAGCAAATCTCAATGTGGCCTTTGCTTTGCATGTATGTGGTATTTGTTTGGACCATACTTAGCCATAAGAGGCAGCAGAGTGCTGTAAAGGTTCAAATGCAAGCATAGAGTCAACGAATGATAGAAGTAACTGGTTATTAGACTGTAACTGCAGGGATGTTGGTCCAGATCATGGTTGTATAGATGGAAAACCCTACTTCCTTTTTTCCTTCTTTTTTGCCACTTCTTAATCTCAAAGTCTAATGTGGCATGCCTGTAGGTGGGATTGTCTGCAAGATAAGCAGGAGTGCTGGTCGTAATGGCTTGTAAATGATGCAGCTGATTTTGAAGATAGTGCAGGCTGGCAAGAGGAGCCACTGGAGCTCATCAGAATTGTGGTGGCCCTGAATGAGATATGTTGCGGCATGTAAGATACCCTTAAGGAGAGCTTGTCTTAAGTCTGGGAAGCCATTGAGCAGGGCATTATCACCATCCAGATGGGAGGGTACGGGGGTCTAAACATCAGTCCTGAAGTTACTTCCTGGAAGAAATGGTTTTACTTTCTTTAGAAGAGAGAGCTGGTACCTGGCTGTCTTGGTGTTTTTTTTTTTTTTGAAGTGTGTTCCCGGAGAGTGAGGTTGGTGCCCAAGGTGAATCCAAGTGAACTTGGCATTCAGTGAAAGTTGGGCATTCGGTGAAAGCCGTCAAGGTTCATTTCAGTTAGCTGGTCCCTTTGTGATTCAATGATATAAACCCCTATTGCTCAGTTATTGTTTGCAATCAATTTTACACCCAATTCTTATACTAGTTATTAGGTAATACTGTGCAAATAAAATATTTAGGAGAACACCGATTTCAATCCTTCGTTTCATGCAAAACTCAGATAAACTATTCAAAAGGTAAAGAATCCCATGTGATCCCGTTGCAGACTTAAAGATCAGGAGGGTATTGGCCACAAAAATCAAAGTGTACAACTTCTCCCCAGCTAAATCAGGGGCATCATGTTCACACTCCATAAGGTGGCTTATGTAACCATTAATAAAGAGTGTATGCACCCTAGTCAGACACCCCTGTGGCTATCGATAGGTACCATAGTTGGCCAAAGAGCCATTTTAGTAATGTGATGTGTATTTGTAAAGCGCACTATCACGCGCAATGGTATCCTGGCGCTGAGCAGGTGTGTGTGTCCCTAGCCCTGCACTGCCTTTATCTTTTTAAAATGGAGGTAGATAATTATATTTATGAAGTTTATGGCAGTATTTCCCAAAGTTCAAGCAATAAACAAAGATGCCTTTAAATTCTGTATTTATCTTGTCACGTTTGCTGCACTTCAAAACGGAGGTCAAATGTCAGGCCAAGTCTTCTGGCAGATTGCTGCTTATTTTTTTTTTTTTTAACATGGGAAATGGTGTTTACAACTCCTCTAACTATGTAGTCAGAGAAAGAAAAGTAAAGTGAGCTCAATGACAATCTTCTGGGGTTTAGTTATTGTGAAGGGAAAGGTTGTTGAATGATATTTTTTGTAACACAAAACAAAACGTAAATACCTATAAATGAATGGTACACATTCAGCGG
This sequence comes from Calotriton arnoldi, assembly GCA_963921515.1. Lineage (NCBI taxonomy): Eukaryota > Metazoa > Chordata > Amphibia > Caudata > Salamandridae > Calotriton > Calotriton arnoldi. Next base: position 378,173 of record CAWUFW010003935.1, read on the forward strand.
TTGGGAAAGCAGAAATTGAGCACTTTTTTGTAATTCGGAACTGTGATGGAAACAAAGATTTTCACAGGATCAAAACAAATCAAGATACTCTACTTGGTGATGCACAAATGATAAACATTCACTAAAACCCGATTTCCACCCGTTATCATTTGCGTACAATATAATCAGTAAAACTGTAAGTCTGTGCAAATTCAGTGGCCTTTCGATGCAAAACGTGTTGTCTGTAATTGAAAGTGTGCTACTACACGATGCTGTAGTTACATTAAAAAAAATCCTCGTTGTTCTAAAATGTCTGGGAACCAGTGATTTATAGGGACGCCTATGTCACTAGTCACTTTCCACATTGTTTCTGAAGGAATGGAGTCAAATGTAGATTTTAAAACGACAAAATCCGCATACTGGGCCAGATTGTTTCACGATGGACATTTCCACATAAGCAGTGAAATCCAAAAGACCATCAAATTCTGCTCACATTCTCCTTGAAGCCCAACTGGAGACGTGAAGACATTTCTATAATTAAGCCAATATTTTTATTTAGTCAAAACCAATCTGAAATATTTTTGCATGTTATCAATTAGACTTCTAGGTTTTCTATTCCTACGGTCGCAATGCAACTCTTTTTGTAAATGGAAATGATTTCTGCATTTCGCTACGTTAAGTGGAATAGCTGCCCACTTGGCTCCCCTGGAACTATTGTCTCATGTTGATAATGTACTGCGCTGTACTGTTGGTTGAAGAAAAAAAAAAGCAATACAGATTAATTAATCTAACCAACAAAAAAAAAAGTGGCATAGCTGCGCTACATACTATTGTATTTGATATAGACTGAACATAAGGACTCCAAATCTCTGGATCAGACTTGAAGAGTTCCACTGAAATTTTACCACACCCTCGCGCTTTTCCACCTTTCAGTGACAAAATCGCTTTGGTTACTCAAGCAAAACATACAAAGAGTTACTGTTATTGGTTTTTGGTAACTGAAACAGACTCATGGTGGTCACTCAGGGGAGAAAAATGCTGATGCCATTTTTCTAGCATTACGTAAGGCTCTGGGGTTCTACCAGAAGCCATGCTTCCATATGATACAATAGGCCAAAATACCTGAGAATCTTTGGTCTTAGTAGAAGAAAGTAAGTCAGCCGACCAATTCATCTCCCACTGCCCCTTCTTTGATCTCATAAAAGACTTATAGATTTTTCCCGCTTCAACTATTAACTTCCTTTAATTTTGTTGGAGCAGTTAAAGCTTATTACTTGATACACCAACATTAGTGCTGACTAGATGACAATACAGTTTGCCAAAATAAAATTCTCTTGTTTCAATCAGAGTACCAAAGGTTTATGGTCGCTATTGGCCTTGTGATGACCTCGAAATCTATTAAGTCTCACCAACTGCTAGCTTGAATTCCAATGTAATCAATGTAGCTTGACCACTTATCATTCTTGAAAGTGCAGCAAGGTGGTAAATCTGGAAAGATTCAGCTATTACAGGTATAGAGACTGTGTTCCGAGAAAAGGGAAACAAATTGAAAAGACATGGTACTCAGTCTCTTCAGCATGGGTAAAATCTGTTCAGGGATACCCCAAAATTGATCATCTTCCTTTAAGAGGAATTAAATTAAGGGAAAGGCTTCATACTAAACATTAAAATCTCAAGCAATCATTATATCATTCATACATGATGGTTAAGTAGCATGTCTAATAATGGGAGATTTGTCAATTACTCAGATTTCTGCCCCTACTATTGAAGCTGAACAGTGACATCACAACCCCAGTAGGTTCTTTACAATGCAAATATTACCATGCTTTACTATTGCAATGCTGCAGTTACCATGCAAATAAGTACCACGCATGCCATTTTCTCCCATGCTACAATGTGGAAGTTTTCCACACATGCAAGCGTATGTTTAAGGGAATTAAAAAGTTGTAAGGGATTTCAAGGGTTTAGGAATGGGTAAGCGTAGCGGGTAGTAATGGGTTTTTAGGATTCGAAAATAGAGATGGGGTAGGAAGGGTTTTTAAGGTTCAAGGGTGGTTGAGAGTAGGGGATAGCAAGCAGTAGTAAGAGGTTTTAGGGCTCAGGGATGGGTCAGGGTAGGGTGCAGTAAGTGGTCTCTGTTTTTGGGGTTTGGCAATGGGCATAGCTAAGGAGTAGTAAATGGAATAAGGGTTCAGAAATGGATGAGGTTATGGGGCAGAATTCATAAAAGAGTGGGGTTAAACAATATATAGAATCGTATATATTGATTGTTCCCCCATAAAATGTGTGGTTTAGAACCATATTGTAATACAATACATTGTTAAGGTCAACGAGTTGCATTAGATGTGTGGCAAAAGGCATGCTCAGTAAAAGCCGATATACTCAAAGTAGGAAACTCGGTCAGAAAATGACAATAATTTTGCAATCAAGGGTAATCTTAAACCAGGTGTCTAGTCCACCTCAGAGACAACCTTTGTTTTGCACAGAAGCTTGGATGCTATAATTAAATTGGTATAGTAGCCCATCTCCTGAAATATACAGATGGCATATGTATTAATAAAGGCCACCCAGCTAAGATCATCAAGTTTATGACCAAGGCCAGGACTGTTCCACAATACAATCTTAAAAGACTGAACAGTAGGGGCCTCACTATCAGGAAGCTGTGTGGCAAGTGGCAATCTTCTTTGAAGAAGGAAAACTGCTGCGTTATGGAGTCAATCTACATCCACCACATCTGGTGGAGGTTTCTTTGATGCAGAGCCCCGGGACGAATTTAGACTACCCGGGCCCTCAACAGAAGTCACAAGATAACTACAGAATCGGCCTTCAAGATTAGATTCCAATGGTAGTGTAGATTTTAGTTAAATATGATAGCCATTTGAGGGAACAGTTCTTAAATCAAGTGGCAACATGTCACTTTATACTCCTAGGTTTTGAACTTTCATTGTGATAAAATTAAAGGGCTGAGTATTACTCGAGAATCACTTTACAAATAAAATATCCAACTTGATCACCGAGTACCTTATTTATTAGCAAGTTCCGATTTCAGGTGCACTTTGGAACCCCTTTCATGTAGACTGACGGTTCATGCTTTCTCCAAGGATAACTACCTTTCAAATATCTTTCCAGAAGGCATTACTCTAACGCACCAATTGCCTAGTCCTAACTTTTTATCCACCGGGATAGGAGTTACTCATAGTACAATAGTTTTTTATTCCTTCCCAATTGTTTTGCACTTTTTGCAGGCAGGATTTATATACTTAATCACTGACTGTGGACAGAGGGATTTAGGATATGCCATTAATAAGTCTTAAAGGGTGATTGTAAGAGGATTACTGGTTTACCCCAATATGTTCCCCAAACAGCGCCAACTACATGCTCACTTGAATTACTATAAGATGTCACTTGTTCCATCTCTTCTATTCTATGAGTCAGCCTTCTTACAGTTTCAAATAAGAGATTCAGTTTCAACTAACATAATCAATACACTCATTCACTGTTAATTTTTCAGGCGAAGATTAAATATTAAGAAAGGTCCTATTCAACTGCCAGGCCTGAGAAATGATAACTGCACTCAATATTAAGTATATTAGATGAACTGGGTAAAATTGGGGGTGTACAAGAACCAAAGAGGAAATAATAATGTTTTCAATGGCTCTGTAAGCCACTTAGCAATTGATGTGATTTTAAATGTTTGAAGGGTATTTCCTCATACTCTGGCATGCGAGTCTTTCGGGAGTGCTCCTGTTTTGCCCAAGCGTTGCCATAACATGTGGAACAGCTACTGCAATGTTTTCTTTTGTCTAATAGGTGTAGCAGCAGCCTCTCCTCTAATTTAAGACATCCTGGGCTACGTTTGGGCTTGCCGAGATTCACTGCTTACTGGTAGTGTTATTCTCATATAATATTACAAATGTATAGTTCCTGGTTCAAGCTTGGCCAAGGTAGGCTTCCTACCCGAGTAAAAAAAATGAATGTTGTACCATTAAACTAGAAAACGACAACTTGAGGGCAGGAAACGGGTGACCCAGCTCAGCGTCTCCCAGGTTCTGACATTCGAAGACAGGCACGCCCTTGGCCCGGGCTTCACCGGGCAACATCCATGCCCACAAGCAGAGTTAAATCAGCACTTCTAATTTTCTGTAAGGATACTGGTGGGCAGGGCCCACAACTCTTATGTCACAAGGGACTCTGGGCTTCATAGTCCTCTGGAAGTATAGTGGCAGTGCAGTACAAGGCGCCAAACATCCTATAGCACTACCCTGGGCCACTGTTGAAGTATCACCTCTACAAATAGTCTATTACACTATTATCCGTGTCTGGAACCCGGGAGTGGGGAGGGTTTGGTGAGGCACTCCATAAATACCCCACCATATGGGCAGAATTCATGTCTGTCTTTCACAAGAAGCTCTGTGACCCTTTTAAGGTCATTGCTTGACATACGTTCCAGTAACTCTTGTTAAATATCATGCTGGAAGTTTTGCTTCTAGAGCCTTGTGATAAATATTTGTGACACCACCAGTAATTAAAATATTAATTTGTATTTCTTGGCAGCCGTGTCCTCCCATATCTCTGGCTTGAATCCAAAAATAATAGTATAATAGATTAATCCTGGTAGAGGACAGACTATCGGCGGTCCAGTTCCTCCCTTGATTTATGCCACTCCCCTAATGTTGTCCTACTTCTTTCAACTTCATCATACATTTTATAGTGCTAAAAATGCATTGGCAATTAGGCACTGTCCTCCTAGCTATAGGCAGAATTCAACAGGAGAGTCAGAGAGCACAACCCAGCCTCCCATCCATGCTGCTCACAATGACTGTTTACCGTAAAGGTATGTAAAGCATATTCAAGATAGGAAATGAGTAGAACAGGAGGGAACATTTTTACCAATACAGCAAAGATTATTTTTTTTAATCTAATTTGTACAATCGGTGACCTTTAACAAATACTGTCCATATTATGTACATTTTGTAAAATATATAGTTTTACTTATTGCTAATGCAATACAGCTTGCTGCAAAGCAGCATGTAGTGACACAGTATGGTGGTCACTTTACCTTAGACGTTCACAAACTAATGTATGACAATTTTTCTTTGCGCTTGCTATGAAACCCTGAAACATAAGAGGTACCGGACACATGCAATACAACATTGGCACCCCTACAATGTATATAGAGTTAGACATATTTGCAAAAAAACAAAAGCAGTAGAAAGGTCATGTTGTGAACACTAAAGGCAATATTATCTAGAATGCAATTTCTGGACTTCCAAGAACTGCCTTAAATGCAATTTCTGGACCACAAATTATAGCAGTCTACCTGGAATACTATAAGCACACCTGATGCTGATCAGTAGATATCTGGTCAATTTTTATCTCAGAGAAGCAGCGAGATCACATATCCATCCATAATATGGGCACATTTGAGAACCCGGCCTATATTTCACAAAATACAACTATACCTCTGTCCTTTCACAAATCACAGAGTAACCCTGTGGTGCATTTTCCAAAATATCAAGCTGTAAAGTTAAAATAAGAATTTGAAATTCCATGAGGTTTGTCAGGAAAATTGTCTCAAATATGTTAGTGAACCATGTTCTAAAATGTCACATAATTAAAAGATTAATTAGAAGAAACAGCACTGTTAAGTAATTAAAGATTGATTCTTGCCCTTGACTTGCACGCACTCAGTCCTCAAAGAATCATTTTAAAGCTGAAAGATCATGTGATTGTACTAGAAAGGGGTTTAAAAAAATGTGCTGAACTGTCTGTCGATCAAGTAGAGTCCTGACTTCCTTGTTAGCTAAACTGCAAATCAGAATTCTTTTAGCAAATCTACTGTCCACCTATTTCCTTCTTACTAAAGTTCAACCATAATAGTATCTGGACAAGAGGTTGTGTCAATTGGGACAGTTTTTGTGAGACAGATGGGTAGATTATATTTTTAAACTTTTGATATACAATCTACTCCTAACACTGGACAAAGTCGGTACTGGATTAGGTTAGGCAAACTTGTTTATTAAACTCTGGTTAGACTATGCAGTTTCTGTAAAGTGCTTCAGTGATGCTTCAAAAGATTTGTGAGCTATGGAGAAAAAAGAAACATTTTAGTGGTTGGCTTGGCAAATAAAATGTACGTCATTCCAGAACCCATTTCCCTCAAAATCATAATTTGTGAAACTCTTAACTAGAATCTTGGTTTTTGCTGTGTTCCTTTTAGTCAAATACAAGTGCTCAAGGAATTAAGAAGATATCTTAAGAATTATTTAGTGTTCTCGTTTCAACTGACTTTACCACAAATTAAAGGTTTGATCTCAAAAGGCTTCCAAGAAGATGAACGTGACTGTGAAAAAATAGGTTAGCTGTCTACGCAGAATTGCCTATTGGTCACCCATTTATATATCTGCACTCCTCTATATATGTGGTAGCCTGAAATATAATTAGGATAAAGGATGTTCAAAGATAAAACATAAAAAGTATTTGTAAAGCACACATGCACCCTTGGGTCTCTTGCCACTGAAATAACAGATTAAATTGTTACTCATATCAATGTTACTCATTTTATCTAATTCAAATGCAGTGCTTACTGACCACTTAGGTCACCTATGTGATTTATCAGTATATGAGAGGAGGAAGCATACATAAATACATGCTGTGGTAAAAAGATTTGGAAGAGTCAAGCAAATTATATCTGTAAATGAAGGGGTTGACTGCAAACGCAGCGTCATTCAAGGAAGGAATTAACAAAAGAGAAATAGCATCTACTCATATGCCACAAAAACAGGCTAAGTAAAAGAACTTAATATACTGTGAAACAATACTACAACAAAATTAGCACAGATCTGTTTATTGAATACTGCTAAAGTCAAACAAGAATCACACTTTTGTCTGCGACTCATTAACCTGTATTCAGACTTGCTTTATTGATAGCAACTTTAAATCCTTCAATTTCACTATCCATCAGTGCTGTCAAAGGCAATGACTTTAATAAGCAAATGTGCTGTTTCATCAACTGTGCTTCTTAAATATTAGAAAGTGTACAACTACTGCAGCTCCTATTGCTAAAATAATCTTTATATTCATTACCAATGCGTCAGGCATATCAAACAGTCACATTATTAGGTATATTGGCTCAACGTAATACAATCAAACCAACACAACCTATCTTCAAGGTTCACTTTTTTGGGCTCAGACAAAATGAGTGGACATATCAGAACAATGAAATAATCAAGCAGTAACATTCAATTAAATTAGAAATATTGTCAATGAAGTTTGGTTTTATACATCACATATTTGAACTTCCGCTCAATGTAGTTGTTTTGCACTTTATATAAGGGTCACTGATGGGCCAGATTTGTGGGCAACACCAAGCGTCTTTTAATAATACAATCTGTTGAAACAGAAATGAACTTCTTGGAAAAAGGAATGCATCCCCCCTGGGGGAGTATTTCTTCACAAGTCCTGAATACAATTTGTGTGATGGTAGCCATTTCTGAGGAACATAACCAGAATCATTATCTGCTATTCGAATTCCAAAGCACAGTGCATTTTGAAAATGATGACTGGACACATTTAAAACATGTATGATTACCTACTACACCAGCTCTGAAACTTTAATCCTGTATCTTTCGAGCAAATGCAAAAGGTGGTCATAAAAGGCAATCCATTCGCAAATTGAAATCATAATCCATAAAATGAAATTTTCTATCTGAAATTAAAATCATATTTAACAACTTTGATTTCTAGCTACACTTTATAGGCTTCACTCCCTTGTCAAGTAAAACTACTGCACCCTGATCATTCACAAAACTTTTATTCGCACACATCATACTCGCCAACATTTCATACGACTTTTACAGTATTCATGCTTCTGAGCAAAGCTGACCTCTCTACAGCAGACGCAGCACCAGCGCTGGGAACTGAGCTGATGGATAACATTTAACATTTGTGGAGAGGACTGAAAACTCGCTTAACAGCCCATTTAAAAGCAATTAAATGTCCTTCAATACCATTAGAGGGTTTTAGCAAACACCACACATACAATCAGTTTGAAATGCTATCCAAATTCACTTTAAGAATTAAATTGTTAATTACTTTTGAAAATTAAATTCAGAATTTGACAAATGAAATCGAATTTGGAACTGGGCCATATGAACTGCATATTGTTTAGGATGGGAACATAATTCGCTATATACAAAAGTTGCTGTGAAATTCCAAACTCTCCTTTTCACATTCAGAGAAAGTCATGTGGGAAAGGATCCACACATTAGTTATATAAAAAAAATGCACTTATTTAAGTTGCAATTCATGTTTTTGAAAAGATTACTAGCGTTTTCTTCTTTAAATGTTTATAATTCTGGAATTGACAATCATTTAAAAACAGAAACTGTGCCTGGAGTAAATAAGTAAAATAACACGAAGTAATGATGTGCTGGTTTGAAAATCCCCTTTGAAAGAAATGATAGCTTCCTGCTACACAGGCCTACGATTTGCTGCATATATTTTACAGACAACACTTTAATCTTTTCATTCGCCCAGGTAAGATTTGCAAGTACTCATGTAAGCACTTGAGATTACGTTTGTTTATGTCAGGTCTCTGGTTATCCATTTGTTTTAAGTTTGCTACCTCATACATTAGGATTTTTTTTTTGATAAACAAATTTTTATTGTTTTACAGCGTATGAAACAACTCAGCAAGTACACGATGGACCCAAAATCAGTGACATTTTGATAGTGAACGTATCCCACATTCCCGCACTCCATGAAACCTGCACAGATAACAATAACGGAACAAATCATTCCGAGCCTTCTACCGTACCCAGCCATTTCCCCCACACCCGTCGATATTTCTTGGGGCACCCTCTTGCCATGTAAAGGGCCCTCTCCTAGGTCGCACACCAGTCCACCCCCCGTCGCCACCTCCCTATGTCCGGCGGTTCAGGATTTATCCATGCCGCCGCTATGTCCCGCTTTGCCACCATCATGGCTGTATTGAAAAATAATTTGTCGTTCCGGGACCCATCCAGCCCATCCAGGATTCCCAGTATGGAGTGCCGCGGGTCATGAGGAACCTCCCAACCCAGGACCTCCGTTAGCTCCCCTCAATTGCCCCCCAAAATCTCTCCAGCCGGGGGCAGGACCAAACCACATGGAAGAAGTCAGCCGGGGCATGGGTGCATCTCGCACATGACGCATCAGGACGCAGGCCCGCTCGATGCAAGCGCAGGGGAGTAAGGTAAGCGGCGTGTAAGTAGTAAAGTTGGATCAGCTTAAGTTTAGCAGAAGTGGTGACTGTCTTGGGTGCCATAAGTGCATCGCGCCAGTCCACCTCGTCGAGGGGGCCCACCCATTCCACCCATTGGTCCTTCAACTTGTCCAGGGAGGTGGAAGTATTGTTGACTAGGGTGCGGTATATGCGGGAAATGCCCCTTTACCTAAATCTCCCAGCATTGTCTGCGCCTCTGTAGGGCTGTGTTCGGGAGCCGCGTGTCGTCCGCAATGTGCATCCGGAGTGCATGTCTCAGCTGCAAATACTTATAAAATTGAGAGGAGTGTAAGGAGTAACGGGCCTGGAGCTCCGGAAAGGAAAGCAGGTGGCCTGTAGCCCATACATCCCCCAGCTGTGTAATTCCAATGAGATCCCACGATTTAAACCCCTGCAACCCACTAACTTCCCGGAGCCAAGCCCCCTGCCAGAGGGGTGTACACCGAGTGAACCTACGCGTCCACCCAGTATGACGCAGCGAGGCCCGCCAGGCCAGGAACACGGAACGTGTGACCTCCGGTAGCCGGGTTGGGATGGTCTTCCCGTACAGCATTAATTGAATGGCGGGTAGTCCCAGCTCGCTCAGCTCGAGCCTGTAGGCCGGATCGGACCAGCCCCCGTTGAACCAGTCGTGAACCACCAGGAGACGCGCAGCCAGGAAGTAAAGGTATAGGTTCGTCATCCCCATTCCCCCGTCGAAGGAGGGGATCCGACAAGTAGACAGAGCCAGGCGTGCCCTACCCCCATTCCAAAGGAACTTGGTGGTAATACTGTCCAATTCCCGGAACCAAGGCCTGGGGAAGCAGAAGGGAGTATTCTGGAGGACGTAAAGAAATCTGGGGAGGATCATCATTTTAAACAGGGCGACCCTCCCCAACGGGTTGAGGGGAAGAGTCTTCCACTTATGGAGATCTTCTTTGGCCTTTTTAACAACTGGGGCAACATTGAGCGCCCAACCCAGTTCGGGAAGGAGGGTGATCCACAGCCCCAAGTACTTAAAGGATTGTCTCCGCAGCGGTATGGTGGATTGCCAGTCGTAGCATTCCCTAGAGAGGTGCAGAGGAACCAGGACGGTCTTCCCAGGGTTCAGTCTAAGCCCGGAGGCCTGCCCAAAGTGTTCTAGGGTCTGGAGACACCGTGGCCCGAGGAGGCCGGATCGGCCAGGAAAATCAGAACGTCATCCGCATAAAGCGCGATCTTGTCCGCCTCCGCACTCGGCCACTCCCATCCACGAATACCGTCCTCGGCCCGCACCAGAGCGGCCAGGGGCTCCATAACCAGGGCGAATAGCAATGGAGAGAGAGGACATCCCTGTCTAGTGCCCCTGTGAATAGGGAAGGCTTCTGACAGTACACCGTTGACCAGCACACGCGCTCGCGGGTGGGCGTAAAGGACCTGAACCGACGCTCTAAATCGAGGCCCAAAACCCAATTCGGTCAGCACATCCTGCAAATACGTCCAATCCACCGAATCAAATGCCTTTTCGAAATCGATGGACAGGAGAGCCAAGTACGGAGTTAGCAAGTGCCTGTGGGCTAGAGCCAGTTGCAGCCTCCGGAGGCAGTGACGGGTCCCGCGTTGAGGCATGAAGCCACATTGATCTACGTGGACCAGGGAAGCCAAGTAGGGCTTCAAACGCTGAGCCAGAATGGCGGCGTACAGCTTAATCTCCGTATTGAGGAGCGAGATAGGACGATAGTCCGCACAATGACGCGAAGGGGGCTGGGATTTCGGGAGGACCACAATGGTGGCAATATCAGTTTCTGGCGGAAAGGAGCCCCTCTCCACCGCCTCCTGAAACAAAGCGGCCAGACGGGGCACTAAAATTTCGCGGTACGCCGCGTAATACTCCTGGGGAAGGCCATCGGGGCCCGGAGTCTTGCCCGACGAGGCATAGGAGATGGCCCCCTCGATTTCTTTCAAAGAAATGGGCCGTTCCAAATCCCTCTGGGCAGCCGCCTCCAGGTAGGGAAGACGTACCTTACCCCGGTCAAGGAGATCAGAGAGCGAGAGGGCCGGGACACGTGCTGCATATAAACATCGGTAATAGGTGGCAAAGGTGTTGGCCATCGCCGTAGGGGCGCAGTGCACCATTCCTGCCTCATCCGCCACTTCTGAGATAATGTGGCTCGCCCTGGGGTAGGTGGCTAGCCTGTGCAGGATCGTGCCGTTCTTGTCCCCCCAGCCATAGATTTGCGCTACCGACGACCTCCATAGGAGCTTGGCAGCGTCCAAAGATAGTTGTTTAATTTCGTCCCGCAGATGAGCAAGTTGTCGAGCCTGGGCGGCATCATTAGACAAAGATACTAGTCGTTCCAAGCGAAGCGCCTGCGCTTCTCTTGAGGAAATTTCTTGCATTTGCACCTGCCTTTGGCTCTTGAGCTGTCCCTTCGCGACCCCCCGGATAGTCGCCTTTCCGGCCTCCCACAAGATACCCGGCGAGGCCACGGATCCGTCGTTGGTGCGGAAGTAGTGCTCAAGTTCCGTCCCCACCACCTCTTTAAAGTCTTTGTCTTGGAGGAACCAAGCGTTCATTCTCCATGTTTGACGGGCTGAAGGAGGGGGAGTCCCTGTACTAAGAAGCACTGGAGAATGGTCAGAGATACCTCGCGGTAGGATGCGGACATCTACAACCTCTGAGCACTCAGGTGCAGAGACAAAGACCGCATCTATGCGTGCCTGTGTTCGGTGGGCCGCGGAGGTGTGTGTAAATTGCAGGGTGTGGGGGTGCCATATACGCCATGTATCGCAGAGTCCCAGCGACTCGGACCTGTTCTGGAGTTGCTTCGCTTGCGTTTGCGGGAGATGGAAGGAGGACCTGTGGTGTCAAGGGCCGGGGAGGAAACAGCGTTAAAATCGCCTCCCACAATCGTGGTGCCCAATGGCATATTGTTCATCAGAGCAGCGGTCTGGGTGAGCGTAGGTGTAAGCATCGATGGGGGGACGTAAACAGAGATCAGATTGATGGGGGAGCCAGCTAGGGAGCCGCAAACTGCTACAAAGGACCCCTGCGGGTCGTGAGTCACCTGGGAAAGGACAAGGGGCAGATTGCGCCTCAGGAGAATTGCCACCCCGCGGGAGCCCCTAGAGAAGCCAGAGTGCCATATTCTATCGTATCCATAACGCGCCAGGAAGGGACACTGATTCCCAAGGAGGTGTGTTTCCTGAAGCATGAGTAGGTCTATATGGAGGCGTTGTGCATACCGCAAGACCGCCGTGCGCTTATGTCGATCAAGAAGACCATTAACGTACCACGACAGCACGTGGAGAGATGCCCTAGGCGTAGTGTTAGCAGTCATGTCGGGAGGTCACTACTGTGGAGTGCATAGTCAAACCGGGGTGCGTGAGCGTGTGTGTGAATCCGCAAATGTAAGGGCCGTCGCATGCAATAGGGGCATGCGCGTTTCCTGCATAGGAAACATATGTCATTTCGTGGTTGCTGAAACAAAAGACAAACAAAATAAAAACATAACAGGAAAAACTTCCCCAAACCTCCCCCTCCCCCCCACCCTACACTTCGAGAACGGAAGCATCTGTCGACCCCCCATATGAACAATACCAAACTACAACGTTCGTATTTGGGTGCGTGGAGGACCCCTCCAGAAGATCGGATAAGCATTGTATCGGCATTAGAACTGAATGTTACACTTGTAAGTCTACCAGTGGCAGCGAGCCCCAGCGCGGCGGTGACCCGCCCCAGCAGTCAGTGGACGGCACACTAAGCCCACCAGGCCTTCAAAGAGTCGGAGTGCGAGAAAGGTCAGAGTCTGGTTTGGGTGAGCCCACCCGGGACGGCGATGAGGTCGGTCCAAGCCGGTCTTCGGCGGAGCAGTGCCTGCCGCATGGCGGAGAGCCCTACCCGCTGGAGGAGTCCCGGGACCCCCGGGCCGCCATGCTCAAGGATCTAGGTATTGTCTGCGATTGGCGCCCTTTACGAGATTGTGTTCGGCGCCGTTGCCGGCGTCCCGGCAACCCAGGCCCCCGGGGCTGGGAGCCCCCAGGCCCCACGGCAGATTCCCTTGTTGGAGAGGGCGTTCCTCCGTCAGCCATGTCCATGCTGCCTGAGGTGACTCAAAGAACTGAATTTGGCCTTGGAAGATAACACGTAGGCGCGCAGGAAATTGGAGCTGATATTGTAGGCCTAGGGCCCGCAGCTTTTGTTTTACATTTGTGTAGGAGCGCCGGAGTTCTTGCACCTCCCTGGTGTAGTCCGGGAATACCATAATGGTATGATTTTGGAACTGGAGGGGCCCCTTCTCTCGTGCCGCCCGCAGGATAGCGTCCCGGTCTTTAAAGTTAAGGACTTTTAGGATGATGGGGCGCGGCGGAGCCCCTGGAGGAGGCCTGGGCGCCAGGGACCTGTGGGCTCTCTCCACCACGAACCAGGACGAGAGGGCGTCCTTGGGCATCCAGGATGTGAACCAATCTTCGACGAAGGTGGCCGCCAGTCCCTTCTCCGCCCCTCGGGAAACCCCACCAGGCGGAGGTTATTACGGCGGGCACGATTTTCAGCGTTCTCGGCCCGCCGGTGGAGCTCCTTAGTGTGAGTGCTGAGGTGGGCCACTTGTTCCTTCAGCTGGGAAATGTCGTCTTCCGCGGTGGATATACGGGATTCAGCCTCAGTCAGCCTCGCAGTAGCATTACGGAGGTCCTGCCGGAGAAGGGACACGTCCACCTTGACCTCTCCAATCTTCCCCTCAACGGACGCCTGTGAGGTACTGATGGCCTGAAGGATGGTGTCAAGGTCCTTCTCCTGGGGAGTGGGAAGGCCCTCCCATCAGCCCTTCCAGGGGGAACCTGTTCCGAGGTAGTGAATCGGTCCATTTTGGTCTGCGTAGGAGCTGGCGCGGATTTCGAGGCCCTGTCTCTCCCCATGGCCAGCGGCAACTCCAATCGCCAGTGGAGTAACAAGGTTTAGGTGTCGGGGGGGAACCCACCGCAGGCTCGGAGACCTCGCCAGGGAGCCGGGCCCCCGCCGCCGCACAGGAGAACCAGGTAATCAATCCGGGATCGCGCGGGGGGCCCCGGAGCGCCACCCGAAGAGATGGCCGACTACGTTGGCTCCACCCCAAAGGCGCAGAGCACGACAGGCCCTGTCCCGTTAACCCTCCAGGCCGCGCTCCCGGCCCCGCAGACCCCACACCACACGTCCGAGGACGGGACACCCCAAGGGACCGGAGCAGTAGGTGGTAGTATGGGCGCCCTATGCCAGCTCCACCCGCCTCGCTGCCCGATACGACAGCCGGTCACCCACTCCACACACCAGCGGGAGGATAGATCTTCCGGCCCAGCAGGAGGGCCTCACAAGAGCACAGGCTGCAGGCGTCCGGGGAGAAATGGCCCAGCTCCGCCCCGGCCGCCCCCCAGCCTCGCAGCCTCAAGAGCGGTAGGATGTCCGGAACTGCCCGGGGGGCGGGGGCACAGACCCTGACACCCGCGCCGCTGCCCGACCCGACAGCCGAACCCCGGCCCCCACCTACCGGATGACTCTGCCGCTTCCACTAGCGCCGCTCAGCAGGGATGGTACCCGCCACGGCTGACAGGTCGGTCCAGGCCGCCAGCGCCAACACGAGGCAGGCCCCAGCCCACCACCTCATTCCAGGACAAAGGCAGCTGGCGAAGCCGGGCCAGGCACCGCAAAGTCCACGTGCCAGAGGAGGGGAACTCAGCGCCGGCGAACCCTCCAGGACAGAGGCGTCACTCTCGCCGATGGGCCGTAACAAAGGCCTCAGGTGGGGGATGGCGAAGCAGGCCTCCCACGCCTGCTCCCCGAGTGCAGGAGGCGGCCAGCAGGGCCGCGCCGGGCCGCAGCGCAGACTAGAGCAGCGCAGGCCGGCGATGGGGGGGGGGGCCGGAGCACCAGTATCAGCCCCCCGCACCGCTACCCGACAAGGTAGCCGAACCCCGGGTCGTCCCCACTCACCTCTCCACAGGTCGCAGAACGGTCCCCATCGGAAGGATCAGTGGGACTGCCTCAGCTAAGACGCCCCGGCTCCGGACGGCGTTCCCTGCGCGCCGGTCTCCCACGGGTGTCAGGCAGGCGTCCGGATCTCCCCAGCCTCGTCCACGGATGTCGGCTTAGCTGGCGCAAAGGGCGCGGGGTCGAAGGCTCAACCCCCGAGCAACGCCATTCGGGTAGGGCGACACACGGGAGCCAGGCCAGCCACCGCAGAGGGTCGCAGGCAGAAAGTGGTGCAGCACCGGTGGCCTCACGAGGCGATGGCGCCGCAGTTATTGCTGGGCTTCGGCGGCGGCCGCCATCTTGCAGCCTCGGAGCAGCGAGAGGAGAAGGTCCGGAACTGGGCGCCGTGGGCTCAGAATCGCCCGCCAAACGGACCGGAGTGGCCCCTTCCGCACAGGAAACCCACCACAGGCAGGTAGAAAGAGCGGATAGCTGCCGCTGACAAGAGGATGCGAGGCGGATGACGGAGGGGTCCGGAGCACTCTTAGAGTGCGACCGCCATCTTGATGCCTCAAGCCACGCCCCCCCATACATTAGGATTTAACGTTTTTAGTCATTATGAAGAGCTGGTAGCAAGTGTGATCGCTCTAAAGCACCTCATGAAAGGTCTCTCAAAAGTATGATCCAGCAGTGTGGCTGGTCGGGTTACTGGGTAGGAACTGCACCAATCATTTGAAAACGTTAACGCAAAAATCATCTACTGCCCTGGTAGTGAATGGCATGCTTGTGGTCATCACAGAATCACCATTGTAGTAAAGTGTTGTCTCCAGGCTACAATGTTCAGTTTCTTGTAGATTTGGCTGACATGATGCTGCATATTAACCTAGATTCCAGGTAAATCATTCAGGCTGGGGGCCTCAATATGTGGGTCAAAGATTACTTTTCGGCGGCATCATTTTTGCCTGCCCTCAAAGAGTCAAATATAAAAATAAGATGCTACCACAACAGATGGCTGCTTCTCTCAATCGTAGGGAAATTTACTGGATCTTGTCTTTACCACTATACAACTTAAGTATCCTGACAATTACCTGGTCAGGTCATGCTGTTTCGTTGGACCAGACTAAATGCCAGACGTCTGGGCGAGAGAATTAGGGCTAATTGTGCCAAATGAACAGCTCTAGTCTCTAGCTAGCTAACAAATTGCTACTTTCATCAATGCAGCCAGCATGGTGTTTAATCATTTCACCTCTTAGGTATCCCCCAATTTCCATCAGCTGGTCCCTTTTAGAGCAAACTACTACTGAACCCATGGTTCTCCAAAGACGTAGTCCTGCTTTAATCCCTCTAGGTAGAATTCTCAGGTTCTCGGGCCGGGGACAGAGAGAAGCAGCTTTGTGACGTATTTTTTTTATAACTATGTTTTGAGTTTTTAGGCTACTATTTATATCTGTCTTTGGGTTTTGACACTATTAACCAAGCATTCCTCCTAAGATGCCAAAAAGGGATGGGTCAGGAAGTAATAGTCATTATTTGCGATTAGTCTTATTTTAATGTTATTCACAGGTAATTAGGTTTCCAATTTTGCTTTACTTGTTCAGTCAATTACCTGCAGCTCCCTATAAGGAATCTTCGCTGGCCTCACATTACTAAACATACGCATTCATGTCCAATGACCTTATCAGAATCCGAGACTTCATGTTTTGCAGGTATGCCCATCGATGTGCCAGCAAAAGAGAGGAAAGCAAAGATGCTGGTAGACAAAGGCTGGAGAGAAGCTTAACCAAAAGATATAACTAGTGTCCAGGGGGGTTTTAAGCCCCCTGACAGTCTGCTTCCCCATGGGGCATTGGGGACATATACACGCAAACAGAAGGGGAACCTTTGTCTCTTTTCCCCCACTTACATTCACTACGGTTTGATTTCAAAGATTAGTTTCTGTGTGAAAACCTCCAGTGATCAATTTAGAAAACAATACTACCATATTTTATTAGCTCAGGCAACTGCAGAGTGAATTACAAAGTCTGAGTATCTATACAATACCCAACAAGTGAGATAAGAGGACGCCAGATCGGCGTGAATATGATTAGTGGGAAAAAATAAAGGCCTAGGCGTAAACAGTACAAAATGGATCAGTACATGGTCATGGAGGAGGCTAACCCTCACCATTAAAGCAACCATAAAATAGGTCACTCAGTAATTGATTAAGGTGAGATACAAGGAGCTTCCTGGCCCGCCATATTGGCTGGATACCATAAAGTCTACTTTGATTTCTGATAAATTATTACATGTGCTAATTATGCTGAGTAGGATTAGTAGTAGTTAATGCACTATAATCATGCTTAGTAAAACGAAGCTTGTTATCTAACACACATCTTGAAAAACGAATACAACAAACAAGAGATAAAAGGTAAATCCAGAATACAAAGTACATGATGGAAACACTATTATGAAACACGATCACTCAGAGAATCTGACAGATTCTTAGTTTATGATCACGTTTCATTACACATGAAATGACATTTCACACAGTGAAAAGACCATTCATCATTGAAAGAAAAATCAGGATAATTGTGTGCCCCCATTTATCTTGATCCTGTTACAGTGACGACTATATCATCGACCAAGAACATCCTGACCATTTTAAATGTGGTATAACACTAATACGCCCAGTAAATATTTTGATGCAACAAGCCTAACCTACTATCAACAACTCTATGCTTGATAATGTGCCTGTACACACTGTGTCACAGTTTGTTATACATGTGAAAATGTAATAGAAAGAATTAGAAAAAAGAACGTTATGAAAACTTATCTTTTATTCCCAAAATGCAAGAACTAAAGTCAGTATACTCTAGCTGCCTATTCAAAATAATGTAAGGTGGGAGTAATATCCTGTTCGATGTATGGGCCATTCACACTGTGATGAGGGTTGAACTAGTGAAATAAATCTGGCATACATTTCCCTAATGGAATAACGTACGGAAACACTGGCTCCAGACCCACACATTGTACAGTGAAGGGCCATTTATAAGAGAGGATGAAGCAGTAGAAAGCGCAGAGGTACATCAGTAAATCTCAAGTATTCACTCTGTACCTGGCAGCAAAGGGAGAGAGGCAAATGCTATGCTAGGCTAAGGTTCGCAGTACGCCATTAAGTGGGCCAGGTCCCTTAGGATCACAGAGCAAGCAGTAATTAAAATTTGAATTTCAAAAGGGTGCCTATCCGGTCCAATGTTCATGTCCTTTACTTCATAGGCAAAACTCTGATTGATTTCTGAACAATGACAGCAAAACCTGTTAAGGTAATATGAAGTCTATACTTACATTTCACTTGTTTTACCCAATTTTGCATCCCATATGTTTTTCCTTTTTCCAGGATATTATGTTTTAATATTTTTTCATGCAGCATGTTACTCTAGTGTAGTGTGTACTGTGAACTGGGCCACTTCTATGTGTCACTGTGAGTTCAGGTTGTGGTTGGGTGTTTAAGCCGGTGTAAGATTAGGAGCTCTGGAGTGGAGGCTGAAGCCAATGCATGTTTTTCACAGTGTCTGTCAGTAGGTCATAAAAGTGTTGTCCTAATACATGCTCATCCAATTATTAGTCATATGTGCAAATTGTGATTCTAGGCGAAAGTGTGCGAAGGAGATGCGCAGTTATGGCTTAAGTGTCTAACATAGAAAGATTGCAGAAGAAAGTGGTTTAAAGGGGAGAGCGGGGTTGACAGACCCCAAAAAACACTACCACTTTTTATAAACCTCAGTAACGTCTAACTCACAGTCTCATATTTTCCGTATTGAAACATTTTCAATGTAATTATCCACAACAAAATTATTGTTACTCATTTATCTTATACAGAGAACAAACATTGGCAAGCCAATAGTTCTGGCTTGTTCCAGGCATATGCCCGCTGTTGTGTTATATATATGGATGCAATAACAGAACGCTCATAGAGAGGTACCAAAATATTAGTTGTGGCTCACTATGGAAAGCACAGGATTTTGGTTTACATGTTTTACGCCATGCCCTTGATTGCATAGGGCATGCCTCTAGGAAAGGATTCCTAGATGTGCTCCTTAGGTCACAACCCCTCTGAAGACTCCCCCAACACACACATACTTTTTCCATCGTACTTAAAGACCTAGTTCACAGCATCAGCAGAAGTGGAAGACACAGAAAACAGCAACTCCCCTGCAGAATCCATCTGCCTGTGGAGTCTCCATAAACAGTGAAGTTATTCGATCTCCTGGCCTGTGTGTGACAAACCGCTATCAAACGTGTGCTTAGCTAAGTAAGAAGAAAAGAAAATTGGAATACTGTAGAATAAAGATCTTAAGGGAGATGGTGAAAGATGTGAGATGAGCAAAGAAATCGGGCTTAAGAGTAGAAGAAAGTAATGAGACATCAAAAATAAAATATAAATAATTAAATATGGGGAGAAGATAAAGTAAAGATTAAGAGACGAGAAAGGGGACCAGCAGTGGAATAGAAGGATAATTACCTGAATGAAACAATATCGTGTGAGACATGAGAAGTGAAAGGCAGATGGATGAATCAGAGATTGTGCAGTCCACGCTGCTGTAGGCAGAGGCTCAGTAGGGTTGTACGTTCGTGCTGGTGCTCAGTAAGGGCCTGCAGATGATCTAATAGATGCCTTCAAGAGATCGCCTTAAGTCCTACGGCAACCCACCAAACCACTTGCATGAACTCTTACGAGGTGACTGTGGAAGCTCTCTGGCATACATGCTGGAGCTCAGCAGCAGGGGCTTGAATGAACTTAGAGAGGTGCTACCATGAGCTCAGTTGGGCGACTCCCACAGCTCAGTGGGCCGTCTACGGGAGTTCCTGTGGTTGGTTGCTGCAGCCCCACTATCCAACAGCAGGGAGTCAGTGAATGGGGTACTTGTTCAATTAAAACAGTTCACGCACATTTGAAATGATTTAACTCCATCAAGACCACAATTTTACTTCACTGTAGAACAGCAAATGTTTTAAGAAGGTTTGCTGAAAAATCTGGATAGGGCATATTTCAAAACTGGCTTTCGGGACCAACGTGTACACAAACAATATCAAGTGTAGCCGTAGCAGCTTCGAAGTGACAACTCGAAGCAGTACTTTACAAGCAGCAGAGAAATGCTTAGTCCAACCTGACGATTTCTCTCGAACCATTTAGTGAAACCACAGACAAAAGAATGAAACTGCAAAGGCTGTGGACGAGCGCTTCCAGTAATATCAAAGCTTACTCCTGTGCTGTACGAACAGCAGTGTTAAAAACACCAACTCAGAAACGCGACCAAAAAAGGTTAGATTTTTTAAATATTTTTCTACAAAAATAAGCGTTACTGTAACTCATTTTCAACACGTTTTAAAGTAAATACCGTCCTCCATTTTAGCAGCTGTCAGAGAGCTCACGTTATTCCCTAGAGGCCGCTCTTTATCTCGGTGCACCACAATGAAGGCATTTCACTTTGTCATGCCACATTCCACCTTACCCCATCCCCTAGCCTAGAAATAGGAAGCCTCCTTGTTTTTATCCCTCAAAGCAGAAACAACGATTCACAGCAATGCTCGTAAGATCACTTGAGAGCACTTAGAAAGTAAAGCTCTAGAAAACATAGACGTTTAATGTAAATATATTGGAAATTCTTACACATTACTGCGTCACAAAACATTCTGCAAGGTTTGCTTAACATTATCGTTTGTAGTTACCTCTTCAGTGGCACGAGAGCTACGGTATTTTAACAGGAATGGACTACGAATGCAGTTTACTTTAAGTTTGTATTGCAATGTCTGCACATTTATTTTCATAAGCGACTGAACACTAATCCTTTATGGGTTCCTGAGTAGCATGCTACTCACCAAAAAAGCGCTGCAACACCCCATCAGGGGTAACAAGCGCTATATAAATACGAACCTTTTTTTCCCTCTCCTATCCTTCCGCTATCCTTCTGAATCCAAATAACGGACTAACCTATCCACCACTCAAATTACTTTCATATTTCACTATACTAATTCAACACTAACCCTTTATGGGTTCCGGAGTAGCGTGCTACTCGCCGAAAGGCGCTTTGACGCCTCGTCAGGGGTAGCAAGTGCTATATAAATGCAATTACAATGCTGAGCACTTCTATTCTGTAACGTCTTAACATTTTGAAGCAGTTGTTACAGCGTGAGCGCATAAATGATGTGCGGCAAAGTTATGGTGTAGCTGGGTTTACAAGACCAGGCACATTAACAGCCTTAAATTTAAAAAAATATTTTCATTCTTGCTTTGTACAATGATGGTTTTATCAAACTGCAATTGAACACTCACTTTCCAGAGATCAGTCTATGTGGGCACTGTACTTTGTGAATTCATGATATAACACTATAGTATTTTCCCACCAACCTTCACTTCTCCTTAATATCTTGCACGCAAGAATACTCATTTCTACAAAAGTTTTGATAAGAGCATTACTTTGAAGGTGTCTTGTATGGCTGGAGGCTGACAGTTGTTCGCTGCACAGACAACATACGCTGGGTAAATTATTGGGACATTTGAGGAGACTGCAGTGCCAAGTGGTTCATGCATGTTTCTACTTGTTGTAATTGCTGCTAACTTTGTATTGCAGGTAATATGTTACTTGGTGCTGTTCTGGTTGTAAGCAAATGACGTCAGCCAGTTGCCCAGTATTTGGAGATAGACAGCACCCTCATCATATACAATATTCAAATGTTTATATTCGATACTATATTTAGAGAACCCTATAAAATGGCAGATCTTCATACCTGATAAGTTATGTTGATGCTACTAACTGAGTCTGTGAATGAATTTTTCACACGGCTGGAAGTTATAAATATGCAGAAAGGTAATTTGAAATCTCCGATTACCATAGTAGATCAGGGGTTTGTTGTTCGTCATCCCGTGACAAACCCTATGGGAAGAAGATTGTCATTGTGATAATCCTTGTTAGGCCCTTTTGATAGGTGTTGTATACTGTGTTGCCAATTGTAATTTTGCACATATTTATAATTTTATAACTGTATACATGATGATTGCTAGAATATGCACACTTCAGTAGGCCTGTGTTGGTTAAGGTGATAAGCCATTGATAAAGACTTTAGGCCTTATTGGTTAATTTGGAAAAGTTATGTCAGATTTCATAGGTTTGCTCAGTTTATAATGAAAAGTTGGAAGAAAACCAGTATGCCTGACTAGTGAAAAGAATGTGCTAAAGACACTAGGTTTTTAACACTGGATTGTTATTACGCCATAGTCAAAGCATGTAAGGAGGTATTTTGTTCAATGGAATCTCTCAGATTACCAGAATAAATAGGTAAGGCTTTTGGTATTGTTGACCTACTCGAACAAAGCATGGAGATATAAGATTGGCAATGTGATAATCCCTAATAGGCCCCACCAGGAGTGATTTTATATGGCTGTGACAAATGTCATTTTTTTACATATTTGTAATTTTATTAGTCTACCTGATGCTTGCTTTGTGGGAAAGCCTATGCTCAACTTAGTAGGTGTGATTTGGTTATGAAGACAAGGCAATGATAAAGGCTGGAAGTCTGATTTGTTCATTGGGAAGAAGTATGCCATGTGTACTAGTTCTGATCGCTTCTAATAAAAGTTCAACCAAAACTAATAGGCCTTGTTTTTTAAGAAACACATATGTTAAAGCCCTTAAGGGTGGATTGTTATTGTATAGTGTTAAGCCTGCACACATTTTGTTACATGAAATCTCACAGATTACCTTTGTAGGCGAGGGTTTTGGTGCTGACTGCCACCTCTGACAAACCCTGCGTGGTAAAAGATTGTACTCTAATATTTCTTGCTAGAATCTCTTGGGGGGCTGGGGTCTTACAGACTCACTTGTCTGCCAGGACTGTGTAATAAAATATAGAAATTAAATCAGATCAGGAAAATGCTTTTACTCGCATGACAAGAGTCAATTGCTTCTCCAAATGTATTCATGACAACTTTCAGCATGGGGCAATAGGCTAGTCACTTCAGAAATGAGCTCCATTGCCCCATGAGTGACAACATTTTTCTGATCATATCCACAGCCACCTGAAAATGAGTATGCTTCAAGGCCAGGACTGGCAGACCAGTTCCTCAGTTTTCCTCTCATTACTTTTCTTCTCATCTTTCCATTTTCATTAGTTTTAGAGTATACTATAGCTCCTTAGACAACGCAAACAAACTGCTTGCTTGCCATTCATTCAATCTGAAGTGTGTTGCATCCCACAAGGCAACAGCTTCTTAGACCAGGTACTGACATGGAATGGTATTGTCCATGGTTTCACTGCCTTAGCATTCCAAGATGGCCAACACATTGATTCAAAATGTGACGGCCATGCCACAACTTCAAAACAACAAAATACCATGTACAATATCATTGCAAGATGGACACCTGCTGCTTTGTTTAATTTTATATGTTACTGCAAGCACATGCCTGTTTTATTTTTAGGCAGCAGTATGTTTTCTTTTTCCAATTGTATTCCTTTAATTTATATTGTATATGTTGCTGAGTTTGTCCGCAAGCTTACTGTAGTTGTATAAGCAGAAGAATGAGTCAGTGGGCTGATGAATGGGCGTGTGACTACTAAGATGAGTGACAGAGTGTATGTTTAATTACTTACTGAATATGTAAACCCATCATTCGTGGCTTGAACTTTGATGCTCACTATTACGTGACTATTGTAACTTTCCCTCTATCGCTATACAACGCGCAAAGTCCTCAACTACATCCTGAGGCTTCGTGTTCACTTCTGTTATAATTATGTTGTTTTCTGTTTACAAAGTGTTGTAAAGCGCTCTGATACCTTCGGGTCTGGCTAGCGCTATATAAAACTTCCTAATAAATAAATAAATAAATCACTGACTGAGGAGGCACTCATTTAAAAGCCACACCTACTGTCATTGCCAATGCTTGTACGAATTGTTCGGCACGGTTTTAAACAAATACTATAAATGTAAAGATTGATATAATCAAGTAACACATTTGCAATCTTGATTAATATTAGTTATTTTTAAATTACCAACAACTGCGGCCTTCATACAGCGCCTTGAGACCCGTTATGGTCGTGTTTAATTAGAAACAATAACATAACATACAGCACTGACTCCTTATAATGAGGTGTAGTGTAAACTACACACACACACACATTTATGATTTAGTCTATTTATAAACGTCATTTTCGGTTGTCTAGAGCAAGTTACTCAACCTATTTCAAATAGTATTGGAAGCCGCAACCCAATTATTAACCTGAAAATAGGGAAGCACCAAATTCATAGCCAGTGCTGTACCAGAGACAAACTACAGGTTTGGTTTGGCCATAAAGCAAGAGCAGAGCCATTGAAAGACCTATCACGTCTGCTAGATATATGTGCACTTTGTTGTCCTGCAAAATCTATTCAAATAGAAAAAAACACAAGCTTCTTGTTTTATTCATACATACCGAGTTGCAGCATCTTTCTTGTATTACGCAAAATACTGCTTTTTATTTATCTTTATCAGTTGCATAATAGAGGAAAATAGAGGGGAGAAACAGGGCAGTACTTTGGCTCGTCTGCAATTAGTCCTTTAATAAGGTCCGAGAGAAGAGCCAGGGCAATTCCTCTGGTCCGAGCCAGGCTCGAGTCTGCCGTGGCTCACCCACCTATATTAACAGTTGCGTGTAGAAGAAACCAGATTACATCTATATTGCCGTACTTTCAACGGCGAACATAAAATCACAAATACCGTGCCACGTACTATATGATTGACACATTTGAAAGCAGAATATAAGAGGAACGCGAGGGCTATGAAACGCGGGGTCGGGGTAAATCAGATTGTAAAAGTGGAATATTCAAAATTCCAGAAAAGTCCTTGAGTAACCAGGAGTTCAGTAGAAAGATACATAAGCTGTCAAACCTTTTGGACAAATTCGGGTAGTTACAAAAATTGGTAAAGTGCTAAAAACACCCGAGAACGTACTTTCTAAATTATAACACATACGTAAGAATTTTATCGTTATGCATGTGGAGATGTCATTTAGTGAACCACAACTGGTACGTTTCAGATCTAAACATCAACTACATACTGCATGAAACCGAAGCCTATTATTCCAGGCTTTCTTTGTAGTTGACAAACACTGCAGCCGAGAGAACAAAACCTTCCTCGCTCCACCTTTAGCACGTCCCCTTCTCCCGACGGCTGCCACACACAATATCACATGATCTACCTCTCGTGACCATTGGCAGTGTCAGAATCCTGACAGTTGCCACACATTGTAAACAAGGGTTTACTTCATTTGACAACTGTCGAAAAACAGTGTCCCACTCCAAAGCTAATATACACACTGCCCGTCACGTCCAGCAGGGAAAGAACTCCACATTAAAGTTAATCCTCGGCCCAAGCCGGTCTCCTCTCATATCTGAATATCAAAGAGGCACTTATACTGCGCCAAATATCCGTTCGCAAGGCACACGGTGGTCCTCTGACAATTGTTTCCCCATTCTACAGGCTCGTCTCCAGTAGTACCCTCCCACCTCCCTTAAAGGACGTGATCTCCCTGGACCAGGTCACACCCACCCAAAAAGGCACTCAGGCACATTCTCCACCCAGCCCAAAAAAAAAACCATAGAAATACAACACTACACAAAACACGCTGCGAAGGGGTTCTCATTCCTAAAAGTTATCCCTCTCATTCCTTCACTGAGGAAGGTGGTCACTCACTCACTCACCTACTAGACCAACTATCATGATAACCGAAATTGCCTTTAAACTACATGGAGTCTCTTGACAGAAATAATGACCTTTCCCAAACTAACAATCGTCAGCCCCCATTCCCCCTACCACATATTGTCATAATACAAGACCTCATATTCCTCACACCTATCAAGAACTTCCATAAATAAAAGGGAGGGGTCGTTAATGGCACCCGTCATTTCACGCACTCCAAGGAGTTTCTCTTCCACACGCTTCTTTCGACTCTCCCTGCAGGATCGCTTCTGATGACAACTGTCAATCACCCACAGCAGTGCAGAGTCACTCCTGACAAGCATCTCTCCTGCATGTTGCCTTTCTTGACAGCAGCAACCCTATTGAACGGAACCCCACTGGGTAAAGTCTCACTTAACTGTCAGTATAAAACGCCCCAGCCGCCACGAAGTGCATGGCTCTTCTCGTGCCATTGGTCATCCCCATGGTGCATGGTCTCACTTTGATCCGCCACTCCTTCACCAGTAAGATATATCTTTTTCGACATCTGGTAAGCTCCTACTGCCCCTAAAGAAGACACACTCTTCTGACAGCTGTCACTCCAACCGTTCTGTGGATTCTCTTTTCTGCATAATGTTAACTGCCTCGTCTGACAGCCGTTACTCCCCCATCCCAAATTGTACAAGGTATCTACTGATTGTTAACCAAGACAGCGTAGGGTCTATCGACTGACTCCTGTCACCGAAGCCCTCCGCCACTTCCCCCCCCAAAAAAGTGCACGCTCTTAGTTCAGCTGCCAGCCACCAAAGTATATCCTGTAGTCAGAATACTATTTTCAATAGAACATGGTTCGCTCTGGTCAGATATACTAAAAAAAACTGGGGTGGCGGAGTGAGCTAAAGAATGATGATGGATTAAACCCAGATCAGTTGATAGGGGGTGAGTGCTTGCAATGTTCAACACTCCGTCCATCATCCCCTTTGGTTTTGCTATGTTCGCCCTAAGTTGGCAGGGTATGCCCAGACGTGGGTACCTTGCTCACTTTGCCACTGGATTCAAGATAGCCTGGCTGATGACGGCTGTAAGCCAGAAACCGGTCCCAGGATGCTTGTTTCCAGTCCAGTGAAGACATGGCTTGGCAGTTCGGGCTGGACTGTTCCCATGAGGCACAAGGTCAGACTGATTTGCATATGGCCATGTCTGAACTGGGGTGGCGGAGTGAGCTAAAGAATGATGATGGATTAAACCCAGATCAGTTGACTGGGGGTGAGTGCTTGCAATGTTCAACACTCCGTCCATCATCCCCTTTGGTTTTGCAAAAAAGCACTCAGGCACATTCTCCACCCAGCCCAAAAAAATCCCCATAGAAATACAACACTACACAAAACACGCTGCGAAGGGGTTCTCATTCCTAAAAGTTATCCCTCTCATTCCTTCACTGAGGAAGGTGGTCACTCACTCACCTACTAGACCAACTATCATGATAACCGAAATTGCCTTTAAACTACATGGAGTCTCTTGACAGAAATAATGACCTTTCCCAAACTAACAATCGTCAGCCCCCATTCCCCCTACCACATATTGTCATAATACAAGACCTCATATTCCTCACACCTATCAAGAACTTCCATAAATAAAAGGGAGGGGTCGTTAATGGCACCCTTCATTTCACCCACTCCAAGGAGTTTCTCTTCCACACGCTTCTTTCGACTTTCCCTGCAGGATCGCTTCTGATGACAACTGTCAATCATCCACAGCAGTGCAGAGTCACTCCTGACAAGCATCTCTCCTGCATGTTGCCTTTCTTGACAGCAGCAACCCTATTGAACGGAACCCCACTGGGTAAAGTCTCACTTAACTGTCAGTATAAAACGCCCCAGCCGCCACGAAGTGCATGGCTCTTCTCGTGCCATTGGTCATCCCCATGGTGCATGGTCTCACTTTGATCCGCCACTCCTTCACCAGTAAGATATATCTTTTTCGACATCTGGTAAGCTTCTACTGCCCCTAAAGAAGACACACTCTTCTGACAGCTGTCACTCCAACCGTTCTGTGGATTCTCTTTTCTGCATAATGTTAACTGCCTCGTCTAACAGCCGTTACTCCCCCATCCCAAATTGTACAAGGTATCTACTGATTGTTAACCAAGACAGCGTAGGGTCTATCGACTGACTCCTGTCACCGAAGCCCTCCGCCACTTCCCCCCCCCCAAAAAAGTGCACGCTCTTAGTTCAGCTGCCAGCCACCAAAGTATATCCTGTAGTCAGAATACTATTTTCAATAGAACATGGTTCGCTCTGGTCAGATATCATACTAAAAAAATCGCAGGGTCTCTCCCCTGGCTGATGTAAATCTCCAACAGTACCTGGTCTGTCAGCTGGCAAGATCATCCCTTCACCCTCAAAATAAAGTGCACATCTCAACACAATTACACCCATCCTTCCCTACAGGACAGTCTGGCTCACATTGCAGATGACTGCTCCTGACTGGTCTCGCCCTGTAAGTGTAGTCTCTCTCTTGGAAGATGTCACACCCGTCTACAGTCCATGTTCTCTGTCATGACAAATGTCACTTCTACCCTCAAAGTGCATGGTCTGGTTCTCTCTTGACACATGACACCTCCTCCGGTGCAGTCTGTCTCCTGACAGCTGTCACGAACAACCCAGCCCGCCCCTCAGCTGCTACGGATCGCAGTCGGGATCAAAACACAGGCGCACGCAGTAGTCCGCTTCAGACGCAACATGTTTCTCCCCGAGAGAAAACTTCTACCCGTGGCCCTGACCCTGACGGGGGAAGTCTACAGGGGCCTCCCCTTCCCAGGAGAGGGGTGTCGTTCTCCTCACCACCCAGACCTTGCCACACAGCCCCGCCCCCGGGGGTTATTCCCATTCCAGGACCTCAAAACAGCAGTTGCTGCTGTAAAAAAGCCCCACCGTGCCTCCTCACCTGCTGCGGCAATGCTTGCGTCTCCTGCCCCGGCCGCCGTCCAGTCTGGGGTTCGATCTCCCCGTCCCAGGTGCTGTCTTTCCTCAGCCGCCGTAATACGCTCTCTCAGTCTCTAGCTCCCTTCACGGATCCCCGCCCCCTTCCTCTCAACCGTCAAACCCCCGTGGTTCTTTTTCCCCGTGCTCCGCAGCGCCGCCAAGCGGCAAGCGGCGGCACCTTCCGCCGACTAAGAGAAGCAGCTGCGCAATGGGGTCGCGGGCACGCGCGCACAATAATAAAAAAAGCAAGGCTGGTGCTGATAGGTTTGAAGGCTCAGACACAGGACCAGCGCTACTGCCTTGCCCTCCGTCTCCTAACGTGTACGTTTCTCGGGGGCGCGCTTAGTACGTGTCCCGACATAACAGTTGCCATGTTCGATCCAGGCGAGGCGTTCGTGGTTTTGCCTGAATCCAATATGGCAGCCGCTCAAGATAACGGCACGCCCATATGCCGTTTACCTACTTACTTACCCGCAACCTCAAACCGCGTCCAACAGTGCGCAGAAGCGCCACTTTACTGAGCCCCGGGTGTCTCGGTTACTAACGCTCAACCCACTATTGCGCAGTCTCATTTGCTTCAATGTTTGTTTACTGTCTTCTCACTGCGTAGCGCAGGTCCGGTACAATGTCGAGTGTGAACTAGCAGACCTAATACATACAAGTTACCCAATAAAACTAGAACTGGAGCATTCTGAAGAGATGATCGTTCTATTTGCTGTCCGGACAGGTTTTTTTTTTTAGTCGCTAATGTATTGATAGTTAATATGACTTTTCTAATATAGGGAGACGACAATTAACCCCTTCGCTGCTAGGCCTTTTCACCCCCTGTGCTAAGCCTTTTTTTGGCTATTTGGGGTAGTGCGCGCTTAGGCCCCTGTAACTTTTTGACCACATAAGGTATCCACGCCAAATCTGCGTCCTTTTTTTCTAACATCATGGGGATTGTAAAGGTACCCAGGGTTTGTGGATTCCCCTGGAGGGGACCCAGAAATTAGCCAAAATACAGCAAAATTTTTTTTTTTTTGGGAAAAATGGAAAAAAAAGGGCTACAGATGAAAGCGTCTTGTTTTTTCCCTGCAAATGGCATCAAAAAGGGGTTGTGGTGCTGAAATCACCATCTTCCCAGCTTTCAGGGACAAGCAGACTTTTGTCAGAAAACCAACTTTTTACACAGTTTTGGCATTTTTCTGGGACATAGCCTATTTTTGCTATTTTTTGTGCTTTCAACCTCCTTCCAGTTAATGGTAGAAATGGGTATGAAACCAATAATGGATCCTAGAAAGCCATACATTTCTGAAAAGTAGACAAAATTCTGAATTCAGCAAGGGGTCATTTGTGTAGATCCTTAAAGTTTTCCTTATAGAAACTAACAGTTAAATTAAGGAAAAATTGAAAATTAGTTGAAAAAAACAGCCATTTGTGTCAACGTTTTCACCTGTAACTTCTTCTAATTATGACAGCTATTTGAAAGCAATATACCGTTATATCCGCTGGACCTTTCTGGTTGTGGGGATATATAGGACTTGTAGGTTCACCAAGAACCCGACAAACCCAGAGCCAATAACTGAGCAGCATCTTGCAATGGTTTTTTATTATGTACCGGGTATATAGCAATTATTTTGGGAAAATGTATACACGGAAAAATTGTTATGAAAGACACCTATGTATTTCTGAAATGGGAACAAAATGTAGATTTTAGAAACAGTAGATATTTGCACATTTCCGAAATTGGGAGTACCCATACTAGCATGAGAATTATAGGTCATTTTTCAAAATGACTTATTTTTTACACATTGTCTTTCATTTGGAAGGCAGAAATGCATCGAAAGTCAATAGGTAATAACAGTTGCTCTACAATTCTGTGTTACCCTAAGTCTCCCGATAAAAATGGTACCTCACTTGTGTGGGTAGGCCTTGTGCCCACAACAGGAAATGGCTCAAAATGCAACGTGGACGTACCACATTTTCACAATGATTACCCTTTTTTTGCAAAGTGCCTAGCTGTAGTTTTTGAACCCTAGCTCTGCCGGCACTTAGGGAAACCTAGCAAACCTATACATTTTTTAAAACTAGACACCCAGGGGAATTCAGGATGGGGTGACTTGACTGGCTCTCACCAGGTTCTGTTACCCAGAATCCCTTGCAAACCTAAAAAATTGGCGAAAAAAACACATTTTCCTCACTTTTCTGTGGTGGAAAGTTCTGGAATCTGCGTGGATCCACAAAATTCCACCCACCCTGCGTTCCCCAAGGTCTTCCCAAAAAAATGGTACCTCACTTGTGTGGGTAGGCCTAGTGCCCGCGACAGGAAGCAGCACAAAACGCAACGTGGTCGCACCACATTTTCACAGTGAAAAATGACCCTTTTTTTGCAAAGTGCCTAGCTGTAGTTTTTGAACCCTAGCTCTGCCGGCACTTAGGGAAACCTAGCAAACGTATACATTTTTGAAAAGTAGACACCCAGGGGAATCCAGGATGGGGTGACTTGACTGGCTCTCACCAGGTTCTGTTACCCAGAATACCTTGCAAACCTTAAAAATTGGCAAAAAAACCACATTTTCCTCACTTTTCTGTGGTGGAAAGTTCTGGAATCTGCGTGGATCCACAAAATTCCACCCACCCGCGTTCCCCAAGGTCTTCCAAAAAAAATGGTACCTCACTTGTGTGGGTAGGCCTAGTGCCCGCGACAGGAAGCAGCGCAAAACGCAACGTGGACGCACCACATTTTCACAGTGAAAAATGACCCTTTTTTTGCAGAGTGCCTAGCTGTAGTTTTTTAACCCTAGCTCTGCCGGCACGTAGGGAAACCTCCCAAACCCACACTTTTCTGAAAAGTAGACACCCGGGGGATTCCAGGGAGGTATGGCTTGCGTGGATCCCCCAACGTTTTCTTACCCAGAATCCCCTGCAAACCTGACATTCTGCTGAAAAATCCCTTTTTCACACATTTTTGTGTGGTAAAGTTGTGGCATCACCGGGCTGACACAAATTTCCTACCACCCAGCGTTCCCCCAGGTCTCCCGATAAAAATGGTGCCTCACTCGGGTGGGAGGCCCAAGTACCCGCGACAGGCAAGGGCCCACAACGTATTGAGGCGACCTCAAAATGGCCTATCACAAAACGACCTGGTTTTGCAAGGGGGTCCCATGACGTTTTGGCCCGGGGCTCGGCGGCCACCTAGGGAAACCTACCAAACCCACACATTTCTGAAAAGTAGACACCCGGGGGATTCCAGGGAGGTATGGCTTGCGTGGATCCCCCAACGTTTTCTTACCCAGAATCCCCTGCAAACCTGACATTTTGCTGAAAAATCCCTTTTTCACACATTTTTGTGTGGTAAAGTTGTGGCATCACCGGGCTGACACAAATTTCCTACCACCCAGCGTTCCCCCAGGTCTCCCGATAAAAATGGTGCCTCACTCGGGTGGGAGGCCCAAGTACCCGCTACAGGCAAGGGCCCACAACGTATTGAGGCGACCCTCAAAATGGCCTATCACAAAACGACCTGGTTTTGCAAGGGGGGTCCCATGACGTTTTGGCCCGGGCTCGGCGGCCACCTAGGGAAACCTACCAAACCCACACATTTCTGAAAAGTAGACACCCGGGGATTCCAGGGAGGTATGGCTTGCGTGGATCCCCCAACGTTTTCTTACCCAGAATCCCCTGCAAACCTGACATTTTGCTGAAAAATCCCTTTTTCACACATTTTTGTGTGGTAAAGTTGTGGCATCACCGGGCTGACACAAATTTCCTACCACCCAGCGTTCCCCCAGGTCTCCCGATAAAAATGGTGCCTCACTCGGGTGGGAGGCCCAAGTACCCGCGACAGGCAAGGGCCCACAACGTATTGAGGCAACCTCAAAATGGCCTATCACAAAACGACCTGGTTTTGCAAGGGGTCCCATGACGTTTAGGCCGGGCTCGGCGGCCACCTAGGAAACCTACCAAACCCACACATTTCGGAAAAGTAGACACTCGGGGATTCCAGGAGGTATGGCTGCGTGGATCTCCAACGTTTTCTTACCAGAATCCCTGCAAACCTGACATTTTGCTGAAAAATCCCTTTTTCACACATTTTGTGTGGTAAGTTGTGGCATCACCGGGCTGACTCAAATTTCCTACCACCCAGCGTTCCCAGGTCTCCCGATAAAATGGTGCCTCACTCGGGTGGGAGGCCCAGTACCCGCGACAGGCAAGGGCCCACAACATTTTGTGATAGGCAATTTTAATGTCGCCTCAATACGTTGTGGGCCCTTGCCTGTCGCTGGTACTTGGGCCTCCCACCCGAGTGAGGCACCATTTTTATCGGGAGACCTGGGGAACATTGGTTGGTAGGAAATTTGTGTCAGCCCGGTGATGCTACAACTTTACCACACAAAAATGTGTGAAAAAGGGATTTTTCAGCAAAATGTCAGGTTTGCAGGGATTCTGGGTAAGAAAACGTTGGTGGATCCACGCAAGCCATACCTCCCTGGAATCCCCGGGTGTCTACTTTTCAGAAATGTGTGAGTTTGGTAGGTTTCCCTAGGTGGCCGCCGAGCCCCGGGCCAAAACCCAGGTGACCCCCTTGCAAAACCAGGTCGTTTTGAGATAATGTGTTGTTTATTTCTGCAGCGTGAACATTTTGGCACAATATTGCAAGGAAAATGTGACAGACATTTTGAGGTTTGCAGGACATTGTGGGTAACATAACTTGTTGGGATCCAAGAGAGATATCACCATGTACTCCCATGGGTGTTTCGTTTACGACAATATCTACAGTTGGTAGGTTATTCTTAGACGGAATGTACACCTTGGCAGACAGACTAAAAAGACAAAGATTACTGCACAGCCATCTATTCCTCAAGCACACACACAAACTGGTTGGATTTGGCACGAGGGCAAGTGATGGTTCAGTATATACAATTTTATTAACAAGAGATTTCACAAAAATGAAATGCACTGTCAATAATTGAAAGGACAAAAAACTAAACTGTTGTATTCTCCTTAGGGTGTCCATAACAGGCTTTCCAAATATCATGTCCTTATATAGGCACAATTCGCCCTGCCCTTATATAGGCATAGAATCCCAGGCCTTATTTAGGCATTAAACCGTGCACTCCAAATACAGGCATGGTCTCTGACATCCGTCCACCCTAACGTCACAACGAGTTCATGAAGAACAGACCCTTAGGCTGCGGGAGAATCCCTAGCCCAGGACTATTGATTTCTTCAAGGCCTCATATATTATGCATGAACCATTATTCCTTAGGGGTTCATCCATGACGTCTTTCGCTACGCAATTCACGTCAATGCTAACATTCCTAAGGTACTCTCAGGTATAAATATACCTTCCCTAGCCCTTGTAAACTAGAGGAGACCTCGACTTCAGAGGAGCCCGTATCCCGGCCTGACGCACTGAGAAGACGCTGCCATTCCCTGCACGCAGAGAGCCCAGCTTCCAGCTTCCAGTGATCTGACTTCCTTGCGGGGTGTTGGAGTTCGAGTCTGGCAAAGAGATTCCAACCTCTCTCATTCTTCAGGTATGGAGCTGATAAGAACCTAGAGGGACTCTTGGCATACTAGGCATACTAGACTTAACATACTCTTAGTATACCATAGTAAGGAATACTTCACCTACTTCATACCTTGTCCTACACCTAGGTTAGGTTAGGTACACTGGGGTAGAACTAGCTTAGCACCGCATCGTATGAGTACTCGCATTTTTAGTCTGTGTTATTTATGTAACAGCATTTGTACTATAAGATAATGCTATCGCAGTATTATTTATTTCTACTGCTCACCCTGTACATTATTTATCTCGCATACTGTCTTGTGATCATAACAGCACATTATACTTACACCAGAAACAAGACTGTTCAATAAATCTTTTATTGAAAACGCCTGTCTATTATTTCTGTGTAACTCTGAGGAAAACTAAGCATGCACGACTGAGCTGAGTGAAATAGTTATCTAGTGTTTCCACGACTCTGGGACACGTTCTGATTCTAAAAGGAAAACATATTGGTCATGTTTTGCGGCTGCCAGAAACTACTCCCTTCTTGTTGTCAAGGAGTTTCTAGTGGCCTCTGAGCTAGCTGGCACAAGTAATTAAGTTTAATATACTCGATAGGGACATACCGACCTTAGTCCTATGTCAAACCTATAGGATATATTATTCCAATGCGCAGAGCCTATTAGGGAAATAGGAGCTACACTACATGGCGCCCAACAGTTTGGTTAGGCAGTAATTCAACTTTAGATACTGAGTAACTCAGCCGTGCTATTTTCTCTCAAAGACCCCTACCCATATATTCCAAAAGACGTCTGGAGTGGGCAGGGTTAAGTATCCACCAAGGCTACATAGGGAAGCACCCTATATATTAGCTGTTTGGTTTGCTCAACGTTGAAGGATACAGTGTTCCAAAATATTGTGCACCTTATCTTTGTTTCCTTGAAACTTGTTCTACATTTTTCAAACAACAAAAATGCCTGACGGTGACAATAAAACCGGAAACGGTGGAGCTGCGGCTGATGCAGCCCAAGCAGCACTTTTTAACCTTACAGGTTTAAATGAAACTGAGGAGGGTGTTATAAACATCCCTCAAAACATAAGAAGAGCCATAACTCTAAAACTTATAAAACATGGCCTATCGCCAAGAGGAGGTAGAGCAGTTTTCGTGATAGAGGCACATGAATCATTTCAGACAGAGGTATTCTATTCATGGGTACTACTTCCGGAATGCAATCCAACATCACAAACATTTCACTTCTACAAAGAAGATGATCTACCAGAGGAATACATTCCTTTCGAGGATATTGAAATTCCATTAACATACCAAGAGCATCAGCTCTGGTTTAAAGGCGCCCTAAAACATCACAAAAACATTACCAGGCTCGGTCCACTAGGTAGACCAGGAGCAACATGGCCGATTTTAGCCGGCTACACACCTCATCCTGAACTGGATATAATGACAGATGAGGAATTACATACTCAAATAAAAAAGTTAATAAAAATCTACAGACAATTGGTCCAATATGTCATGCGGACTTTTACAGTCCGACCACCATTGACATATCCAAATCCAACTCCCCAACAGGGGAATACACTAAAAGTTACACCACAGACTCTCAACTCAGTCATGGGTAAAATGCCCACAAAACGTGAGCAAATTCCGTTTTGGATAGCTCAAAAAATTACGCAAATCGAAGCAGTATTTCCAAATACTAGCCCGCATGAGAAACACAGAATCCTAACAATCAGTTTACCGATGGGGTTCACACCACAACTGGAAGACTGCACCACTTGGGGCTCAGTCTTTGCTGCCATCTATACTAAAACACATGGTATTCCGTCAATTGCGGTAATACCTGATGTCCTAAAACAAATTCAAAACGAATACGGGGCAGAGCCTGCTCTAAATTTAGGTATGAAGTTACTAAAAAATTTCGATCAGGTATCAACAATAATATTATCTAATATTAAAGGGGAGGCAGCAGCAGTGGCGATCCGCCAAAAATTGAGGGAATTCGATGTTACAGAACAGAGCTACCCAGAATAATTGAACAATCTTATGCAGAATTAGGCAGAGATAGTTTGGGTGGAAGACCACTGAAGCCGAAACTATCTGAAAGTCCTGAGAAGGACTCAATAAAACAAACTCCTACATCTTCTAAAAAGAAGTGGGAGTCTACTAAACAAAAATCAAACGAGAAACGTTCTCAATCCCGAGGTAGGTCTCCTCAAAAGGAGCCCTCTGAAAGGAGGTATAACCTCAGGAATAGGGATAATTTGAGAAAACCTGATAGGTATCATGATACTGATACACGTTCCTCTCGTCCCTTTCAGATCTCACCACAGACTTCGGAAAGAAGAGGACGGACGGAACACAGAGAAGAACGCGTGACATCGAAAGACGACAAGCACGCTCCAAAAACTAAAGTAAAACCTCAATTCTCCAAAAAGTAAGTAGCAGGTCTAAAAATAAGACATGCCGAGAATACTGAGAACGCAACTCAAGAACGGAGAATGGGCTCAGACCATGCTGGACAGTGCAGCAGAAGTCACAATAGTTCGCCAGAACCTGAGGGAACTTCTGGAGATAGTGGACTTGAATGAGTACATCACAGTCGAGACTGTAGACACCAGGGTTAGTACTCCACAAAAGTTATATGACATAACACTCCGGATGGAGGGAGACAAACCTAGACAGGTGAAAGCACTTTTTTGGGAAAAACTATCAAAGGGCTATGACATACTTCTAGCAGAAAAGGACTGGCCACCACAATTTGTCAGGGAGTGCCCACACGGCGAGGACATAATTATGCCTGCCTTCTCCAACCATATTCCAATTCACCTAAAATATACATATGCCAGGAAATGGGCAGTGGCCCAGGCCCCAGCATTATATAAAAATCATGAAAATGAACCAACTGCACAACGGCAGTATCCTATTAAGCAAGAAGCTAAAAAACAGGTCAGGGAGATCTTAGATCAACTTGAATACCAAGGGGTGATTGAAACATGCACCTCCTCAATGAACAATCCTTTGTTTCCTGTCTCCAAACCAGACAAAACATAGCGTCTAGTTTTGGACTACAGACACCTAAACACTTGTTCTAAAACTTTTGCAGTGCAAAATGCACATAGCACAGCATTAATGAATAACATTGTGCGTAAAAAATATAAAACAACATTAGACATCTCAAATGGTTTCTTTTGTCAAAACATAGCACCTGAAAGCAGGTACTTAACAGCATTCGCCATAATGGGGACCCAGCGTCACTTTTGTCGACTCCCACAAGGGTTCAAGAATAGCCCAGGTTTATTCTCAGCGAGGGTAATGGAGTTACTACAAATTTATGACAATGAGGCATTGTCCTATGTCGATGACATATATCTGACAGACGATGACCTGGTAAAACACTTGAACGGGGTGAGCACCATTATATGGGATTCGCCTCTGAGGGTTACAAATTCAACTTTAAAAAGTCCAGAATTGCCCATCTCAATGTCCTATTTCTAGGATATGAGCTTTCAAGTGAAGGCAAGAGCTTGGCAGCTAACTTTTTAGAAAAGTGTGCGCTGCTCCAACCTCCAAAAACGCTAAAAAGTTTACAATCAATCATGGGTTTCTTAAATTTTGGAAGAACATACATTTTAAACTACGCAGAAAGGGTTAAACCTCTCTACGCATTAATCAAACCTGATTTTTCAATCAAAAACTGGACACAGGAACACACAGAAATTTTGCGTTCACTCCAGGCTAACATGTTAGCAACAAATCACTTACAAACACGCGTAAGTGAACGAAATTTGGTGATCCGAATAATTTCGGGTCAATGCGGATTCACCTACTTAACTTTCAATGAGGGTGAAAAATACCAATAGCGTATAAATCACACTTGTACACACAAGCGGAAATGCGCTTCAGTTCTACTGAAAAAATTCTAACAGCAGTTCAAACCGCTGTAGCAAAAGAAAGAGCCTTAGCCCAAGGGAAACACATTATTATCGTAACCCCAGTACCTGCTTTAGAAGCGGTTACAAAAGCAAGCATTCCAAATGCTAAGGCATTGCATCCAAGATGGATACAATGGGTTAATTCTCTTGCTGCAACAGATGTTGAATATGTTTTTGATCCAGATTTAAAAACACAAGCCTTCCTGCAGTACGAACATGAATGTCCCCTGCCTACTGAAATTCTGCCTCTCGATCAGTACGAATTCATAATTTACACTGACGGATCCGCACAACCCGCAATAGGGGGTAAGCAAGCTTACAGTGCAGCGTGTGCTATCGTTAAAGGTCGCATGCGAAATGGCATCTTCAGACCTATGGTCACAAAAACACAGTCTCTAGGAGATTGTACAGCTCAGCGAGCTGAACTACAAGCATTCAAACTGGCACTTGAAAGTACAGATCGAGAATTCCCACACTAATCGTGTGCGATTCCTTTTACTGTGTGCAGTCGTATAATGAATATATACAAAACTGGCTTGAAAATGGTTTCAAAGATGCGAAAGGTGGCACAATAAAGCACAAATTGCTTTGGGAACAAGTAGTTCAGTTGAAAAACGAACTACCAAAGGCTCACGTGATCCACACACTGAGTCATCAACGTGATGGCGTTCACGTTGCAGGGAATTCATTGGCTGACGAAGCCGCAAAGGGGGCTGTGCAAACGGCTTCCGTAGCTGCGATCACTCGCTCAAAAACAAAAATAGACGGTGAGATAATGTTGGCTGTCAATGCATCAAGCAAAGGCAGCAGTGCAGCGTTACCAAAAAGTTTCCACTCAAGTACTCTTATGTAATTGATGCGAACAACTCCTTTGCTCGAATCCCTGGAGTGGGGGATAGGGTAATACCAAAGAAGGAACGCAGATTAGGACTAATCCTAGCAGCACACGAAGGGATAGCTTCTGCCCATGCAGGTGTTTCTGCAACAATATCTTTACTCAAGAAAAGATATTGGTGGCCTGGCATTAGAAAACAAACAAAGAACTATGTTTTAGAATGTGATATATGCCAACAGATGAAAGTCTCCACAGTGAAACGTCCTGCGCAGACACCCCTGTTAATTTCAGATAAACCATTAGCTTGTGTTTACCTTGACCACTGCGGTCCCTTACACAGGGACGGTAATTATAAATATATCATGGTAGCAGTGGATTCATGCTCTAGGTTCCTATGGTTATGGCCTCAGCGCTCAGCTGACGCTCAAACTGTTATAAAAGATTTGCGAGTCTTTATCGGCATATACGCAATAGGCACGCTACATTCTGACCAAGGTCCTGCGTTTAGCTCTCGGGCTTACAAAGACGCCATGGCCAGTCTGGGCGTTGCATTGCGGTACTCTCTCCATTCCATCCTGAGGGAAATTCGTTGTGGAAAGGAAAAACCGGGACATAAAGCAGTCTATAACAGCTAGAGTATTAGGCTCGGGTGACGGGTGGGTCAAACACCTTAGTGGAGTTCAACGTGCACTTAATAACCTGCCGAGAAGTTCTCTAGGGGGGGTCACTCCATATGAGGTCCTATTTGGGACAAGAATGTGGGTACCAGACTTAAAAACGTAGGCACAGTGGTGGAAAATAAACCCTTTGATATCAAAGATCGTTTGGCTGTTTTACAGGACTTAAACAAATTAAGAACGAAACAAAGCAACGTATTCCTACAGTCAACCACCACTGGGGATCAACCGGCTGTCCCAGCAAGGCCTGTCTGGATTCCTAAAGTTGGGTATCTAGTCAGAGAAAAAATTGCGGATAAGAAGGAATTTGGACCTTCTTACAGACAACCAGTACCTGTCCTAGCAGTTCAAGGAACAAGAACAGTACTACTGCCGCCCCTTGCTGGAAGAAAGGAGAAAAGATTTGTGTCCATCGACCTGATCAAACCACAGTATGTGGCCAATACTAAATAGTAGGCCTCGTGGACTCCGACCTAGTAACAAACACACTCCTCTCGCTACTATCCAAGAGGTTCATACTGAAAGACTGATAACAATCGAGAATTCAGCTGAAACAAATGGAGGACTATGCAACAACGCTATGGAACTCATCCCTCTTGAAGAACAAGTAACAGTTCGTCCAAATACACCTGTCTACACCAACGTAACAAGTGATGAACTGGTTCCAGTGATTTCAAACTCAAAAAGAAGAGAGCAGCCCTTACACCAAAGGGAACTGGGCAAGTAACAAAAATAAAACAAAAGTTATTCCCTTTGTAGAATGATTTTTACCCTATAGTATCAAACATGTATTTCACCAACTTAACACTCAAACACAGGATCCAAATCACACATGAGAAGGCCACAGTATCTTTCCTTATATAGCCCAAACTTTCAAAAGTAGAACCACAAAAAGCACTATATTGTAAAAATTACAAAGATAAACAGTAGTTCATCAATAATTAGCCTTGACAATGTAATTTACGATTTTCCTCACATTTATTAAAAACATATATCAATCTCCATCATTTATAATTAAAAACAATAAATTCACAATTTGCAATATATGATAGAGTATTTACAAATACATCGATTGCCTAAATCACAGTTCCTTAAGAACATACAGTTGTTTTTAATCACTCAACCTCATGGTCGTGGTTGTAGTCAATACAAAATAGTAAAAAGAAAGTATCTTATTTAAAAACAATTAATGCAAAAAAAACAAAATTTGTTTTTTTTGCATTAATGTGACTACTTTTCAGTTTCAGTATTGCCTCAGACAAATGCAAGCAGGCAAATATGAAGGGTTGGGTAAGGAATACATTAAGACATCTTGGGCTTTACCGTATACATATAGATGTTGGAGCGGGGATCGTGAAGTGTTTTTAAGCGGTAAAAACTGTAAACGTGCACTCAGCGGTCCACTTATATGTCAGGACATTTCCTTACACGGGGCTTGTAATGGTTCTGTGGCAAATTTGTCTTGCCATCAGCAGGGTACACCAGCTGCTGTGATTTTATCCAACGTTCGGACAACTTTCTAATGGGAGTTACCTCATGTTGAATGATCAGAGTTGCTGTGGCATGCTGCCAGGCATCCCATATCTAGTAACGGTCAACTCCAGGGTCACTTGCTGTATGCAGGTATTGTTTGCCCCAATAGACACAGTCAGGGAGTCGCCTTTATGGCCTTCGCTGAACGTCTCTTTTATAAGATTTGATACTTTAAGCAGAATGAAAGCCATGCTTTTACAACAAACAGTGCCTCTGACCTCGGCCAAAGAAACCTATGATCTGCAAATTGCAAGGACTTCGGCTGAGATACAGACTTTAATACGTACAAACTGCCCTATACATTTCGTGGAAATGATAGGACGAATTTTCAACATGTCTGATACAACAGGAATTGTACATGTATTTAAGGGCATCTGCTCGGGTCTGTTAGCACCTTTCCAGGCACTACTCGGAATCATCCCGAACTTTGCACATTCGGTGTTTGGTGGCATACCATTAATTCTAGCACTCGTTGCCAGAATTCTATTTTTCTTCCTGCTATTTCGCTATGGCCAGCGAATTCGCCGACATCACTCCGAGCGACATGGAGAAAGCTCTCCTTGAACGAAAGTGCAGTGAGCAAATAGTACAGCTTTTGGGCATAAATCGTCTCACGGGACCTTAATACCACATGGTTCCTGTCCTTTAGACCAATCTGGCAAGATTGCATCTTACCTGTTCTACGATGCCTGCTATGCGGTGTAGAATGCGTGTTGGACACATGTCTAACATTTCCATTGGATGCGCCAACGGACGTCGATACTCTGCTGGACCAGATAACGGCCCATGCTATGTGTTGTCCCCGGCGGCTTCCTATCCTGATGACAGCATTCATTGAGATCTCACAGACGCTTCCGGCAGCTGCTGAGGTACGAGAAAGAACTACAGGCACACAGGTAACAACGGACGCGAACGTTGCAACAATTGAAAGCAATGCTTCACATCTCTGTGCAATTAACCTACTTCACGAGGTGTTCCAACTCACGCCAACTACAGTGGATGATGTTTTGTCTATAGAAATAGATGATCTAATGTTTACACCAGACCCGTAAACTGACTCTGATTCAGCATACAGTGTTCCAAAAATACAGCAACAATTTGGCCTTCATTTTTTCAAAAACTTGGAACTCTACCAGAAATTGAACTTTTTCCCAATTTTTCGAAGGAAAATGGAACTTCAATCTGCTTAAAGTAGAACTAGCCTTATAGTACAGACTAGGCGGTCCTTCCAAAGACATTTAGTCATCTTATGTGTCTAAAAACAGTTCATTTGATTTTCATGACATAAAATGACTTTTGATTTTTGAACAACTTATCGATCATTCTCTGTCACATGTAAATATTACTGCTTACTTCATTCCAATTGCATTTATTTTCGAATTTTATGCCTGAAATGATAAGCAATGCTTCGAATGTACAGTACCTTTTTGCATTCTAATATGTTTTTTTTTTTAAATGCCTTTTTTAAAATGGTTTTATGAAATATTTTAGAAATATGCGGTACTCCATTTTTATGTTTAGCATTTTAAATGTTTAGCATTTATGTATTATCATATACACGAAAGAGGAGTGGGTGTTGTATTCTCCTTAGGGTGTCCATAACAGGCTTTCCAAATATCATGTCCTTATATAGGCACAATTCGCCCTGCCCTAATATAGGCATAGAATCCCAGGCCTTATTTAGGCATTAAACCGTGCACTCCAAATACAGGCATGGTCTCTGACATCCGTCCACCCTAACGTCACAACGAGTTCATGAAGAACAGACCCTTAGGCTGCGGGAGTTTCCCTAGTCCAGGACTATTGATTTCTTCAAGGCCTCATATATTATGCATGAACCATTATTCCTTAGGGGTTCATCCATGACGTCTTTCGCTACCCAATTCACGTCAATGCTAACATTCCTAAGGTACTCTCAGGTATAAATATACCTTCCCTAGCCCTTGTAAACTAGAGGAGACCTCGACTTCAGAGGAGCCCGTATCCCGGCCTGACGCACTGAGAAGACGCTGCCATTCCCTGCACGCAGAGAGCCCAGCTTCCAGTGATCTGACTTCCCTTGCGGGGTGTTGGAGTTCGAGTCTGGCAAAGAGATTCCAACCTCTCTCATTCTTCAGGTACGGAGCTGATAAGAACCTAGAGGGACTCTTGGCATACTAGGCATACTAGACTTAACATACTCTTAGTATACCATAGTAAGGAATACTTCACCTACTTCATACCTTGTCCTACACCTAGGTTAGGTTAGGTACACTGGGGTAGAACTAGCTTAGCACCGCATCGTATGAGTACTCGCATTTTTAGTCTGTGTTATTTATGTAACAGCATTTGTACTATAAGATAATGCTATCGCAGTATTATTTATTTCTACTGCTCACCCTGTACATTATTTATCTCGCATATTGTCTTGTGATCGTAACAGCACATTATACTTACACCAGAAACAAGACTGTTCAATAAATCTTTTATTGAAAACGCCCGTCTATTATTTCTGTGTAACTCTGAGGAAAACTAAGCATGCACGACTGAGCTGAGTGAAATAGTTATCTAGTGTTTCCACGACTCTGGGACACGTTCTGATTCTAAAAGGAAAACATATTGGTCATGTTTTGCGGCTGCCAGAAACTACTCCCTTCTTGTTGTCAAGGAGTTTCTAGTGGCCTCTGAGCTAGCTGGCACAAGTAATTAAGTTTAATATACTCGATAGGGACATACCGACCTTAGTCCTATGTCAAACCTATAGGATATATTATTCCAATGCGTAGAGCCTATTAGGGAAATAGGAGCTACACTACAGAACCAGTGACTCGCAGCTCGTGAGCTGTAAAGCCACGTCAAGGCCCCAACCGCTTTACAGGCCATTCACACACCTTTCATACATGATACACACAAGACCATTCACACCACCAGGCACGAAACAAACACATTACAACATTCACAAAAAGGGACAAGGTACACCCTGCTTGAGAAAGACAAAAAAAAATATTACTGCACAGCCATCTAATCCTCAAGCACACACACATACTGGTTGGATTTGGCATGAGGGTGAGTGATGGTTCAGTATATACAATTGTATTAACAAGTGATTTCACAAAAATGAAATGCACTGTTAATAATTGAAAGGACG
This sequence comes from Calotriton arnoldi, assembly GCA_963921515.1. NCBI lineage: Eukaryota > Metazoa > Chordata > Amphibia > Caudata > Salamandridae > Calotriton > Calotriton arnoldi. Next base: position 422,608 of record CAWUFW010003935.1, read on the forward strand.
AGAAACTGAACCATTGACTCACAGCTCGTGAGCTGTAAAGCCACGACAAGGCACCAACCTCTTTACAGGCCATTCATACACCTTTCATACGTGTGACACATACAAAACCATTCACACCACCAGCCGCGGGCCCATCACATTACAACACTCACACCAGCAGACAGCGCCATTCAAGGGCCCATCACTTTCACACGCCCACATTCCTAACACAGCAACCACACAAGCTGATGGATTGCGTGGAGTGTCGCCAGGCTAGCAGTGTGTGTAGTGACCAGCAGCAAGTCACTACTCACACACCGCCAGCCGAGCGCCAGTCCACGCACACCGCCAGCCAAGCGCCACTACACGCACACCGCCAGCCAAGCGCCACTCCACGCACACCGCCAGCCAAGCGCCACTCCACGCACACCGCCAGCCAAGCGCCACTCCACGCACACCGCCAGCCAAGCGCCACTCCACGCACACCGCCAGCCAAGAGCCACTCCACGCACACCGTCAGCCAAGCGCCACTCCACGCACACCGCCAGCCAAGCACCAGCCTACACACACCACCATCACATTTAGGATATTTTATACAAAAAAGAAAACACAAACAAATTGCAAATAGATACAAATCTACTAACACAAAATCAGAAACTAAATACATTGCACTAATGCCAACCTTGAAACAGAACAACAATTCTTAAACATTACAGACCAGGCAGTTCACTTTACCACTCATGGTTGCTCCCAATAATTCTTTTGCTTGTGGTACGCTCTATAACAAGCAGGCACACACAGCCCAGGGTTAGAAGGACACTCAGGGCAGTACATTCGAGTCTCCTTCCGCGTGCCTCTTCGCCAACAGACTCTACATCTCCTAGTGGGAAAGTCTTTTGAGGGTGTAGGAGGAATGTGATCAGGAAAGTGGCGATCTTTCAATCGAGCCACATCCTCCACCACTCCAACTCTAGGAACACTTGCCTGTTCCACAACAACAAGGCTGCCTATGACAGACTGCTGAAACTGAACAAAAGTCAACTTTGACGCAGGAGAACACTCCTTGAACACAACAAAAGCATTGAAAGTTGCTAAATTGAAGAGATGGATGGCCAACTTCTTATACCAAATGTAAGCCTTACGAATAGCAGTGTAAGGTTCCAACCTCTGATCTACTCTATCAACTCCACCCATGTGCTTATTGTAGTCTAAAATGCACACAGGTTTGCGCACTTCAGCAATCTGACCCCAAACAGCCACAGGTGAAGTACTCTCATCATGGATGGTAGTCAGCATGTACACATCCCTCCTGTCCACAAATTTCACAGCTAGTAGTTCATCACTACGCAAGGAACTGCACTGTCCCCTCTGAAGTTTTTTGCAAACAAGCTCTTTTGGATAACCTTTACGGTTAGAGCGGATTGTGCCACAAGCAAAAGTGTCCACTTTGAACAATTCCTTAAACAATTGCACAGCAGTGTAGAAGTTATCAAGGTACAAATGGTGGCTTCTGTTAAACAGTCCTCTAGCAAGATCCCACACAATTTTCTCTGAAACTCCAAAAGTGGACGGACAACCAGGGGGGTCAATAGTGGAATCCCTACCAGTGTACACACGCAAATTAAAAACAAATCCTGTCCTACTCTCAGACAACATATACAGCTTAATTCCATAGCATGCCCTCTTGCTAGGAATGTACTGCCTAAAAACCAAACGGCCCTTGAACAGGACCAAAGACTCATCAATAGATATTTCTTTCCCTGGAGTATAGATCTCTGAAAATCGATCTACAAAGTGATCAAGAACAGGCCGAATTTGAAAAAGACGGTCACATTCAGGGTGATCTCGTGGCAACGCCAAACCATTATCAACAAAATGCAGCATCCGAAGCAAAAGTAAATACCGATCACGAGTCATAACTGCAGGAAATATGGCCGTTGCCATCAAGGGACTGGTAGACCAATATGAACCCATGGACGGCTTCCTTATCAAACCCATCAAATAAATCAAACCCAAAAACTTCTTCATCTCTTCCAGATTTGTGGGACTCCACCGGGTAGCTCTAGAATGGGGCCTAAGTCTGGCACTGTTGTCCCTCAAAAACTGTTCAGCATACAAATTAGTCTGCTCAACAATCTCACCCAAAAATACATCATCCATAAACAACTGAAAATACTGTATAGGCAAATAATGTTCACAATCCACTCTACACCCTGCATAACCACTAAAGGCAGGCAACACCGGCTGCACCATGTTTGGATCAACCCAGAGTCCAGCACTTCCAGTAGGAAGCCTAGCAGCCCCAGACTGCAATCCAGATGCCTCTTGCACCATCGGCACAGTAGTATCCTCCTCTAAAACAGGCACTTCATCTGCACTGAGAGTACCTTCATCATCCGATGATTCCATGTGGAGAGAAAACTCACTGTCTGAATCTTCCCTCCCTCCTCTCCCCTCAGACGCACTGTCAGTCTCATAATCCTGCTCAGAGGAAGATTCAAGAAGCAAACCAACCACCTGCTGAGCAGTCATTCTACGGCTAGCCATAATGCTTACTAATAAAGGTTACTTGTCAAACAAGTCAACAACAACAAACCCTTTGTAAAAAAAAGAAATAAACAAAATGTAGCTTTATCACAAAGACCTATATACTCCAACACTATACCACTCACGTGACAGAAGCAGCTAGACTCACCACCACCTACTCTGCACAGACACAGTAAGGATCAACAATATCCCACTAAAAAAGAAGAAAAAAAAATTACACATAAGACAATGCAAAACATCGCAAAGAATTTCATGCTCTGAACACTAACAAATATGCTGCCATTATGACACCACTTACAAAAAATTCATTCATGCATGACAATAATACTCATTTGGAGTACACACAACAAAAATATTTTTCTTACCAAATAAATGCAATTACGCAAAACTGCAGAACAACCACTGCCGAAACCGCAAAACAGGAATCAAAAGCTTTACACTAGAATAAAAAGGAGAAAAAAACATTACAATCACATATGCAAATAATGCACCAGTCCACACACAATCCACCAGCCAAGCTAAGGGGTAGGTGGGCCAAAGAGTATAAATAAAATATTCACCCCCGTAAAGGGGAGCAACCCTTGCCCTTTTGGCCACTCCCCAACACAAAAATTAAAAAAACCTGGTGTCTAGTGGCTTCTGCCCTCCTTGGGGGCAGATGGGCCTAAAAACATACTGCTATTCTGCCACCCAAAGAGGGCAGAAATGGCCACAATCATCCTCCCATAAAGGGAGCGACCCTTGCCCAAGGGGCCGCTCCCCAACATAAAAACCCTGGTGGCCTAGTGGACCTACAAAAACAAATCAGCCGATCTGCCCCTCAGGATGGCAGAAACGGCCAAATTAATGCTCCCCAAAGGGGAGCAACCCTTGCCCAAGGGGCCACTCCCCAAAAACAAATCCCTGGTGGTCTAGTGGGCCAAATATAAAAAAAATGGCGACATCTGCCCCCCCCCCCCATGGGGCAGACAGTCACAAACAATGCCCCCAAGGGGCAGCGACCCTTGCCCAAGGGGCCACTCCCCACAATAAAATCCCTGGTGGCCTAGTGGCCATACAAAAAAAATCAGCCGATCTGCCCACCCAGGGGGGCAGAAACGGCCAAATTAATGCTCCCCATAGGGGAGCGACCCTTGCCCAAGGGGCCACTCCCCTCAAACCAGTGCTTAATTTGTGCCGGTGCTTTCCGGTGCTTAGCACCGGCACTTATTTATCAGGGCCGGGTCTACACCTTGTGTCTGCACGTCAAATGGCATTGTGCTAAAGTGAATATAATTATCTCACTGACTCACTGCAAACAGTGGTGTTCGTCTCCCGAGTCCCCGGTGAAGAGTGGTGTTGGCAGTGAGAGCCAATATTAAAAAGATTCCAACCATATTCAAATTTGCATAAGGCCCTTGGTTCAGTGCTGCCGGCGGGCGGGACACTGATTCGGCTGGATTTGGTTCTGCCGGAGTAGGGGCTGGGCGGCAGCGTGCGTAGATCTTTTTCAAAACGCCACGCCCCGGCACACGCACCCCACGAGTCACCAGAAGTTCAGTCCGACGCCGAGGGCAGGCAGCAGCAGGCTTATTAAGAAAGGCAGCACCGCCCACCAGTAACCGTAAGTAGACAAACCAACACTGCTTGCTAATAAACAGACTTACTTGGTATGAAGTGAAGTGAATCGTGTCCGAGGACTGCCCTGAGGAATCATATCTCCGGCGCCGGGCCAGGAGGAGGCTGGAAGAGCAGGGCCTTTAACCTAACCCCTAACGTTTATTCATAAAAATGTACTGTTTTTCGTATGCGTTTCATCTGTCCCGGGTGTGAATTGGAACATGGTGGCATGCGCCAGCAGTTGAAAGTTTATTTCTATCCTACCGTCGTCATCAAGCCTCGTGGTTGCATGCTGCGGTGCAGTGGTGGTCACTTGTTCCTGATATCACATGGGGTACGGACCTGTCGGTTCCATCTGTTTCTGCATGTCCTCTCACACTTAGTTTGCGGATGATGTTTAACTTGACTTCACATTGTGCATTTAGCTTCAGTGATGTTTTCCCGCTGCCGGCCACGTTTGGTCTGTGTTTGTTTTGCTGGAGTCCCGCTCTGTGCAGAGTTTAGCAGAGTGTGGCAGTACTGTGGTGACCAGATACTTTATATCTGCGGTGCTGTGGGACCTGGGGGCGCGCAGTAGTTATCGAAGTTCAGCATTTTCATCTCTTTTGCCAGTCAGTCAGTCAGAGCTCAGACATTGAGTTTGGATTCGGAGCACACTTGGCGCTGTTATCCTCTGCTCTGCATGCCCTTCCAACGCTAACCAAGGGTCAGGAAATCTTATCAGTCCGATGAAACCTCATCCTAAAACAAAATGTGTATTATTCATCATATCAATTAGCCTTTGTTTAAAAAACAAACTGAATTTCGCATTTTGTTTAAGCCTCTGTTCTCATAGAAGGGCTTAGTCTCTATCCGGGAATATTAATGATTTAAATAATTGCTATGAATGTAGAATGTGCAATAAACCATAAAAACAGAACGTTTTTTGCTCTATTGAATCAGAGGAAAAGCTTGGAATAATCAGATGCGTAACCGTTAAACATTGGCCCACTTAACTTCACTTGGACAATCACAGACAGACATCTATCTCTGAAAGGACGTGAAAAGCACAGAAGTGAATCACACTGCGTGGCACATGCCAGTGTGATGTAGTGATGCTTTCAGAAAAATAATGCTCGAGAGGGGACCGATACTATATGAAGTCAGTCATAGCCATGAGTCTGTAACAGACTTCCAAGTTCCAAACGACTACCCCAGTGTGTTAATGCTGCATAACAAGTAACTCGAGAGAAAAAAACATCTCATATGCCACATATTGTTCAAAAACACATCTCATATTCCACATATTGTTCACATACAGTGCTACTCCCCTCAGCCAATCAATACCTAACTTATGAAAGTATATTAACCAATATGGATTTCATTTTTCTTTCTGTATTCCTCACTGTTGCCACATGCTACTGGCCAGCGTGGGATCAAATGAAAGGGGCAGGAAGCAGCTTGGTTCCCTCGCAGTAGAGGCTGGGGATGAGTAAATAGGGAACAGCCAGGCCTGGAAAGAAGTGCTCTTCTCCTGGCAGCAGGGCTCACAGTGGAGATTTTCATTTGCCAGGTATAGAAGTCCTTCTGCTCTCATTGTAGTGCACCCTTCGCCCAGTGACACTGACACCTGCCGCATAGCTGCCAAGGTTTCAGATTCCTATGAGTGGCATTTTCATAATTTCAGTGAATTCAGTGTAATTATGAGTGTTATTCCAACGACTATGAATGACACTTCTGGCGAGAAAAATCAAGCAATGAAGACGAGAGAAACATATAAATATCAGACATCGCACCCATTTGTGCATCTAGATTGTCTGAATCATATGTTTAGAGCTGAATCATCACCATTTATTAAAGTGCCCGCTACATTATGCTCCCAAACAGGGCATTACACGTTCGTGATTGTTCAACATCTTTGAGCGATATTTGTAATTTTTAGGACAAGGTCATGCTGAAAATTTACTCTATTTTGCTCTGGAGCAAAAATATTTCTCTAGTATGGCCTGCAACAAAACCTTTCTATAATACTTTTAGGCCTCCGATTCTTACTCCCAAAAAGTCATTAAATTGAAGTTTCTTTTTCAAATGTGTAAGTTTGGGACCTCCTATCAAAACCCTACTATGAGGAAGGCTTCCTTGCTGCAATTCAGATTGGGTATTACGTCTGACTTTTAGCAGTGCCAGTTGAGGATGTGGGTGAAGCCAATAGAATAAGTGGGTGGAGCCAGTGGAGGAAGTGGGTGGAGCCGTGGAAAGGTAGGTGTGGCCTCTGACGAACATTTGAGCACCTGGACTTCATATTTTACAAATTAAGCACTGCCTCAAACAAATCCCTGGTGGTCTAGTGGGCCCAATTTTTAAAAAAAACATGGCGATCTGCCCTCCTGGGGGGCAGACACAGCCACAAATATTGCCCCCAAAGGAGAGTCACCCTTGCCCAAGGGGTCACTCTCCACAAATAAATGCCTGGTGGACTAGTGGGAAGATACCTTTATCTTCCGCACACGATCTCTCAATACTCAACTCTACTCTCAACTCTATTCACAACTGGATGTTAGCTCACCAACTCATTCTGAATCCCGCCAAAACTGAATTCCTCCTCCTCTCTACCTCTCTCTCACCTCCTCCTGTTCAATCTTGGATGGATCAGCTGAACCTACTCAACAACAAACCCATCATTGTCGACAGCGCTAAATCCCTAGATGTCATTCTTGACAAAAGACTCAACCTAATCTCCCACATTAACTCTATTGCTAAGAACGCACGTTACCAGTTGCGCCTTCTATGGGGGATCCGTCGGTTCTTCCCGGAGAGAGACTTAAAAACCTTGGTACAATCTCTGGTTCTCTCAAGACTGGATTATTGCAATTCTCTTCTGACGGGCCTACCCAAATCCCACCTCTCCCCTCTCAAATATATCCTCCATTCAGCAGCTCGCTTCATTTCAGGGTCTAAACGAAGCGACCACGTCACTCCTATCCTGTCCTCTTTTCGATGGCTTCCGATCGGGGCAAGATCTATTTACAAAACTGCCTGCATCACACACAAAGCCTTACACACGTCCTCCCCTCGTTACCTGGCGAATACATTGAAATTGTCCGGTGGCTCTCGCCCTTCTCGCAATGCGGAAAAGCTTCTGCTTGAGCCCCCCCCCCGTCTTCAAAAGGGAAAGATTGATGGCGCAATCCTTCTCAGGCAATGCGGTGAGAATCTGGAACTCGCTTCCCCCATTGCTCCGTGCCACCTCCTCTACCCGGATCTTCAAAGCTGACCTCAAATCTCTTCTCTTCCAAAGACACTTTCAGAACTAATACTTTCACTCTCAGCCCCTTCTAGGAAGTTCGCTCTTCATTGTAAATTTGTACTTTTTCCTGTACATTCCTCACCCTTGCGTGCTGTGTTGGATTTGTGTACCCTTCATTTTAAGTCTCCTGTTTAATTCACGCCCTCTCTACTCCCTCAAGGAAGTTCTTCCACTATAGGAAATTCTGTACTCCATGGCTATAGAAGTGCCTTCCCAGTGTGTTCTGAGTGACTGCCACTTATTGCAGTATTATACCTCTATTTGTATTTTGTATCTCATGTATCATGCACACCTGTCACTTTTTCCTCTTGTAACGCATACCTCTTTTTGTATCTTGTTTGTTTTGTTATTTGCAGAATTGTCACTTTTTCCTCATGTAATGTAACGCTTGCTTTTGTGTTATGCTCACGTGTGTATAAAAAAAACTGCCCCCCCAGGGGGGCAGAGCACCAAAAACATATGGCCCCCAAAAGGGGAGCGACCCTTGCCCAAGGGGCCGCTTCCCAAAACAGTATTTTCATTATTATTTAAAAAAAAAAAAAAATCCATGGTGTCTAGTGGGCATTCCTGCTGCACGATTGCATGATCGTGCAGCAGGAATGCACAAAAGAGGCATCGGGGAAAGGAAAACCCTTTCCTTTCCCTCAATGCCTCTTTGTTTCAAACCCCCCTCCCCGGAGCCAAAACTCACCTTATTCCCGACGCGCTGGAAGCAAATGGCTTCCAGCGCGTCGGGTACAAGGGAAACCCCAATGACGTCAGCGCGCCTCGCGAGCTGACGTCATTGAGGGGGGGCGGGGGAGGCAGGGAAGCCCTTCCCCCCAAAACCAATGATCGGATTCCCACGGGGAGCGCCAGCGCTTCCCCGTGGGTGGGTCTTATGATGAGCTGGACTCGTCATGAGCACACGACCACTGTGTGCCATGACGAGTCCAGCTCGTCATAAGCTTCGAAGGGGTTGAAAACACGCTTTAGAATTTCTTCTACCCAAACATGCTTTTTTTTTCCTTTTTCGAAAGTTTTCAATGAGAGCGATCTTGCCCCAAGGAGAAGATTATATTACACAATTTAAGATAGTTTTTTTTCAGTGAAAGTAAGTGATTTGCCGAAAATCGCAGAATGTTGAGCTAACACCAGGGGCCATATTACATTTTTTTTTTTTTTAATGCAGATTTATATAGCGCGAACTCGACCCGAAGGTATTGGAGTGCTTTACATGAGCACCAGTTACGTTACACAAGGACACATTCAGGCACGGGGAGATTAAGTGATTTGCCCAGAATCACAGGATGTGGACGCGACCCCGAGGCTCGAACCTTGGTTTCCAGCACCAAAGTCGGCAATCTAGCCGACGGACCACATCCCCATACATATTCAGTGCACTTTCCCTGTTGGCGGCACGGCACACCAGGCGCATACAGGGAAAGTGTGCTGTATTACCATGAATGCGCCGCCATCAAGTGAAATACGGAGCAGCTGCTTCAAAGCCACTCTGTGTTTCACTGTGCAGGCAACAACCCACCTGCACCATGAATAGGGGAGAGAGATCCCCTTGCAGGCGGGTGCAGTGAGAGACTGCACCCGCCTGCCAGGGGATGTCTGGGGGGGTTCCATAAAACCCCTCTTTCTCCCCTCCAGAGGGCTGCCTTTAGGAGGCGCACTAAAAGTGTTCCCTAGAGACATCAGGGTCTAATAAGAAGTAGTAATAAAGGCAAAGTGTTTACAGGAGAAAATAATTCCCTGAAAAGTATACCCTAATGAAGGACTGAGACTTTTTGGAGCATAAGGAAATAATTAGGATTAAAGTCTATTTGACCATAAAGCTCCCGGGGAGAAAACATTGTTTTCACACTGAAAGGATGAACAAAATGGTCATAACTACACTATCATGCACCAAATAATGTTTAATACGACAGGAGAAAACTAATTCATCCTGAAGAAGGTGGCTCGAAACATTGGGAATCCACCGAAACACGTTGATGCAATATTGTGTACTAAATCTAAAAGGCACCATATAATGTTTGATATGACAGGAGAAAACTAATTTATCCTGAAGAAGGTGGCTCGAATCATTGGGAATCCACTGAAACGCATTGATGCAATATTGTGCACTAAATCTAAAAGGCAATGAGTGACACAGTGGATATTAATGAATTCTTGATACCCTGTACTCTGGACCATGACCCTATAGATTAGTGACTTAAAGACATAAGTGTTCTGTCTATTGTATTCTCCTGGTCTTTGTTTATATATGTGTATTTCTTAAAACTAGTAGTCTGTCTCTGTATATTTGTGCATCTAAATAGAAGTGTGATTAATTACTGTATTTTTCTTATTTCTCTTATTGTTGACCTGCCTATACATTGAGAAGATCCATTTTTTTAATTATATACAAAAACTTTTTAACTGTCAGAGTTTAACTTTTTTTTTAACAACTTTTATAAATAACTGTTTTTATTAACTTGTAGATATTAGGACCTTTATCAATAAAGAAAGAAATGTATAGTCACGGGGTCCGACCTTAATGTCTCTATGGAACTATTTGATATAATCAAGAGTTGAATGTGATTCGAGTGTGAGATTCAACAAGAGATTTCCAAAGGGAGCTCTTGTATATAGCTTTTTGCTGCTCTACAGGTCCCTTATTGTATTTCTATTTCCATACTTCATACCGCTGTGAGGGGGTGTCTTTGGAAGCTTCTTGTTTATTTTTAGTTTGTCGTCTCCCTCACACACTACCTGTTGCTTCCTCCTTCCTACTCCACCCATCCACCTCTGCTGTACCCCCATGATCTTTTATTCATTTATTTAGGAGAGCGTGGTAGCAATTGCCAACATCTACTCAAACTTTTAAAAAGCGATTTGCACTACCTGGAATTTCATTTCTTTTTATTTAACGATTTATGTATTTACTTTTTTTATTCCATCCGTTCTCCTCTCCAGCCTTCTCACTTTGGACGATTGCTCAGTGGGTTAAATGCACTTTGAGGAGGTTTGAACCTTGAGTCTGCTAAAATTTTCATCCTTCCCATGTGGCTGAAATGGCACCGGTACAAAACACTACTGCTTTCCTAGTACATATCCCTTCATGATATCCGTACAGTCAACACTGCAGCCCAGAATAGTGCTCTCATGGTGTGCACCTGTATGACGTCCCTGCACACCCACAATACCTGGAGTGTATTGTAGGTCCCAGAAGCTCCCTTTGTAGATGCAGATTTTGCAGGACCGTACGGCAATGTCTGTGGTCATGATGTGCACATCTTTGATGTCGCTGGTACAGGTCTGGACGAAAAGACATTAGTGCTGTACAGTACAACGGCAAAGATGTGCAACTAATGCATAAAGAAAAAAAGATTACTAATCTACTATTAACCTCTAATCTTGGGTACCGGGGTAGCTTGCTACTCATAACAAAGCACTTCTACTCCTAGTCAGGGGTAGTAAATGCTATATAAATACAATTTACAATATGTTAATTAAGCATGCGTTTCTGTGGGATGAAAGGCAGCCTTCAGTCTTATTTACATTTTTAATTTTTTACAACTTTTTTGCTGGTATCTGAAATCCAACGTGGCCTTTAAGTTCATTTGATGCCACATAGCAACAATACACATAAATATACTCCACATCATACCACATAATTTTAATCAGCATAATTTCATTCAGCGCCACACAATTCCACTCCACACAGTATCATTCGACACAATTCAGCAACACACCACATAATTTAACTCAACAACACATTTACACAATACACCGCATACATCCAATGCAATCCACACCACACAATACCACATCATGACACAAAATTCAACACATCCCACATAATTAAACTGCACAACTTACCACTACACAACACAAAATACCATTCCACATAATTACACTTCATGACACACAATCCCACTCTGCATAATTCTAGTACACTCAAAACCACATAATTACTATCTACATAAATCCACTGCATACAATGCCACATAATTCTATGCCACACAATTCCACAACTAACAATTCCAATCCAACCCACATATTTCCACTCCACACCACATACCTCCACTCCATAACACATAGGTAAAACACATTGTCATTTACAACATCAAAAACTCTAACTCTCGCAAATGCGAGGCCTACTGGCATTGCCAATGCTTGTTTTTTTATTGTTGTTCTTCATATTGACAGCTTTATATAGTGTGTGCAGCTATTTGAGCGCTATTCGTGAGCACCAATTATGAGCGCTATTCATGAGTACCAATTACAGTACACAAGATCAGATTTTTTATTTAAGGGCCTGGGAGATAAAGTAATTTGCCCAGAATCACAGGATGTTGAGAGCAGATGCCAGGACTCAAACCTAATCCCCCATCTCTGCAACTCTGACCTTCAGGTCACATATGCCTATGCACACGCATGAAAGTGGGAGGATATTGTTCTTGGGAAGGACACTGGGGCCAAGGTGACAATAGCCTACAGCATGAACAATAGAACAACTGCCAGGCCCCTTCTATTATTAAATTACTCTGCAGCCCTCCATTACCAGAGCAACCGAACAACAGTGAGGCCCCTTCTATTACTAAATTACTCAGCCCTCCCCATCCCTCCACTGCCTCAGGGCAGAGGAGGGGATTTAGCATTAGACACAGCTGCTGGGCCATCCATAGGGGTAGGGAGCTTAGGTGAAGATGGCCCAAGTACACAACATCCCCAGTCCCCCGCAGCTAGGCCCCAGTATAAACCCACCCTCCCCCGCCCACTATGCCCTGATTGAGAAGGGCGGTGGGCGAGGTGTCAGATAAAAACACAGTTTCTGGGCTGCATTGGCCCCCGGGGGGCCGAGGTGAGAATGGCTGAATGGCCTGAGCAATACCTGGCCCCCATGGAGCCTGATTCTCGCAGTCATCTGATCCCCAGCCCACCATCAGGGGATCAAGGAGAGGCCACAGCTGATCATCACCCAAGGGCCATGTCACACGGCCCCCCAGCGAGGCTGCTTTACTCTCCTGGTCCAGTGCCGTCTGTGGGCTATGAAAGAAAAAAAAAGGCCCACAGAGGGCACTGAGACACCGGCCCTTCGGCCAATGCCCGACTGCCTGCTAGCCAATCCGTACCTCGGCCACTCCTCCATGTAAATGAAGGAATGCCCTCTTGAAATAGCAATGCCCTTACATGTGCGCTAGCGCTATCTGTATTACAGACGGGGCTGCACAAGCTTCTGCGGCCCCTTCTGTAATACCAAAGTGCCCTGAGGGTGCACAAAGAAGGCGCATATTCCCGTTGCACCCTGGGGGAACTTTCTATAATACAGACCCAGGTGCCACAGGTCCTAACCCAGCAGCTGTAGCCTCTAGGCCACAGCACTTAGGTTGGTTTGAAGTTAAAAGTTTAAGAGATTGCATGGTCATTGAAATAAATTCTAATTTGGTATAGGCATCCGATTCCAACAGGATGTTGATCACATGACAATTTCAAAACCATTATTTATACCTTGGTGAGCCCTGTTTCATAATACTCAACCAGCCTTGAGAAGTTTCCCAGGTTTATGCATGATAATATGCTCCAGTTCAGTTTTTGTTTTTTAAATCCTGAAGCCTGTACTCGTTTCTTCCTTTATAAAACCAAAACTCAACCAGTATTCAAAGAAAAAAAGCATATACTGGAGTAGCTCATCACGCATTGACCTGGGAATCTTTGCAGCTATGCACAAAAATTAAAGACTCCAAAACACTTTAGTAAGACTATTCATCTACCTTTGCCCCAGAGAACACATGACACAAGCGTTGCAAACCCTTCATTGACTGCCTGAAGCTAGACGTTTAATATTGGAAGCACTTTGCATCACCCACCGAGCCTCCCAAGGAAAAAGACCACTGCACCTTCAAATTAAAGTTAAACAATACAAACAAAATAGAGCACTGCTTTCCAGGCTATCACCACAGATCATCATATCATAAGAAATCCATAGGAGCTTCTACGTTCTCATAACAAATCGCCAATCACTGGAACTCAGTGCCGGCCAAGATCCGAAGCATCTGGGAGTATTTGAAGTTCAGAAGAGAGGTGAAGAAAACATGGTAGTTCCTATGATAAATACATTACCTGGTGATCTTGATATAGAGCCCAGAACTATAATCTTTCTACTAATATAAGCATAGTCGAGACTTATGGAACAGTTAGAGTTGGGCAAGCGACTGAAGGCCGAGCCTGATGCCTAGCTCTCTGGCTCAGATCACAGTCCTCCTAGGCTCAAGTTCAAAACGAGCAGAACTTTATGGTACCACCTGTGCTCTCTTCGCACTTGGCACTTGATCACTTAAAGTGCTGCCAGAGTGACACCCCATACAGTTCAAAGAGGCTTTGTGTACTCTGGTTTTATGTTGCTCTAAATAATGCATTGCATCGTGTTACACAAATTAATAACTTCAACAAAGACCGGTGATTTAAATCAAAGGGACGTTTCTCAGACATGTAGCATGGCATGTAAAATGTTAATGCCATTTGTCATTTCACATTCAAATAACTGATAACTAGCTGCCCCATATTTCTTTGCTACCTATAATTAAGCAAACAATTAGACTGTGCCCTTCTATAACTTCCCTTCTTTTTGTATCTGTGACATTTGCTGCCAGTGCCTGACGAAGGAAACATCAAAATCAGACTTCCATGTACTACTAAAACAGGTTTACGCAGTCTAAATATAGCACTTTGTACTGTACTCAAGCACTTTGTGTTGAACTGAAAGGCTGTCTTAATTTTCCTAAGATATGAGGATAAGATAAGGGGAAACGGAGATATGAATTTTCAAAGTTTTAATTAGAAATAGCCCCAAACAGCACAAAGTACTGATGATAGTTAATGGCCTGGGTAGACCAGGACCTAGGCGGAATTTGAGGCTGACTGCAATGAATCACATGTCGAATACACCAACTAGGCTCATCCTGGTAAAAAGATTTTCCCTTCCTTTAAGTTCCAATCCACAGTAGTACACTTCTAAAGCCCAACCAGACTCTCATGGGAAGCAGTCAGGGGCGGCTCCTCCGTTATGGCAGAGGAGCGTCACCCCACTGCTGGAACCAGCAATTGCACGTAAAATAAAATGATAGTAAAGCAGTTAATAAAACTGCTTTGTTATCATTTTATTTTACTAAGTAGCCGCCGCTGAGTCTTGAGGACGGGACGTCCGGCAGCAGGAGGAGTGGTGAGCTCAGGCACTGCCAGTGCACATGTAGGTTTGGCCAGCTGTTCACAGCTGGCCAAACCGACTTGCGCACTTGGATATCTCCAAGCTGTTTCTTGGAGATATCGCAGGGCTCAGGAGCACAGGCTCCCAGTCCCTGCTGGAGCGGTGGAACCAGCCCGCTCCGCCCAAACTCTACGCTCCTCTCATGCTGGGTAATACCAGCATGAATGTAGCGTCTGGATTAGTGCAGGGCACTCTGGGGCCTATGTGAGAATTGTCGCGTTGCAGCTGAAGAGGCAGCAGACATCGGACTTACAGGTACGTTTTTATTTTTTTTATTTCCCCCGCCTCACCGATTTCCCAAGCTAGTGGCCACCACTGGTTATTGACACTCAGGGTGTCAGACAGAGGCCAACAACAGGGTCCCGTCCGGGTCCAATACCCACAGGTCAGCTGGGTACTTCCGGGAAAAAGTATTTTGTAGTTTGTTGTATCCCTGTAGCTTGCACAGGAAGTTAGTCTTATGACCCTTGGAGTCCACTTCTTTGTTCTAGGTACAAGAGGGAGCAGGTCCAGTCCTACAGACTTCTCAGGTCATAGATAGCCGGTTCAGCCCTCTTCTGATCTGCTGTAGGTCTAAGAAGTGTTCTGAATCGGGCGTCTGGAGGTGCTGCATTAATCCCTAGCACTAGCTAGTCAGTAGGAATAACTTTTGTGCATGCCCAAGCCAATGGGGTAAAAATTCATGGGGGGGGGTGTGTGTGTGTGTGTGTGTGTGTGTGTGTGTGTTTTTTATACCATGGTAGTCATAGTGTTCTTCCACATTGAACTCTAAAACCTAGTTTGGGGAAGCCACTGTACCCACAATAAACCCAGAGACAGACTTTGAGTAGGACAAAAGCAGAGTCCTCCAGCAACCACACAGTAGATCCACAAGAATTGTCTCGGCATCTTGTTCTCTCCACTTTCAAGTGTGCCCTAAGGGTTATACGTAAACCCAGAGACAGAAATCTGGTACGACTAAATAAGAGTCCTTCAGCAACCAGAAAGTGGAGCCTTGAGAATTGTCTTGGCATCTGGTTCTCTCTCCTTTCAAGTGTGCTCCTAGGGTTTAATGTGAACCCACCAGACCTGTCAAGCAGGATGCCCACTGCTCCAACCTGCATATTCTGAATTGGATTTTTAATAACTATTATATATAATATAATTATATATAATAATTGTCTAATTGTTTTCTAGCTGGTCCCTTTCCGGGGATATAGTATTAGTATTTAATATCCCGTTTAATCCTTGTTGCCTGCTGTTGCCACAATCCGTGCCAGAGAGGGGAGAGGAACCACAACTCCCAGCACCACCGAGCGGCGCGCACGCCGCCCTTGCCACGCTTCGCGCCGGGAGGCGCTTTAACACCGGCCAGGGCTCCCGCAGCGCGGGCTTGCCCGGGCCACGCACAAGCAAAGCCCGTGCCAAGGGCGGGCCCGTTAGCGCCCGTCCGAGACCGGAGGAGGCTGGGCTGGGCCAACCCCCTTTCAACTGGTGTTGGAAACCGGTGAGAACACGGGTGAGTGACCTACTCATCCCCCTATAAAGTCCACAGGCGAGTCCTGTAATTGACATTATTCAAGTTTATCTTTGAGTTGCTGTAATGGGAAAACGTACCACGCTACCACCTGCACGCCCAATAACTGACAGCATTAACAGCACGCTTGAGAGGGTGGTCAACATTGTTTCGGGAGAAATTGAACTCACGGAGCGGCGTATGTCATTGGGCATTGAGGGGCGGGCGGACATTGCCGATTTTAGAGGCACATTAATTGATTATACTCAAGACTCGCCCCCGTCTCAGGCCCAGGGTACTGGAACCCATAAATCCCCCAACGCAAGCGGGTGTAAAAGCGTGCCCAAGATAGTCGAGATAGTTGAGCCACAGTCTGACATAGACACTGTCACATCTGCGGGAATTCCAGCCGTCAAGCGGAAGAGGATGAGTGGGAAACCCATGTGCACCAAAAGGAAACAGCCTACTCATATTTGCCCCCCTCGAACCTGCCTCTCCGCTTGGATACAGCCACCTTTAAGTACTGGCACTTCCGAAATCCCTGATTGCCCTGTGATAATACCCAACACGAAATTGAGCTGCTCAATCGGCACACAGACTGAGGCGACATTGGACCTTGAGAACCTTGGGGACGCTATTGCTAACATTGCCGCTGCAATGGTAACCAAACAAATTAATGAGCTCATAGATACCAAATTTGCTTCATTACAGGATCGCCTTGATAAATTGGCTTCACTAATAGGGGGCTCTGGTCAACCAGCGGGTAACGCACAAACTGTAGCAGCTGAAGGGGGAGAGCAACATGTATTAACGAGTATTTTATCTAACGAAACGCAACCCCCCACTGCTAAAGTTACCACCCCTGTAAGTAATTTGCGCATTACATGTGGTCAAATCAGGGGTTGTTCTCAGCCGCCCCCTAACAGGCATGGCACCGCACCCACCGCTGAACTAGCCACCACTTCATACCCTAATTCCACCCGGGGCCGTGCTAACAGACCAAACAGACCTAATGGAGTTGGTCAGAATTCATTGTCTGGTAAATTGAACAGCAATGCTTTAGCCTCTACCAGTTGCAGTCCCCCTATAGCAAATCAAGATGTCTTGAGTTTGCCACCTGCCGCCTGTCCTTATGTGCTGGTGTTGGCAGGCGTACCAACCCTAAAGAGGGATCAGCATGTGTCTTGGGTCCAATCACGCAACAAATGCGTGGACTGGCTATTGAGGCATAGGAGGTTCTACCCATCTGATATGAATGACATCATCATGGTACGCAGAGTTGGATGGGTTGGCGCATCCACTAAGACCATTGAAGGGGACTGCATTGTAATCAATTTTCGTAGACCATCACTGGTGAGACATTTATTAAGAGCATGCGAGCCCACAGCTCTTAATAGCACTAACATATGCGTATTACCCCTAGGTTACTTTTACAAACCAAATCATGGGCCCCATTTCAATGAGATCCCCCAACCCTGTACCTCGAATAGGTTTCTGACCCTGTCCGGGTTGGACTCCCAAGACTGACTATTGCCATCTGTGAAACCCCCTGACCTCGCTGATGGACCATCATTTCTCTCCCCAGCAACTGAGCTCACTAGCTCACTCACACCAATAAAGGACTTAGCCAGCCCAGATCTTCGCATTTTAAGCTGGAATGTTGCGGGGCTTCATTCTAAGCTCCATCAACCCGATTGGTTAAAACTCATAAGAGAACAGGATATTCTCCTGTTCCAAGAAACTTGGGCTACTCAAGATTTATCTATTGACGGGTTTGAATGTCACAATATTCTAGCAACATCCCCTAAGCATGGCCGACCATTTGGGGGACTATCGATCTGGATTAATATTGCTGCGGGTGGCAGCATTAAAACTATATGTACCAATAATAACAATTTTCAAGCCATATTGTTTAACAGGGGGGTTTCCTTTTTCCTAATTAATTTTTATAACAATGATTTCCATTCCATACCAAATGGAAATTTTATAAATTTATTCAATTTTATTGCGTCCATTCAAAAAGCCAAAGACTGTTTTAAGTCAATTGGAATCTGCCTAGGTGGCGATTTCAACGCCAAACTACCCCAACTATGGCCAAGTAAACAGGTATATAGTAGCGGACAAAAATGTAACAGGGGCAATGAATTAGTGGATCATTTGAATAATCATAATTTAACTAATGTCATGGAGATTGCTGCTATAATAAACGATGACGCTCCCCCGGAGCTGACATTTAGAGGGAGGGGCTGTCTATCCACAATCGATTATGTTTTTATTTCTCCTGTCTTAGAGGCCAGCCTGTTGAAGGCAGAAACGATAGCCACAACCTTTGGGGATCACAACCCAATCCAAATAGTACTAAGACTATTCCCCGTCCCAACACCAAATATAGAATGTGGTGCTAGGAATCTAACACCGTCTACAGATAATCTAAGATTGGTATGGCGGGGCGTTAAGAATACTGACCTATTTAGTGCAATGGTCAGGGAAAACCTGAGCCTTATTAATCTCTGTTTGGAGGCTCAGGACCCACACCCGAGGCCATTATTGCCTTTACCAAACTCTTTGGAGCCATTAAATCCCTGCTGTCCAAACCCATCACCACAGTGCAACGTGAACCTAGATGGTTCAATCATGAGTGCTCACTGGCCAATAGGCAGTTACGAAAAGTCCTGTCACACAGCCCAAGGATTGACTCATTGGTTAAGTTATCTAGGCAGACGTATAAGCTGGCTATCGCCAAAAGGAAGGAAGAACTATTAAGTGAGCATTGGGACGCACTTGTCAATGCTGCTAGCTTAAAAAATGGGAATATATTCTGGACTACTGTTAGAGACTTAAGAACAATGGGGCAGTCGTTAACTCCCATAAGCTGCACCATAACAAGTGCAACCTGGGTAAGTTATTTTTCCGCAATTTATTTAGCCCCTGCACTAGAACTTGACCCTCTTAAGCACAGGGCTCCATCTGGGGTCCCAATATCGATAACAGAGGTTGAGGAGGCCATACACCAGAGCATGGGCAATAAAGCCCCTGGCTCTGATGGGTTACCCATCGACCTCATCAAATATAAACCTGATTTTTGGGCCCCACTGTTGCTAAATGTTTTTAACAACTTAACCAATGCCCCACTGCTAAAGACATGGACCACTAGTATTATTGTTCCTTATTTTAAAAAAGGCGATCGTTCCCAACCGAGCTGTTATAGGCCGATCTCCTTAATAGACAGTACCCTTAAAATTTTAGGCAGAGTTTTATATAATAAAATTTTAACTTGGGCTGAGGATAACCACATTTTAGAACAATGCCAATTAGGTTTCAGGAGCAAAGTAGGCACAAATGAGCAGTGTTTAAATCTTAATTTGATAATTGGGAAGTACACTATAGCACTGCACTCGCCACTTTATTTAGCTTTTATGGACCTGACCTCCGCCTTCGACTTTGTTAATAGGTCTCGTTTATGGTCCACCCTCCTAGCTTATGGCTTGGATGAGGCCCTTGTTCCCTTCTTGGCCTACCTACACACAGACCTGAAAGCGCGGGTCAGGATCGGTGGCGGGGGTGAGGTGTCCAACGATATCAATGTCGGTAGAGGGGTTAGGCAAGGGTGCGTCCTAGCCCCCCTCCTTTTTATCATCTATATTAACAATTTGCACAAATCGCTGATCACACTCACTGACGACGTGCCCAGAGTCAAAGGTAAACCATTACCAGTGCTTTTATATGCAGATGATGCGGTTTTAATTGGACGCACACCTAATGCACTACGCACTTTAGTACGGGGTTTCACGGATTTTATGACTGGCTTAGACCTATGTACCAATTTTAGGAAATCATTTATAATGTCCTGTGGGCCAAGGAAATATCCCCCAAGTTCTATTTCTGTGGGAGACCAAAAACTAACTTGCACTGCCACTTTTCCTTACCTGGGGATGGTCTTTGCTGCGAACGGCACCTGGTCTGAGCATATGGTGTTTTGTAAGAACAAGTTCTCAAAGGCCACTAACTCTATCCTTAGCCTCCCCCGCCCAAAAAGATCAGGGGCAATTCCATCGATCTTAAAGATCTTTAAATTGCAGTGCATACCAATAGCAACCTATGGCGCAGAGGTTTGGGGCATTGCTAAAAGCTCTAATGTCCAATTAGAGGAAAATAGATTTTGCAGAAAGCTTTTGGGTGCACCAATCTCTACTCCGCAGTACATAGGCCATAGTGAACTTAAACTAAATTATATCGAAGATTTCATAAGGGCACTCCCTGCATTGTTTTGGCTAGCTATAATGAAAAACCCTGCAGCATCCCTCACTAGGGAGATAATAGATGACTGCACCAGTTGTGAGAAAGGGATGGATATCCCATGGCTCGCAGGGGTTAACAAGACCTTGAAAAGTGTTAATTTTGAAGGATTGTTTTCAAGCCCAAACACAGCTGAGACTGTAGATAAAAAAGTCCTTAGGTCAGCACTGTATGCACTTTATAGCGCGGAAAGATTAGAGAGGGAATCGAAGAAACAAACCGTTGCTAAATTCATACCCATTGAGCGAATCGAACACTGCTTGCCCAGGTACATCACATTACCGATTTCGTATTGGGAGAGAGGATTTCTTTTTCGCTTAAGAGCTGGGACTGTAAAATATTTGCTCTGTTTTCCCCTCGGGTACAATGCAAAACTTGATTCCCTGTCATGCCCATGCGATGGACAGAGCGGACAAACACTTTTACACTTTTTATTCTTTTGTAAATATTATACAAAATATGCACAATGGCTGCTAATTCCATTTAAAAAAAAACTGCTACCTATTCAATTAACTGATGCCCTTAGCTGCATACTCAAACTGGATAATGATGAATTGATCCTGCGTGTTGGTACTTCTTTGCGAATAGCCATAGTGGCTCGCAAATCAATGAGTGACCCGTGAAGCACATTTGCACTTTGTTTTTAACATTACGCATTTTTAATCATGTCATTGTAATTGTCTACTACGCTGCCCATTTGCTTGCTGCCCGCAATATCATGAATTTTGATTACGCTATTTAACTGTTTTATTGTGTGATTTTTTTACCCTTCTATATGTTCTACTTTTATGGATACAGCGTTATCCGAATAAAGTCTTTTGGATTGGATTGGATTTAATATCACTTCTCATTGTAAATCCTTGGGCCAGCCAGTGTGCCTTCCTACAGTGAAAATAGCTTTTGAATGCTAGTCACCGTATGAACATGATAACATTAAATTTCTACATTTTCTACAAGTCCTACTTTTGAATGCCATGCACCCTGCCTTGTAGGTTACATGGCCTTCATTAGTGACTTAATGATATTTAAAATAAAGGTTTTTACTTGTCAAACAGGGTTATTTTGGCCAGTTGCACTACGGCATTACACTGTAAGAGTACACACGGTACACCTGTAGCCATGTTTGCACTACCACTGTAGTGAATGGCACACTTGGTGCTGCAGTCCACTAGTGGCATTTAACTTCCAGGCCTTGGGTGTACTTTTTACTCCATATGCTAGGGACGTACAGGCAATTTAAACATGTCAATAAGGGATTAGCCAATTTAAGCATGGTTAAAGGCACAGCACAGGCACTATACTACTGGTTAGCATTGGTAAATTGTGCAGAGTTCTAAAGTCAGGAAAATATAGGGTCCAGCAAAAGGCAAAAAATCTCGGGTGACCACTCAGAAAAGGCAAATTTCCTGCAAAGACGATAAGGCCTTCCAAAGG
The DNA here is from genome assembly GCA_963921515.1 of Calotriton arnoldi. Lineage (NCBI taxonomy): Eukaryota > Metazoa > Chordata > Amphibia > Caudata > Salamandridae > Calotriton > Calotriton arnoldi. Next base: position 444,481 of record CAWUFW010003935.1, read on the forward strand.
GCATTACAATCAATGAAATTATTGCATGCATGATCACATGCAGGAACACACAAAAGTGAGACTTGTAAGCAGAAACAGGGAAAATTGTAGGCATTCTGGATGCTGTGCCTGCTACATTTCCATATTTGCTTAATTCACAGCACAAAACAGCCATGGACGGTGCTTTTGATACCACTTCTGTTTTTTTTTTAACCAACATCTTATGTCATCTACAATTCTGCATAGATGGATGATGTTTTGAATTGCAGGCTGATTAATGACTTTTTGCTAAGCAAGGAAATGGATGTAGCAGAGAAACATACTCCTATGTTTCTTGCACCAGTGAAGACAACATCTATGATAAGGAAGTGATGGCCTTTAATGCACATTTTGAGCAAAAGGTGAATGCCTCTTGCTCGCAGACATATCTTAAAGTTATAATATCCACTGAGCTCCAGAAAGCAAAGAATAACAAAACGGTAGTGGCTCCTGGATGCATGACCAAAACCAAAACCACTACTGTGAGCCGCCACATATACGGGTGATAGCCAGATTACAATTCGGCCAGAGTGGTATTATCACCGTGAATGCCACTCTGCCTGGCCACAGGTACCCCAGTGATCGCAAACCTGGGATTACAGATTTGGAAACACCAAGTCCAAAGAAACCTGGCCAGTAAAGTTAGGTGCGTGTCCAGGTGGCACAAAAGGTACAGGCACAGCCTGGTCTCCTTCTATGGCACGGAGGAATCATGGATTGCTCCCTCATGCCTGCCAACAGCATTACCTGGCCATGAACACCATCAATGCCCCTGCCCCCACCTCATCCTATAGAGCTTCCCCGCTCCCATTTACCACCCGCTTAAAGCATGTGGTAGATGGTAGTGAAAAGGGTTCGTTATTTGGCACAGAGTGGAGATCAACATGCATTTTTTTGATCCAGTGAAACCTGGGCCGTGTGCCACTCCTAATTTTAGGTGGAATAACTCACAATTGCACCGTGCAGGGGTGAAATTGCCACCCAGAATTAGTAATTTAGAAACTTGTCATTTCAGCATCCTTGCACCATTCAACACATATTCAGCCCTTAGCATGGATGATCACATGGCCCAACTCTCCTCCCTTCTATAGTCACTCCTATTGGCATTAGCCACATGCAACAAACAACACCACCCATACCAATCTGGTTGAGGGGATCCATAGCCGCTCTACCCTCCCCTCCCCCGGGAGAACTCCCACACAGAAAGGCAACTGCAGACTGAAGTCTCCAAACTATAGCTCTTGCTCTGTTAGGTCAATAACCTACCCATCGCTTCTTGTCTCACCCTCACATGTGCATCGTTTCAGTCTGTTTAGGTTTTGACCCGTAGCCCCACCCCAGTTGAACTGACTGGAGATAATAGGACTGTGGGAGCCTTAGAGCTCATGAGAGCGCCTTGGAGCACTTCTATTTTGGCCTCCTTTGGTCTTTAGAAGATCCTGTAGTGTCTTCTCAGGTTTCCAACTTTGATTGCTATTCCACTTGATACCTCACTAATGAGGCAGAAATGTTCAGCAGTAGGCACTATCCCTGCCCTTAAAAAACCCTATATCACCTACTCATGTCACCAACTTTGATTTCTGCCATCTCTTATTTCGCTTTTTTTGCCATTGTTTCACACATTTGGCTTTATTTCTGCCGTGTGCAAGTTTGATTGTAGGAAGTCTAGGCTGAGGAAAGCAGACACCCTGGAAGGTGTAAGGCTAATTTGATTTTCCCCAAAAATCTCAAGGGAGCTCTAATGCCAGAGTTCATGGATGAACAGTGTTTTGGAGTCTACATCTAGAAACAAACTATCATCCCACATACTCTGGTTGCTTTGCATGGCTCCCAAGTGTTGGTGCTGCTCCTCTTCTGAGTGGATCCTGTATTGTATGTACTGCGGTTGTTTAATAGTGTCCCCAGGAGTCTGATTTCCTCGCCGCTGGGTGTCCTCCATATAACATACTCCCCGATGGACTCCGCCTACTCCATATGCACTCTGCGAGAGTCTTAACTTTAGAATACTGACCACTCCTAAAACGGTAGGTATGCTCGGCTGCGTCTTTTCTCATGCTCTTCATAACATCTCATGCTTACGAGTAATGGTGTTTTCCATGGTGTGGTTGAGGCACATCTTTGAACCTCACACACCTCTCATATAAGTCAAACTACATCCAACTCCTTCTCAAGCACGCACTGTGAAAGGAAGCCAGGAACCCAATGCAAATTGGAGCGCCTTGTGGTGTTGGTAGGAATGTGGTACTATATAAACACATATCTCATAACTTAAAATTAGGCAGAATTGGTGTTTGGTATGACCTCAACAAACCAAATATATATCCTATACTTTCATTCTTCGTGGCAGTAGGTTTATGTCCAATAACTGCCCACTTTTTGTCTCTGGAGAGTAGCCTTATGTTGATAAGTGGCAATCTTTCCCACTCTTTTTCAGTTCATAAAGTACATCACCCACTTTACAGTCTGAAGCTGTAATATCTTGTAGTTGTCAATGCCCTGCACGTCATGGCCGGCGCGCCACTCTGTGTATTCCATTTTACACGTGGGCGGCGCGAGGGATGTTCTAAGGTGAACGGTTTTCGGAGGCAGTTGGAGGCACCGTGCCAATAAAGAGGTTACTTTTTCCGACTGTGCCTTTTTAGGTCTCGCGCCTAGCGTTGCAGTGCGCAGCACTGCTCGCGCAGCGAGAGACCTCATGTAGGGGGTTTAGAAGCTGAGTTAGGAATCGCACACGCTCGTGCGTGTGCTTTTCGTTTTTCCCCTGGCTATTGGGCTTTGCGTTCGTCTTTATAAGAAAGACAGCACGCAATTGGGCAAAGGCGGGCGCATGTCCCGCCTTTGCCGCGCCCATTCCCACTGGAGTCTAGCACGTGCAGCAGCACGCGTTCGCCTCGCTCCCTTTCCCCCCCGCTCCTCTGTGGTGCGCGCGCACCACTGGTTTCGATTCCCGCGTTCGGGTTTCGATTCCGTGCTTGTTATTTTTTCTTATCTCCTCATCTGCCTTTCTCGTCCCCCGATTTACAGATTACACTTCTTAGGCCCCGCCGTTGTGATATGCATTATTAGCCAAGCAGTCTTTCCTTTATTTATTTTTTAAACGTCCACCATGTTTTGAGATAACGCAACGCATGTGAACTACAGGATAGTTTTGTTTTTATTAAAAGAAACTTAAACAGGTAGGTAGGAAAACTGTACGCAGATATTGCCGTTACAGCAGAATCTTCTGCACAGTTAATAATGTACATTAATCGCAGTTGTTCTTCTAAAACGCACTGTTTTGCGGCCGCGCGCCAGTCTTCAGTTTTTATGCAACGAGAGTTATGTCGCACTATTAATCATTGCCAGGCTGATAGTATTCAGGGTAAACACGACGAGCTGAGGTACGGAAGCATGCACTGCTGAGTGGACGTGGGAGAAGGCGGACTTTAAAGTGCTTGGTTCCGTGCACTGAGCAGCTACACACGATAGGTTTAGCCGAACAGGACACATTTGTCTTTTAAAAACACAGTGACTGATAGAATAAAATAACGAAAATAAGGAGCACATGTTCAAGAGGTGACAGCCCGGTGTGTACAGCAAAAAGGCAAGTTTGTGTTGCATCTTCAACGAAAAACAGCAAACGCAGCAATTAAATAATTACATTCACAGAAGAGCTTAACTCCAAGGCACGGCCACCGGGCACTTTTTTCGTACAACTTTACCTTGGTTACGCGATTGAGCAAAACGTTTTGCAAGCAGCCGTTACTTCATATCCTGGCCGCATACCAGAATCAGTCAAAAGAACACTTATAAAATGTTCAGTATACATAGGCTGCAGGCATGCCCGGAATAGAAAATATTGTGCAATACGTGATGTTGGTGTGAGGATCGGCGTTATAGATGAGAAGCACAGAGCTGAGAACAAGTCATGCACGCGCAGGCTACGGGTTCAAATTCGTTCTGTGTAAGGGGTTATATGCTGCCGACACTAGAGCACGCACTAGAATATGTTCCAAAGCATACCCAACAAATATATTTTTAACGATTCTTGTTGCTCAAAATATTGCAATTTCTTAATTTATACTCTTTTGTGGACTTCCTTCCTCCCCCCTGCCCTTCCGGCAGCAGTAAAACGTATTAAACCGTTTGTGTCAATCAAAAGTGCTTTCTAAACGCTGCCAACACAGAGAAGCGGAAAAGGCACGGACGTGATTATAAAGGGTGAATAAATGAAACCTCGGATGCTTTACCTGACATGGGCATAGCGACGCTGCACGATGCCTCGGAAGGTAAATCTGAGTAAAGGTGTTCATTGTTGTCTTCCGGCAGAGTACACAGTATCGTGTGATTCAGGGCACTTAATCTCTCCGTGCCTAAAAACGGACGTATCTGCCTGTAACACTCTGTGCACTCATGTAAAGCACACCGATGTCTTCAGGTAAAGTTTGTCTATATAAAACTGCAAAAAAATAAGCCCTCCCCCTCCTCCTACCACACACTGCCCCTGCAGCAGCCGTCTTTTGCTTTTTAAAAAAAACTTTAATAAAAAAAAGTTGATATAAAAAGGTAAATCACTCAGTATTAATGACCAACTGTTACTGCTTCAGTAAGGTGGACAACCACAGATTATTTTATTTCCCAACCTCCGCTATCATTTGTGTTTCCACCCCCATTCGTGTTGGATTGGGAGCTCCCTCTGATATTGCACTGCTGTAGGTCGGTGTGAGGCCCTCGCTCGCCTCCTCCACCTCTTTCCTCTCCTGCCACTCTCTGCTTTGCCAGTAACTAATGTGTTTAAAATTGCACCAGCATTGGTAAAGTCAAAAGTAGGATCCAGCCATCTTTCAATATGAACAAAAGTAGGATCCAGCCATCTTTAAATCTGAATATATAGAAAGTTTTGTTTTCTATACTTCCAAGATGGCTGCTGCATTGTGCTTACATGATGGCAACCACTCAAAAAAAAGCATTTGCAATGCAACACGTCTCGTGAGAGTATTAGCTATTGGCATTGTAAATAATATTGCCTTTTATTTATCTGTTTTGAAAACCAACACATAAATAAAAGGCATTGTCATCTACAATGCCAATAGCTCAGACTCTCGCAAATGCGAGACCTATTGCATTGCAAATGCTTGTTCTTCTTTACAATAAGCCTGGATAATTAACTCCTCTGTGAAGTTAGATGACGGGCACCGCAGAGAAGGCATTATTCAACCCTTGAAACGCTCCTTTGAGGTGTCCAGACAAGGACCGTGGATGGATTCTCGGTTGTCAGCTGGCTCACTGATTCGTCAAATCTATCTTTCTTTGAATTTGACACATCTTTGGTAGTACCCATTAGGAGACAGCAAAAACATTGACTAAGCAATGTTTAGATTTACGTGGGAAAGCTTTCTCAGTCTTTGTGTTAAGCACACAAAGGATAGCATAGTCCAGATCGAGACACAAGGATTGCATAGTTCTTTGCCTAATGCCATCTCTAGTTCTCCACAAACAAGTGTCAGTGGGAAACCGAAATGAACTACTTCCACCGAGACATCTTCCCCACTCACTTCCTCTTACAGCTTCAGTGGTAGGTCAGTCACAGTTTCCGCATGGGGTTACCAGTAAGGCAGTTGAAGTCGCCGATTATCTGGAGGGCCTTTTAAGGTCTTGTCTGCCGATTTTCAAGTACTCAGAGTTTCACCTGAATTCAGACGGGCCTTTCTGGCATTTCCCTGATGGTTGCTGGGTAAGGGGGCTGCTTTCAGAGCAGGATCGGCTGCCATGATACAACCATGGCCACAATCATATCCTCCTGGAGGGTGGAGCTGGTTTAAAGTATTGAGTTTCACAAGAATACATCTCTAGACATGGGCAGTAATCAATGAAGCAAGGAATGAATGTTATACCAGACCCATTTCTGCTGTTGTAATTTCAGTTAAGAGAAGACTCAGTCATGGCCATTCCCTCTGTAAGATTTCCAAAACTTTCTGCAGAAAGGACTCAATTATGGCCACATTGTATATTTTATTTTTCATTACTCTGACGGAGACAGCATTTTAGCCTTGAGCTTGTAGAAATCAACACTACAATATCACAACTTGTCTTGTGTCCCTGTTGCCATTGATCCAGCGGAAGTGGTGTTAATTTGGGAGCTCAGACACAGGTTACCCACCACACCATTGATCCAGCGGTGTACTAACAACAGATACTCCACTACCATATACTCACCTGGGCCCATATAACTTTCTCACACTAATACCTAGTAGACCGCTGGAGCTTGTAGTTTATAGATTTCATGTTTTCAAGAATAGTTATATTTCTGTTCTAACTAAACCTTTCACTGATCAAGAAGTTCTTTCCTCTGGTCGATGGACCATTAGTTGGAACTAATTGATGGTGATAATTAACTTGACTTATTAAACATTCTTTGAAATAAAAATAATCACAGACTCGGGAAGTTTTAAAATCTTTATCTAAATTAATTGCATGTGAACCATCTCAAAGTTTCAGTACAAACACCCTCATTCGCAAGTGTGTCAACTCAATCACTAATCAATAAGCAAAAATATTTCAGACTCGCACAATAACTATGCCTCAGAAAGGAGAGGACAGAGAGAGAAGAACATCTATCAATACGATATATTTATAGTTACCTAGAATGGTGTGAAGACCAACCCCCTGGCCAAAGAGCTGGTAAGGGTCCCCCAGGATAGATCAGGAGATAAAGACTTCAGGACAGGATACTTCACCTCTCTAAATACCAACAACCAGTGGTGGCTGGTGGAATTTGAAACTGGTGGGGTGTATGCAAAACGAATCAACGTATGCGAGCGAGCGCAGCGAGCGAGCCCGACAGCACAAAGAAGGCTTCGGGGGGATTCTCCCCCGTGAAGAAATGTTTAAAAAATTGGCATCTTTTTGGTGCGATTTTCAGCACTATTTTTGTGATAAATGGACTAAAAATTCTGTTCTTCTAGGCATTCATAAAAGAAAACTCATACATTATTTCAGAGAATTTCTGGGTTGCCAAGCAAGTCTGACTTCTGAAGAGGGCTAGGGTACTAAGCAAGACTGCTTTGGCTCTACCCTTTCCAATAGAAAACACTAGTTAGCGATGTGAACAAGTTCAAGCAAATGAATGCAGCGATAAAGCAAGGCTTATTAAGCAGTGGGAACGTATAGTCTTGAAATATTAAACACATTAAAAACTGCCCCGTATATTCTTGCATTAATTTGTTCAACAGTTACTGTAATATGTAAATTGTTCTGCATGACAACTTTAGCCCTTTAAAATGTATGCTTGCCCAGTGTCTTGCACTGCATGCAGCATTAAGTTTGGAAAAATATGCTCTAACCAGACTTCGGGAAGCACCCACAGCTGCCCCAATATCACCAAACACCCGCAGGCAAGTAATGTCAGTTCCCTTTCAAACTATCCACAGCCACCACATATGACCCTTGTATATGTTAATCCAACGAACAGCCTCGCATCGCACCAGTGTACAGGACTGGAACAAAACTCGAAAGTGATCACACAAGTCCACACAGTTACACACTGGTTCTTCTCGCCGACAGAGCTCCATTGCGATAAACACACATGTTGGTCTCACAGATGGGTAAATTCATATTTTCGGACAAGTATGTACATCCTGACAGACGCTGTAGATTATTCATCACAGGTACTCAAGTTCATCAGTAGAGACACTATGCAGTCATCACCGGCACATTCGTCATCAGAGGCCAACCAGTTCATACTCACAGAGACACACAACTGCAATGGTTGCAGCAGGCCAACATAACATCTAATTAAAAGGCCGTGGAGACAAGTAACCAATCATCCACAACAAGGTAAAACACAAAACCGCCCAAGGAGACAAACAGCCATTGATAAAGTGCTCGTGCTTAGTCATCGGTCGGCTCTAAAGTGCTAGCGTTCACAATAAATGCATTGGTTGCGGCTGGCCAACATAACATCTAATTAAAAGGCTGTAGAGAGATGCAACAAATCATCCACAACAAGTTAAAACACAAGACCGCTCTAGGAGATAAACAGCCTTTGATAAAGTGCTTGTGCTTACGTGGATAGGCTGCCGCCACGGAATGAGGCAAGAAGGTGCGTGCAGTGCAGCGTGAAATCCGACAGTCCTAATAACACATGGTAGGGCCACGCCAGGCGAGTTGCCCTTGACCCCATTAACCAAAGGCTGCGGGCTGCCCTGTTTTTGTGTGCATGGCTGAAACATCTGGCAAGGCTGAGGGATCGCGGGTGCCTCGATACACCACAGCACATCGGACAACCTCTTATGGAGGCCATCTGCATCAAATAATGGCTACCTTTGGATAAAGTGCCAACACTGAAGTGGGGTGCTTCAGAGCGCTATTTGTAAGACTGGGCGTTTATATACAGTGCATAACAGAAACAGAAAAGCTTTAAGATAATATGTTAATTCTGTCTAAACCAATTTCAAAAAGATGAAGGCTGTGTAAGCCTTGCGAGGATTCGAACCTGGGAAATGCTGGTTATGTACACAAGAGCAAGTGTGTTCAACTCACTGAGCTATCACACCAGCTGACGGCGCTGCGAATAAGGAACTCGTGTAAAATGGAAAACACAAAAAAACAATGTAAACTCAAGATGCATGTACAGAGTGATATGTCAGTTACAGAATGAGGAATGTGTTGAATGTTGTAAGTGGAAAGTATATGTTTATTCAGAATATTGTTTGTAAGTGCCTAGCTTTAGGCAGGTGTGGCCTGCCTGACCTATACACTACCTGCTCTGCATGCAGCTATCTACTGTGGTCTCGGCTTTACTAGTGGTTCCCCCTCTATCGACTCTTCCCTGAGTCTGCCTCGGGCCTTCTTCCATGGATTCAGTGCAGTAGATGTTTTCTGGTGACTACATTAATATCAATGTCTCTGGGCCATGCCGGCCTGGAATCTAGTCCTGGCTGCCCCACTTTACACAAAAATGTGTCATCCTGTGCAGATCACGTTATCATTCTGAGCCTGGATTCTCTCGTCTGTCAAAATCGTAGCGCTTGGAACTGGCTGGAGGCCAGCACTAGGCGCTTCATATGCTCAACTTGCAGGTGCCCAGAGGTGATTCTGATCGCAGTGTTGTGCTACACAAGTCTCCGTTTCTCTCACATCAGTGACGGTCACATATTAACTGTGTCTACAATTACATTTATTTATGGGTTCTATAAAGCGCCAAGCAGCAAGCTGAGAGGTGCAGCGGCTCGGTGAAGGCCAACCATGTCATTAGAACTAGACATGAATTTACTCGAAAGCTAGGCTTTCAGGCAGTTTCTGCAGGCTGGAATTGTCGGGGAGGAGTGTGCAGGATAAAATCGTCAGCATAGAGCCCACCCCCCCACCCCACCCCAATGACGGGACTACCAATGAACCACCAGCACATGGCACTTAGAGGAGCAAGATCACCAAGTGTTAGGTTGTGTGCTCAGAGGCCAGACTCAGCCCTGGCTACCACAGCAGACCACCATGCGCTTCCAGTGACAAGGCCAGCAATCATGACAGCCAACTCCACAAGTGCCTCAGACGGAGGCCGAGGTGTGTTATTATGGGAAAGCTCAAGATGTGTGTTGGTACACATACATTGCATTGATGGAAAGCACAATTCGTTAAATGTTCTTTGTTACAAATTACACAGTGGGTTTGCCAGTCCTCAGACAGAATTCCTCTAACACCTCGCAGTCGCAGTGTGTATTTACAATGTGTAACAATTGAGACAGAGAAGCTGGCAAGACTGACAGACATGTAGGCCCCTATTGGGTGACTGTGACGAGCGGGAGCTGTGATGACATTCCGCATGTGCTACTCCATCACACCTCTGTGTATTACAAAGCAAAACATGCTGTAGGGAACTGAAAACAAAAGCGCTTCCACCCTATAGAGTACCATGCAACACGTGCGCCCTCCAAAGCGCTTAGTCGCCTCCTCAGGGAAATGAAGCGCTCTATAACTGCAGCTACAGTGCAATATGTGTATAGCTACTGAAACTTAACAAGAGCAAGTTAAGCAGTACTCACTGTGTAGAAGAAATGGTCCACAAACCCCCAGCCTTCCAAAAGGGAAACTTTGGCCATCGCTGTCACGGCACTGCTGTTCAGAAATAAGGAATCTGATAAAAACTTGACAGAGTGGAGCTGGCTGCTCGTGCAGACACTAGACAGCAAGAGTCGCCTGGTCCTGAGGCTAATGCTAAACAGCTATATCCTTCGCGGCTGCATTCCGCATGCGTGGGTCTCACAGCATGCGCTCTCCCGCCCTTGCAGTGATGAAGACTCAGTCACGGTGCTCCCGGGCAGCCAAAAATCACACACCCTTAGCTCCTCGGGCAGAGCTGCATTCCCAGCACTGCTGCTGCTACCGGATGCTAAGCTCCACCTCTGCTTGTCATTGTCACTGGAACAGCTAAGCTGGCAGCAGCCCTCTCAGGGGAGAGACCTAATGAATACCCCCTTCTACCAGCTCGTGAGGCGCGGGGAGGACTCTGTACCTTCGCCGTGGCTTCCGCTGCCGGCAAACCCTCTCAGCCAATCCTGGCGCTGCTCCAGCAGCGGCAGGATTGGCTTAGCAGGGTTGCTCGCCGCCCGCCTGCCCATTAGGAGACCGAGGTTTGAGCCTTTGCTCAACCCTCGCTCTCCTAATGCGCAGCCGCAGCCTGACCAGACACTAGTGCGCATGACTGGGCTGGTCGGAAAAATTCGCCGACCTTCACCAATCATGCACTCTTGTGCTGCTGCCTGCCCCTGGTCTGACTGACGATGCATGCATGTCAGTCAACATGACGCCAGACCGCCCACCCCCTTCAGACTCTGAAGGGGGTGGGTGGTCCGACGTCATGCTGACTGACATGATTGTCAGTTCTCCCTCGCATCTCTGAACTTAAGTAAACTGAGAGTTTACTTAAGTTCAGAGACGCCGAGGGAGCTGCGGGCGTGGGCGGCTTGTGGGGCAACGCCCCAGCGCCCTAATGGGCGCACCGCCACTGCCGACAACTGCGTCGCACCCCTCTCTGACACTCTCTTCCTCCTCGTGGTTCGTCCGCGATCTTCTTTCTAACCCAATTAAGTTAAAATAGATGGTTCTCTGCATTCAGTTTCTTCATCAGCACCACCCCCAGCACCGACAGCATCCCGAGCTCTACGTCGCCTCTGCTCCCCTTCTGCTGCTGCTCTTCCATGTCTGTTGCTGCTCCCCTGTGTCTGCTCTCTCAGCTAAACTAACTAACTAAAACTACCTCAGTTATACCTTTCAATATTCCAGTACCACCCATTAATGTTTCAATATCGTAAAATACTAACTCTGATTGGTCAGGCGAGGGGGGATGATCGTCACACCATGCTTACATTTCACTTATTTCATTTGAACCATTGTTCTTAAACCTATCCCCTTAAACTTTATTAAATCATTTCCTTTCCCATACATCTCCAAACTTTATTAATACAAAATGTTTCAACTTTATGAATAAGGCTTCTTCATATGAACTCTTCACCCTCATGTTCCCAGGCCACATCTTCTCTGGCCTTGGACGCATGACAAATTCTTACTCATCCTTACTCGTGCTTTTACTTCTGGACTCATCTTGTACTGTCGGGTGTTTGGATACACTGCACCTTCTTTCACTGTCACTTTAACTGGGTCTATATTGGTCATTAACCCAATGTCTTTTCCTGTAAAATCCCACACTTCTGGATTAACTGTGGCTCTCAACTCTTCTGGTAATTAATTTTCAGTCACTAGTGAAAACATTTAATCTACTTCCGTTCCTTGTTTGGCTAACATCATCTTGTATACAACGTCTTCATCAGGGGTTTGGAAAGCGACACCATCTGGTGTACAATAGATTGTGCAGTTCATCTTGCACAATAGATCTCTTCCCAACAGATTTACAGGACTGGAATCGCAAACTACGAACCAATGCATTTCTTTAAAGCTTCCAATGTGCACCTCCATTGGTTTTGTGATTGGGGTTCTAATCTGTTGGTTAGACATGCCTACAACTTGGATTGATTCTCCCGAGAGGGGTAGGTTTGGGATGTCTGCTGTTCTCACAGTAGACCTGGTAGCACCAGTATCCAATAGGAAAGTAATGTCATTACCTTCTACTTTCCCATCAACAAATGGACCTGAATGATCTACCGGCAAGGATGCGCCAAGCACGCAGTCCTCTTCCTCCCCCCTCAGGCACCGTAATTGTGTAAAATCAGAATTTTCCTCATCATTCTGCAACAAATATTGTGTAATTGTTCTATTATTCTTACCACTTTCTCCTTGAAATCCGGTGTTAGCACTGAAACTTTGATGATTCACAAAATTTGGCATAGGAGCTGGTGGCACCTGATATTGTGGAGTAACTACCTGCTGCTGCTGATTCATATGTACTTCATACTGTATCTGTGGGATTAAATTTTGATTTGGCCCATTATTTCTCTTATTATTCTGAATACTCTTACACTCGTTCTTCCAATGTCCAAGCTTACCGCACGCATGACAAGGAAACTTCTTTTTAGCTTCTTCTCTGTCCATTCATCCCCTATATTTATTACCATTCGCTCCTTGATCATTCTGACTCTTCTCTTTCACTTGATTATTATTTTGAGCATTTGTTTTCTCTTCTTGCTGTTCTACCAATTTTACTTGTGCCCACATCATTTTCTCTTTTAACTTCCTACGCCTAGCCTCAATATCATCTCCGCAATATTTCGCATACTTTAAAATCTCATCCACTGTCTTGCTTTGCCAACACAACATGTGCTGCTGTATCATCTGACTAATCTCTGGTTTTAAACCATATACAAACCGATACACAAAATGTCCCATATCCTTGTCACCAATATTCTCAAAACCACTATACTGCCTGAACACCTGTAGTAACCTCTCATAATATGCATGTACAGATTCATTTGGTTCCTGAGTTGTTCTATCTATTTTTACCCAGTCTGTTTCTTTTGGAGGAATTTTCCCTTTCAAATACGTAATCACTTGGTGATACTTTTTCATCACCTCTTCCGAGGGTGCTCCTGTTGTTGCGTCTCTCGCATACTCCTCATTAGGCCAGTCAATTGTAATTTTACATTCCGTCCATAAATCAGCAGGTACCACTATATCAAATAGACCATCCAAATCCTTCAATAAAACCTTTGAAACCTTCACAAATCTCTCTACCGGTTTATACCATTCAACTGGTTTTTCTCTCAGCTTTGGAAAATCATTCGTAAATGACAAAATATCTTGTCTACTCCAAGGAACATGAACATATCCTCCTCCGGGAACCTCTCTCATTGGACACAATTTTTCCACTTTGCTTGATTCTCTTACTGGAAATGCAGCTGCTGCTTCTCTCGCTTGTACTTCCTCTTTCTTTCTTATCCATCTAATTCTCCATTTATCAATCTCTCCCCATTTTCGCAAAATGTTAATTAATTCCTTTATCTGTAGTCTCTTTCCAGAAGCATTTACACTTTCTAGATCTTTATCAGTGAAGTCCACTCGATATGGTTTCTGTAACAACTTTGATTTCCCTATGTCTATTCCAATCTCTGAAGCAACTTCAGTCAATTTCTCATGAAATACCCTTGCTCTCCTGGTTATGCTCTTACATAAAAATAATAATTCTTCTTCATTGTGAGCATTCAATCTTTCAATGCCCACACATCCTGTCATCATCTCTTCCAATTCCACTTTCAATCTGCTGATGTCTAATATCCTTGGTGTTGAGTTCTGATTATCTCTTTCCTGTGCCCTCTTTCTATTTCTTCAGAGGTAACTACTGTTGCGCCTTCAGTTCCTGTATGAACCAAAGGTCTTCTTTCTCTCAAATTCATGGGCGTAACTCTCTGGAGTTTCCGTCAAAGGTTCCACATTAGGGAGATCCATTAATGAAATAATTGACTCACTTTCACTAACCTGATCATCTGTAATTATTATCTCTTTCCTAGGACTATTTAATGGAATTGTCACAGGTTGTTTGTTTCTGGCTAATCTTTTTATCTCCATACAACGGGATTACTGGACCAATGGTCACTGGTACTGTCAATCTTCAGTATTCAAATTTAATTGACTTATCTTTTGAACTAGTTCTTCTCTAGTTTTATTTAAAACATCTCTTTCATTATCCTGCAATACTCTGTTATATGACGTATCATGTAAAATCTGTGGGGTCAATGGCATTCCCATTACTGGTGCACTTGGGGTAACCTTACTAGTTGCTTCTTGATACGGCGGTGGATTTTTAATTAAAATATCCTCTAACAACTCGTCATCTGATTCACCATATCCTGCTGTATTCATGTGTTTCGTTTTCTCCTTACACTTTCCTCCAGACTGTTCCTCAGCCATTAACACAGGATATAAACCTTCTGATACCATAGCTCTCCTCCATTGTTTCATCTGCCCTTCGCATGACTCATGCAAATGTCTCGGAAAGAATCCTCTATATCTCCCACCTCTGCATCTCTCTCGTTCATATGACTCAGTCTCCCATTCTTCCAAAGCCTCGTATTGAGTTAACCTAGGTCTAGGTTCTAAATCATTCATTTTCAATCTCAAATTCTGAAGAATCCTCCTATTAAATGTACCATCTTTAGGAAATGCTAACACTCCATCATCCTTCGTATATTCTATCCAGTTTTCCAACCACACGCAAGTATGATATCCTCTTTCCATCATCATAAAAGATGCTGGTGTTTTTGGTGGCGGAATAGGAATTCCCTCTCCTGTCAACACAGGCTTATCTTTTATAAAGAAATTCTTAATTTTCTTTATAAATGACATCTTTCTTTTCTCTCCATACATCCTTGAGGAACGATGTATAAAACTGTATTCTGCAAACCCTTGAAATCTTCTACCTGTACGTCTTGCACTAACAGTCAAATCAAAATCCCGCATACAATCTTTCTTCACCAATCCTAACGCGGCTTCTAACTAGCTATCCAATTATAATCAGGCTCACGCTCGTGATCTGACCAATGCTAGCGCGGCCTTTTCTGACGTCAGTTCTGCTCCTTACTACTGACCCCTCCTTTACAAGGCTGCTCCTGTCACACGCCCGCTGTTTCTACCAATCCCAGCGCGGCTCACTGTGACGTCAGTATAACTCCAGCAACTGACCCTCCCTTCACAAGGTAATACAAAAACTTATTTCTCAATATTGTCTTTAAAATTCTTTGTTATTAACGACATAAAAACATTCGCTACTCTGTCTGTTCCACTAGATCAAAGGATAGTTTATTTCGTTCCACTGCGAGTAAAACCTTCTGCTTACTCTTCATATAAGCTCCAGAGAACCTGCTACTCCTCCTGTGTCACCCGTTTTGGAAAATTTGAGACCAAAGTTTCACCAGCAAACTCCTTTTGCTGTCAATCTAGCTTGGAAGAACCTGCTACTCCTTCAGGGTTACCCTTTCTAGGTGATATAACGCCTAAAGTTTCACTAGCGAACTCTTTGCTATCAATCACTCTCACTTTTACGCAGAAAATAGTCCCTATTTTAACACTGCCAGCCCTACCTAGCTTCTCAGTGTTATTCCAAAAGACGAGTAACCTCACTGCAGTGTGGTTTCTATCGCCACCCGCTAGTCATACCCCCGGGAATTTTCCAGACAACATAAAACAAGACGCTAACTCTTTTGTTAAGACATAAATTAATAATCAATAATCTATACTTATCACCAAACTAGTCAATAATAACCATAACTCTGCTACCAGAAAACTGATCCAGCGGTGTACTAACAACAGATACTCCACTACCATATACTCACCTGGGCCCATATAACTTTCTCACACTAATACCTAGTAGAACGCTGGAGCTTGTAGTTTATAGATTTCATGTTTTCAGGAATAGTTATATTTCTGTTCTAACTAAACCTTTCACTGATCAAGAAGTTCTTTCCTCTGATAGATGGACCATTAGTTGGAACTAATTGATGGTGATAATTAACTTGACTTATTAAACATTCTTTGAAATAAAAATAAATCACAGACTCGGGAAGTTTTAAAATCTTAATCTAAATTAATTGCATATGAACCATCTCAAAGTTTCAGTACAAACACCCTCATTCGCAAGAGTGTCAACTCAATCACTAATCAATAAGCAAAAATATTTCAGACTCACACAATAACTATGCCTCAGAAAGGAGAGGACAGAGAGAGAAGAACATACATCTATCAATACGATATATTTATAGTTACCTAGAATGGTGTGAAGACCAACCACCTGGCCAAAGGGCTGGTAAGGGTCCCCCAGGATAGATCAGGAGACAAAGACTTCAGGACAGGATACTTCACCTCTCTAAATACAGCCAACTGCGTCGCACCCCTCTCTGACACTCTCTTCCTCCTTGTGGTTCTCCTGCGATCTTCTTTCTAACCCAATTAAGTTAAAATAGATGGTTCTCTGCATTCAGTTTCTTCATCAGCACCACCCCCAGCACCGACAGCATCCCGAGCTCTGCGTCGCCTCTGCTCCCCTTCTGCTGCTGCTCTTCCGTGTCTGCTGCTGCTCCCCGTGTCTGCTCTCTCAGCTAAACTAACTAACTAAAACTACCTCAGTTATACCTTTCAATATTCCAGTACCACCCATTAATGTTTCAATATCGTAAAATACTAACTGATTGGTCAGGCGAGGGGGGATGATCGTCACACCATGCTTACATTTCACTTATTTCATTTGAACCTTTGTTCCTAAACCCATCCCCTTAAACTTTATTAAATCATTTCCTTTCCCATACATCTCCAAACTTTATTAATACAAAATGTTTCAACTTTATGAATATGGCTTCTTCATATGAACTCTTCACCCTCATGTTCCCAGGGCACATCTTCTCTGGCCTTGGACGCGTGACAAATCCTTACTCATCCTTCCTTATTCTTTCTCATCTGCGCATGTGCGGAGTCAAGTCAGTCAGCTCAATTCAGACAAGTGTGATAGGCCCAAATGCGCACCAATAATAAAGTCAAAAGAAGAAATGTTATTCTCAAAAAATAAATGGTTTCACTGTATACCACCAACCTCTACTCTAACCCACTTTAATTATTATTACCCTTTTCTGCATTTGCGTTAGCATAAAACTTATTTTCTATTTAGTCAAGCAGGAGCAAGTCTCATTTACGAGTCCTTGCTCCATCACCATAAACTATAATCTCCGTAATAAAATTCGCAACAACACAGAGTTTGGGCACATAGAAACTCTACTTCCACTTACAAATCATGAGGTCCTCCGATAGATCTTTGTAAGAGCTAATAGAGACTCAGATAATTAGAGATGAAAGCCATTCCTACATGAGGACCTGTAATGAAGAAATGCCTATCTAACAACAAAGCTCAATAACTATAACTTGTCAATAATATTCATCAATAAGGAAAACAAACTCAGTATAGTTATCAAGGCACTTTTATCTAATCATAAAAATGAATGGTCAATACACAAAAACACATTAGAATTTTCAGTACATGGTTTCTCAATTGAGTATAGGTAACATCACAATACAATCACAGTTTAAAGCAAAATACATCATGAATCAAATAACTGGCATGAGGGGAAAGAGAAAGAATAATCATGCATTGCAATTTCAGTATGCAAGCTGAGAACTAATACGAACCAAAATTCAGTCGTAGGTTATCAGGACCGAGATGCAAAGGTGGACTATGCACAGCATGCAATTAGTCTGGAATAATTAACCCTTCAGCCGAAAGGTTTAGCCTGGTCAACTTCACCAACCAAGGAAGGAGAGTTCAGTTCAGGATAGTCAGAATTTGGACCGACAGCATGTCACGTCCAAGAATTGCAAGGAAAATAGCCACACACGTAATTTTCCCACAAAGTTTTTATACCTGGAAATGTTCACAATTCCAGCCTTCAAATGTAGCTTATTGCACAGTTTTACATGATTCTATTGGTTGGGATCCATGGTGTGATCGTGGAATGATCATTCTTCAGCCCAAATCGTCCAGAACCTACACGTAAGACCTTTGTTCTCTGTCCACAGTTTTCTAAGAATGTACATTATTTAATTTCACCTCGTAAATAGGAAGTACACTTGCAACTCAACATGTCCACGCGCTCGCTTTCAAGTTAGCTTGCAACAAAGTTGTGACATTTATTCATAGAGAGATGATATTCAGACTGTAAGAAAGAAACTTCAGTGATAACCAGAGCAATCAAGTAAGCATTTTATTCTATTTCGAAGGAAATAGTGAAAGACAAAATACATTTCTCTAAGGCCTACAATGGAAGGACATAATACGTTTTGAGGCCTACATGAAAAACCAAAAACATGTTAACTTTAAATACTTGAAGAAAACGTAAATGCATAAGAATCTAATATATCTACCATTTAACTATTTTCATAATCAAAATCTAAGCATATTTCATTAATAATCAGTTTCTCTTTGCAGTTTCAGATTTACGGTATGAGAAAACATAGCAAATCACATTTCAATAGAACAATCATTTCAAATCATATTTTGCTAGAAATCCACTAACTATATCAGTACTTTTCACATTATTATCATAACACATTAGTAGTTTTTCTCTCTCTGTCGTAAATCTCTCAGTTTCACCTGTTTGCGACCCTTCTGCATGCTTTTACGATGCAGTTTTTAAAACTCTCAATGTTCAACGAAACACATGTTAGTCATGTGTTTTAAGTGTGCTTCAGTAATTCACATACAAGGAGCAGGATTTGACCGAGCAAAATCATGCTTAAATAATCATGCTCCATCACCGTTCTCTTGTCAAGCCCGGCATGATTTGACCACTGATTAGCTGCACACAGGCCTTTTCTTTACCAGGGATTTTTAGGGGCCAAGTCAGAGTTGCTTAACCCGGCATGCAGTTGTATACACAGCCCCCACCACTAGTTTGACCAGGTGCAGGTGTCCAGGGCCACATGGTAGTGAACTGGATTTTTAAATTCAAAGTTTCTCAGAAATAGTGTATCCCGGACAGCAGCAAGAGAAGGCGAGGAGCTTACACCAGGCACACTAAAACGAAGACTTTGGTCCATGCGCAGAACTCATAGTAATACATCAAAGAGCATAAGTAACATTACTTTTTTTGTCATAGTTCTTTTTATTGTCATTTTATACAACTTTTACATCAAACATGTACGACCTGGGAGCCAGTACTCAACTACGTATGCTATTTCCTATTACAGTCTCATATAATGTGGCTTCCGACTTGTCTGCTTATTCTTAACAGTTGCTTTCCCCTTCCCTCATAAAAACAACGAGGGAGTCACCCTTCCCCTTAACCTCCCTCCCCCTCCTTGTCCCAACATTCAACTGAACAAACGTAAATTAACGAAATCATAACATTGTAGGTCACTCGGCCGGAGGAACTGAAATTGAGTTCTATAATGTGCGTTGGTGTACAGGGCTGAGTGGAGAGCCCCGGGGATGGAGGTCTAAGCTGCAGGCTCCCGCCTTCCCCTAGTGTGCCGGTTAAA
The DNA here is from genome assembly GCA_963921515.1 of Calotriton arnoldi. Classification (NCBI taxonomy): domain Eukaryota; kingdom Metazoa; phylum Chordata; class Amphibia; order Caudata; family Salamandridae; genus Calotriton; species Calotriton arnoldi. The sequence goes on from CAWUFW010003935.1 coordinate 463,942, forward strand.
ATTGGAAAAGGTGTAATGCCCTCATTCTGGATGGGCACGCCAGCAATGGTAGCCCTGTCGAAAGATAGTTGGTTGGCGCCCCCCATGTATATTCAAAATTCTTGAAATCGTCTCAGAAAATATCACTTAGCCTCTCCATCGTAAGAGCCTGCCAAAGACGTGCATGCCACTGAGTGAGAGATGGTGCCACGGACTTCTTCCGGGCTGCCACCACTGCCATTTTTGCTGCTCCCAGACACAGCCAGACAATACCCTTATCTGCCGTTGTCTGGTACTTTAGGGAATCTGTCCTGAGTCCTAATAATACGAAGAAAACCGTTTCCGGAATGGGGTAACCTAGTATCTCTTTTATTTGGGCCAGTATCTCGGACCAGAAAGGACGTATGTTAGGGCAATCCCACCAGATATGCTGGAAATCACCTAGCAGCCCGCATCCCCTCCAGCATAGGTTGGACGTATCCGGATAGCATTTTTTCAATTTCGTGGGATATAGGTACCAGTTGTATAAAAGTTTATAATGTGCCTCTCTGAGGCTAAGAGAGTGATTATCTTTATGTATATCCCTCCAGAGAGCCTGCCAGTCCGACACTGATATGTCATGTCCCAAGGTCCGCTCCCAGAATGCCATATGTTGCGGCGTTTGCCCTAATGTGGAGCGTAGCAGCAGTGAGAAAAGAAAGGAAATAATGACCTTGGAACCTTGGGTCTTTTTCACAAAGGCTTCTAGTGGTGTAAGATCCCTCGTGCAGGCCTCCCTCGTCTCTGGCTGCAGTGCCCAATGCCTTAGTTGTTGGTAGTGGAAGAATTCTTCTTTTGCTAAATTAAAATCTCGTTGGCAGTGTGCGAAGGTGAGTATCTCAGTGTTGTGGAATACTGTCATGCCCGTTTATTCTGCCATATAAATTTGTTGAGGACAAGTTTAAGTTTGTCCAGAAATCCTGTTTCTAATTCAATGGGTAAACTTTGAAATAGTTGGGGTTAATTGTATGGCTAAATATGTGAGCTTTTTCTTGGCCCATTGAAAGGGAGAGGCTCTACTAAGTGTCTCCATCTCGCCTTCTGATAGAGCCAAATTCAAAAGGGAGGATTTGGAGAGGTTGATGCGAAATCCCGCCACCTGCTCAAATGCGCTTAGCTCTCTTTGGAGGGCCATCAATGAGTCCTTGGGTTCCGTGAGGGGAAGAAGGATGTCATCTGCAAACATCGAAAGTTTATGTTCTTCTCCACCAAAGGGGATTCCTCTGATCTCCGGATTGGCTCTAATTGCCATAGCCAGGGGTTCAATACTCGGGGCAAAGAGAAGAGGCAAGAGTGGGCAGCCCTGCCTCGTCCCCCTCTCCAGTCTAAATGGTTTCACACTTGCGCCATTTACAAGAACCCTAGAGGTTGGGGCAGCGTAGTTTGCTTGTATCATGAGTATAAATTTCTCACTAAACCCAAAGTGCTTGAGTGTTGCAAAGAGAAATGCCCAGTCAACGCGATCAAACACTTTTTCTGCGTCTAAGCCTAGCAATACTGCCAGTATAACTTTTTTATTCGTTTTTTCAATGAGATGAAGGATTCGTCTAACATTGTCGTGTTTTTGGCGCCCTTTTATGAACCCCGATTGATCGGGATCTATGAGTTTGGGCATTAGATCTTCCAGGCGAGAAGCCAGTATTTTCGAATATATTTTAGCATCAAGATTGAGGAGAGCTATTGGTCGGTAGGAGCCGCATAGCTGCAGGTCTTTCTTTCTTTCGGGAGCACTATCGTGAGCGCTTCTCTCATTGAAGGAGTGACTGTCCCCTCCCTGGCCATGGCATTGTAAAATTCTGTCAGGTGGGGAATTAATTCCGCCCCATATGCGTTGTAGAAACGGGTCGTTAGTCCATCCGGACCAGGGGATTTGAAGAGTTTTATATTTTTTATTGCTAGTCGTACCTCCTCTTCGCTGATGGGTTCTGCCAGCCTATTGTTTTGTCCCTGCGTTATTTTGGGCAACTCTATTTTATCTAGGTAGCTTTTCTGGGCAACCGGATTTGTGTGTTCAGCCTTGTACAGGGTCTAATAAAATATACCAAACATCTGCTTTGCGGTGCTCTTCAGTTTCTATCGTTCCCTCAGAGTTCCGAATTTCGCTAATATACTCTTTATCTCTCTTCACTCTAAGCTGTCTCGCCAAGTTTGTCCCCACCTTGTTCCCTTGGGCATATGGTGTTTGTTTAAGCCTCAGTAGCGTCATTTCAGCCTGGTTCGCGTATATTGCATTCAGTTTGCCCTTTGCTGCGGTGACTTTCCGTTGGAGGGGTAAACTAGGCGCATCCTTATGCGCCTTTTCTAGGGCTTGTAATTCGACCTCTAAAGAGCGCCTTTCAGGGGCCCTTTGCCTATTGAGTTCCGTTGTTGCTGCAATGCAGTGCCCCCTCAACACTGCTTTAAAGGCATCCCAGTTGTTGGCTGGTGTGGTGTCTTGGGGGCGATTTAGTTGAAAAAAAGTCCTTTATCATTTGACGAAGTTCGTCCCGCGCAGTAGCGCCTGTGGGAAGAACCAGCGAGCGTAACTAGGTGTTCGGGCTCGCCATTTGAGGGAACATGATACAGGGGCATGATCTGAGATAATGATAGATCTAATGTCAGATGAGCGTATCTCACTTTTTAATGTCCGACTTAGAAAGACATAGTCCAGTCTTTAATACGTACAGTGGATATGTGAGAAGAAAGTGTAGTCTTTGTCTGAGGGATGAAGCTCTCTCCATACATCTATTAGGCCCAGCTCCTTTATCGCATTTTTTGCCACTTTTGAAAAACTATTGGTCTGTGCTCTATGTGGGTGTGTGCTATCCATCCGGAATGCCAAGTAAGGTTAAAGTCGTCCATGAGGATCACCTCTCCCTCTGCAAAGTCTCCCAGCATGTTTAGTGTCTTCATAAGGAAAGGGATTTGATTGACATTCGGGGAGTAGATCGATGCTACAATGCACTGTTTCCCTCCAATCAGCCCCTTTACCATCACTAATCTACCCTCTTTGTCCGTTTTGTGGCTCTCTACTTGAAATTTCAGTGATGAGTGAAACAAAATCGCCACCCCGTTATATTTAGTGGAGTTGGAGGGCTGAAATATTTGAGGATAGGTCTTATGTTTAAGCCGGTGGGCCTCGGAGCGTTTTAAGTGGGTCTCTTGTAGAGCGCCTATGTCCCAGTGATCATCTAACCGGTATTTCCATATTTTATGACGTTTAGCCGGAGCATTGAGACCTCTTACATTCCATGTGAGCGTCTGTATTACCATGTCTTTGTCTGTAACCCTTTCTCTAGTGGCCGCCCTCGGTGCTCCCCTTCCTCCCCCATCCCCTTCGTCCCCGTCTCCCCCACCCTCCGAACCCCCTCACATTGGCTGCCTGCCGCACCAACAGTATTTGAGTCCGTCCAACTGGCGAATACCTACAAGAAAGAAAAATAAAGCGAGAACACCCCCTCCCCCCCTGTTCAAACCTTCCGGAACAACAGGTCCTGGATTGAACTGTGTATTCTTGATCATTGATGTCCTTTGGGGCGAAAGGTCCATCATCGCGGCCTTGGCTTCCATGTTGCTCCCAGGAATCGGATCAAGAACATGCTAACCATCCTCTCGTAGCCCATAAGAGAGTCCGCCAAACCACCGACTGTGCCACTCTCTGGTGATCCTCTCACCCCGAAGAGGACGTCCCGTGCTTGACCGAGGAAGGCGAAGCGTGCCCCCACAGAACTCCGAGCCCCTGGTGCCTCGGATCCTCCCCCAGAGTTCGATTTCTATGTGCCCCTGTGGGATAAGAGACGTCCATCAAATGACCTCTGTGTCCTTTGCCCTTGTTCATTTTCTTCGTTGTTGTTTGGGCAGTCTCTGAGTGAGCCAGGATTTCACCTGCTACCGATCCCGTTGGCCCTGGCCCCTCCGTTGCCCGTTCATTCCTATTTGACTCCAGGCCAAGTATATTCATGGCCTCCTCTAGCTCCGTACAGTGGTGCGGTCTATTGCGATGTTTAAAGGCTAGACCAAAGGGAAAAGTCCATCTGTATCTCACATTATCCTGACGCAGTTTATCGGTCACTGGGCAGAACTGTTGACGCTGTGCCAAGGTAGCCGGAGATATGTCCTGAAAAAGCGCACATGAGAAACCCTGGAAATTCACCTTGTCTGTTTTCCTCACGCCTTGCAGAATGGCCTCCTTTACTTTAAAAGAGTGTAACTTGACTAGCACATCCCTTGGTCTCTGATTCTCTCCTGTGGGGGGACGTCCCACCATGTGTACTCTTTTTTATTTTTTATTTTTATATTTTTTTATTGGTATTTTCATACAGAACATGATAAAACAGTATCGTAAATCAACAGCAGCGTACAGACATTTCATTACATAATTGTCTCGACAAGTGTGTGGTGTGGAACAATCCGGATAATCATTAGGCTATACATTGACATTTACCGTATCGTATACGTGAGCTTGTTTTGTTGTGGGTGCAACTGCAATGCAGAGTAGATACTTTCAACCCCTGTTTGACTGGACTCCGTCCTCCCTCTAGCGTCTACTGGGAGCCCTGCTGTAGAAGGAGATAACCCTGGAGTGGTCCCCATATATCTGTGGGCCTAGAGGCCATTGGCAGTAGTTCTATATAGGTTGTGGTCTGCTCCTGGTAATGTACTAGGTCAGTCAGCCATTCCTTGAATTTCGGTGCGCGCCCTCTACCCCATCTACAGGCTACCCTGCGTTTGGCCATCAACAGGGATATGCCGAGGAACTTCCGGTGCGTTTTGGGGATTAATGCAGTGTAACTCAAGAGGGCCACCATGGGATCCCTGTCCAATGTTATGTCTAGCATTTTCTCCAGTGCCTCATGCACCTCCCCCAGTATGCCTGCACTGCTGGGCATTCCCAGGCCAGATGTAGAAACCCAGCACCCTCCCTTTTGCATCTGTCGCATCTGTCATGGTCGGTTAGTTTGAATCTATATTTTTTTACAGGCGTGTAGTATAGCCTCTGCAAGAATTTGTAATGTAGTATCCGCAGCCTGTTACTGGCCGTGATTTGCGATGTCTGGGAACAGCAATAGCTCCATTGTTCCTCAGTCACCTCTCGCCCCAGCTCCTCCTGCCAGTGCAAGCATGCCGAGCTGACAGGCTTCTTTTGTGTCGCGCGTATGCTTTTATAGAGTCCGGACACCAGGTGGCTGCCACCTGCAGGGTTTAACAGCTGGTGTAACGGAGGTAGAATTTCTGGCTCGTTGGGGAAATCCGGTAGGATCGCCCTCATCCCTTGTCGTAACCGTACATAGAGGAACACGTCTAGTGGTGTGGACCGTAGGCCCTGAAACAGGTGCTCCGAGGAGCGGAAGGTACCGTCCAGAAATAAGTCCCCCCATGCCGTCACATGGAGCCGTTTACAAAGATTCAGGAATCCTCTTTCCTGCAATAGTGGTAGATCTGGGTGATAGGTCAACGGAAGTCGCGGGGAGTACAGGAAGGGCGACAAGAGTTTGTCCCTAATGCAATTCCATGCATCCACAGTGCTAGTGACCGTGGTGGGAGGCGCGGAGCGAGTGCGGCGAGGGCAGTGTATGATGCCGTTCAGGGGAACGGGATCTGCAAGCCAGTCTTCTGCGGCTATTTGCGGCATGTAACGTGGGGGATATATCCAGTAGAACGCATATTGTGCCTGTGCACTCCAGTAGTACACCTCGAAGTCGGGTATATCTAGCCCACCCTGTTCATATGGCCTAATGAGGCTGGCCCACTGAAGTCGTGGTTGTTTTCCTCCCCAAATTAGCGTGATCAGTGCCGTCCGCAGTGTTTTAAAAAAGGTTGTTCCTGGGTGATAGGGTATGTTTGCAAACAGATACAGGAACTGAGGGAGTACCACCATCTTTATTAGAGAGGCTCGACCAGCGAGTGATATAGGCAGAGAGATCCATCGTGTGACATTACTGTTGAGGCGTGCAATTGCTGTACCATAGTTCAGCCGTATGGTGTCTTCTCTGTCTCTCGTCACCTGTATGCCGAGATAGCGAAGTTCAGTATCACACCACTCCAGCGGATAATCAAGTGGGAATTGTGGTACCGCTGGTGTAAGTGGGAACAACTGAGACTTCCCCCAATTGATATTGATACCTGATAATCTGCCGAATATTATAAATACTCGTAGTATGGGGTTAAGGTTGTGCCTGGGGTCCCTGATATATAATGTCACGTCATCCGCATATAAGGATATCAGTATTTGGCGTAGGCCACATCGAAACGCCTTATCCTGATGCCGTTGTCTCAATCTAGAGGCCAGGGGCTCCATTGCGATAGCAAAAAGCAACGGAGACAACGGGCATCCCTGGCGCGTGCCTCTCGAAACAGGAAGTGAGCGAGATATATGGCCATTGATCAGTACTCTAACAGTGGGCTCGTGGTACAGCAATTGAATCCAGGATATATATATCTTTGGAAACCCCATACTGTGCAGCACCTCAACCAGATAGTCCCACTCCACGGAATCAAAAGCCTTCGTGGCATCCAGAAACACAGCTGCAAGTGGGAACTCAGGCGCCACCGTCTGTATAAGCGAAAAGAGTGTGCGAAGATTGTGATTGGTTGCCCTGCCAGGGACAAATCCTGATTGATCAGGCAGGATAAGGTTTTCCATTAGGAGATTGAGACGATTGGCTAGTATCTTAGCCAGAATTTTGGTGTCACAATTGAGAAGTGACAGGGGACGATATGAATCGCAGGAGCTGGGAATTTTATTGGGCTTTAGCAGAGATGTCACCAGCGCTTCCCTCATAGAGGGGGTAGGGTACCAATCTCCATAGACTCCTCATAAACCTCTTTAAGGACTGGCGCCATGATATCGATGTACGCTTTGTAAAATTCGGCAGGGATACCATCCAATCCGGGCGCCTTGCCGTTTTTTAAATGCATGATAGCTTCCCTGATTTCATCTAATTCGAAAGGCTGACTAAGGAATTCTCTTTGCGTGTTACTAAGCCATCCCAGTGTTATATCTCCCAGATAGGCACCTAATTCTACTGTTTCTTGGCGTTGTGTGGTGTATAAGGTCTCATAGTAAGCGGCGAATGTGGATAGTATATCCGGTGTGTCTCTATGTATTGTCCCTTCTAGGCTCTCAATTTCTAATATATGGGACGTGAACCTGGGGCCTCTCGTCGCTTCAGCTAATGCCTTTCCTGGCCGTTCCCCTTCGCCGTACTTTCGAGCCACCCAGTACTTACTCTGGAATTTCACCTCTCTAGCAGCATTCTGTTCGTATTCTGTCAGTTTCTCGCGAAATTCTACTTGTACCCGCCCTGTCTCTCCGTTATTCATCCTGACCTCTAACCTCTTCAGATCCTGTTCCAGCGTTTGGATTGTACGCCGTATGTCTCGAAGTACTCCGAAGCTCTTTGAGATGCAATACCCTCTAATAGTGACTTTGAAAGCCTCCCATATTATTTCGACAGTATCAACTGATCCCTTGTTTCTCATAAAGAAGTCCCTGATCTCCTCCCCCAGCTCGGTCTGAAAGACCGTGTCAAGCAGTGCATGGGGCTGCAGTCGCCAGCGTGGCCTGGGCGTTCCATATCCCGGTGGTGTGAGTGCCAGCCTCACAGGGCAATGATCTGAGAACGTCCGGGCTGGGTGAGTTACAGCACGTATAGCGTCCCCGAGCCCTCTTGAGACCAAACAATAATCAAGGCGCGCCCATGTGCCCGAGCGTGTCGTGAAGTGTGTACCCTCCTTCAAATATGGGTGAACATGCCTCCAACTATCTACTAGACCACCCTCCTTCACTATGCCCCGCAGTGCTTCTTGGGACTTATTATAGTGGTGCATATTTGGATTGGACCTATCCAGTTCCGGGTTAAGGGCCACATTAAAATCTCCACCCCAGACGACATGTGTGGAGCCTACGTTCAATATTTGCCCCCATATCCTAGTGAAAAAGTCTGGAGCGTCGACATTGGGGCCATAGCAATTGACCAGTGTCACAGAATCTCTACCAAGTCTACCCCATGCAAGTATGTATCTCCCTTGTGGGTCTTCTATCGCTCCCGCCAGCACAAAGGGTGTCTGTTTTTTAATCAGTATGGCAGTGCCTCTCGCGTAGGAGGAGTATGATGAAAAGAGTCTCGTGCCAGCCCATTTACTGGCGAATGTGTTTACAGCCCTTGGGTCTATGTGGGTCTCCTGGAGCATAGCCAGTTGCACCCGTTGTCTGTCCAAGTATGCCAGGACCTGCCTCCTTTTTCGCTGGTCCCCCAGGCCCCTGACATTCCATGATAAGATCGTCAACGTGAAGTTGTCATCCGTAGCCATCACAGTGTCTCACAACAAGGAGCCCAACATATGATGTATCAGTTATATGAAAGGCTTGTCCATTTAAGCACCCATCGATTCCACATGCAGTGTGTCTGTCTATTGCAATAATACAATGCGTTTCCCGCAACTGCCCCCCTCCCACGGCACCCCAATCATGCCAGAAACTGACCACTCATCCCGATTCCCTAGCCCTACAACCCCCCCCTCCCACTGAAGCAGCCCTAATCTGCCAGAAGCTTACTCCCTCCCCCCCCTTCCCCAATGAATACAAACAAAAAAACCTATCCAAACTGCTATGCAACCGTACATAGATTAATCAACAATGGGGGGAGTACCCGTTGGGGGGATTACCCTAGGTACCTGCACATTAACCCTCACCCGTTTGGGTCCACTAGGGATGGAGCGCGTGGACACCAAGGGGCAGAGGGTGCCCGGTGTAACTTATTGGAAATGGCTCATAAAGAAGAACAAAGATTAGAAATAGTAAGTCTATTGGTCTATCGTCCTCCGTATCTGCGGAGCCCGCTGCTTCTGCTCCGCCAGCCATTCGTCACTTGTTATGTTTCTTATGTCCCAGTAAGTTCAAGACTTGAATGAGTTATTCAGTCCGCGCTTTCTTCCACTCCCGCCGATGCGGCCTGCTGGGATGATGCTGACGGTTCGGTGTCATGATTTGATCGTTTCAAGTGCTTTAAGAACTCCTCCACCTGCTGTGGTTTTGTAAAGAATCTCTGTTTACCTTGGTGGGTAACCCTAAGTCGTGCCGGATATAACAGTGCGTAGTCGATTTGGGCCCGTCTCAACTTCTTTTGACGTCTATAAATTTCCGTCTCTCTTCCTGAACGGTTGGTGTGAAGTCAGGGAAGATAGAGAACGTATTGCCATCATATGTCAGCTGTTGAGTGCTTCTCGCTGTGCGGAGTGCAACGTCCCGGTCCCTATAATTCAAGAGGCGTGCTATGATAGGGCGTGGCGTGCTTCCCGGCGGCGGGTGCGGGCCCAGTGATCTATGCGCCCTTTCCACTATGAATTGACTGGAAAAGCCTTCCGCCCCAAACGTTGAGAGCAACAATTTTTCAACATATTCCTCCATTCTTCCTGTGTTGGTCGACTCAGGGATACCAAGAATGCGTATGTTGTTGCGCCTACTTCTCGCCTCCAAATCTTCATTCTTTGCAGCAATGATTTGAAGAAGCTTATCCATTTGGGCAATCTGCGTTGTTACTTGGGACGTTGTATCTTCATTGTCGGAGATACGGCGCTCAGTTTCTTTAATGCGACCCTCGTGCCCTTCTAATTTGTGAGCAATGGCGTCCATACGCGTGGACATGTTATCCATTTTATCTACCATGGTAGCGAAGCCTTGTCGAACTTCTTGCAGGATGCTTTGTACCTCTGTGGATGGAGAGTTAATGGTTCCCTGCGCGCCCTCCCCTTGTCGGCGTCCGGATCGTCCGCTGTGTTGCGGGTAGTCCTTCTGGTGGTGTCAAAGGATAACTTGGGTTGGCGGTTATCTGGCTTCCCCATGGTAGCCTTGAGTGCGAACTGTTCGTGTCCCTGTAGTATTATGGCGTGGCGATCGCAAGGTGTCTGCAGTCTGGGCGCCCCAGTATGCCAATGCAATGCTATGCCTGTATCCGACTCTTTTGCCTGCCGAGCTTGCATATATTAGTGATCACGGTATGAGTTCCAGAGCACTGTCGTTACTGGTTCGGTACCCCTATCAGTGTTTTTCTTCTGAGGAGGCCGATCTCTGTTTCCATGCGCTGTGGCCTTGTTGGTGGGGCGTTCGCAAGGTGACTGCAGACTGTGTGCCCCAGTATGTCAAGGCAGTACTGTGCCTGTATCCTCCTCTTTTACCTGCCAATCTTGCGTATAACAGTGAGCGCGTTGTGAGCTCCAGAACACTGTTGTTGCCGGTTCGTCCGCACTTTCCCCACGGAGGCCGATCACTATTTCTTTGCGCTGTGGTCTTGTTGGTGAAACGATGTTAGGGGCTGAAGATACAGTGGCATCCCCGCTCGCAAGTATATGTCGTCCACGACGCCACCATTCGTAAGGGGCAGCGTTCTTGCAATGGAGTTACGGTCTCCCCCTGTCTGCACCCGTGCGTTGTGTGCACCGTAGCGCGTGTCTATGGGTTGCTAGACAATACGCATACTTTCGCCACTACAGTTCCAGTGAGGGGGGCTCGGCGGTTCAGCAGGTGTTTGTTGGCGCCCAGCAGATAGGCCCTGGACGGCAGTTCACGCCGCGCGCAGGGGGTGCAGTCCCTTCTCCTTTGTGCCACCGTGCATACACCCCTAGGATTCGAGGCCTTGAGTGCAAGCAGGCCCCCGGTCCTCCGATCAAAAGAGCTCGTTGCGTTCACGGTTCCGAGAGTCCACACATGGGCCCGTCTTCACGAGCCCGCCCCACGGCAGCCCAACAGCGCACCGCGCCTGCTTCCAGCAGTGGCTCCACACTCGGGGATCACCTACTTGCACACACCTCCGTCCCGGTCTCAGCTCATAGGTCGCATCTGCCGCTCCGCTCCCGCATTCAGCTTCAGAGCGCTACAGTACCTGCGCACCTATTCCGATTGTCGTCGTCGCCAACCGTCATATCCACCAAGGTTGTCAGCTCTGACGGCGTGTAGGGGCAGCCCCACCCGTGTCTTCTTGCCGTGGGCAGGGTCCGGCGTATGTAGCGTATGCCACGCACAGTGCGCAGTGCCGGTGGGCCCACGCGCCTCGCGTCACCCCCGGGCTCGCGTAGTAGGGATAGCCGCTCCTGGTCACCGCGGCTCGTTTCCTCTGCCCGCGCTGTCACCTTAACATTGAGATTTCTCTGGAACGGAGGCTCCAATATGGTCGGATTTCGCAGCGGAGCTGCAGCGGACCGCCAGCAGTCTCAGAGGGCAGTTCAATTGTAGTTCATGGCCATTGAAGAGGATATTTTGAGGATCGTTGACGCCGGGCAGCAAGAGCCTCACAGTAGTGCGGCCATTTTGCGTGTGCGTCACCTAGCGCCCCCCACCATGTGTACTCTATCTATTTTAATCTTGAGTGTTAGGGCCCAGAACCTCATTGAATAACCCTATTACAAACGCCTCCAGATCCGGTACCTCCGCCGCCTCTTCCAATTGTCGGATTCGGATGTTATCCCTTCGGGATCTATTTTCCACATCCTCCGTTTTGATGATCGCCAATTGGAGTTGCGTTTTCAGGGTTTGTGTTGTGTTCCTCTGCTATTCCACGTCCTGCTCCAGTATTTGAATTTTGTTTTCCATGTCCAGGGTCCTGCTGCCTACAGAATCGATGTCCTGCCTCAAGGTGAGAAGTTTATCATTCAGGTCTGTTTTGAGCTTGTCGATGGATGTGGCCACATCTGATTTTATCTCCACACATAGTTCTTTTTTAAAATCATGCAGCGAGGCCAGGAAGTCCTCTTTTGTTAGTGCCATGCTGTCGTCTGCTCCTGTTGGATGTTGTGCGTTGGACGCCTCTGTGGAGCCAAAGTAGTTGGAGACCCTATTAATTTGGGTCTTCTTTGGTGGCATAGGGATGATCTCCGCTCCCGGCGCCTGAATCAGGTGGGAACCGCTGCTGACGGAATTGCTGGGGTTGCCTCACTATCCTCCAAGGCCGCTGGGTTTTCACTAAGGGCTCTTCTTCCCATGCCAGGTAAAGCCTTCTACTTTTGCTTGTCTCTCTGGAAGGCTCCGAGATCTGGCTTCTCCCCCTTTGGCGCTGTCAACGGGGGAGCTTTAGTGCATGCGTTGTGAGCTCTCGGGCCATACCTCACCATTCCTCTGTTCCCCTCATTGATGTGTAGCTTTTGTTAAATCACCCTTTGGGAGAGGATTGAACTGCCCTTATTTTCCCTTCCGGGCCCCGGTCTTGTAGTTGCTCCTTTCCTCCTTCTTATCTACCTCGCACGCCGCCTCTGGCACTCGCGGAGTTATTGATGTCTGCGATTGTCCCAGCGGCCGTCATTTTGAGGTCAGGCAGGCCGCTTGGAGGCTTTCTTATTCATTCAGATGCCGCTGGGGAGCTCCGGTCCTGTTGTCCCCTATGCCCCAAGTGCCGATGCTCGCTGTGGCGTCTCTGCTCACCGGTTGGCTCTGGCGGCCCCGAAGCTCCCCTCCATTGCAGTGCTCCGCATGCGCGGCACTCGGTCATTTTTCGTGAGCCGACCCCTCCTTTCTAACTCATCGGAATATCGGCCCCTGGTCGGTGGATTGCTGCTGTTGCCGTGTGCCTCCCCAGGCGTCTCCTCAATGCTTCTCGCCGTCCGGTTCCCAGTCGGCAGCCCATCCCCCAGCGGCACACCATCCTCCCCCGTCACTGGTTTCGATGGCTTCAAGAAGTCGCTCTGTCACCAAGGTCACTCTGCAGGAAGCGGCGAAGCCGCCGATGCCGCCCTGTATTCCGTCTCTTACGGGCCGTCGAGGTATCAAATGTCCGATTTTCACATCTTATGGCAGCGGAGCTGAGAAGGACTACGTCCTCTCCGCCATCTTGGTTGGCCACGCCCCTCTAACATTACTTTTTTAAATGATTTGATTCAAGTCGTCCTTCAGGATCACAACAAGGTTAACTACCATAAAAAAATTTTTTTTTTTAAAAATCAACACCAATATTTGTAAGGTAGATTCACTTTTTGATCAATACTGCACAGCATAGTTGCCACATTCCTCTTTCTGTAAATCAGACTATTGTAATGCCTTTAAAAAAACCAAAAAACCCACACACAAAGGCGTACCTGAAGAACTGAGAAATGTACGAGACCCTCTTCTAAATTCCATATATTTCCAACTTTACTGGAAAAGCAGTTTACACTCCACTACAGGAGTTTGTGGAATCTACCAACATCTTAGGTCTGGTTGCAGCCAGTTTTCACTGAATGCCGGAAAATCAAAGTACAGAAATAGTGTTGGGAGCCGCTATCAGCTATCGATGTATCCCTGACTCTAGCAGAAAAATAACATTTTTTTTAATCTGTTGCTTGCGGTCAACATCACAGAAGGAGGACTGAGGATTTAGATTTTTTTGTTTAGTTCAGGTATAAGCTCCCATTATTATATATATATATATATATATATATATATATATATATGCACATGCCTGCGGCCAGACGAGGGGTCCTGCTAAGGTAGCACACACGATAGTGGGATGGAGGGAACACGAGAGGAAAAGTGAACAATTCCCAAATTGATCCACTGTGAACTTCATGAAATGCCCATGTGGAGGAACAATATGAAAAGTTATATGTAGCATTCAGACTGTGAATTTTGATTTATTTTTCATGTAGTACGCCTTTGAAAATCTGTGTATTGAACTGGAGGGGCTATGCTATTGGCCCGTCGTTGACCCATTCTCTTCCTCCTGATATGTACGGCAACCAATGACAATCAAGGTCGCAAGATAAAAAGGACAATCTTGTCAGTGCCACCTCGATCAAAAGCAAGCAGGAAGAAGGCTCATTGCCGAAACGCGTCCTTGCAAATTGATAATAAAGTTACCTGAAACGGAACCCGAGAGTGCAGTGTGTTTCTTTTGAAACGGGAGCCGCTATATTTCCATGGACCCACCACCATGTTTTTATGCACCCGTCGTTAAGAGTGCAGCTGCGCCTACTGGTGGACATGGAGCAATGTATTTCTACAAGGCGCCTTTGCACCGCCGACAGGGTATTTCTGGCACCAGCGTCGACGCTGTCGACAGCCATTCTGTCTGTTGGAGACCGGCCATCGGACCGACTCCTGAGTTGTGTGTCATCAAACCCTGCGGCCAGACGAGGGGTCCTGCTAAGGTAACACACACGATAGTGGGATGGAGGGAACACGAGAGGAAAAGTGAACAATTCCCAAATTGATCCATTGTGAACTTCATGAAATGCCCATGTGGAGGAAGAATATGAAAAGTTATATGTAGCATTCAGACTGTGAATTTTGATTTATTTTTCATGTAGTACGCCTTTGAAAATCCGTGTATTGAACTGGAGGGGCTATGCTATTGGCCCGTCGTTGACCAATTCTCTTCCTCCTGATATGTACGGCAACCAATGACAATCAAGGTCACAAGATAAAAAGGACAATCTTGTCAGTGCCACCTCGATCAAAAGCAAGCAGGAAGAAGGCTCATTGCCGAAACGCGTCCTTGCAAATTGATAATAAAGTTACCTGAAACGGACCCCGCGAGTGCAGTGCGTTTCTTTTGAAACAGGAGCCATTATATTTCCATGGACCCACCACCATGTTTTTATGCACCCGTCGTTAAGAGTGCAGCTGCGCCTACTGGTGGACACGGAGCAATGTATTTCTACAAGGCGCCTTTGCACCGCCGACAGGGTATTTCTGGCACCAGCGTCGACGCTGTCGACAGCCATTCAGTCTGTTGGAGACCGGCCATCGGACCGACTCCTGCGTTGTGTGTCATCAAACCCTGCGGCCAGACGAGGGGTCCTGCTAAGGTAACACACACGATAGTGGGATGGAGGGAACACGAGAGGAAAAGTGAACTTTTCCCAAATTGATCCATTGTGAACTTCATGAAATGCCCATGTGGAGGAACAATATGAAAAGTTAGATGTAGCATTCAGACTGTGAATTTTGATTTATTTTTCATGTAGTACGCCTTTGAAAATCCGTGTATTGAACTGGAGGGGCTATGCTATTGGCCCGTCGTTGACCAATTCTCTTCCTCCTGATATGTACGGCAACCAATGACAATAAAGGTCGCAAGATAAAAAGGACAATCTTGTCAGTGCCACCTTGATCAAAAGCAAGCAGGAAGAAGGCTCATTGCCGAAACGCATCCTTGCAAATTGATAATAAAGTTACCTGAAACGGACCCCGCGAGTGCAGTGTGTTTCTTTTGAAACAGGAGCCGATATATATATATATATATAAATATTTATATATATATATATCTCACTGTACATACCAGACACTACTATGGAAAATATTGTAATGGCCCTACCTCCACAAGGCTAGTGAGAAACAGTAGTCCATTTTGCCTTTTTATAACTTCAAACATTGTGGTATTTAAAAAAAAAAAAAAAAAAAAAAAGGAGGTTAGTCCTACCCCCGACATCCTGTGGCACGCTTCATCATTGGGTTTCTCCTCACCACATCTGTGCTTGCTGGGTCATGCTCAGCTTCTGTAAGAGCTCGTTGGTGAGGTATGTGTGTCCCTCCTTTGGGTTTTCACGCACTCCATTGAGTGGGTTATTGATTCCCCTGAATGAGTTGGTTTTAATTTACTCTCCTAACTTGTGAGGTCTGACTACTAGGAACTTAACTCAAAATTTGTAAGGGATCGTACCCCGTCACATGGTTGAAACAATGTCCAAAAGACGTTGTATTGTGAAACTATATAATGTTCTCTACATGTTCCTGCCTCATTTAGTTGCCCTCCTAAGGTCAGGGCCATTTATCAAGTCTGTTAATTCCACAAGTTTTCCCCTGTAAGAGATTGAACTATTATTTGAGGTAGGTAACAGCTCAATTCAAGGAATAATCACAGCTCTTATCAGGGTGAACCCTTAAAGTCACTAAATTAACCTGAGCTCAAGGCCCTGGTATCTATGGCACAAAGCAGACAGGCTTAACTTAGAACAATGTGTAAAGTATTTATGCAGTACCCAAACAATAATAAAGTAGAAATGCAATACAATAAAAATCCCAAACTGACAGCAAAATAGAGTAACATTTAATGAACAGAACGACATAAAAATTACAAATATCCAATAAGGGGAAACGTAGATATGGGTTTTTAAAGTTTTATGTAGGAATAGCTCCAAGAAGCACAAACTGCTAGTGATAATCAATGGTCGCTGTAGACCAAGACCTAGGCGCAATTTTGAGGCTGGCTATGATGGACCACGGGTCAAATACACTGACCAGGTTCATCCTAGTCAAAGATATTACCTTCAGTCTTAGTCCATATAAATCCCAATCAACCACAGGAGTACACTTCTAAAGCCCAGAGGACCTCAGGTAGGCACTTAGAGACTGACAAAGCGTCAGGTGGAGGCCATAAACAAGGTCCAGTTGCCACTGGTTAGGTGAGCAGTTTCAGGAAAGGTCTCTTTTAGCTTGTTGTATCCCTGTGGTTTGAACAGGAGCTCCACCTTATGACCCTTGGAGCCCACTTATTTGTCTTGGGTACAAAAGAGAGCAGGTCCAGTCCTTCATGGGTCCTCTCAGGTCACAATTAATAGGTCCAGTTCACTTCGGTTCTTCCTCAGGTCCAACAATGTTCTGAAGAGGTAGCCTGAAGATGCCACATTTATGCCTGGAACAAGCTAGTGGGCGTGAATGACTCCTGGGCATGCCCGGGGCTGACCCTACACACTTTGGGCATTTGCAAGATGGCAAAAGTTTCAGCCACACTAAAACTTGGGCTCTGAGGGATGGGGGTGTGTTTTGGGAGTGTACTGTAGTAATCCTAGCGTTCTTTTACATCTAACAATAAAATCCAGCTTGGGGCAGGCACTGTACCCCCAATAAACCCAGAGACAGAAGTCTGGGGGACAAAAGCAGGGTTTTCCAGCAACTAGACAGTTGATACAAAGGAATTGTTTTGGCATCCGGTTTCTTCCTTTCAAGTGCACCCTAAGTGGCTATATGTAAACCTCAGCAGACCTGTCAAACAGGATTTGACACTCCAGCAGGATTTGACACTGTAATGTCAAAAAGGACTCAAAAACTATGCTCACAGCCCCCACTCTGCATATTCTGTGAGATTCAGAGGAGTCATCTCTGCCCATTCAGATCGACCTATCAATCATCAGAGACCTGTTGTGTAGGTTTTGCGGCGGGAGTTCACACGTATTCAAATGCTAAACACTGCTTAGCAGAAGCTGGAGAGCAAATGCAAAATAGCCTCCAGAATCTTCAAGCAGGGAAAAGGTAACTTTTTAAAAGTTACTTTTTCTTAATATGTATTCAAATCTGACTTCCCCCATGAATTGGATATCTATCAAGCATTAAAAATAGTTGTTTATGTGGAGTCCCCCGAGACTCTGTGGGAGGCCATGAAACCAACGCTTTGGGGGGTAGATATTGCATACAGTACGGCACAGCGTAAGCAGCGCCACGAGAAGCTGATACAGACAGAACCCCAGCTCATGGATCTGGAGCGCAGGGGTAGAGGGGGGGGATGGAGGCACAGCGCGCCGACAAGTGCTCCATGCGCAACAAGTATATGCCAGCGAATTGATGGATGAGGCCAGAATGACATGGTTAACCACCCGCAGTGGGATATATCAGTGGGGGATAAATCCAGCACACTGCTACATCGTCTATGTCAGCGGGCACTCTGTCCCTTGGTTATCCCGAGTATTCGCAGCCCTGCCGGGGAGATACTCACTGATCCATTACAAATTGCAACAAGCTTTTCTGATTATTTTGCAGATTTATATGCTTCCAAAGGGATCCTCTCGCCGTATACTATTTATAAATTCATGGATGATTTGCCTCCACGAGCCCTGGCCGACTCGGTGAGAGGGGAACTGGACACTCCAATAACGGCTGAGGATCTCCAGAGGGCACTATCCGAGCTGCGCTCGGGCAAGGCACCAGGCCCAAATGGCTTCCCATGCGAGTTCCACAAAAATACCAGTCCCTACGGACGACTCCATATCTAGAAGCACTCAATGCTGCTGTGGATAACCAATGCCTGCCATGAGACTGGCATCATGCAGAGATAGTAGTGTTTTTAAAGCCCGGTCAACCCCCTGAACTCCACACCTAGGGTGACCAGACGTCCGGTTTTCCCCGGACGGTCCTGGTTTTTGGTGAAGTGTCCCGGCACTTTTCTCCAAAATGCATAAATGTCCCGGTTTTCAGATAATGGCTGGGTTGAGCATAGAACCCTCCCGGTTTTGAGTAGTGGGTAAGTTGGGCATACGCACTGGTGTTAAAAAGATGTGCGCATGCTCACTTCTCACTACTGGCGAAGTTACGACGTGAGGGTTCTCCAGGTGAGGTTGTTGTGGGAAGGGAAATCTTTAAGTTCTGGAGTCTTGTGATGGTTTGTAGGCTGGGAGGGCACATCTGTGGCTTCTGATGGATCGTTGGTGGAGCAGCTCTGATATGGAGGCAGGGTCCTGACTTGCTGTCAGTGCTTGGGAGGGGCCATGCAGGTTGGTTCCCATCAAAGCCCCTTTCGCTTCTGGCTGCTGCTTAATTCAGCAGTCCGCACGCTCGCTTTAAATGGCAGAGCAGGGTCACACTGGTGGCTGGCTGGATGGTGGTGCAGGAAGTGACCTCTGACTCCAGTGAGCAGAGCAGGGTCGTGCTTGTGTTTCTGACATGCTGTTGCCCCAATGGCTGGCACAATGACATTCTTGCTGTGTTGTTTCCACTCCTCCCTAAAAATCCGGCCATTCGTTCAAACTTTCTTGAGCACCAATCCGATTTGGATGGGGTCCCTAGGGTTGCCATCTTTCCCAGAGACAAATATCAGCAATTTCATCTCATTTTACATTTACTTTAAACAAAAAGATCTGCTATAATTTTTAACATTGCCTTGCTGTGTTTATTTACTTTACTTAGCCATCAGGTGTCAAAAAAATATGGTGATACAAAGAAAAAAAATGCAACCATAAATAGGAACTTGCGCACACCAGCAGGAGTGGATCCCCTCTGGGATACATGAATAGGTCAAAGCAACTCTGCTTTTTAAGACTATCTTTTTTTTTTTTTAACAAAGATGCTGCAGGGGGCTTACATGAAGGTTGGATGTGTCACAGAGGCTTCTTCAGCTGCTAGTGGTGGTTCTGCGCTGTACACAGAGACCACATATAAAGCTGGCATCAGCCGTCACCAGGTGATGTGGCATTCCACTTGCCACAAAATGTAGTGCTTCACTGCCACATAATTCCAGTGGCCCTTCATCTTATATAGAGACCATTAATTAAACAAGCATGTTAATCAGTGTGTAGGAAATATTACAAAAGATGTGGGCTACAAGGTATAGGAGTCACGTCATCCATACTGCTGGCCATTATATGTTAAGAGTGTCTGGCCTGGAAAAACAAAGGGGCCGATTTGCTGCGTTTTCACACAGAGCAGTAACTAAAGTTACTGCGTTGCATGAAATTGAGACAGTACAACGGCGCCATACCTCTGAGATCTGTCTCTGCTGCTCTATCCCTAGCGGTGGAACACATTAGACTGCCTTGCACCAGTGCACACACCTTTACGCTAGAGTGCAAGTGTGTGCTTGTGAAGCATAGGTTTTGTATTGGAAGGGTCTCCCGTTCAGTACAAAATATTATGCTTTGACAAAGTAAAATACTTTTCCCACTAGAGATTACCATCAAAATCCATGGGTGATTGCATTGAACCCCCATGTACACCCCCTTGATGCAAAGTAGCCTTTACCACTATTTTACTTTATGGATACTTACCAATGCAAATCAGGATTTGCGATGGAAAGTAAAACCCAAGGCAACTGTTTGCGCTGCGTTTGAGTCACTTTTGTGACAAAGTTTACAGTCAATAAAAGACCTCTCATTTGTCATCCTTAATTCTTCATCTGTGTCTGTGGAGGGGGCTGTCATTGTAGTCCTTTTTCTATGTCTATGACAGCTGTCAAATAGTCCTACTTTTATGTCGAAGGTTGCTGCAAACTGTAGTCCTACTTCTATGTCTATGACCTGTCCCGGTTTTTTGTTTTGAGAATCTGGTCACCCTATCCACACCTCATATCGCCCAATATCGCTTCTTAACGTGGAGGCCAAACTCCTTGCCAAGATCATCGCTAATCGCATTGTACCATACATTACAGATCTGGTCCACCCCGACCAAGCCGGCTGTATGCCAGGCCGTGCTAAACGAACACAATATCTGCCGTGCACACAGTGCCATTGCGACAGTAGATCGCCTTGAAGAACCGGCGGCGCTTCTTTTGGCTGACATCGACAAAGCATTCGACTCCCTTAGCAGGACTTACCTCTTCGCACTTTTGAGTCGACTAAATTTTGGTCCCCGCCTTCTTAAGTACATCCATCTTCTATATACTGACATCACCGCCTCCGTCCGCGTCACGGACTCAACATCATAGGCCTTTTCCATTGGGCGGGGTACTCGCCAGGGTTGTCCCCTTTCTCCCTACCTCTTTGCACTGACCATGGAGCCGCTCGGGCCTGGGTGAGGATAGACGCACAAATCTGTGGGTTTGAATGGCCCAGAGAAGTCTCAGATCGCTTAGCACTATATGCGAACAATGTCTTGTTTTTCCTTGCACGTCCTGACAGGTCGGGTCCAAGGCTGCTTAGGATGATGAAGATTTTTGGAGAGACCTCCGGGCTGTATATGAATGCCCGGAAATCCTTCTTGTGGCCCTTGCGGGGTGGATGCCAACTGGGTGAATGGGCGCACGATGTGATGGTGGTCCCAGATGGGTTTAAGTATCTTGGGGTCTTTTTGTCGGCATCCCAGCCCACATCCTGGGAAAGGAATTTGGCCCCATTGTGGATACAGATTAAGGCGCAGACCCGCTCTTGGTCGCATTTACCACTCTCCTTGTTTGGCAGATCTGCCATATTCAAGATGGTCTCCCTGCCTCGCCGTTTATACCGACTTCAAAATCACCCATCCCTGATACCTCTCATCTGGTTTAGACAACTAAATGCAATCCTTAGTCACTTTCTCTGGGACGGGTGGCATTGAGAACATGCTTCCAATCTACATATTGTGGGGGCATGGCAACTCCCGACGTACAGGCATATCATGCAGCTTCACACCTCCTTATCCTGAACGATTGGTGGTACGGAGATAGATGTGATCCCGCATATGCGGTAGAACGCTGGTTGATGGCAATATGTCACTACACACGATCCTATACACAGGCCCAACGCTCAAAATTATGCCGCCTGTGACGGTGTTTATGATCTGGAAACAATCGCTGCATCGAATGGGGTGGTGGGGCAGATTGACAAAGGAAGCTCCCCTCTGGCATAACGGTCTTCTACCTCAGATATCAGTGCTGTGTGGTTTTTGGGGCTGGGAGGGTATTGGTATATCTACGGTGGGAGATGTTCTCCATGGCCAGACCTTAAAGTCTTTACAGGAACTACAACAAGAATTTGATATGCCCCGCTCGCAATTTTATAAGTACCTTCAGTTCAGCCATGACTTCTCCCCATACCTCACACACCAAGAAGCTGATGGAGCAAGGACTCAAGAAAATGAGACTTGCTCGATGAAATCTTCATTAACTCTTACTAAGTATTAATTTATAGATAAGGCAAAACTAACATGCACCCAACACAGAAACATGGGGAGAAAAGCTTACGCATGTTTGAATTAATGAGAAATAAAACGCAGCACGATTAAAACCCGCTTTAACTTGCTAAAAAGCTATGCGCATGTGCGAACCCGAATGACGTATAGAATAACGTGATTAACTTGCTTTGAGAGGGAAAAACCCTCACGCATGCGCAAGAAGAATTGAGAAGCAGTCTTAAGGTACCGCATGCTCAGCATATGCTTGCTTGATTAAAAGGAAAGCTGCTGCTATTAACGCTTTTGCACAAGAGTAATAAAAATCACATGGGATAGAGTAGAAGTGGGTGGTGAACAGTGAGAATTACATGTTCAAGAAAATAATATTTGTTTTTTATTCTTTTATTAATAGTGACTATTTGGGCCTGCTGGGCCTTGACTAAAAAAAGAAGATGGCGAAAGCCGCGCATGAGCAGTGAGACCATGAGATGACCGATGACACAGAAGGAGCTAAGCTTGCCAAACCCCAAGGACAAAAATGGATGGGAAAAGAAGAAGATGTAGCAGCAAACTGTGAAGCTTGTATTAAGTGAATTATGGCATTTGCAACAAATTATGCATGTTTCAAATAAAATTATGAATGAGAAGAAGGGGCAGGATTAACAGACAATAGGTTTTACTAATAAAATGAATACGTCAGCCTGGGATGATGAAGACACCCCTAACCCAGTCCAATCATATTCAGTAGTTTAGTGAAGTTGCGACACTTGAGGGTGGGACATGAAGAAATAAAGAATATAACTAAAGTGATTTGAATAGAGTGGTAGGTGCTGCTGCTGATATTGACAATGACGATGATATGATGCGGACAACGCTGCTGGGAGCCGAGTAAGAGAGAGAGGGAGGGAAGGCGAGTGTAGACTCAGAAGACCCAGACTATTGCCTGATTAGAATTGAAGATTGCGGAAGAATATCGAGGAGGGAGAGAGTGAAAGAGAGGGAATCGCACTGGTGCGTCGGGTTGTAGAGAAGTCTAGTAAGTATCAAACCTGTCCTGATCCTATCCTTTAATCTTTGTCCTTGATCCTAAGTCAGGGGACCTCCACCAGCCCTTTGGCCAGAGAGTTGGTTTTCCTGTTTTCCTCATTAGGTAAATGTCATTTCTATTTAGTATTTGCATATTTTGTTGCAAATGTATTTAATGTACCTTATGTCTCTTCATCTATCCACTCTTATGCATTGATGTTTGTTGAGAGCTTGTGAAATTGAATGTATTTTGCATCATGATTGCGCTCTCTCCCGTTTGATAATATGGAGTTTTGCACTGTGTATTTGTAATTGATTGAGCATTCAAACTAATGACTGAAATTTTAGATAAACACATCATAATTATCATATTCAGAGTCTGTGGTTATTTCTTTACGTAGTTTAGTCAAAAATTTGTTAATATCACCATCAACTAACTCAACTAATGGTCCATCGACCAGAGGAAGAGTGTTGATTCGTGAAGATTAGTTAGTCATGATATTGTAACTGATTTATTATTACAGGGAAATAACTAATCAGGATTGTGGAATTATTGGAAATCAAAACCCTTCCAGTGGGAAACTGGCTAAGGAAAATATATATAAAGGTATTTGGATAAAGGTATATGGGCCCATTGAAAAAGTTCAGTTTTGGTGTGTAAGGTATCCAACCTTGGCCACTTCGCGCTGGATCAGTTTTTCTGGTAGCAGAGTTATGGTTATTATTGATTAGTTTGGTGATTATTGATTATTGACTATATGTTCTTAACATGAAAAGTTAGTGTCTTGTTCTATGTTGTCTGGAAGTACAGGTACGGAGATACCTGGGAATCCCGGGAATTGAATTTTGAAGAGTGTGGGAAGGAAACCACACTGCAGAAGGTTACTCGTCCGTTGTCATAATACCTAAAGCTACGGAGGGCTGTAGGTGTTATATTACGGACTATATCGTATATGAGTAGAGTGTGAGTGATAGCGAAAGGTCTACCTGTGAAACTTTGGCCTTACCTGAAGGAGGAGTATCCCTAGAGGAGTAATAGTTTTTCCCGAAGCTTAAGTGAAGAGTAAACAGTGGTTTTTACTCGTAGTGTAAGGAAGTACTTTCTCTTTGAAGCAAATGCATAAACTATCTTTGGATTAGCGGAGCAGACAGAGTAGTGTTGTTTATACGTTGTTACTAACAGAAAAGATATTAAGAAAAGTTTAGCGAAAACACTGCTGTATTACCTTGTGAAGGGAGGGTCAGTAGCAGGAGTCATACGGACGTCACAAAGAGCCCCGCTGGTATTGGTTGAGACAGCGGGCGTGTAACAAATGCAGATTTGTAAAGGGAGGGTCAGTAGTAGGAGTCATACTGACGTCACCAAGAGCCGCGCTGGCATTGGTCAGACAAGTGGATGTGTTGAAAACTCTGATTGGTTGGTAGACAAGAGCCGTATTGATATTGGTTGTGAAAGAAAATACGTAGTGAGCCCTGATTGGACTGTTGGTGTGAGTCGTGCTGGTATAGGACGAGTGCTGTGAAACAGGATACGTAAGAATACAGAAGAGTTTCTAGTTTAGCAAGTGGAAAATAATTAGTTACAGAATGAAGTTGATTAACAAAATCAAGAATTTCTTTAAAAAGGATAAGCGTGTAGTAACCAGAGAAGGGATCCTTATGCCACCCCCTAATACACCTGCTTCTTTTATGATGTTGGAAGGAGGATACCATACGTGTGTTTGGTTGGAAAATTGGGTGGAATATACTGAAAATGGTACCTTTAATGTAAGGGTTCTTCAGAATTTGAGAAATCGGATGAATACATTAGAACCTAGTCCTAGGTTGACACAGTATGAAGCTTTGGAGGAATGGGAAGTTGAGGCATTTGAGCGAAAAAAATACAGAGGAGGCAGAATAATAAAAAGGGGATTTTTCCCAAGATATCCGTTTGATACTCGAGGAGATGAGATGAAAACATGGAGAAGAGCTGTAGTAACAGAAGGGTTGTATCCAGTATTGATGGCTGAGGATCAAGCAGGGAGTAAATGCAAAGAAAAAATGAAGCATACAGGTATGGCAGGAACAGAGTTTGATGAAACAGATGATGAATTATTAGAGGACATTTTAGTTAAGAGACCTCCACCTTATCAAGAAAATGTTGGAGAGGCAACTCCAAGTGCACCAATGATGAGAACTCCCTTAGTTCCGCAGGTTTTATATGATCCAACAGCTACCCGAGTTTTACAGGAGAAGGAAAGGAAGGCATTGAATAAAACAAAAGAAGAAATAATTCAGAAAAAAAATCAGTTAGGTTTAAATGCTGGAGCCTTGACAGTGCCAGTAACGATAGGTCCGGTTATTTCATTATATGGGGATAAACGGGACACCCCGACATTACAAACAGTAACAGTTCCTCAAATTAATGTTAGAAGAGAGGTAGCAATGTCAGAAGATCTAACCAGTGAAAATGATTCAAATATCTCATTACTAGACCTCCCTAATATTGAGACAGTGGCTGAAACGCCAAGGAGAGGTTCACCTGTGAATAAAAAGAGAAAGGAATTGATTGTACTCCCATAGCAGGAAATTCAAAAGGATTCTCGCCAGATGATCTAGAGGAGTGGGCGAAAGGATTAGATAAAAATAGACCTCAGACACCAAGTATAGATGTAGTCAAATTGAAAGTGGATTTGGAAGAAATGATCATTGGTACAATAAGCCCAGAGAGATTAGGTACATACAGAGATGAAGAATTGCTGTTTTTGTGTAAAAGTACAACCTGGAGAGCAAAGAATCTGCATGAGAAAATAGTAGAGGTTGCTTCAGAATTTGGAAGAGATATAGAAAAATCGAAATTATTGCAGAAACCATATAGGGCAGAATTTACGGACAAGGATTTAGAAAGTTTGAATGCGTCAGGAAGGAGATCAAAGAATTGATGAATATTTTGAAGAAATGGGGAGATGCAGACAGATGGAGAGGTAGGTAGACAAAAAAAAGGGATGAGGCAGCTATAAAGAAAGCATCTGCATTCCCATTAAGAGAAACAGAACAGGTTAAAAGAGTGTGTCCCATGAGAGAAGTTCCTGGAGGTGGATATGTTCATGTTCCATGGCCCAGACCGGATATTTTGTCTTTTACAAATGATTTTCCCAGGTGCACCTTCAGAAGAAGTGATGAAAAAGTATCAGCAAGTGATTACTTTCTTGAAAGGGAAAATTCCTCCAAAGAAAACGGATTGGGTTAAAATAGATAGAACAAACTCAGGAACCAAAAGAGTCAGTGCATGCATATTATGAGAGGTTGTTACAGGTATTTAAGCAGTATAGTGGATTTGAAAATATTGGTGATAAGGATATGGGACATTTTGTGTACAGGTTTGTGTATGGATTGAGATCGGAAATTAGTCACATGATTCAACAGCATATGCTTTGCTGGCAAAGCAAGCCCATAGATGATATTTTAAAATACGCAAAGTATTGCAGTGACAATATTGACGCAAAGCATAAGAAATTGAAAGAAAAGATGATGTGGGCACAAGTAAAGTTAGCAGAACATCGAGAGGCGAGTACTGGTTCTCAAAATGAAAATCAGTCGAATAACCAAAATCAGAATAGTCAAGGATTGAATGTGAATAAAGGAAAAGGGCGAATGAGTAGGGAAGAAGCAAAGAAGAAGTTTCCTTGTCATGTGTGCGGAAATCATGGGCATTGGAAGAGTGTAGAAATGTTCAACAGAATAATGGGGTAAATCAAAATTTAAATCCACAGATGCAGAATGAGGTGGTTGTGAACCAGCAGCAACAGCAGCAGGTAGTTACTCCACAGTTACAGGTGCCACAAGCTCCTATGCCCAACTGTATGAACGCTCAAGTACAGAGATACAGTGTGAACACCGGATTTCGTGGAGAGAGTGGTAAGAATACACAAGCGGTTCAACAATATTGGATGCACAGTAACAAGTGTGATTCGGATAGTTCCCAATGACGGTGCCTGAGGGGGGAGGAAGAATGCGTGCTTGGCGCATCTTTGGCGGTAGATCAGTCAGGTCCATTTGTTGATGGAAAAGTGGAAGGTAATGACGTCACTTTCCTAGTGGATACTGGTGCTACCCGTTCTACTGTGAGAGCAGCAAAAATTCCAAACCTACCCCTCTCGGGAGAAACTATCCAAGTTGTAGGAGTCTCAAATAAGCAAATAAAAACCCCACTTACTAAACCAATAGAAGTAAATATTGGAAATTTCAAAGACATGCATCGGTTTGTGGTGTTTGACTCAAGTCCAGTTAACTTGTTAGGGAGGGATTTGTTGTGCCGCACATAAGTCAGGAAATGATTATGTGACACAAGGCAACAAATATGCTGATCAGGTTGCACAGTTTTGTGCTCGAAATACAATGGCTTTGAACAGAGGGTTGAAAAAAGAAACTACCAATTGCCAACTAATGTTTTTCTCTGCTTTTGAAACATGGGATGAAGTTAGACAGTTGCAGGATGAGGTAGATGTAAAGGAAAAGGAATTCTGGATCAACACAGGTTGCACAAGAAGAGCCAATGATGAGGTATGGGTGTGTCCAGATGGAAGACCAATAATGCCAGACAGTATGTTATCACAAATGGCAAGAGTATATCATGGAGCTACACACATTAGGAGGGATGCCATGATTAGACACTTTAGGCAGACATGGTACAATATGTAAAAAGGAGAGAGAGAGACCCCTTGTTGTAGCCAAGGGAGTAGGGTACTCTTGACAAGTAAAACAAATATTTCCTTGGGTTATAAAAGGAACACAACTAGGTCGTACCTCACAAGGCGCACAAAAATACAATTTGTCAAGGAAAATCCCACCTAATATTTGAATCAATTGCTAAATAGCACTGAAGTTAAAAAAAAAAAAAATTATTATTAAAAAAATGGTTACAATGTTAAAATTTTAATACACTTCCTATCTATCACAGTTGTATGCAAAACAATTGATAAAAACAATTAATAAAAACAATAAATGTAAAATTCCCAATTACAATCAGTTTACACAATATGCTATGACATAAAAAGAGAACAATGGTTAGACAGTATACTTTGTCTTTCAAAGGAACATATCCTATGGGACAGTTTAGAAACCTGGCCTGGATACACTCATTTTCGTATCTGCAGGTCCAAATTTTCCCTTGGATTATGTACAATGATGCGTCGACGCGTTTCGATGGGTTTGATTATTATTCCATCTTTATCAAGACAATAGTTAGTTCGTTTCTCTCTGTATTCCTTATTGTATAGCTTGGTTTATATGCCCTGTATAAAGCAAGTATATATAGAGAAATATTTGTTTAAATTACACAAAAATGCTAATTACAATAGCAAACTCAGTCTACAAAAAACCTTATATTGTATTGTGTTTTGCTTTGTTATGCACATCTTTAAAAACCAATTAAGCACCATTCAAAAACCACAATGATTCTACACGATTATTGTATACATGCACTAAAACAAATCTAATTTCACCATTTGTAAATACACTGTGCCTCTATCTATATTTTTTTTTAATTCATTGGAAAATCATGAGTCACATTTCTATAGTCATTGTCGAATGGATCTCATATTATAATCAAACCGAGATCCTTGCTAAATCATTACATAGGTCAGACCAAAAATTACACGTACAGCCACCTATCTCCTTGCTAAAGGGTCAACTTATCCCCCAAACTTGCAACATTTAGTTCATTACCTCTTGAGTCAAACTTTATAAGTGCGTTCAGTTCTTCTACTGATTAGAACTGTTTTCTGTTCGATTTCTCTTCAGTTAATGCAGATACTCTGAAAGAATTCAATAAGGCACAAACTAAGCAGAATAATTCTAAAGTTCGGCTCTGTACGTTGCTCAAGGGCTAATTATTACTATCTCACCTGCTTAGTGCACTCGATGTACCTATACATTCTAACTTCCTTTTGGCCGAACCGAGAGGTCGCTTCAATTTCCTGCTGAGTGGCTACTGTATTTCAATGCCTAGAAAGAGAAGGGGACTATTACTTCTGACCATAAACTCGATTAGGTCCCTACATTCCTGCTCATAACTGCGCAATACCCTCAGCCCATGTCGTACCTTAATTACGTATTCACTTTCTTGTACACTCTCCCGTGTCCGTTCGTTCACGAGGGTAGAGGGGCTTTTTGATTCTACTCCTCCTCTAACTAGTTGCACTAGAGGGCAAAATAAGAAGGCCCATTATATTTAGTACTGTGAATAAAATTTCTACAGTCTTTTATCTTAGTAGAAGTTCCATGTTAGCCTCCCGCTCTCTATCTTCCTCAAAATAGACCTTTCCAATTCTCACCTCTTAAACTGCAGAGAATCACCGAACGAATGCTCCTCTTCATGGGCGGGTAAAGGAAACCCAGAAGAACAACTCAGGTTTAAATAATACTACGTGTCTTCTGATTGGTTATCCTGACCTATTCTTACTTTGCAACATTTACATGTGCTGACTCTGCTTCTAATGAACCAGGAAGTTTTTCTTTTGTAGGTAAATTTACATGTGCTGACTCTGCCTCTAATGAACCAGGAAGTTATTCTTTTTGTAAGTAGATTTAAATATAATAACCCGGAAATACTAATACCGGGACCAATCTAAATGTCAAAGGGCCCAGGCAAAGGACCGTGTAATTTATCGAACGCATTATTTTTAGTATTTAAAAAAATGTGTGCATATATTTCTGTCACTTTCTGACTATCTCTTAGATTGTGTACAGATATTTTAATTTTATCGAAATTAACATTACAAAGGCACATAATGCGTCCATTACAAATGCAACTATAGATCTATCTGTCATCTTTCCAGGTGCCTCATTCTCTAAATTATCATAGCTTCTACCCAATGTGGTTGAAGTGTAGTTCACAGTTATATAATGCTCTTATAGCAAAGGCAGTACTAACTCATTATTTGAAAATAGAGACCAACCCTGTTATTGGTTAGCTACTATTTTCATCCAATCCTCACGTGAGTTTAGTCCATTATCTATTGTGTTTAGATGGCACATATACCACTGCTCCCGTTTTTTCCTTATTGTATCCAGATCACCTCCTCTTCTACTGATACTTATTTTTTCAAGAATGAACCACCTGAATTGATTACAATCGTGGTTCAATCTAGAAAAATGGTCTGTAAGCGGAGCATTTTCTTTTTTTAGTTCTTATGGCTGATTTGTGCTCCAGTAGGCGAGTGCGCAGTTCCCTGCTGGTCTCGCCCACATAGCCCAGCCCGCAGGGACACGTCAAAAGATATATAACGTTTTTGTTACGGCAGTTGTTCAAAGTTTTCGCGGTCAATGTTTTGTCCGCAAATACCATGTCTTTTGCTTCAATGCAGTGTGGGCATATGGAACACGTTCTACATTTGTAATTTCCCACCGCCTTCTGTCCGCCTAGTGTTCTTTGACGCTCTGGCTCTGTTTTGTATGTTTTTACTAAGGAGTTTCGGATTGTCTTATTCCGTCTGAAGGAAAACAGTGGTTTTTGTAATTGTGTCACTGTTCCATGATTAAGAATCTTCCAATTTCTATTAACAATGTTTTTTATTTTGTTATTTATGTTGGAGAACTGACTCACAAAAACAATTCTTCTCATTTCTTTATCTTTTTTATCTTTATTCGTATCTAGCAAATGGTCCCGATCATAAAATCGGGCTCTCTTGAGGGAGTGTTTAATAAGTCTTCTAGGATACCCTCTCGCTTTTAGTTTATTCTCCAAGATCTCTGAATGGTAGTAGAAGTCTTTAAGGGTTGTGCAGTTACGGCACAACCGAAGAAATTCCCCAAAGGGGATGTTGTCTCTTTGTGATTTGGGGTGGTTGCTTCCGTAGTGCAACAAAGTATTTTTATCAGTGGGCTTTCTAAATAGCTCCACATGTAATTCATCCTCTACACTTTTTAACCGGATATCAAGAAAGTCCACACTCGTATTACTGAAATGCGCCGTGAATCTTAAGTTCTCATCTCCCAGATTCAACCATTCTAGGAACAACTGTAGCTCACTGCTGGCACCGTTCCAAATAAAAATGATGTCATCTATGAAACGATGCCAGCAGGTGACATTTTCGTAGTAGGGTGCCATTTCGTTGTAAATATGGGTTTGCTCAAAGTTACTGACATAAAGACAGGCCAGACTGGGGGCACATGTGGCCCCCATGCTGGTCCCCTTCGTTTGTTTGTACAGTTCATCTTTGAATAAAAAAACATTGTTTTTTAGGACCATCGTGACACATGCCATGATGAAGTCTTTGTTACCTCCATTCAGATCTTCTTTATCAAGGATTGATGAAATCACTTGAATAGTATCATCCTGAGGGATGTTTGTGTACAGGGCCTCAATGTCCAGGCTGACCATAAGCTGGGTCACCCTATTGAAGCCCTGTCCCTCAAAAATGGATATGGTCTGTGCTGTATCTTTAAGATAAGACCTCTGTTTATGGACTAGTGGTTTTAAAAAAAAGTCTGCGTATTTACTCAGTGGCTCTAAAATCGAGCCTAAACTGCTGACAATTGGCCGCATTGGGGGATTTAACACATCTTTGTGTATTTTTGGGAGTCCATAAATGGCGGGAAGAACCGGATGCATGTTCAATAGAAATTTATACTCACTTTCACAAATCCATCTCTCTTCCTTACCCCGATATAGTAACTGAGCTACCTCGTTTTTAAGCTCGCTAATGGTAGAGAAATTAATTTGTTTATAGTGGTTTTCTACATTGAGTAGTTTTCTCATCCTGTTTTCATAATCAATGGTATCTAGGACCACTATTCCCCACCCTTATTGGCGGGTTTGATAGTAATATAATCACATTCTTGTAGTGATTTAAGAGCTTCCCTGTGGTCTTTTGAGAGATTGTTGTTATAATTAAAGTTGTTCTCTCTCATATGCTTGATTTCAATTTCCACTATTTTTTCAAATAATTCTACATTCTTGTCTACCTGGCACAAGCTTGGTGTGAAGGTTGATTTAGGTTTAAAACCCGTCACATTGGGTGCAGGCTCATATATTTTATCTTCAAACAACCAATTGAGTCTTATTTTTCTGAAGAAGCTTTTTAAATCTTTCTCTAATTCAAATGTATTTGGTGGGGCTGTTGGGGCAAAACTGAAACCTTTCTTTAAGACCTCCTGTTCTTCTACAGTTAGGGCCTTTTGTGATAGGTTTATAATTGGAAATTCGTCTACCTCCAATACCGCTGGTTCCTGGTTTTGAGGTAATCTTGTGCTGTATGATTTTGAGGTGGATGGTTCCTCATAGGCTCCTCCCTGTTGTAATTCCTGTAACCTCTCTGTCCCCGATTCTGGCGTCCCCCTAAAAAAGGCTCACGCTCAAAAGTGGGTACTGATCTACCTGCCTGATCTATGGCCTGCTCATCCTCGCTGCTAGAGCCGGATGTCTCAGAGAAGGTTGTACGTTTATTTCCTCCTCTGGAGTATATTGGTCTTTGGAGCGGAGGTTTTTCCCATCTCTGATCTTTCTTAGTGTTATAATATTCTTTTCCAAGATATGGGTACACCCCCTCCGCACTAAATCTCTCCACATCCTTCCTCAATTTCTTCATCTTTTTATTGGTGAGGTATTCTCGATATCCATTCGATTCTAGTTCTAGCTCTTCTATTTTCTTCTTAGCATCTTCCAATGTTGTGCTCTGTCTAAATAAAGTTTCCAACTCCTCAATTTGCTTCTTTTCTATAATCACTATTTCTTGAGCGGTCTCAATAATTAGAATTAACCAATCTCTGCTTCAACAATTAGCTATGTAGGTCCAAGTCTCCAAACTTTTTTTGTTCTCAACAAAAAACCCCGGCTCATTTCTAATTTGTAGCCCAATGGGGATAACACCTGCCTTGAGATATTCGATTAAAAATGCGGCATGTAATTCTGTGCGAATCAATTTTTTCTTAAGGTTTAAGATTTTTACCAATTGTTCATGGCTGGTATTATTCATCACATATGTGCTACCATTACGTGGATTTTGGTTGATCAGTCTATTGAACTGATCCTCGGTGAATCCAAAGGTTTTAAAGTTATCCATGTTATTCACCGGTTGGTATTAGATATTCAATACTGGCAGCTAAAATGTTGTCCAGAAATAACCTCTCCAACCCAAAGGGTTGTGCACATAATATGTCAAAAGGAGAGAGAGAGAGACCCTTGTTGTAGCCAAGGGAGTAGGGTACTCTTGACAAGTAAAACAAATATTCCCTTGGGTTATGAAAGGAACAGAATACAAGGTTCAACTCACAACTAGGTCGTACCTCACAAGGCGCACAAAAATACAATTCGTCAAGGAAAATCCCACCTAATATTTGAATCAATTGCTAAATTGCACTGAAGTTTAAAAAAATCTTTTATTATTAAAAAAATGGTTACAATGTTAAAATTTCAATACACTTCCTATCTATCACAGTTTTATGCAAAACAATTGATAAAAACAATAAATGTAAAATCCCCAATTACAATCAGTTTACATAATATGCTATGACATAAAAAGAGAACAATGGTTAGACAGTATACTTTGTCTTTCAAAGGAACATATCCTATGGGCCAGTTTAGAAACCTGGCCTGGATACACTCATTTTCGTATCTGCAGGTCCAAATTTTCCCTTGGATTATGTACAATGATGCAGACGCGTTTCGATGAACCGAATACATTTGAATTAGAGAAAGATTTAAAAAGCTTCTTCAGAAAAATAAGACTCAATAGGTTCTTTGAAGATAAAATATATGTTATGTTATGTTATGTTACCTGAGTTTATATAGCGCACAGCTGCCCCAGCAAAGAGGCGTCCCGGCGCTGCCAGCGTCAGAAGGAACAGGGCTAAGAACACAACAAGTAGGCGTAAGGAATATATATGAGCCTGTACCCAATGTGACGGGTTTTAAACCTAAATCAACCTTCACACCAAGCTTGTGCCAGGTAGACAAGAATGTAGAATTATTTGAAAAAATAGTGGAAATTGAAATCAAGCATATGAGAGAGAACAACTTTAATTATAACAACAATCTCTCAAGAGACCACAGGGAAGCTCTTAAATCACTACAAGAATGTGATTATATTACTATCAAACCCGCCGATAAGGGCGGGGGAATAGTGGTTCTAGATACCATTGATTATGAAAACAGGATGAGAAAACTACTCAATGTAGAAAAACACTATAAACAAATTAATTTCTCTACCATTAGCGAGCTTAAAAACGAGGTAGCTCAGTTACTATATCGGGGTAAGGAAGAGGGATGGATTTGTGAAAGTGAGTATAAATTTCTATTGAACATGCATCCGGTTCTTCCCGCCATTTATGGACTCCCAAAAATACACAAAGATGTGTTAAATCCCCCAATGCGGCCAATTGTCAGCAGTTTAGGCTCGATTTTAGAGCCACTGAGTAAATACGCAGACTTTTTTTTAAAACCACTAGTCCATAAACAGAGGTCTTATCTTAAAGATACAGCACATACCATATCCATTTTTGAGGGACAGGGCTTCAATAGGGTGACTCAGCTTATGGTCACCCTGGACATTGAGGCCCTGTACACAAACATCCCTCAGGATGATACTATTCAAGTGATTTCATCAATCCTTGATAAAGAAGATCTGAATGGAGGTAACAAAGACTTCATCATGGCATGTGTCACGATGGTCCTAAAAACAATGTTTTTTATTCAAAGATGAACTGTACAAACAAACGAAGGGGACCAGCATGGGGCCACATGTGCCCCCAGTCTGGCCTGTCTTTATGTCAGTAACTTTGAGCAAACCCATATTTACAACGAAATGGCACCCTACTACGAAAATGTCGCCTGCTGGCATCGTTTCATAGATGACATCATTTTTATTTGGAACGGTGCCAGCAGTGAGCTACAGTTGGTCCTAGAATGGTTGAATCTGGGAGATGAGAACTTAAGATTCACGGCGCATTTCAGTAATACGAGTGTGGACTTTCTTGATATCATGTGGAGCTATTTAGAAAGCCCACTGATAAAAATACCTTGTTGCACTACGGAAGCAACCACCCCAAATCACAAAGAGACAACATCCCCTTTGGGGAATTTCTTTGGTTGCGCCGTAACTGCACAACCCTTAAAGACTTCTACTACCATTCAGAGATCTTGGAGAATAAACTAAAAGCGAGAGGGTATCCTAGAAGACTTATTAAACACTCCCTCAAGAGAGCCCGATTTTATGATCGGGACCATTTGCTAGATACGAATAAAGATAAAAAAGATAAAGAAATGAGAAGCATTGTTTTTGTGAGTCAGTTCTCCAACATAAGTAACAAAATAAAAAACATTGTTAATAGAAATTGGAAGATTCTTAATCATGGAACAGTGACACAATTACAAAAACCACTGTTTTCCTTCAGACGGAATAAGACAATCCGAAACTCCTTAGTAAAAACATACAAAACAGAGCCAGAGCGTCAAAGAACACTAGGCGGACAGAAGGCGGTGGGAAATTACAAATGTGGAACGTGTTCCATATGCCCACACTGCATTGAAGCAAAAGACATGGTATTTGCGGACAAAACATTGACCGCGAAAACTTTGAACAACTGCTGTAGCAAAAACGTTATATATCTATTGACGTGTCCCTGCGGGCTGGGCTATGTGGGCGAGACCAGCAGGGAACTGTGCACTCGCCTACTGGAGCATAAATCAGCCATGAGAACTAAAAAAGAAAATGCTCCGTTTACAGACCATTTTTCAAGATTGAACCACGATTGTAATCAATTCAGGTGGTTCATTCTTGAAAAATAAGTATCAGTAGAAGAGGAGGTGATCTGGATACAATAAGGAAAAACGGGAGCAGTGGTATATGTGCCATCTAAACACAATAGATAATGGACTAAACGCACGTGAGGATTGGATGAAAATAGTAGCTAACCAATAACAGGGTTGGTCTCTATTTTCAAATAATGAGTTAGTACTGCCTTTGCTATAAGAGCATTATATAACTGTGAACTACACTTCAACCACATTGGGTAGAAGCTATGATAATTTAGAGAATGAGGCACCTGGAAAGATGACAGATAGATCTATAGTTGCATTTGTAATGGATGCATTATGTGCCTTTGTAATGTTAATTTCGATAAAATTAAAATATCTGTACACAATCTAAGAGATAGTCAGAAAGTGACAGAAATATATGCACACATTTTTTTAAATACTAAAAATAATGCGTTAGATAAATTACACAGTCCTTTGCCTAGGCCCTTTGACATTTAGATTGGTCTCGGTACTAGTATTTCCGGGTTATTATATTAAATCTACTGAACTTCCTGGTTCATTAGAGGCAGAGTCAGAGTCAGCACATGTAAATTTACCTACAAAAAGAAAAACTTCCTGGTTCATTAGAGGCAGAGTCAGCACATGTAAATGTTGCAAAGTAAGAATAGGCCAGGATAACCAATCAGAAGACACGTAGCATTATTTAAACCTGAGTTGTTCTTCTGGGTTTCCTTTACCCGCCCACGAAGAGGAGCATTCGTTCGGTGATTCTCTGCAGTTTAAGAGGTGAGAATTGGAAAGGTCTATTTTGAGGAAGATAGAGAGCGGGAGGCTAATATGGAACTTCTACTAACATAAAAGACTGTAGAAATTTTATTCACAGTACTAAATATAATGGGCCGTCTTATTTTGCCCTCTAGTGCAACACGTTAGAGGAGGTGTAGAATCAAAAAGCCCCTCTACCCTCGTGAACGAACGGACACAGGAGAGTGTACAAGAAAGTGAATACGTAATTAAGGTACGACATGGGCGGAGGGTATTGCGCAGTTATGAGCAGGAATGTAGGGACCTAATCGAGTTTATGGTCAGAAGTAATAGTCCCATTCTCTTTCTAGCCATTGAAATACAGTAGCCACTCGGCAGGAAATTGAAGCGACCTCTCGGGTCGGCCAAAAGGAAGTTAGAACGTATAGGTACATCGAGTGCACTAAGCAGGTGAGATAGTAATAATTAGCCCTTGAGCAACGTACAGAGCCGAACTTTAGAATTATTCTGCTTAGTTTGTGCCTTATTGAATTCTTTCAGAGTATCTGCATTAACTGAAGAGAAATCGAACAGAAAACAGTTCTAATCAGTAGAAGAACTGAACGCACTTATAAAGTTTGACTGAAGAGGTAATGAACTAAATGTTGCAAGTTTGGGGGATAAGTTGACCCTTTAGCAAGGAGATAGATGGCTGTATGTGTAATTTTTGGTCTGACCTATGTAATGATTTAGCAAGGATCTCGGTTTGATTAAGGTAATAATATGAGATCCATTCGACAATGACTATAGAAATGTGACTCATGATTTTCCAATGAATTAAAAATGTTATAGATAGAGGCACAGTGTATTTACAAATGGTGAAATTAGATTTGTTTTAGTGCATGTATACAATAATCGTGTAGAATCATTGTGGTTTTTGAATGGTGCTTAATTGGTTTTTAAAGATGTGCATAACAAAGCAAAACACAATAAAATATAAGGTTTTTTGTAGACTGAGTTTGCCATTGTAATTAGCATTTTTGTGTAATTTAAACAAACATTTCTCTATATATACTTGCTTTATACAGGGCATATAAACCAAGCTATACAGTAAGGAATACAGAGAGAAACGAACTAACTATTGTCTTGTTAAAGATGGAATAATAATCAAACCCATCGAAACGCGTCGACGCATCATTGTACATAATCCAAGGGAAAATTTGGACCTGCAGATACGAAAATGAGTGTATCCAGGCCAGGTTTCTAAACTGTCCCATACGATATGTTCCTTTGAAAGACAAAGTATACTGTCTAACCATTGTTCTCTTTTTATGTCATAGCATATTGTGTAAACTGATTGTAATTGGGGATTTTACATTTATTGTTTTTATGAATTGTTTTTATCAATTGTTTTGCATACAACTGTGATAGATAGGAAGTGTATTGAAATTTTAACATTGTAACCATTTTTTTAATAATAAAATATTTTTTTTAAAACTTCAGTGCTATTTAGCAATTGATTCAAATATTAGGTGGGATTTTCCTTGACGAATTGTATTTTTGTGCGCCTTGCGAGGTACGACCTAGTTGTGAGTTGAACCTTGTATTCTGTTCCTTTCATAACCCAAGGGAATATTTGTTTTACTAGACATGGTACAATCCCAAGTTTAGGCTCATTGCAGA
Organism: Calotriton arnoldi; assembly: GCA_963921515.1. Taxonomy (NCBI): domain Eukaryota; kingdom Metazoa; phylum Chordata; class Amphibia; order Caudata; family Salamandridae; genus Calotriton; species Calotriton arnoldi. Next base: position 501,666 of record CAWUFW010003935.1, read on the forward strand.
GAGTCTCTGCCAGCGTTGTTTGACCTGTCAACAGCAGAACCCAGGAAGAAGAACATTTGTTAGTTGGGGAAAAATAGGAAAGGCAGAAGGACCATTTACAAGACTGCAGCTTGATTTTATAGAATTGCCACCGTGCAATGGTCTGAAGTATGTTCTTGTCATTGTGTGTCTGTTTTCTCGTTGGGTGGAAGCTTATCCAACAAGAAAGAATGACAGTCTCACGGTTGCCAAACTGTTTTTAAGAGAACTCATCCCTAGGTTTGGATTTCCAGTCACTTTGGAATCAGATAGAGGACCTCATTTTAACAATGAGATAATTAGATTAATCTGTATAGCTTTCAAAATTGAGCAGAAACTACATTGTGCCTATCGACCAGAAGCATCAGGAGTGGTCGAGCAGCTGAATGGTACAATAAAATCAAGGTTAGGGAAGGTGTGTGCAGCCACTTCACTGAAATGGCCTGATGCTTTGCCCCTTGTCTTAATGAGCCTTAGAAGTATCCCTGACAGAAGAACAGGATTGAGTCCTCATGAGATTCTTATGGGAAGAGCAATGAGACAAGCATTTGTACCTGGAAACAAACTGATGACTATAACTGATGATCTAGTATTGGACTATTGTAAAGGATTAGCTGATCTGGTACGTTCTGTGTCTCACCAGGTTGGAGAAGATGCAACCACAGCACAACCGAATCAAGCTCATGATTTGTGTCCAGGAGACTGGGTTATGCTAAAGAAGCACACAAGAAAGTAGTGTCTTGAACCCAGGTGGAAAGGACCACTACAAATCATATTGGTCACAACAACAGCAGTGAAGGGTTTTGGTTTGCCAAATTGGATACATGCAAGCCATACCAAAAGAGTCCCAAATCCTCCTGAATGACAAGAGCAGCAACTGGTGGAACAAAGAAAGAACCAGAAGCTGAAAGTTGTGAAATCAAAGAAGTCAGAGAACCAGACTCTGAAGAACGTATCGATGATGAACAACCGAGTACAAGTCAAGAAGGGTGGGCACTGGATACTGGGTCTCAAGAGACTGCTGTAGTGGCCAAAGAAGAAGAGCAAGAATTTGAAAGACCAGAACGAATCGAAACAGAAAATCCAGATCAAGCTCAATCAGGAGAAGAAGAAAATGAGAGACTGATAAGTTCGGGACAAAGTCAGTTAACAAAAGAACCTGCTACAGGAAACTCAGATCAAAATCAATTAGAAGTAGAAAAGGAAGAATTAAAAGATCAAGAAGAAAATCAAACGACAGAAAGACAAAAATCAGAAACCCCAGAACAAGCTAAATTAAAAGAGAAAGAAAATAAAAGAACGTTAGAAATTGATGAAGAAGGTGAAAAGGCAGTTCAAAGAAAAATAATCAGAAAAGGTGATCATTGGCCAAGTGGAGTAAAAGGGCTGAGATATATATTAAAAAGAACAGGAAAAGGATTACAACAAGTAAACGAAATATCAAGTCAAACAGAAGAAGAAAGTCCAAGAAGAAAGTCGTTGCGAAAATCAACAAGAGAGAGAACTCCAAATAGAAAATACAAGGCTCCTGAATGGACTTATGTTATACTTGAGGACTTTGAGAATCTTGATTTGAATGAAGAACAAGAAAATGTTACTAATGAAAGAAGTGATGAAAAAAAATTGAGACCACCTTAAGAAAAAGACTGACACAAAAGGTGGAAATTTTACAAACAGGAAGAAAATAAAAGGACCTGATGAAGATAAGAAATTAGAAGATAAAGGGGAAAGTAAAAGATTAAAGGCTGCTGAAGTGTGGGATCACACAAAGATTTATATACGTCTTAGTTTAACATAAGTGAGGAAATAGAAGATAAGTTAAGAGATAGGTAAATTTAGAATACTAAACATGGCAGAAACAGAAGTGACTGAACATCCAAAATCTAGTTTAAAGCAAAGATGTGTTAAATGTTGTTTGTGCAGTATGTTGTCACTAATGTTAATATGGTTGTTGCTAACAGTTGTGATACCTATTTTAATGGTAAATAACGATAAAAATAATACTAATACAAGTAATCAAGTGAATACAGGCACTAAAGGAATGACTGCTACTAATTTAGAACAAATAGATGAGACTATATATCAACATGACAGATCAAATAGTGATTCGTCATTAAATGTATTTACTAAACTTCTTTTTGAATATGTTGATACAATGGATGTAAGTGACTGTTATGTTTGCATGAAACTACCTTCGTCTGTCTCAGAAGGGGTGACTTATCATCATCTCCCTTTAACATATGGTGTGTCATGTAGTGTTGTGTCCAGTCTGTTCTATAAAACAGGCAAACTGCAGTATTATTACTCTAATATGGATTTAGTATTCCCAGAGATTCCTATTAGAAGAAACCTAAACCCAGTACTTAGTGCTAAAGATGCAGAATTTATGGGTGAGTTTTTCCTAAAAAACAAACCCAATAGACATAACATATGCGCATAAAAACAATTTAACATGTATGTTACGAGAGGAAGAAAAAGATTTCCTAAATTTAGTAGAGGAAAGAAGATAGGATTTTCAAAAGAAGGCTGTTGAACAGAAGTCACATGTACCTCCATGGGCTAATAAGGGACTATAAGAAAGGCGAGACTCATGCTGCAATGTCCCTAGACTTGTCAAAGTTGGAAAAATTCTGTCTACATAGACTAAAAACAGACTATAACAACATTTTCATTGGTTCTAGTGATTGTGAACATACCTTCCTAATCATGGGGGGATGGAGACTAAAAGGTGGAACGGATCCCGTTTTTCCAGGAATATATTATGTGTGTGGTAAAAATGCCTACTATAGGTTGCCAACACAGTGGTATGGAAGTTGCTATCTTGGGATAGTATTTCCAAAGGTATACCACATTACTAAGAACAATGAAATGAATGTAATAAGTCAAGGACTAAAACGAACTAAAAGAACAAGTTTCTCAGAAATAGTAGGTGATATATTTGGTGCACTGATACCGTCAGTTGGAGTCATACTGAATTCACATAAGATACGCAAATTGTCAACAGTAGTTGATCGTCTTTCGACAGATACTGCTGGGGGATTCTTAATGATTAATACTGAAATGGTTGCAATTAGATCTATGGTTTTGCAGAATCGACTTGCTCTTGATATATTATTGGCAAAAGAGGGAGGAGTCTGTGGCATGTTGAAAGTCCAACATTGCTGTACATATATCCCAGATAAGAGTAAAAACATTGAGTGATATATTAAAAACATTACAAAGATTCATGACGATTTGACCCAACTGGAAGTTGACGGTGTATGGGAAAGACTTAGAAAAAGTATTTCCAATATAGGTAATTGGTTTTCTATTTTAGGTAGTAGTCTATTAGGAAAAATCCTAATACCCGTAATTTCTTTAACAATAGTAGCTCTGCTGATGATAATGACATACAGATGTTGCAAGAATAAAACAAAACCAAGAATGATAGCAGAAATAAAGAATAAAAGAATGGGAAGAAAGAGAAACAGAGAAGAGATAGTTGGAAGAGATGAATGGAAGTCTATATGATAAAATGAAAGGAGTAGGTATGAAAAGGAGAATAGAAGAATTAGAAGAGAGAAAGGAAGACACTAAAGGTCTAAATGAATAAAAGTTGGCACTTGGTAATGATGGGTATTTTATGATGGCTCAAAAATGCCATCAGAGGGGGATTGATGGAGCAAGGACTCGAGAAAATGAGACTTGCTCGATGAAATCTTCCATTAACTCTTACTAAGTATTAATTTATAGATAAGGCGAAACTAACATGCACCCAACACAGAAACATGGGGAGAAAAGCTTACCCATGTTTGAATTAATGAGCAATAAAACGCAGCACGATTAAAACCCGCTTTAACTTGCTAAAAAGCTCTGCGCATGTGCGAACCCGAATGACGCATAGAATAACGTGACTAACTTGCTTTGAGAGGGAAAAACCCTCACGCATGCGCAAGAAGAATTGAGATGCAGTCTTGAGGTACCGCATGCTCAGCATATGCTTGCTTGATTAAAAGGAAAGCTGCTGCTATTAACGCTTTTGCACAAGAGTAATAAAAATCACATGGGATAGAGTAGAAGTGGGTGGTGAACAGTGAGAATTACATGTTCAAGAAAATAATATTTGTTTAGTGAATATTTGGGCCTGCTGGGCCTTGACTAAAAAAGAAGATGGCGAAAGCCGTGCATGAGCAGTGAGACCATGAGATGACCGATGACACAGAAGGAGCTGAACGCTTGCCAAACCCCAAGGACAAAAAAGGATGGGAAAAGAAGAAGATGTAGCAGCAAACTGTGAAGCTTGTATTAAGTGAATTATGGCATTTGCAACAAATTATGCATGTTTCAAATAAAATTATGAATGAGAAGAAGGGGCAGGATTAACAGACAATAGGTTTTACTAATAAAATGAATACGTCAGCCTGGGATGATGAAGACACCCCTAACCCCGTCCAATCATATTCAGTAGTTTAGTGAAGTTGCGACACTTGAGGGTGGGACATGAAGAAATAAAGTATATAACTAGAGTGATTTGAATAGAGTGGTAGGTGCTGCTGCTGATATTGACAATGACGATGATATGATGCCGACAACGCTGCTGGGAGCCGAGCAAGAGAGAGAGAGAGAAGGCGAGTGTAGACTCAGAAGACCCAGACTATTGCCTGATTAGAATTGAAGATTGCGGAAGAATATCGAGGAGGGAGAGAGAGTGAAAGAGAGGGAATCGCCCTGGTGCATCGGGTTGTAGAGAAGTCTAGTAAGTATCAAACCTGTCCTGATCCTATCCTTTAATCTTTGTCTCCTGATCCTAAGTCAGGGGACCTCCACCAGCCCTTTGGCCAGAGAGTTGGTTTTCCTCATTAGGTAAATGTCATTTCTATTTAGTATTTGCATATTTCGTTGCAAATGTATTTAATGTACCTTATGTCTCTTCATCTATCCACTCTTATGCATTGATGTTTGTTGAGAGCTTGTGAAATTGAATGTATTTTGCATCATGATTGCTCTCTCTCCCATTTGATAAAATGGAGTTTTGCACTGTGTATTTACAATTGATTTAGCGTTCAAACTAATGACTGAAATTTTAGATAAACACATCATAATTATCATATTCAGAGTCTGTGGTTATTTCTTTACGAAGTTTAGTCAAGAAGTTGTTAATATCACCATCAACTAACTCAACTAATGGTCCATCGACCAGAGGAAGAGTGTTGGTTCGTGAAGATTAGTTAGTCATGATATTCTAATTGATTTATTATTACAGGGAAATAACTAATCAGGATTGTGGAATTATTGGAAATCAAAACCCTTCCAGCGGGAAACTGGCTAAGGAAAATATATATAAAGGTATTTGGATAAAGGTATATGGGCCCATTGAAAAAGTTCAGTTTTGGTGTGGAAGATATCCAACCTTGGCCACTTCGCGCTGGATCAAAGCCATACCTGAATTTAACCCTATTGAGGCCGAAAGTATTTATGGGGGAACTCTGAGAACACAAGATTACCAAGATTTACCAAACACTTGTGACTAATAGCCCCACTCCACTTAACAAAACACGAGATGCCTGGCAGGAAGATCTGGGTCCCCTAGATGACGGTGACTGGGCCGAGGCACTTGAGTCCCCATGCGGCGCGGCCATTGCGGCACGTTTACGGCTCATATAATTCAAATACCTTCATAGGGTTTACTTTACTAGATACAGGCTCTGGCGTGCAGGGCTAATTGATTCTCCTCTCTGCTTGTGCTATAGAGCCACAAATGGTACTCTCCTACATACTGTGTGGCAGTGTACAGCACTCTCGAAGTTCTGGCGGGGTGTAATTACATGTATGTCAGAAGTGTTGGGGTGGGACATCCCATATTCACCATGTTTGGCCATGCTCCATGTTACAGATGGTATCGGGGGCAACATATACAAGCGCAACTTATTACTCCTAGGCCTTACACTGGCGAAACGTGATATAGCAAAGGCATGGAAAGACACATCCCCACTACTATTTGGGGTATGGAAGAATTGACTTGATTTTTGCATGGGGCTGGAATTATCAGTGTTTAAGGCAAGAGGGTGCCCCCAGAAACACCCCAAGATTTGGAAGAGGTGGGCAGAATATCGGGGACTGTATCAGGAGCCCATTCCAGCTATATCTGCAAGCTTAAACTGGATAAAATGACAGATGATGTGGGATAAACACGGTTGTAAATATATAGCTGTTCGATCTGGGTGGCTGAGAATTGCATGTATTAGATTTTGTACTGGGTGTATGGCACTACTGTTTATCGTGGGGTAATATCTTTGACATCATTAGATTTTCAATTGTGTTTTATTGAAACCAAAAAAGTCAACATCATTATTTCTACTATGTATATTGAGCTTCTGGAAAACCTGGTTGCCCCAGGATTGATACGGCTGTTGACAATAAAATTTGTTGTGAAAAAAATTGTTGTTTATTATGTTTTTTTTTTGCTGGTTTCCTTCCTGACATTCGGTATTAGGATTTTAATCCGTACTCTGGCTTTCTTCATCGGGCAGCTAAGCCTGCCACAGTGAAAAATTAGTTTTTGGGTGCTCTTCACTATAAGAATATGTTAACATTAGATTTCCAGGTCCACATGTCCTACTTTTAAACACCATGCACACTGCCTTGTGGGCTACAAGGCCTACAGAGGGGTGACTTATTCATATTTAAAAGGTAGGTTTTGACCTATGAAAAGGGCTTATTTTGACAGGTCGAATTGCAGTGTTTACACTGCTACAGTTAGGCTACACAGGTTAGGCCTTAAGCCATGCTTGCACTGCCACTGTAGCGGATGGCACAATAGATGCTGCAGTACACTGGTGGCATTTAACTTCCAGGCCATGGATACATTTTGTACAATTTTCTAGGGACTTGTAATCAAGTTAATTATGCCAATTAGGAACATGCCAATTCAACCATGTTTAAAGGTGGAGCACAGGCACTTTACTACTGGTTAATAGGGCTGAAGAGCTATAAAGCCAGCAAAAATATAGGTTCCAGCAAAAGGTGAAAAGTCTGGGGTGATGATGCAGAAAAGGCAGATTTGCTACAGACAGCAACAGCGGGAGCTCAATCAATGTGATGGTCAAGCAGCTGTTTGATGCATTTGTCTGCACTGCAGCCCACCAAGATAAAAGTACGTACACATGGACACCCACAATCCTGCAGTTGGCAGGCATGTTTATGACTGACATTAAGCACAAAGGCAGTCACCTGAGCAAAGGTATATGTGACCCAAGGAGACTAAGGGATGCTATTGAGTTGACTGGCGGCTGAAGGACTACAACTTGTCCAATTTGTATTTCAAGTGCATTCCACAGAGCTTGAAGGACTGCTGGAAGAGTTCCAAAGTTTATTTGATGGTATAAGATGTTTAAAAAGGGAGGCAAGTACAGCTCCCACCGACACAGGCACATTGCATTTCATCTCAGGAAGAGCTGGGAAAGCTGGAAAAGGTAGAAATCATTGAGGCTGTGGAAGGGCTCACTCTGTTGGTATCACCTACAGTAGTGATGTATAACCCAAAGCAGCCTGGTGAGAATGTCTATGGGCATGAAGCTTCCAAATATGGCCATCAAGAGAGAGAGACATATCACTCCAATGGATGATGACATAGTAGGAGGGTTGAAGAAAATGGATGTAAGATTAGGTTACCACTATATTCTATTGGCTCAAGAATCCCAGTACATCACCACCTTTTTTAAGCACCTAGGGATTCGGAGATATATACAGTTGAATTTTGAAATTTCAAGCACGGCTGATGCATTCCTGAATGTTGTCAGAGAAGTCTTCTCAGGGCTCCGTGGAGCCATTAGTGTGGATGATGACATTCTGGTATATAGTTCATCTCTGAAAGAACACTACAAAATGATAAGGATGGTGCTGCGGAGACTCCAGAAGACAAGGACAAGTGTGAGTTCCCGCGATCCTCAATCAGCTTCTTTGTATACAGGTTCTCTGCAGAAAGAGTTGCCCCGACCCTGACAAAGTGAGAGACATCAAAGCGGCCATCCCTGCTTCCTCAGTCACTGAGGTGAGGAGTCTCTTAGGGATGTTAGATTTCTGTGGGCGTTTTTTTTTTCGGAATCTGACATCCCTCACTGTTCCCCTCCAAGAAATGACCACGTTGTCTATGTTATGAACCTGGGAGACTGCCTTGGGGGAGCCTTTCCAGAAAACCAGAGAAGCTCTGTCGGCGGAAACCACCCTGATGTATTTTGAATGTAAGAAGGACACAGAACTGTCAGTGAAGGCCAGTCCATTAGGGCTTGGAGCAGTGTTGTCCCAGTGACAAGCCTGTGACAAGTGGGCTCTAGTAGTCTACCTCATGTGGATCCTCACGCCAACTGAACAATATTCACAGATCGAGAGAGAAGCTATAGCCACTTATTAGGGCAGTTTGGCTACTATGTGTATAGTCACCACTACACAGTTCACATGGACCACAAATCCTGTCTAACACTGTTCAAGGGCTCAGCCTCCAAACCTCCGCCTAGGACTGAGAAGTGGGTGCTGCAACTGCAGCAGTATTCATTTGACATGGTGTACAAACCGGGAGCTCAGAACCCTGCAGACCTAGCTATCTCTTCATCCCCATTCTGCAACACCAGGAGAAGAGAGTTTAGCTTAGGACATGACGAAGTACATGCAGCTGGTCGTAGAGCGATCACGACTGCTGCCCATTGCTCTCCCTGATATTGTGAATGCCACTGCCAAAGATGAGTGTCTGCAGTTGGCGCAAGACACTGTACAAACTGGGAATTTGCCCTCGGTCAAGCACAGTCTGTCCTTCAGAATTATGGAGGCTCAGCAAATTTTACTGTCCCTTAATAAAATGAGGCAGGAGCTGGGAGAAAGGCTGTCTTCTGTGAGGTCATAAATTGGTGTTTCCCCAAGTGACACGGTCTCCCACCCAATCCTCATCCGCTGCCTGCACAAGAGCGACATCCAAGATCTCACACTCTAATGGATCTGCTTCTTCTAGACAGGTAGAACCCTTGCAGTCAACCTTGCCCTTTAATCATCGGAAACCTGCAAACTCATCTGTGTAGTATCCCTCAGCCCCCACCCTTTTCAATGTGTACATGATCCCACTAGCCAAGGTTATCCTTGCCCACGACATCAACATCCTCAGCTATGCCGACAACATGCAACTCATACTACCCTTTCGTACAAGACCACCAACATGCAGAACAAGTTCATCGGATGTATATACAAAGTTGCTAACTGGAGGAAATCCAACTGTCTCAAGCTAATGACCGACAAGACAGAAGTAGTGATTATCGTTCCAAACACCTCACCATGGGACTACACCTCTTGGCTGGCCAACCTCGGACCAACACCCAACCCCAACACTCATGACAGGAACCTTGGGATCATTCTTCACAACAAACTGGACATGACCACACAAGTCAACGCTGTCACAGCATCCTACTTCCTCACACTGAAGATGTTGCAGAAAATCTTAAGTGGCTCCGGAGCAACCGCTGAAAAACTAACACCCATGTCACCAGCAAGCTGGACTGCAGGAGCACACATTACTCAGGAATCAGCAAGCAACTCCCAAGAAGACTCCAGACCATCTAGAATGCAGCAGCCAGACTCACCCTTAACCTCCCAATCTGAACCCACATCGCACCTCACGGAGCTCCACTGGCTCTTGATCTACAAATGCGCACAGTTCAAACTCCTCAGGCACACCTTTAAAACCCCACAAAACATCGACCCCACCTACATAAACAGCTGCATCTCCTTCTACACTCCTTCTAGACACCTCTGCTCAGCTGGTCTCCTACTCGTACTTATCCTTCGCATACATAGACCCAGATCCGGTGACTGGACCTTCTCCTACGTTGTTCCTAAAGTTTGAAATGTCCTCCCACTCCACATCAGAGCCTCCTCTTCCCTTCTTGAGTTCTGCAAGAAGCTGAAGGCCTGGCTTTTTGGATAACCATTCCAGCTGTCTGTGTGGCTAGTCTCTCACTTGCTTTGCGCCTAGATACCCTCCTGGATAATAGCACGCTCTACAGATCTGCATAATGTAACAAATGCTGGTGCTGTGAGTAATTCAACTAGCAAATGGAGGTCATCAGGGGATGGTCAAAACCAAGAATGGGTTGTGCAATAGGGAATGGCTCCTTTACTGGATAAGGGAATGGAGTGAATAATCAGAGGTTGTCCCATTGTGTCAGGCATTTGGGGCTCCGGATTCTCCAGCTCCGGTGATCATGGAGGATATTCCTCAAAGACCTTGGGTATGAGCTAGCACCGAATTTGGGAGTCTCCTGGATGGGCGGTACATGCTTGTGGTTACAGATTATTTTTCTAAGTAACTGGAAGTTGAGGTGGTCACCAGCTCTGCAGCAGAGGAAGCTATTCCCAAGTTGGAGAAAATCCCGGCCAACCATGGTGTAATGCAGGAGCTGAGAACAGACAATGGACCTCCTTTTTCAAGGTCATGAAGTGGCAGAATATCTGCGATCCTTAAGCATTTGCAGGTCATACCCATGTGGCCACAGGCAAATGGGGAGGTGGAACGGTTCATGAGGATGATGACTAAGGCTATCCGAATTGCTCATGCCTAACATCATCATCATCATCTAGAGTACTCATTATATTTGTTCATGTGTGAGCATAGACAATACTCATACGCTACTACTTGCCAGGGTCCTAGTCATCTATGCATAGGCCATTTGGTTAGAGGGGCTGTTTCGCACCTCAGCTGGTCCACAAAATAAGCTGGATGGTGAAGCTATGAGAAAAAGAAGGAATAAACGCAATGACGCAGTGAGTTGCCGTCAATGAGCAAAAATGGTCTGTCTGAAGATTTGGGGCTTGGTGCTAGTGCAAGATGGCAAACCTGGAAGCAAGTTCCTCCTTCCTTCTAAACCTGATCTGTGGGAAGTGGTCAAGGACAAGGCATCACGGTGACTGCCAGACGGGTTCATCAGAGGGTTACCCGCAATGTATTTTTGTTTAAAATATTTGTGGGGATCCAAAGCAATGTAATCAACACCGAATGTTCTCAAGTTGGAGATGAAGGTCCAACTAATCACAATGGCAAATACTAAACTCCTGTTCGGTCTCTGAGGTGTATCTGAGGTGACAGAGGTGGTTCTAGGGACCAGTGGGGCTGGGAATGCTCAGTCAGGGGGAATAATACCGGTTTCAAATGAAAGAGAGCTCACCCTAGGGCATCTACTAAGTATCAGGACTAAGCAAAATAATGAACAGGGGTGATGTTCTTAAGCTAGAAGTTTGGTAGCAGGTTGATGTGTGTTGTCTGTTTTTATGTTTTGGGAAGAATGAAGAGTTCTTGTTTTGTAATGGAATGTAGTGTGTGTCCTGAGGTCCCCCGGGCTGGGCCATGACGTAAGCTGGAGGTATAAGTAGGTGGGATCATGTGTGGATTGGCTAATAAAAATGAAAATAATTTAATCAAACTGGTGTCCTTGCCCGCTGTTCTTGCAACGCTGGGGCTCACTGCGCGACATCATAATATTCTTCTCAAAGCAAGCACATAGACTTAGGTAAACCGAGAAGTTCTGTCCCCTTTTACTTCTCTCAGACAAGAATGGGAAAGGACAGTGGCCTGTTCATCAGTCTCTATTAGTAGTTCCTTCGTTGCCGGGCTCAAGTCCGGAAACCTTAAGATTGGAAAACATCTGTCTTTTTGATGGATATTGACGTTAGTACTGCCTTTGTCATCCCGTGCTTCGAAACACTGCCAAAATTGTACCTTCACCATGGCCTCCACCAGTTGCACTTTTAGTAAGTAGTCTGACAAATCTGTACAGGTACAGAAGTTGACCAGTCATTTTAGAAACTACTTCCTTGTTGATAAAGGATCCAGCTTAAGGTGAAAGGACAACTGCATCTTCTGTTACCAGCCAGCCCTATATCTTACATTAAGGTATCTTTGTAGGCTCTCCAAACATTCTACTTTCAGTGCTGCGAAAAGCAATGAATGGTCTGGTTTGTCTATCTGAGCCTCAAAATCTTTGTCCACACAACAAACAAGGCAAAGTAACAGCAAAGGAGCAAAGCCAAAAATAATCAAAACTCTTTGTCAAATATCTGCCACTCTGCCAGTCCATATGGTGTGTGACGCTAAATCTCATACTAGATGTGATGGGGCACGACATTAAAGCATCCTGTGGGGATGCTGTCCTGGTTCTTCCACATGGGGTGCCACACTAAAGCTCAAGCCAGATGTGGTGGTCCAACACATCAAGCCTCTCGTAGGGATCCTGTCTCAAGGCAGCTCTCCTCATCCTCTCTCTGCCACCTTGTCACTTCTCCTGATTTGAAAAGATCAATGCACTCTCTCAAGCAGGTGAGTCACAGTCTAAGGCGCGGAGTGGCCTTGAAATGGATGACACCATCTTACCTTGCTGTGCATTGGGATACATGGTCACCTTATTTGCGTGCCTGGCCTGCCTCCCACACCTCCATCCCACAAAGCTGAAATAGAAAGGAGCCTCCTGAATCACTTCCCATGAGTGGGGCTTGGGCAGCTTCAACAGGGCATAGACTAGAGGGATTAGACAAGCTGGAGATCTCGTAGAGCGCAGGAAAGAGTTGTCGTCCTCTGCACAACCGTATTAATACATAACATTACATGCTACTTAAAATGACTGTGGCCGGAAATCTGATTACTTGGATGAAGGCCTATGACAAATTACAACCCAATGGGTGATACATATCAGCATTATTTCATAGTAGGTGCCTAAACTGAGGCAGATTAAATAGTGTAGGCAGACTGTTGTTTCTGGCCCTTCAGCTGCTTAGCCACACCTCACAGACACTTTACAAAAACACCAAGCTAACTATCCTTTTACTTATTGTAAGCAAAGTGGGAGGCATGGGAAGGGGAGTACAAGGACGCAGACTTTGTAAGTAACAAGGTGCTTTATTCCGCACGAAGATGACAGGATGAGTACAGTACATCCATCGCCATCAAGGCACATCATCTGACTCAACTGCCGCTATTCCCACGTTCCATTCCCTTGACAACCCCAGAGTTCCACAGCATGTAGGACCCAACACATCCTCCCCTTTACATATTAAGATGAATACAACACAATAATGCATTAGTAACGCACAGAATGAGTACAACACATACACCTTATATAAATCTAAAACTGAAACAGTGGATGAAAAGAAAAGAAAACATGGAGAACACATTTACAATGCATTGCAGGTATATATATACATATGTACATTTGATATGCATAACAACCTAACAATTAAGGCACAAAATCACGCAGCTTGGAAGGAGGTTTCCTTTCCCTGGTGGAAACTCTCCTCTTCCCCCAGTCAACCATGTCATCTTCCCCACTTCCAGCACTCGAATCAACACTGCTCTTGCCAACATCATGTGCAATGGCAATTTTGTCTTTATTCCACCACTTCCCATTTTGCAATCTGACCACATTCTTCCTCACATCCACAACGATTTGTGGGGAGGAAAACTTGGAATCCTTCCTGGCAATGATCCTGGGTATTTTGACTCTGACAAAGTCACCAACAACTAACCTTGGACTCTCTCCCTCAAACAGCCACATATCAGTCTTGAGCTAGCTGTCTTTTCTTATCCAAATCTTCCAATTTCTGCTTGGAAATGGGGACTTGCCCCATCCAATGTCTTGTCATCTTGGACGCTGGCAGCCTGCCCCTTAATAATGCAAAGGGAGATAGATCTGTGTCCGCATTGGGGGTAGTGCGGACAGCCCACAACAACTTCCGCAACTCTTCCTTACAATTCAACCCACTGGACCTGGCTAACTGTATGTTGTCTTTGATGACCCTGTTAAAACGTTCTACGAGGCCATTGCTTCTTGGGTGGTATAGAGAGGTCTTGGTGTGCTTAATACCCCAAAAACTTAAGAAATCAGAAAATTGGGTAGAAGTGAATTGACAACCATTATCTGATAAAATGTCATCAGGAATGCCTTCCCTAAGAAAAATGTATTCTACAAATTCGATGATCTTGGAAGTATTGGGAAATTGGACAAACTTAATTTCCAGCCAACGGTTATGAAAATCCACAACAACAATACAATTTTCCAACATGCCTCCAGAAATAACCATGGGATCAATGATGTCAATGGCTAATTTCCCCCATGACTTATTGGGTACCTCAATTGCTTCCACAGGACTGGGAACAGTAACTTGACACTTGTCACTGCTGGCACAACTGACACAATCTCTGACGAAATGCTCAACACTCCTGTCCAACCCTGGCCACCAGAAACATTCCCTAATCCTTCTTTTCATAGCACTCATGCCGATGTGCCCTTCATGGGCCAAAACCAGGATTCTGTTCCTCAAACCCTCAGGAACGACTACGGCATTGGACCGGTATAGGAGTTTGTTAATGTTGGACAACTCCTCAAAAACATGTTTGTAGGTATCACTCTTCACCCCATCAGACTTTCACTGAGACCACCCTTGCCGTATTCCATCCTTCACCTCAGTAATCTGTTCATCTGAATCACAAGCAGTGAGCCACTCACTTTCTAATATAGCACCATCACACAACTGTTCGACAGCACACACAAGATCAGTGTCCATGTCCTGTGGTGTTTCCCCCTTATCAAGCACATTGCGACTGGGAAGACGAGACATGCAATCTGCCAACACATTTTTGGCACCAGGAACAGAAGTTTATATTGTCATTTGTCAATCCTGGTTGTGGCTCGTTCCATGCCTTTAGTAGTAAATAAATGCACAAAGGGCTTGTGATCAACTCGAACAGTGAAATGAGAGCCCCACAAGTACATTTTAAAATGGACAATACCCCACCAACATGCTAAGGCTTCTCTCTCGATCACCGAATAGGATGACTCAGCACCTTTCAAACTCCTTGAAGCAAAAGCTACCACCTCATCTTTGCCCTCCCTGCGTTGCATGAGGACGGCACCTAGTCCCATCTGGCTGCCGTCCGTCATGATAATAGTTTCATCACATGTATTGAAGGGTTTCAAGGGTATGGCATGTACTAATTCCTTTTTGATGAGCTTAAATTCCTGATCACACAGATTACACCACACAAATGTTACATTTTTTTTCAGTAAATTCCTCATGTCATAAGTTTTCTCAGCACACTTCGGAATAAATCTTGAATACAACTCTATCAGACCTAAGAAAAATCTTAACTGGTCCTTGTTTTTCGGAGGATCAAAATCATCAATGGCCTTGACTAAGTTAAACTTGGGTTCTACACCCTTGGCAGATAACCTATAACCTAAGTAATCGATGCTAGGGGAACTGAACTTACATTTCTCCACACTGAGAGTTACACCTCTTGCTTTTAAAATGGATAAGACCTGACGCATTCTAACATCATGCTGGTCCTGATCTTTAACAAACACTAGAACATCGTCTTGGAATGCTACAACCCCCTTGATGTCCTTTAACATGCCTTCTACGATCCGTTGAAATAGTGCGGATGCCGAAGCTAACCCAAAAGGCATGCGCTTGAATTGAAATAAACCTTCCGGGGTTATAATGGATGTTAAATGTCTACAGTCAGGATGAAGGTTGATTTGATGGTACGCTGAAGTCATATCCACCATAACTGAAAATTTTACCTCCCTCCAATGTGGAAAGCATTTCAGTGATGTTAGGAAGTGGATGGCGATCGATTCAAATTTGCCGGTCGCCACTTCAAGGGCGCAGACTCTGTAAGTAACAAGGTCCTTTATTCTGCACGAAGATGATAGGACGAGTAAAGTACATCCATCTCCATCAAGGTACATCCCCCGACTCAACTGCCGCTATTCCCACGTTCCATTCCCTTGACAACCCCAGAGTTCCACAGCATGCAGGACCCAACAGGGAGCTGGATGACGGCGAGAGGCAATGATGGCCCTTGGAGAACTAGCGATATCTGCCAAGTTCCGCTTGATCCAGGGTAATTACCTGCATGCTACCTATTATGCAGATGAAGCCCACCATATGCCTACCGTGATGCCTACCATATGCTGATGAAGCTTTTGCAGACAGCCAAGTGACGGATTCCTACTTACCCAAGATGTGGTGAGGGGGGCGCTCATTTTTTTCATATAGTGTGCTCATGTCCTTTAATAAAGTCAAATTGGGAAGCTGTTTTCCAAGCCCTAGCACAGGTACTGGAAAGCTCTATAGACTGCTCGGCATGGCTTGTACTCCTGTGCCTACTAGAGGATCTGAGAGGTAACGGGGGGAGCAGACATTGGTCAGAATGGGGATGTAAATCTTAAAAAGAGACATTGCCTGAAGGTGAAATTCGGTCACCCTACCGTCAATTGCTCCCTGGCGCAAGGGAATGGACTGGTGCACCTAGATAGAAAAACACGTCTTTATGGCACGGGGCTCTCCATATAAACATATGAGAATCAGGGGCAAATGGTGGGACTTGGATGGATGGACATGAAGGGGAATCTACGGTTGTGGTCGCTAGCCCAACAAGCAGGTGCGCAACGCCCAAAGGGCTGAAGGGGCCTCAGCCCCCCCGTCGGGTGTCTCAGCCCGGGCTTATGCTCAGCCCGGGCTGATTCAGGTTTCAGGACACATACATTCACAGCTGGAGCTGCTGTGGACTGGCTGGGCGGTGGATGGCGCCAGGGCTTTAAGTGGGATGAAAAAGATGGGGGGGGTCTCTCAGAGGGGCATGGCCAATGTAATTACGGGCGTGGCTTAAAACACGTTAGCTAAAAGTCTGTGCTTAGCATAGCGTGCCGCCTGACTTGTATTTTGCTGTTTCTGTCATTGCATCCAGATATATGATAAAACAAGTAACATCATACCTACAACAAGTCAGGACTATTGACTTTGTCAATGGTTGTTAGTTGCATAAGATAAATAAGGAGCAACTATGGCTTGTATATTATTGAAAAAGCTTCCTCTTAAAGCCCTGGTGACACCACGACAATGTTGCTGCTCCTGAGTTTCCAAAAGAGAAGGGAAATCCAGAGAGAAAATTACTCTCGTTAAAGGATTTCCCTTCCCCTAAAACGCTCACCTGGCATTACATCATACCATAACTTCTCCACTAGTGAGAAGTGAGCAGTGTGAGCACGCGCACATCGATGTGCTGCTGTCACTGCGGTCCGGAAATAAACGGACCGCCTGTGCCAGGGCACAAAACAGAGCCCGATAGAGACCCATTTCGAGGCCTCCTTTAAAAAACTGCCTGGGCTCAGCACTGGTGAGACCCGGCCCACTTAAAGCCCTGGATGGCACCTTATCTCAGTCTCATCTGTGAATTTTCACAGGTCTTTAACCCTTTTGGTGCTCATGACGGAATGGTTCAGTCATGAGTACCAGTGCTCCTGACGGAACCATTCCGTCATGAGTACGGGGGCACTAAATCCCTCTGCTGCAGACAGCAGAGGGATTTCCTTTTTTTTTTTTTTGGCCTCGGAGGTGGGTAAGAGCTTCCCCAACCGACTGAGGCCGTTTTTTTACTTCCAATGCAACGCCGACCGCGCGCATGGCGCGCTGACATAATTGCACTGAAAATGAAACTGAAACTTTGTTTCAGTTTCATTGTTTCGGTGCTCGTGGGGCTATCTCAGTGCCCGAGCACCGAAACACTTGGGAGAGGTATTGTTCCCTAGTGGATCCCTGCTTGGGGATCGCCCCAGGAGGGCGATCCCCAAGCAGGGATCCACCCACTAGCCACCAGGGAGGGGGGAGCGGCCCCTTGGGCAAGGGCCTTTGCTCCCCCCATTAAAATTTGTCACAGCCAGTCTTTCTGTCCCCCCTGGGGGCAGTAGCCCCCAATCTGCCCCTCCGGGCGGCAGAAAGCACCCTAGACATCAGGGATTTTTTTTATATACGTAGGGGTGGGGGCTGCCCAGAATGGGCATGCCAATGCCCCCACCCCCGAAAAAATGCTACAGTCTTTCTGCCCCCCCCTGGGAGGCAGATGGGGCAATAGCCCTTCATCTGCCCCAAGTGGGGGCAGAAAGCCCACTAGGCACCAGGGATTTTCTTTCTCCAAAGTTCGGGGTGGGGACTGCCCAGAATGGGCATGCTAATGCCCCCACCCCCCAAAAAAATGCCACAGTATTTCTGCCCCCCACAGGAAGCAGATGGGGGCAGTAGCCCCTGATCTTCCCCCCAGGGGAAAGGGCGGGGGCAGAAAGCTCACTAGGCACTAGGGATTTTTTTTTTTATACGTAGGGGTGGGGGCTGCCCAGAATGGGCATGCCAATGCCCCCACCCTAAAAAAAATGCCACAGTCTTTCTGCCCCCTCGGGAGGCAGATGGGGGCAATAGCCCCTTATCTGCCCCCTCGGGGGGGGACAGAAAGCCCACTAGGCACAAGGGATACATTTGTTTCAAAATTCAGTGGTGGGGGCTGCCCAGAATGGGCATACCAATGCCTCCACCCCCCAAAAAAGATACCACAGTCTTTCTGCCCCTCCCAGGAGGCAGATGGGGGCACTAGCCACTGATCTGCCCCCCCAGGGGGGCAGAGAGCCCACTAGGTGCCAGCGATTATGCTGGAGTTTTATATGTAGGGGCGGGGGCTGCCCAGAATGGGCATCCCAATGCCCCCACCCCCCCTCCCCCAAAAAATAGCCACAGTCTTTCTGCCCCCCACCCCCTTGTGGGCATATGGGGGCAATAGCCCCCGATTTCCACCTCCCAAGGGCGGCAGAAAGCCCACTGGGCACTGACTTTTTTTTTCACAATATGCCTAGCCGTGGATTTTGGGTCCTAGCGCAGCCGGCACCTAGGGAAACATAGCAAACCTGTATATTTTTGAAAACTAGACACCAAGGGGAATCCAGGATGGGGTGACTTGTGTGCCTCTCACCAGGTTCTGTTACCCAGAATCCCTTGCAAATGTCAAATTTAGTTAAAAAAACAAATTTTTCTCACATTTCTGTGATGGAAAGTTCTGTAATCTAACGGGAGCAACAAACTTCCACCAACTAAGCATTCCCCCAAGACTTCCGATAAAAATGGTACCACACATGTGTGGGTTGGCCTAGTGCCAGCAACAGGAAACGGCCCAAAACGCAACGTGGACACACCACATTTTTACAGTGAAAATGGACCCTTTTTTTGCAAAGTGCCTAGCTGTAGATTTTGAACCCTAACTCTGCCGGCACCTAGGGAAACCTAGCAAACCTATACAAATTTGAAAACTAGACACTCAGGGGAATCCAGGATGGGTTGACTTGTGTGGCTCTCACCAGGTTCTGTTACCCAGAACCCATGCAAACCTCAAACTTTGTAAAAAAAAAAAAAAACAATTTCCCCACATTTTTGTGATGGAAAGTTCTGGAATCTGCGTGGGTCCACAAACTTCTACCCACCTCGCATTCTCCAAAGTCTCCCGGTAAAAATGGTACCTCACTCGTGTGGGTGGGTCAAGTACCCGCGACAGGCAAAGGCCCAAAACGTATTGTGGGGACATCAAAATTACCTATCATAAAACAACCTGGTTTTGCAAGCGGGGGGCACCTGGGTTTTTGTCCCCTGGCTCAGCGGCCATCCAGGGAAACCTACCAAACCCACACATTTCTGAAAACTAGACACCCTGGGGAGTCCAGTGAAGTATGTCTTGCGTGGATCCCCAAAGTTCCCCTACCCAGAATCCCCTGCAAACCTCAAATTTAGCTGAAAAAATAATAATCACATTTTCCTCACTTTTCTGTGTGGGAAAGTTGTGGGATCATCGGGCTGACACAAATTTCCTACCACCTAGCGTTCCCCCAGGTCTCCCGATTCAATTGGTACCTCACTTGTGTGGGTAGACATAGTGACTGCAACAGGAAATGGCCCAAATCGTACTGTGGAGACTTCAAAATTACCTAACATGAAACGACCTGGTTTTACAGGTGGGGGGGGGGGGGCCTGGTTTTTTGGCCTTAGGCTCGCAGCCATCTAAGGAAACCGATCAAACCCACACATTTCTGAAAACTAGTCACCCTGGGGAGTCCAGTGAGGTATGGCTTGCGTGGATCCCCCAATGTTTTCCTACCCAGAATCCCCTGCAAACCTCAAATTTAGCTAAAACAAAAATCACGGGAACACTGGGTGGTAGGACATTTGTGCCGGCACAGTGATCCCACACAAAAATGTGTGGAAAAAGTGATTTATTCAGCTAAATTTGAGGTTTGCAGTGGATTCTGGGTACGGAAACATTGGGGGATCCACGCTAGCCATACCTCACTGGACTCCCCAGGGTGTCTAGTTTTCAGAAATGTGTGGGTTTGGTAGGTTTCCCTAGATGGCCACTGAGCACGGGTTAAAAAACCCAGGTGCCCCCCGCAAAACCAGGTCGTTTTATGATTTTGGAGTCTTCACAATACGTTTAGGGCCTTTGCCTGTCGCAGGTACTTGACTCACCCACACGAGTGAGGTACCATTTTTATCGGGAGACCTGGGGGAACGCTGGGTGGTAGGAAATTTGTGTCAGCCCGGTGATCCTACAACTTCCAAAACACAAAAATTTGAGAAAAATTTGATTTTTTCAGCAAAAGTTTTTGATTTGCATGGGATTCTGGGTATGGAAACATTGGGGGATCCATGCACGCTATACCTCACTGGACTCCCTGAGGTGTCTCATTTTCAGAAATGCATGGGTTTGGTAGGTTCCCTAGATGGCCGCTGAGCCCGGGCCCAAAAACCCAGGTGGTCCCCTTGCAAAACCTGTTAATTGTGTGATAGATAATTTTTGATGTCTCCAAAATAAATTTTGGGCACTTCCCTGCCACGGGTACTTGGCCCGCCCTCACAAGTGAGGTACCATTTTTATCGGAAACCTGGGGGAATGCTGGTAGGTAGGAAATTTGTGTCAGGCCAGTGATCCCTCAACTTTCCCACACAGAAATGTGAGAAAAATTTGATTTTTTCAGCTAAATTTGAGGTTTGAAGGGGATTCTGGGTAGGAAAACGTAGGGGGATCAATGCTAGCCACACCTCCCTGGACTCCACCGTGTGCCTAGTTTTTAGAAATGTGTGTGTTTGGTGTGTTTGTGTCAGCCCGGTGATCCCACAACTTTCCCACACAGAAAAGTGAGGAAAATGTGATTTTCTTCAGCTAAATTTGAGGTTTGTGATGGGTAATTTTGATGTCTCCACAATAAATTTGGGCCCTTACCTGTCGCGGGTACTTGACCCACCCACACGAGTGAGGTACCATTTTTATCGGGATACTTTGGAGAATGCGGGGTAGGTGGAAGTTTGTGGACCCACGCAGATTCCGGAACTTTCCATCACAGAAATGTGGGGAAAATGTGTTTTTACAAAGTTTGAGGTTTACAAGGGATTCTGGGTAACAGAACATGGTGAGAGCCACACAAGTCACCCCATCCTGGATTCCCCTGGGTGTCTAGTTTTCTAAAATGTATAGGTTTGCTAGGTTTCCCTAGGTGCCGGCAGAACTAAGGTTCAAAATCTATAGCTAGGCACTTTGCAAAAAAAGAGTCAGTTTTCACTGTAAAAAATGTGGTGTGTCCATGTTGCGTTTTGGGCCGTTTTCTGTCGTGGGCACTAGGCCTACCCACACAAGTGAGGTACCATTTTTATCTAAAGACTTTGGGGAATGTGGGGTGGGTGGAATTTTGTGGATCCACACAGATTCCAGAACTTTCCATCACTGAAATGTGAGGAAAATGTGTTTTTTTGACAAAGTTTGAAGTTTGCAGGGGATTCTGCGTAACAGAACTTGGTGTGAGCCACTCAAGTAACCCCATCGTAGATTCCTCTGGGTGTCTAGGTTTCAAAAATATATAGGTTTGCTAGGTTTCTTTAGGTGCCGGCTGAGCTAGGGTTCGAAATCCACAGCTGGGCACTTTGCAAAAAAAGGGTCTGTTTTCACTGTAAAAATGTGGAGTGACCACGTTGTGTTTTGGGCCGCTTCCTGTCGCGGGCACTAGGCCTACCCACACAAGTCAGGTACCATTTTTATCGGGAGACTTAGGGGAACACAGAACTGTAGAGCAACTGTTAATACCTATTGACTTTCAATGTATTTCTGCCTTCCAAATGTAAGACAATCTGTACAAAAGAAGTCACTTTGAAAAATGTCCTATAATTCACATGCTAGTATGGGTACCCACAATTTCGGAGATGTGCAAATAGCTACTGTTTCTAAACTCTATTTTTTTTTGCCATTTCTGAAATACATAGGTGTCTTTCATACCGATTTTTCACAGTTTTTTTTCCCCCAAATGAATTGCTATATACCCGGTACACAATAAAAAACCATTGCAAGACGCTGCTCAGTTATTGGGCCTGGGTTCCTCGGGTTCTTGGTGAACCTACAAGTGCTATATATCACCACAACCAGAAGGGTCCAGCGGATGTAACGGTATATTGCTTTAAAGAATCTGTTAGACTTTGAAGAAGTTACAGGTGAAAACGTTGGCACAAATGACTGTTTTTTTCAACTCATTTTCAATTTTTCCAATTTGCAGCTGTTAGTTTCTATACAAAAACCTTGAAGGATCTACACAAATGACCTCTTGCCGAATTCTGAATTTTGTCTACTCTTCTGAAATGTATAGCTTTCCAGGATCCATTATTGCTTTCATACCCATTTCTACCATTAACTGGAAGGAGGTTGAAAGCACAAAAAATTGCAAAAGTAGGCTATGTCCCAGTAAAATGCAAAAACTGTGTACAAAAGTTTGGTTTTCTGACAAAAGTCTGTCAGTGCCTGAAAGCTGGGAAGATGGTGATTTTAGCAACTCAAACCCTTTGTTGATATCATTTGCAGGGGAAAAAACAGACGCTTTCTTCTGCAGCACATTTAAAAAAAACAAAAAAACAAATGTAGCTGTATTTTGGCTAATTTCTGGGTCCCCTACAGGGGAATCAACAAACCCTGGGTACCTTTAAAATCCCCATGATGTTGGAAGAAAAGGAAGCAAATTTGGTGTGGATACCTTATGTGGTCAAAAAGTTACAGGGGCCTAAGCATGAACTACCCCAAATAGCCAAAAAAGGGCTTAGCACAGGGGTTGGGGGGAAAGGCCTAGCAGTGAAAGGGTTAAAAGACCGATTACTTGTTTATTACACTTTCTTGTTTTTTTTGTTTTTTTTAACACCTGGTCCCAGACACCCTTCGTGCCCACTGTGCCTATTCCTTAAATTTGTTAAGTACTTTTGCTGCCACAGTGGGAGACTGCATTTCGAAAAATAAAGTATATTAGGCCTATAAAGTTGCAATGTGGTCGTTTTTCTACCGGCAAACCGGTATTTTAAAAATAAGCAAAATCACCTAATTCCGGTATTTTTAGCCCTTATTTGTACTTACTTCAACCAGCAAATATAAACAGAAAGCACATTTAAATATGTCTAGATCCACGTTAACGACCCTGACTGATAATTAAACAAACGCAGAAAAGTAATATTACAAATGAATACATAGGGTTGCCACCTTTCCAGGCCTTGTATTTTTCTCTTGGAAAGGTGGCATCCCTATAAAGGCATTTCAAGAGGCTGAAAGCAGGATCCGCAAATCATTTATTTCCTACACCCTCCATCCCTGGTTGATGTCATAATAGCACTATTTTAAATTATATCTGACACCCCACTCACCATCCGAGCTGAGTTACTCAGTGTGTTTCTGGGAATTCATCCTCCATTCTGACAACTCACCCATCATTCTCACTGCTCACCTTTCGCTTTTAAGCTCAGGCTGCACTCACAGCGATCACATAGCACTTACATTGCCCAACATGCACTCACGTCATTCACCCTCCTCTTTCCCTGCACTCACACTATCACACCACTCACCCTGCACTTACATGGCACTCCTCTCACCGCTCGCCCTGCAGTCCCATCACTCACCCTGCATTCACAGAGATCACATTGTACTTGCACCACTCACCATGCACTCGCTCACTTTCCCTGCACTCACGACGTTCACCAAGCTCTTAACCTTCAATCACACAAACACACCACTCACCCTGCACGCACATGACACTCCACTCACCTGTCATTCTCACCACTGACCATGCACTCGGAGCAATCACACTGTACTTACACCGCTCACCTTGCACTCAATCCGTTCACCCTCCTCTTACCCTGCACTCCCACGAGCACACTGCTCACCCTGCATTCACATGACATCTCACTGCTCACCCTGCAGTCTCACCATTCACCCTGCACTCAATCTCAAACAAGCACATCACGTACCATGCATTGATTCTTCCCACACTGCACTTTCACCCGCACCCAAACTCAAGTGGGTACACCACTCACCCTGCACTCACTCCTCTCACTCTACTGTCTCACAGGCACATTGCTCTCCCTGCACTCACATAGGCACTTGGGTCACTTACACAGCTCACCAACCACTCACCATGTACTCACACCACTCAAACAGGCACATCACTCACCATAGACTCACAACACTCACCCTGCACTCCCTCCTCTCACTGTGCACTCACATGAGCACTCTGCTCAGCCTGCATTCACACAGGCACTCCGTTCACACATCACTCACACAGTTCACCCTGCTTGCACACAGGCACAATAGTCTACAAGAACTCACTGGGACACACCACTCATCGTGCACTAACTCCTCTCACCCTGCGCTCACCAGTCACTCCTGTAGCTCACCCTTCAATCACACAGGCTCACTAGTCAAGCAGCACTCACACAGGCAAGCCAGTCATCCTGCATTTACACTGCTCACTCCTCATTCCTCTCACTCTGTATGCACTACTCATGTGGCACTCACTTTGTCCTTCCGCTTGGCTTGGACTCATGCAGCTCGCCCTGCCCTCACATCGGCACACCTTTCACTCTACATTCATACTACTCACACTGCATTCACTCACAGTATGCGGTCTTGAAATAACTTTGCGAAAACCTGCATTATGTGCTTTGGATTACAATTTGTAGTTGTCAATGCACTAATCTACTTTTTAAAGATCACTGGGAGTAGCCCAAGAACAGTGCCAAATCAACAAAAACATGTTTGTTATAATGCCAGGTTTGTCAAATATGTTTAATTTGTACAGTTTGTCATTTCTTTTTCTCATATTGGCTATGAGGGTAGCTCCAACCACACTTCTGGAAATGCTTGTCCTGACCCATTGCTGGAAGTGTTAGCCCCCTGACATCACCCTCCCCCCGAAGTCTGGGTCTAGTTGTGCCCCTGCCGACAAGATATGTATTTGATTCCTGATGCTGTATAATTTGCTGTTAATGTTGATCATAAAATCAATAAAATCTTGGTTAGGAAAAAAAATGAACACAGTTCATTAGTCTGCCTTATCTCCATGTGTACTTCCTACTTGTTACTAGTTACCGCGGATGTCAGTGGTGGGAGTTCAATCACTGAGCCATCTTGCTGGCTATAATTTCATCTCAATCACTTCGTGTCGGAAACCCCACTGTTTTTATTTACAGTAAATGAGAAAAAAATGTTGTTTCAGTTTTTGCAGTAATAGGCACGTTTTATGAGAAGGTCATGCAAGGGAAAAAGATACCCAAATTGATAGGGGTGGGGTGGGGGACTGAAGGAAATGTTGGATTTGATGCATCTGTTGAGTTTAACTATAACTAACACACTACATGTTGAAAGAATCGTGGCTACCGCAACAGTGCTTAATTTGTAAAAAAAAAACTAAGTGCCAGGGCTCGTCAGGAGGCCACTGTAGTTTGCCCCACACTTTGCCTCTGTCATGCCACTAATGATAGTAACAACACAACTACTAACCGTCACACTCATACAAGTGTGACAATTCAGACTATTCCAGGCCCCAAAGCTATGATGATTGGCTTAGGTGGCAGGTAATAGTAATTTTTTATGTATAGTGAATTAATAATTAACTGTTGTTCTGGTCATCTCTAAATTACCCAGGCAGCGCCACCTTGTGGTAGACTGTCACAAGCCCTGGTGTTGACATTTAAGTGGCAGTGCCGAGCACTGGAAACCACCAGCCCAAATTAAGCACTGCACCGCAGAATATGCAAAACCAATGCTTGCATGGAAACAGATAACAGCAGACCATCACTCAGAAATCTGGACTAGACTGGACTATAAACCCCATCATCCAGTGATGTATCGTACACCTTTCCAACATAGCAAAGTACATCTGTTCGCTCATGAAATGCCAAGACTGGAGATATCCTGTGGAAGAACCCTGTCAGGTATGTAAGACGTGTTTCCAACGCACGTCCATATGTTCAGGATAACTGATGAATTCAAGAAAGTGGTCCATTGAGTGGCACTGTATGTAAATTTAGCTTGTGTGGATATTTTAGAAATCCGGTCTGCATCTGGATGTCCTGGGCTTGTGTTGCCCACCCCTAACTACACAAATAGTAGAGTCGCAGCGCTGCAGCATGTATGCCGCCAGTTTGGGAGGAGGTTGCTGTGTGTGCACTGTGGCGAAACAGTGCAGAAGGGGAATTTTTAGAGCGCACAGAGAAAAATACACACACATGCACTAAGAAACGAGTGCATCCGTTTGATAAACTGCCAGCTTCTTTGAGAGTTAGACCGCAGTTTTAAGATGTTATCCTGCGTTCCACGCGCCCCAGACTCCAGCACTCATATAACTTAGCCCTGGAGTACGAGAAAAAAAACACTGACAAAGTGCTTGAGCATGAGTAAATGGTGGCCTTACTTCCTGGAGAGAGCATATCATGTTTGAAGCCAGACACTAAGGCAATAAATCAAACTTAGGTACATGGAAACTGTCCCTCACAGCTATCTGAGTCCCTGACAGTTTTTTCACCTATTCCCCTGTTGGATACACTGACCATTCTCAAATCTCTCAAATCAGGTTCCCCAGCTGACCCATGCTTAGCTAGGCAGTTCGCAGCTGCGGCGGAGGTGGTTAACCTTGAAGGGAATAATATCATCAATTTATTGCTTCAAACCGCTATGGTTCCACCGGAGTGGAAACAGGCTAAATTACTCCCCCTGCTAAAAAAGCCCTCTTTAAATCCTGCTACACTAGCCAGTTACCGACCTATCTCACTTCTCCCGGCTGTGGCGAAGGTGTGTGAGAAGGCTGTCCACAAACAACTTTCTAAGTTTGTTGAGACTTCTGGTGCCCTCCACCCAGCCCAGTCGGGATTTCGGGCCACATACAGCACTGAGACTGCCCTGGTTGAGATATCGGAGGCTATCAGAGAATGCCTAGATTCAGGTGGCAGAGCGGCCCTGATTTTATTGGACCTCTCGGCCGCCTTTGATACAGTGCCACCTCGCCAACTTTTGGCCCGTCTCTCTAATATTGGAATTTCTGGGTCAGCGTGGGATTGGATTGAATACTTTCTAGAGAATAGAACACAACAGGTTTGGATGCCTCCGTTTTCTTCAGCACCAAGAAAGGTGACTACGGGAGTTCCTCAAGGTTCAACTCTGAGTCCCCTTCTCTTCAACGTATACATCACGCCGTTAATCTATCTGGCGGAGGAGCTGGGTGCAAAGATCATAGCTTACGCTGATGATACCCAGCTCCTCTTTACGTGGAAGGAAAAAGATCTGTCCCCGGATCTAGCCAAAAACTGCCTTGCAGCAGTCTTTAAATGGCTCGCAGGGGCTCAGTTCAAATGCAATGAGGACAAGTCTGAGGTACTCCTCTATGGGTCCTTCCCTCCGCATTTCAGGGATGACCTTTGGCCAGCAGGTTACCCCATGCCCAATTCAAAGGGGAGCCCAGTGAAGAATCTGGGGGTCTGGTTCAGTGAGGACCTCAGATTCTCTCCACATATAAAAAAAACTGACCGGAGTGTGCTTCGGCACACTGAAACTACTTAGGAAATTCCTACCACTTGTGCCCAGATCAGCAAAGGAAATGGTGACTCGTGCCCTCATCTTGTCGCGCATCGATTGTTGAAATCAAGCTGTATGCCTTGCACCCCGTTGAGATCTTCCATCACTGGCAAAGTAGTCAAGAAATGGTGACCTGATGCACACGTTTATCAGGTGCCTTCCTAACATACAATTACACCCTACTGAGCAGCTAAGGACATAAAGTACCACACTACAGACGAATCTCCTCCACACTGTAGGGATTGGCTGGTTATCAACCCAACATATAGAAAATTGACAAAAATAGAGAGGCAATGATTACAATAATTTAAATCGCACAAACGTTCTTCTAAGATGTAAAGTCCAGTGAAGTGAAGAAAGTCTCCAAACTTTGTGGTAAAAGACAAAAGTTCTCTTTATTCTGCTCGTTCTCAAGAAAATCTGCCTATGTGTTTCGCTTTCACATGGGCTTCATCAGGGCTGAAACATACAAATAACAATAAAAGCTAATTAAATACCATGTAATTACCCACAAACCAACTTAAAAGACAAACCAGCGCTTAACTCAACAGTACCAAGTACTGTATAGAAATTTATCCGGCAGAAAACAAAGTTATACATTGTTTACAACATCACATTATTTAAAACTTACTTACCTCTTCAGCAAACCATAGGTGCTCCATGGTATAGAGAGCTCAGTGTAGTTGAAGGCAGGTACCATATAGGTACCATGCGTTTTATAGCTTTGTACTGAATCTAGATCCATGTATAACATTTGACCCCCCCTCACCCCCCCATTACTTGATGCAGTGATATGTTGCATCATGTGCCCCCCTGTTCAGGTTAAGTTCACACTAACTTTTAAAGGAGTTTAACAACTTTAGATGAGTGCTCCAAAGCCTTGAAAATACCAGACTGAGCTTTACACATTGAAGGTTCATCAAAAGTGGATTCTAATATTTGTAAGTTAAGATAGCCTAGTCTTCTGTTTTCTGGGTTTGAAATCCAGCGGTAACATTTTTTTCCATTTAATTTAAAAGGCTATTTTCATACCATGAAGAGCGGGGGCTAGGGGCGGGGAAGGAGGAAGGGTAACTCCTGTACAGATGAACACGCTTGCATATGCTTCCTGTTTCCAAGTTATTAACACCTCTGCATAATATGAGGATTGTTTGGTACTCATTCCTGTCAGGTCGGTATTCCACCATTTCGGAATCTTTGTGGCAGATACCGAATCCTAATTTCACCTCAAAAATGGATTTCAGTAAAACATGACGGAATTTGTACTTTCTAAGGACTGTTATAAACATGTAGGGTTACTGTTATCCATACCCAGTGAATAAGGCAGCCTGTGGTATAGGTATTTATTGGGATCTATATTACCACCTCAAACATCGCATAACGTGGAATGAGGCCTTTGCTGATTAGTGTGCAGGGTCAAGGGTATGTTACATGTTTTTCCTTTTTTTTGTTCCAACTGACTGCCAACATTGCAGTTTATCCATTATCATTCGTAATAAAGTTTTTTCTCTCCCCCAAGGTTTCCCCCGGCATACAAAATATAGAATTTGCTGCAAAAGAAGAAAAGCAAAAACCCGAGTGCAAGGCTTAGAGCTGTATCCGACTCATCTGGGGATTGTGGAGGAGAAGGAGAACCAGCAGGAGAACTTCGATCACCAGCAGGCCCAGGACCGCAAGGAGGACTAGGGAGAACAGAAGGACTGTGACTAAGAGGATCAGGACCTCTAGGACAAGCAGAACCAAGACCAGGAGAACTAGTAGTATCACGGTGATCAGAGGCAAGAGGACCAGAACAACAAGGACCAAAATGAGGAAGTCTAGAAGCACTAAGGTCAGGAAGACAAGCACCCCAGGGTCAGTACGACTAAAACCTGCAGGACCATGATCAGGGCAAGGATGATCTGGCGTACCATGAGAACCAGGGCCAGCAGGACATGATGTAGGGGCTCAGGACCATAGGGGCTAGCACCAGGAGGACCAGCATCAGGAGGGTTAGGACTAACAGGATCAGGAGGAGCAAGCGAGCAGGTACAGGAACAGTGCCAGGAGGATGGAGAATAGATCTAGACCTGGAAGAAGAGGGGGACTAGAAGGTGCAGCAGGAGGACCCAGACCAGGGGATGAGGAACATACCTACTAAGACCAAGAGAACAAGAAAGAATAGTATCAGGTCCCAGGGGAGAACCAGATACATGAGGAGGAGGACTAGGAGGACCAGGACAGGCCAAGGAGGGTCAGAATCAGCAGTAGCACCAAGAGGAAAGCTAGGAGGAGAACCAGGAGCAGAAGGACAATGATGACGATGTGAATATGACCAAGAAGAGGAAAAGGATGATGAAGGTAAGCAGGAGAAAGAGAAGGATGGGAGGGACTGGGAGGAGAATGCTGAGGAGGACCAGGAGGGCCAGAAAGAAGTGGAGGACCCAGAGTAGGCCAATGTGATCTAGGCAACATGTACAAGGATATCCCCCTAGTTGCAGAAGACACACCTCTTGCAAGTGATTCTTAGTCACTGTTCTTATTTCACAGCCCCTTTAGAGACCGTTTCACCTTTTCCAGCCCACCTAAAGCGTTGTGTAACCCCTCAGTTATCTTAAGAATACAGTTTATGTGCGACCAGTAAGTAAACCAGAACAACTTCTTTGGTGGTAGCGTTGCAGTGACTGATTTTCATTGGCTCGGTTTCTCAGGATGCCACTCCTCATAACTTTGCACGATTTATGGGATCCCAAAATACAAGCTTTTCATTTTCAATATAAGCCCCAGTCATACATGCCTTTCAGCCAGTCTTTGTACGATTACATTTTCCTAAGTTCAAGGCACCCTAACTGCTTTAGAGCTAGAGCCGCCGTCAGGCATTTCATCCTTTTGCCATTAATTTATAGCTTAGAAGTACAATGTGCACTAGCTTAACATGATTTAAAAGCACAATATCTCATAATGAGCATTTATTAACATTCTTTAAACCTCTATACATTTGAAAGGAAAAGAAAATGTCAAACAGTTCACACTGGACTAGAAAAGGCTCCCTTCTTGTATGAATACTTGTAACAAGTAATGTGGTTTATTATATGGTGTTGTTGTGCCACCTCACCGTGTAATAAAGTCATAATTCAGTATCATGCCCGGTCAGATTAGTTTGTAAAAACCTTAGCTCTGACCTGGTTAGCTGTCGCTCAGAGCAGTCAGGTTTTATCAAAGGAACAAGCATAAAACATTAAGTACCACCAAAAAACACAAAAATCCAACAACAATTTATAAACATAGGTTGTAAATAGACACTTTAACAACAATAATACACTAGAGTGTTCCGTAGATAGGAATTTTTAAAGAAACAATAAATCACAGATTTTCACTATAAATCATTGTAATCTATAGTGACTCACGGTTTAGGGTTAGCTACGACAAGTAACTTGAAAACAGCTATAAAGGCACTTTTGTGGCGACCAACTCTAACAGGGAACCAGTCACAGGGATAAATAACGTCCAGTTGAACAGTTTCCTTACAGTTAAAGCAGTCTTCAGTCCAGTTCCAGGGCCTATTGGTGAACCACTACAGGAATCAATGGAGTGGTCCTGATGCAAGGAATGTAGGATGCTGCAGATGCTCAAGGATGCTGAGCCAATGTCAGTAGTCTTTCTGTGGCCAGCCCTCGATCCACAAACACGGTGGGGTGAATCTGGCCTCAGGGGTCGATTTCCCTCGAAGTACCGGTGAAGTCCAACTAAAAACCAGTTGCCACTGGTCTGCTGGTTACAGCAAAATCAGTGGTTCCTTTTAACTGGCAGTTACATCCTTGCTGGGCTACCAAACAGCACCCCGAAGACTCTCCTGGGTCCAGCAGACTTGGGTGTGACTTTTGAGAGGCGGGATTCAGTCTTCTGGGGGGCATGTCGATGGCCAGTGGCAATCAGGCATTCTTGGCTACCAACTCGCCAGGGCTGGCTTCTTCAGTTTTATGGCCCAGTAGCTATAACCGGGAGTCAGCCAATTCACTCTTGGAATCACTTTTTCTGTCTGTGCTTCTGGGACGACTTTTCCGAGAGAGTGAGAGACAGACAGAGAGAGAGACAGAGAGAGACAGAGACAGAGAGAGACAGAGAGAGACAGAACAGAGAGAGGGAGAGAGAGACCGAGAGAGAGAGAGACAGAGAGAGAGAGACAGAGAGACAGAGAGAGACACCAAAGGGCACAGTCCTTTCTATGTTCGCCCAAGGTGCAGTCCAATCTTGTATTTGGTTCAGCCTCTTTTTGCTGGTTCCAGGGAACTGTAGAGCAGTCATTCTTTGGTCTTCTCTCCAGTACAGATGTGATCTGAGGTCTGGGTTCCAGAGGTGCCACTTTTATGTCCATTACAAGCCGAGGGAATTGGGAAGCTAACTAGTCAATCAGGCTACCAGGTCCCTCCCGCCTGAAGATAATGTCCTGCGAAGTGTAGCTTCTAGCTAGCCCAGAATGCACCATTCTGCCCACTCCCAACATGGCAGAACCCTTCTCTTGGTGTATAGAGTGCCCTAGCCCAAGTCAGAGGTGTGGTTATCTGAGGGCTACACACTTAGAGAAAAACTGGTTTTGCAACAGCTTCCCCCGCTCTGTCCAAGATGCCAGCCTTTCTGCTAAAGCAAATGAGCAGCCCATTTCATGTGTGACTACCATTTGCCCTTTAAAGGCGGCTTCTGGTGCGTGGCCAAGATGGTGGCCACTTAGGATGTCTTCCCCAGCTCCTCTGTTTACCATATCAGATAGTGGTGTTCCTGGAGGGGAAGGCAGCCCGAATCACCGCAAGATGGCAAGGCTACACTTGTGATCGCCCTGAGACGATTGCTGCATAGGTTGATTTTGATGGGGAGGTAGCAGGAGTGTTCGGCAATCCTGCTTGTGGGCCATAGCCCTGACTAGGTGCTGGAGAACATGGCGGCTGTGGCCTGCTGAGGACCCCGCTGCTCCCACGCATTAACCTGTGGGTTGTTTCCCCCCAGAATTCTGAGGCAGACTGCAACCTCAAGCCTTCCTGGGCTTCTCTGGACTGAGGTCAGTGCTACATCCTGGGGCGACGTCTGGATCCCCTGCACCGCCCACCTAGCCTCCCTAAGGACCACAGAGGCACGCTGGGACCAGGGATGGAGTAAGGGCACAATGACAGCACACCCTGGAGTTTTTGGTCGCGAGGACATCGCGAACCCTGCTCGTACCAAAGGACTTGGCACCGGAACTGGAGTGAACCACCATCCATGCCACTGCGAGTGTCCATCTCGTTGTTGGGGGAGGAGTTGTTGGGCTCACCCCACTTCCTCTTCTTCCAAGGCTCCTTTTTGTGCCAAACCTGCAGCTGACACCATCATCATTCACCTGGCACGGGGGACTGGAAGTCCACTCCTTCTACCTAGCCACTCCATAGCCTCATGGGAGGCCCCCCGACAGTGCCACCTGCTCCACTGGCTCGCCCACAGACACACTGTGAGCACACATGGGCAGAGACTTTTACAGCACAGGCTGTCTCTTGTGCTCTGGGACAGAATCCCCCAGCGAGATTCTGGGTGCCGTGGAGAGCATTATCCAGGTCCTCCCCGTGGGGCCATAATGTCAGCTGCCCAACTCTTGCTAGCAAAGTCCCTCCCTAACATTCTCCACCTGGCGCCGCCTCCAGTTGC
This sequence comes from Calotriton arnoldi, assembly GCA_963921515.1. Classification (NCBI taxonomy): domain Eukaryota; kingdom Metazoa; phylum Chordata; class Amphibia; order Caudata; family Salamandridae; genus Calotriton; species Calotriton arnoldi. The sequence continues at coordinate 535,084 of CAWUFW010003935.1, forward strand.
CCTCTGGCCCTTGACGCCACCTCTTTAAGGCCCTCAAGACAGACCTACACCGATTAAGAAAGACCTGTCGCAGAAGCCACATTACCTGACCCACAACATGGGCCCGCTGGTTGACAGAGTATCTTCTGTGGAAGACAATGAAATTGCTAGGGGAGAAGACGTAGAACAGCTCCGCCAAGAAGTGTTGCGACTCCAACAGCGTTAGGCGGACCTCCAGACCCAGGTGGAGGATCGCGAAAACAGGTCACGCAGGGCCCTGTCTCTGCATATTCTTGGCCATGAGGAGGGGAGCCAGCTACAACTCAACATGGTTGACTGGGCTGGACGACCTGGGGGCAATACTTATTGACCCCTGAATATCCTGGCATATGTGCATGTCTTCCAATTAAAGGAGGAAATGCTATGGAAAGCTAGAGACCTACACCCTCTCCTATTTCATGGGCACAAGATCTCACTATATCAGGGCCTTTCGGCACATACCCTACAATGGTGCAGGGACTTGAAACCCATCACTGATTTTTTACACAACAAGGAGATCTCCTAAGGCAGGGATCATCTGTTCAGGATCATCTTCCACTGGGAGGGTCAAGTGCATCAACCCTTCACTCTCCTGAGGCCCGCCTCATCCTGGGCATACAACAGGAGGAAGGCTGACACCAGCCCTTTAAGACGCTTAAGCGGTTGCGCCATGACCCGAAGAGATGCTCCTGGTCAAGCTTGCGCAGGACACGGGTCACGGCCCCACCAAAACATACAATGATCACCAGGGGCGAAACATTTCTACTGGCTCGGCCTGGCAGGGCTTCGAACCCCTTCCAACAAGCACTGAGGTGGGGGAGTCACGGTGCAGAACTATGCATCCATACTTGAAAGGACACCCCGCTCCTGGCTGAACTCTGCTCGTGGAACTCTATATAGAACCTCTTGCACAAAGAATCCGGATGGATCCAAACATTACCGTGGTCCCCTTAGGAAATACAACACACACCATTAGCATCTAAGCCGATGATCTGATCTTGGCCCTCACCAATCTCACGCCCTACCTTTCTGCCCTAGTGTCAGACCTCACCCTCTTTGGAGCAGTCTCAGGGTTCAAAGTCAACCTCAAAAAAAATCACAAATCCTTAACCTATTGGTACCCCAACACCACAAAAACAGCTTGGTACTCAATTTCCCATAGAGTGGACAAACGCACACATTCCCTACTTAGGGATACAGCTAGCCCCTTCTGCCCCTATAAAATATAACTATCAACTCCTGCAACCTCCTCACTCTAGTACAATCGGAGTTCACAAAATGGCACCACCTCTGCCTCTCTTGGCGGGGGAGAGTGGCAGCCGTCACGATGGCCATTCTACCCAAAATACTATTTGTTTTCCAAGCCTTCCCATTCATACCCTCGCCACTCTTTATGTTCCTGTCAGCAGCACATCAATACGTTTATTTGGAACGGGAAGAAGCCCTGCATGCAACAACAACTTTCCTATAGGCTACCTGGGGAGGGAGAGCTGGGGATCCCTCACGTCTCACAATATTACCAAGCTACACACCTCTGGTTCATGGTCGAATGGGGTAGGTCTGACTCAGAAAAGCATTGGCTCTTTAAGGACCAGGCGATAGCGAGTCAACATTTGTGGAGAGTCCCGTGGTTGCCCCAGAAGCATAGGGCATGGGGCATATTTTCCTCCGCCATCACTAGGACCACCTTGTTAGCGTGGAAAAGGGTCACAGTAAAGAGATCACACAACTTGGCTTCATAGGCTTTGGCGCATCTTGGGTGTGGAGAAACTGGAGCTCACAACAGAGTTTAAGCTGGAGAACTATTGTGAACTTCGTGCCGCATTCATAAATATCCTCTCAACCTAGTTCAATGAACTGACCTGCCCCAAATATCTTAAACTGCTTCACTTGCTATCTGACCCCCTGAAGCTCATGGTGGCCCTGATCTAATTCCTGAGGGCTGGGAATGGCATACTGGTTTCTGGGGCATGGGAGTGGGACAGAGAGACGTGGAGGAGAACAAAATTCCTTTATCGCCAGCTTAATGAGTGTTTGGGAGAGAGCTTAGGTGGGGGCAGTTAGAGATTTGTTTACAGTCACATCACAATATGACACTGCCTACCTCCAGTTTGTAGGCAACAAGCTGTGTATCCAGGATGTGATATCTGTTTTTCTTGTTTTCTATTTAAACCATTAATAAAAATAATTGATCCATAGAGGCAGCTTCCCTTTGTAGCAGGCCTTTTGGCTCACACCCTGTTTGGCCTTCCTGTCAGGAGGAGGTTACACCTTTTCCCTCGGCAGGACCCTTTGTATTTCTTCCTGAGAGTCAGTCACACCTCCCCCCAGGAGGGCAGAAGGCTCTCTCGAGGACAGCAGCTAAATGTATAGCAAAAAGGCTACTGGACAGCTTTAGGGAACAAAGTGGCAACCTTCTAAAGTTGCACTTTGTAAACTAGTGACATTAAATTCGACTTGAGCAATAAGTCTTGTTTAATGCACAGATTCAATTGATACCTTGAATTATCAACTTTAGTAGCCCCATTTAGAAGTTAGCATGGCTGAGTAGTCGATGTGTAACTCTATGCTCCCTAATGGACCACTAGACTTTCCACAGTAAAAATGAAAATGTGGTGCTTTTAGTGTAAGGACATGTAAAAACACATGTCCCCTCTTTTAATATACACAACCCTGCCTTAGGGCTCACTAGAGCTGTTTTAGTTGTGACATATATATATTAAAAAGGAAATATTGGGCTTTACCATAAGTTTAAATGGCAAAGTCGAGTTCTTGAATCTATTTGTGGTCATGTGGCAGCTGGCCATTTGAGGTGGGCACCTTTTGCGACTAGCCTAGGTAGTGCAGTTGCCGTTTACCCTGCTGCCCTTTGCCTTTTTTTCTGGCAAAGTCGAGTTAGCAGTTTAAAACCGCTCTGCCAGTCTGCAGTGGCAGGCTGGCAGACATGCTTTACTTTGTCACACTGGTGGTGGCATAATCAGGGCTGCAGTTCACGAGGGATCCCTAACCCACAATCACTGGGTACCCTGGTACCATATACTAGGAACTTATAAGTAAGTTAACTTTGCCACTTTGTGGTAAACCAATTAAACATACCCTGTTAAGGGTTAGATTACATGCACTGAGGCTTGGGCAGCAGGGCGCAGTGCACTACAGAGTCACCACACCAATACCGAATAATCAGAAAAAAGGAGGTGAACCTACAAAAAGCCATTTCGTCACAAAGTAAATATCAAATACTGCGCTGTACAAGCTTTGCTGGTTTGTTCTTTATTATGAAGCAAGCGAGGAGTTCAGAGGGCACTTTGGCACGTGGGCTAAAAAAGTCAGCTCCAAAGTTTTGAAGGAGGATTGGTTTCAGAAGTGAGCAGTCTGTCCTCCTTCACGAGGATATCGCTAGCTTTACCCACCTGAGCAGGTCAATGTAAATGGTAGATTGTAGTTTTTTTGCCATTATACGAGGAAATGTACGAGGTTTGAGGTTCACTTCAGGATGTAGGGGCAGATTTACAAGCCCCTTGCGTGACTTTTGCGCCGCAGTTGCGTCACTTTTGTGACGCAGCCACGGCGTAAATGTTGCGCCCCATTTACAACGTGACGTCACGTTGTAAAGCCCTGCGCCACATTATACCTGCATCAGGTATAATGTATGCAGGGTGGGCGTTCCCACTCAAAAAGCCATGTAGAACTGACGCAGTGAAATCTACAAGATTTCACTGCGTCACTCTACGAGTTCACTGTGTCAAAATCCCTACGCCTGCTCAGACCAGGCGTAAGGAATGACGCAGGGCTTTTTTGAATGGGACTCACCCATCTATTGTGGCGCATTGCTAGAGTTGCGTCACTTTCATGAGCAACTCCAGCAATGCGTAACTTTTGCGCCAGGACATGCGTCAGAATTTCTAACGCATCTGTTAATCCTCGCGCCATGGAGCACTGCATTGTCAATACAGCGCATCCATAGTGGCGCAAGGACATTTGGCGCTGACGCAAGGAAACTGACGCATCTATGCAGATGCGTCAGTTCCTTGTAAATCTGCCCCATAATATTTTGTGCACATCTGATGCGAACTCCAGTCTACTGTCCAGCACCATTTCACTCTTGGCAGGTTATGAAATATTCAGTCATATGATTTTTAGGTCTTGCCTACAAAAAGCTTTAACTGTATTGTGAGAGCTATTGTCACCACATACTACACACACGTTTTGTATTCAGGTGTTTTTTTTGCAGAATTGCATGATTTATTTATGTTCTGATTGCAATTGCTAAATGTATGGTAAATCTGGTGCATGTACGTTTAAATATGGCCACTTCATTTGCTCGTGCAGACACAGCATTTTTCATGGTTCTTCAGTTTAGTGCAGAATCACAGAAACAATCTAAGCTCAAACCTAGAATTGGATGTATCAGGACCCAGCGCACCGCAGATGGAGCCAGTGAACAAGGACTACTGGTTGACTGGAATCCATCCACCCACCCAACACTGGGCACCGAGTCCAGTCAGCCTGTGTGAGGTTTGGGCAGTATTATTATCGGTCTGGGCTAGTTCCCTGAGGAGGATGCCTTCTGTTGGGAAAAGTGAAGAAGGGGCGGACTTTACAAAGTTTATGCATGTGTACCAAGGAGAGCTCCATCCTGGTTAGCATTGTTATTGGCAAGTGCCCCCTTGGTCTTCATTCAGTGGGTCACGCCTGGTGAGGCGTGACCCACTGAATGAACATCACCTTGGAACACGGTTTTCTCTTGACTTGTTCTAATGGCCCTATTAGGCCTATAATTAAGAACGTTCTTTCCTTCAATTCAATATATTTGGTCCAAAATCTCAAGTCATGATTGAGACACCACAAAGTGATTATTTCATGCTCGCGTTTTCTTGATCTATAACAGTTGTATCGAAGGCCCCCTGACCTTGAGGTATTAGTTTAGTTCCAGTTATTTGTTGAATTGGGCTAGGATGGTCACAGCATAAAAAGGGTATTTTATTCTTAAAAACGGTGGCGAATTAAAGTGTGCATCCTTCAAACGTATATCTTTTGTCAGGACCGGATTTCATTCCACACTGGAATGCACTGGAAATGAAAAGCCCAGGACTGGAGACGGTGTCCTGATGAAATGGAACAAGAGGACATCCCTAGAGATCACATGAAAGCTAACTCTGCCCAACTTGTAGTCTGCAAAGCAGTAAGACTGCTTCAGCCGAGGTTGAGATGCCCAGTAAAATGCACAGGATCATCAACATATACACCCTTATATAGTGTGTAAACACTTACATCATTGAAGTGCATATGTATAGATTTTATTCAGCATTTATACTGTGGTAAATGCAGCAAAAAATACCCGAGTGTGCGGTAAGATCAGAGATGCGCGTGCAGGTTTTTACATAGGAAGAGGTAGAGGATAAGAGGAAAGGAAAGTGTGCGTTAAGATCAGAGATGCGCGTGCAGGTTTTTACATAGGAAGAGGTAGAGGATAAGAGGAAAGGAAAATGAAGAGTGAGGTTCAAGAAGCTGAACTTGGTACTGTGGCTGAAAAGTTGGAATAGGTTAGTTTTGTTTCCTCCAGAATGGGGGCAAGTCAGTCTCTTCTTTTACAGGAAGTGGGTAGTTGGGGCTTGCTTTGTGATTCTATGGCTTACAAGTCATTATTTGATGTAGTTTGACGTAGACAGCAGAGAGCATGCACTTAATACTGTCAAAGTCAACCCAAGTTTTAAAGGCTGCTCTTTTCAGATGAGATTCAACCCTCTGATCCTTCGGTGATGCTACTACTAGATTTGCGTATGGGTTATTAGGGTGAAAAGAACAGCTCTGACCCACAATACGTTATTTTAAACATGTAGTGGTGGTTGCTTGGAGTGTAAAGTGGCATTATCTAGCTTCAAACCCTGAGATTATACATGGGAAAAATGTGTTTTGCCTCATCCTAAGATCTACCAGTAAGTAAGCGCAGCTTCTGGAGTATCTTGATTACACAGAGAAGTGCTATTCAGTGGAAACGGGTTCTTTACTGAGAGAACAGGTACATGTCTTGGTCGCTAATAAGACTGTCAAGCGAAGTTTGCACCATTTCAAATTCTCAAACTCTCTCTTCCACTTTCCAGCTTGTATTTCCCCCATCTACACCTGACATTGAATGTTTAGAATAATTGCATTTCAAAATAGCCATTTAGAGAAAATTAAATAAAACCATTAAATAATTTTAATAAGATACTTGCATACACATTTTCTATACACACTCTATATACATAAATAAAAAGAGCATTACATCGTCCAGTATTTGCATTCCTAAATTTGTGATGGCATACTTGTACTCACCTTGAATACATCAGACCATTCTCATCTGAAACCTTAAGCACTCCAAGATATATCACCTTCATGTCCACAAACACATTAAAGATTTCTACAATTGTTAATATTGAAAACGTCGATGTCAATATGAATGATACATTCATGCTTAAAAACGAAATTGCATCTTTATTGACAAATCCACCCATTGTGAACTCCACGTCAACCCTGACTCAGAAATACGTAGTTAGACAGGCCCTGAGACCCAGGCACGAGGTCACTGATTGACAGTCACAGGTGGGGTGGCACGTAGCCAGCAGACAAACGTGCAAACAGGAAAACCCAGATCGATCCCACAGATAGGCATAGCGACACCACAATGGTCCAGGGAGATTCGCTCAAATAAAGCACAGATGGCCGGAGGGGTGCATCAGTTCCCAAAACACCATCAAGTCAGATGCCACATGAAGTTAGGAACACTTAGCCAATCAAGACACAGCACACACAGTAAACGCAGTGATCATGCGCTCCCCATGCCGGACATCTGGACACGTTACCCACTGGCAGCATTGTGTCCATGCAAGGTGGAGGCCCACCTGGATTCCTCATCAAATTCCTTAATTTATGGCCCCAAAGACAGAGGCACACATTCCTGACCAAAAAAGGATTGCCGGAAACTTTTTATAAAACATTCAATGAACTGTATAAAAGCCTATGTTAGACCAATTGTAAATTGAGGTCAGTCTTCAAGGTATTTCATGTTCAAGCAACGCGGTCTTGCTGTACACTTATCCTGAAATCCTAAAAAATCTCTGGCACAATTTAATTTGACTTCTGGCATGCTTTTACCTTGCCCCGTTTAGTGTAAATCCACAATTTTCAGTATCAGAATCACATTTACATAACGTGCATCACTTTCTAAAAGGACATCATTCCCTTTCAGCACAATTGCTACATTTTTGATTTAGAATGTACTGGCTGATTGCTTTAGTCAAGTGCTAGACAACAATAAATGAAGTTGCCGTAGGTTTGCTGCAGTCTCCAAGCAAAGCTGTGTACTAGTTTTATTCTACCCATACTAGCAGTACCTTACACTGACCAAGTATTGTTAAAGTAGCGCATTATGCAAGTAAGCATGCAGGTAGCAAAGGTGCATTTAGACTTAAAATTGCATCTTATGGGAGGACCCCAAAAACATGAGGTAGAATATAAATACATTCTACAAATGACTCTTTTTAAATTATTGTTATTCTTTGATTATGGAGTGGCAGCTATATGATGCATAACATCCTGATATTTGGATTAATCACATTTTCTCTTGAATGAGAGAAAGAGAATTTGCTCTTTCCATAAACCCTCAATGTATGTTTGTAAACCTTTTTTCCAAAGAAAGATAAAATATAGTTGTTGTTAATGTGAATATGTTTTTCATATCAATCTACCCATCTATACATAGAACATATGGACTGCACTTTATGTATAAATTGTTGGTCTTTGGACCAGAGGGAGGTCACAATGTTTAAGTAGCCAGAGGCTGCAGACTGCAGGCGGTAAGAGCACTGTGACCTTGCGAGGAGTCAATAGATGTACCACATGTACCCAAAGGGTGCAGTCCATAGTTCGGATCTGAAACCTCACAATGTACATTTACCATGTTAGAATTATTCCTCTCTTGAGTATAAATATTTTAAAATAGCAAATGTTCACTCTATGGTAAGTGGGTGGTGAAAGGTGATTGGGTGGCGTATAAAGTTGTACTCGTTGTGGTGTGCTGTTGAATTGATATTTTGTTGTGTTGTAGTTTGCTATGGTATGTCATTGCATTCTGTGCTGTATTTTGAATTGTTTTGGTAGTGTAGTGTGTTTTTGGTATCTTATTGTTCTGTGTTTTTCAGTTTGTGTTTTTCAGTTTGCGTTTTTTTGCTGTGTAGCTTTTTGAATTGTTTAATAGTGTAGTTGTGGCGTTGTACTGTTGTGTGTTGTTTATGTTGTTGTGTTGAGCTGTTTGTATTTTTGTGATTTTTTGCGTGGTGTTGTGAAATAGTATTGAATGTTTGTGTTGTCGTTATTTTTTTATTGTACTGTTACATTATTGTGCTATTTTGTGTAGTGTTGTGCTGTTTGTGTTGTGATATTTTGGCGTGTTATTTTGATAAGTTATTGTGTTGTATTGTAATTGCAGTTATATAGCACTTACTAGTAATCGTGAGGCATTGAAGCACTTTATGGTGTGTAGCACGCTACTCGGAAACCGGAGGTTAGTTGTTAATCCAGTGGTTATTGTTGGCTTTTGGTTGGTTATTGGTGCGGGGTATGCAAGTTAATGCAGTCGTTGGTGGGATGAATGGATAGGCTAGGGGATATTAGCTATTGTTACATTGCAGGGATACACTCAAAGAATGGGGTGAGATGTGGGCTAATTGCAGAAATACATTAATGAAGAGTAGTTGGACAGTCATATGACTCAGGGTAAGCTACACTCACAGTAAGGAATGCAGAGGATGGAGGGTAAAGAAAGGGTCATTTGATAGAAAGGAAGGAGGAAGAAATTATTGATAGTTTTAGGTCAACGTCACATTTTCATTCACGGTTTTAGGAATACAGAGGAGGCTTTTTGATATAGCATGCAATCTGAGGATGTAAAACTGTACAAATAAATGCCATTATTTGCATGTGGGATAGCATATTGCACTGTAGAATTTGTATAGTGCTTGCTACCCCCTTGTGTTGTATGTTGCTGTGATGTTACATGAATCTGTGTTGTGGTATGCTAATTTGTTGAGCTGTGTTTGCTTTTTGATTTTGTTCAGTTGTGTTGTCTTGCTATCTTGTGTTGCTTTTTTGTTATATTGTGTTTTTTGTGTATGTTTTTGTTGTAATGTTATGGTGTGCCGTTGTTCTTTTGTGTTGTATTGAGGTGCTTTTCAGTTGTGCTGTTGTTTGTTTTTACATTGTGTGGTGTGGCTATCTATCTATCTATCTATCTATCTATCTATCTATCTATCTATCTATCTATCTATCTATCTATCTATCTATCTATCTATCTATCTATCTATCTATCCATCCATATATCCAGTGATGTACTAGTGTGTGAATAACATGATATTTCCAAAGAAAAAGTGGAGCATTAGGGTGGCCGGTTCCTCGACCTTGGCTGGAGAACATTCATCTAGAGCAGCAGGCCACATGCTGTGTGCCATGCGATAGCTGCGGATGTGTATGTACGCTGGTGGGTATTTGGTGCCTCTGGTTGTACCTTTTCTTTAGTCCAGGGGATGAGAAAACCACTCTGGAAGCTCACTGGAGTTATGGTGGTTTGGAGCCGCAGGTCATGTGCTCTGTCCTGCAAATGCCTGCTAGAACATGCTTTTGTAATCTATTAACTTATTACTCTATGCATCTCTTCCTAGCTCTTGGTCTCTCTGTCTTTGCCTATATCTAGATAGAAATAGACCTGTACTGGTTTGTTGCAGCTGGGAATGTTAATGGCTTTTGCAGTTTTTTTTAGCATGTTTAATGTTACAAAAATGACTCCCTAAGTAGCTTAAAGAAATGGTGGACCAGAGCCTCAATGTATGCCAATGAGCACACCCTTTTGGTATGCTGGTTGCTTTTGCATAACTTGTCAAACATTTTGAGCAAGTCAAGGGTGGGAAAGTGGCTCAGCAAGCTGATTGCCGGTGAGAGGGCCACAGAGTCAGGTGATGTGACTTGTCAGAACTTAATTTGAAAAAGAAAGATTGCTGGTGCCCGAAGTTCTGCTCAGAAGCGGGGGGTCGGTGAAACTAAACGCCGGCACGCTGAACACCAAGGCTGGTAGTCTTAAATTCACCCTCATGCCTTTTTAATCCACTACCAGACTTTCCTTGCCCCTTCTTTCTTCCTTTATGAAAGATTTCCATCTTTTTCTTCCTCCACTTTTCGGATTTCTGTGTTTTTCTGTTACTTGCTCTAGGTATATATCTAATGTGGACAAATAGGTGCCGGTTGCCCCCACTTGAAACCACCGGCTCAAATTAAGCACTGGCCACACGGAATCTGCTGGCCGCGCTGGTGGAATATGTGCATCTATTTATCTAGCTCTAAGCATCTAAATCTATCTATCTATTAGATTAGTTACATTATATTAGTATGTTAAACTTATTTTTAGGTTTTGCCTACAGGCAGCTTTAGCTGTTTGTTGTCAAAGACTTAGTGGCCGATTTAAAATGTTGACGGAAAGGGAACTCTGTTGTGACTGAGTACCCTTTCAGCCAACCTAAAGGTCCATCCGCCTCATTTAGATTCGGGAAGACATTCAGTGTATACCTCTCTGTCTCCACCATCTATACACACCTCTGAAGGCCCGACAGAGTAAGGACTGTCGGAGGTTTGCCCATGTGTCCGCTCGCCATTTTTAGATTGGGCAGACACATTGCCAGTTTTCACTGCCCATCACTGCATGAAAAAGGAGGTGGTAGGAGGAAGTGAAAACTTTTAAATGGCCCCCTTGCCATGGAAAATCCTCCCATGGCAAGGGTTCATTGTTGTCTTTATTTTCAAAAAGAAATGCTTTGGGATTTTCTTTTTGAAAATAAAAAAAAAAGCTGAAAGTTCAATGTACGGCTCCGTCACGTTCACGGAGCCATCCACCAAACTTAAAATGCAGTTCCAGGAAACGGAGTGATTTTGGTTGCTGGAAATGCTAGAGATGTCAGCAGACATCTCTAAATCCCATGGCAGGAGTAAAGTACTCCACCATGGAAACAGTAATTCCTCCACCCTTAAAAAACTAAATCAGCCCCTCATTTCCTACAATATATTAAAATAATACGTACAGTGGGGTTTGGGTCAGCCCTTGCTTATTAGTGCATGACTTTGTCTATTACACTTCCCTGGTCCTTATTCAATGTCTTTCCTCCCTAGTTTTGTGCTGTTCCACCCCTGGGACCTTTCTTCTTTCCATGCTTCTGATAGGATTAGTTGTATCCTTCCACTGCTGATTTTCGTTTGTGTTTCAGAACTCCATGGGAGTGTCTATCTTTCTTTCTCCCTCATTTGCTTGTTCCCCATAAAGTTCCAGGCCCTGCCCTCTCTCTAGAGGCTTCCCACCCTCCCCTGCTCAGCCATTGTTTCCTTGCCCATCTCCTTTCCGTATGGTGCACTTTAACTTATTTATTCATTTTCTACAAGTTAAATTGCTTTGGCTAGGTTCTAGCAGCTGCACACTACTACAGGGCTGCGTGCTTTACTCTAATTTGTGAAACAATTCTACAAGGATTATACATTTAAATTCTGTGCAACAAGACCTATTGGCTCGACAATGTTTGTTCATAGTTCGCTTTGAAGCTGACAACCTTATGGATGGCTTCCAGTTTGGACAGTAGGGATGAGTTCTAACTGTATATTGCCAAAAACAGATTAGTTCATCTGCGACAGTGCACGTTTGTGGCCCAATGCAAGTCTATCAATACATTTTGCCTTTCCCTTTGGGCTAGAAACTCCTTGTGAGCACAAATGTGGGTGGGAAATATGGCAGAGATGCCCAATACCTTTTTAGGTCGAGCCTAGTGCAGCGCGCATGCGCTGCTCTAGGAGAGGGCCTCTTGGAAACACTCCACACTTTCTTAAAGCTCGTGCGTGTGGTTGTCACATTTTATTGGCCTTTGCGTGTGGCTTTCAATAATGAAAGCACGCAAATGGCCAAAGACGGGTGCATGTCCCGCCTTTTCTGTAAACGTTCACTCCCATGGCCTTTGGGTCTCGGGAGCGAGCGCAGGGTGCCAGCTGAATTCTTGGATCATGTTACTATTTGACCCAGGCTTTCTTTTTTCTCAGCTTTCCCTTATCTTACAAACTTGTGACCTCCCCCTCTACGTAAAAAAAAACAGTCTGCTTCTTCTCTCCCCTCTACGTAATGGGCCCCTTTCTCTGACCTCTTCTTTCCTTCGCATGCACCCCCGTCTCCACGCCGTGAGGCACCCTCTCTTCCTATTTCCTTTCAGCCTGTCCGTTTAAAAAAAAAAAAAAAACAGTCCGCTTCTTCTCTCCCCTCTAGGTAATGGGCCCCTTTCTCTGCCCTCTTCTTTCCTTCGCATGCACCCCGTCTCCATGCCGTGAGGCACCCTCTCTTCGTATTTCCTTTCAGCCTGTCCGTTTAAAAAAAAAAAACAGTCCGCTTCTTCTCTCTCCTCTATGTAATGGGCCCCTTTCTCTGCCTTCTTCTTTCCTTCGCATGCACCCCCTCTCTACACGCCGTGAGACACCCTCTCTTCCTATTTCCTTTCAGCCTGTCCATTTAAAAAAAAAAAAAAAGTCCGCTTCTTCTCTCCCCTCTACGTAATGGGCCCCTTTCTCTGCCCTCTTCTTTCCTTCGCATGCACCCCGTCTCCACGCCGTGAGACACCCTCTCTTCCTATTTCCTTTCAGCCTGTCCATTTTTTTTTTTTTTTTTTTTAAACAGTCCGCTTCTTTTCTCCCCTCTACGTAATGGGCCCCTTTCTCTGCCCTCTTCTTTCGTTCGCATGCACCCCCTGTCTCCACGCTGTGAGACATCCTCTCTTCCTATTTCCTTTCAGCCTGTCCGTTTTTTTTTTTGTTTCTTTTTTTAAACAGTCCACTTCTTCTCTCCCCTCTACGTAATGGGCCCCATTCTCTGCCCTCTTCTTTCCTTCGCATGCACCCCCTGTCTCCATGCCGTGAGACACCCTCTCTTCCCATTTCCTTTCAGCCTGTTTTTTTTTTTTTTAAAACAGTCCGCTTCTTCTCTTCCCTCTACGTAATGGGCTCCTTTCTCTGCCCTCTTTTTTTCTTCGCATGCACCCCCTGTCTCCACGCTGTGAGACACCCTCTCTTCCTATTTCCTGTCAGCCTGTCCGTTTAAAAAAAAAAAAACAGTCCGCTTCTTCTCTCCCCTCTACGCAATGGGCCCCTTTCTCTGCCCTCTTCTTTCCTTCGCATGCACCCCCTGTCTCCATGCCACGAGACACCCTCTCTTCCTATTTCCTTTCAGCCTGTCCGTCTTTTTTTAAAAAACAGTCCGCTTCTTCTCTCCCTTCTACGTAATGGGCCCCTTTCTCTGCCCTCTTCTTTCCTTTGCATGCACCCTCTGTCTCCACGCCGTGAGACACCCTCTCTTCCTATTTCCTTTCAGCCTGTCCGTCTTTTTTTAAAAAACAGTCCGCTTCTTCTCTCCCTTCTACGTAATGGGCCCCTTTCTCTGCCCTCTTCTTTCCTTCGCATGCACCCCCTGTCTCCACACCGTGAGACACCCTCTCTTCCTATTTCCTTTCAGCCTGTCCGTTTTAAAAAAAAAAAACAGTCCGCTTCTTCTCTCCCCTCTACGTAATGGGCCCCTTTCTCTGCCCTCTTCTTTCCTTCGCATGCACCCCCTGTCTCCACGCTGTGAGACACCCTCTCTTCCTATTTCCTTTCAGCCTGTACGTTTTTTGCACCTCCCAAAGGCGGGACCTATTGGCTATGCCAATGCTTGTATTAACATTGTTTCCAGGTAGAGGCTTTTATTACCTTTACTCCATGTAAATTATCTTGATAGTGGGTTTAAATAAATGTAGTGATGGCTGGGCCAAACAAAAATTTGTGGAGAATCAGTAGATTGAGATTGTAGTCTATCTGGCTGAACTCACTCTTATATTAAAAGAAAACTGAGAAGAGAATCATCATTGTGCCTGCAATGTCAATGGTATCATCAACTTGCTGATACCGATAGTGATGTGGATTTCCATTTTCAATTAATGTAGATTTTTCTGGGTGAATCAACAGAACATAACCAGTTCCAGCAGTGAAACACGACATCACAAGTGAACAAAGTGATCGGCCTAGATGATGCACAGGAGATCTGATCTTTCCCTGGTTTAAGCAATATAGAGAAAGGGGTTGATTCAGTGTTTACCACCTACTTAGTTTGTAGAAATTAGTTTTATACTTTGGAAAGAGGATCTGTCACCGTGCCCTTTAAAATATATAGATGTCCTCAGTAGACTATCGGGTCCAGCTCCTTTGTTGGTCGTCAGGCATTTAATGCAAAGTTTTACTTCTTTAACAAAGACTTTGCATTATTTGAAATGCCAAGCAGGTCAAAACATTTGAAATACAGCTGTTTGGTTTGTCTTATATCTCATGTTTCAATCTTTGCCATTTTTGTCTGCGTACTTATGTCCACATGGATTATCCACTGCCATTATGTGATGCAGAATTTGTACTCTGCACAATTTGTGAGACCAAAGAGAACCAGATGTATTATCTGTACTGTAGTAATAGTCTTTCCTCTGGAGCAGGGCAGCTTCCCCCATCACTATTGGCTAAGCTGCCTCTCAGATTGGGGAACTTTCTGTAGACCTTTTAAGACCCAGTTTGTTTCTGTGTGCCTTCATGAGAAGCAAGCAGGTGTTCAAAATTAAATTTATTCAGAGATATTTTCTTGACCATTTGATAGGATGATAAATTCAGTCCTTATAATTACATATGGTATCTATGTCACTTAATTGACTAGAATAATTCTGTTAATTATCGACTTTCTATTTAGATGGGCACTTATCATGTTGTACCCATTTAACTTAACTGATGAGAATAGCTGTATTGATTGTACACCGTCTACACAGATCTGTGGAAGACTAAGATGACTGATAATCGTAACATAGTGAATTCTGAGTTTACCGCTAATGGATAACTATCCTGTTAGGCTCCGGGGACCAGGGTTCAAAAAGCTATACTCTGACCAAGGGCAACACGTGATGATAAATGCACCAAGATGGCCGCCCGGTGAGGAGCTTAAACCTTAAAACCCCTTTTTCCCCGTAATTTTCTCCCGTATCCTGACAGCGGACACTGAGAAGACTTGGCCGATGCCCGGTGGAGCCGCTTGGTTCGGCTAAAGAGGAGTCTGGCCCGGGTTTCTCCCGCGGCCGTCACCTACCCAGCCGGACATCGGGGCATGGCTTACCTCATCCCGCTGATGCTTCTCTTTCCGCCTCTGCCGCCTCCCTCTGAGCTAATCGCCGCAGATTCCTGATGACTGTTCAGCCTCGGCGCAGCTCTGGCACCTTCGGATGGCTCCGGATGGCGTCGGATTGCTCTGGGACATGATTCCACTCTTCCGGGACATCGATACGACTTGGCCGATGCCCAGTGGAGCCGCTTGGTTCGGCTATCGAGGAGTCCGGCCCGGGTTCTCCCGTGGCCGTCACCTACCCAGCTGGACATCGGGGCATGACATTCCTCGTCCCGCCGCTGCTGCTGTTTTCTCCCTCTGCTCCCTTCCTCGGAGCGAGTCACAGCGGATGGCTGATGATGGGGCCAGCCATGGCGCAGCTCTGTCTTCATCGGCTGTCTGCCAGTCCTCGCTGCTGCCTCGCTGCCTCCCCATGCTGGCCGTCTGCCTGGATGTGCTCCGCCTCACCCCCGACTTAGACCCGAGAGACCTTTTCCAGGTATGGGGGTGCGTGAACCACGACCGGTGGATTGCCTACACCGATGCCCCAGTGGTCCCGAGCCTGTACGCCTCTTCTCCCTTCCACCCGCCTTTGATTTTGGAACTGCGTCCCCCCCTTTGACTTTTTTGCACTTAAATCCTGCTCCCTGGTTCGTATCTATGGACTTTTTGACTTTTGCTTAGCCCGCCATTTTGTTGCTGACCACAGTCGATTCCCAGGACCCGGACCCACCATCTTGTTCGACCTCTGTCCTTTCCCCCTTTCCTCCGTTCTCCCCCTGACGATCCTCAAACGTTTTTCTCCCTCTTTCTGGTCTGCCTTAACTCCATCCCCCCCCTGGTTCCCTCCTCTCCCCTCACCCTCTCGCAGAACACTACTTTTGTCCCCCTCTACCTTCTCTCCCCCCATATGATTTTTCCACTCTCCTTGTTAAATCCGTGCAACTTATGTCTTTGAATTACTGTACCTTGACCTTATGTTAATCGCTATGATACCTTGACTTTTGAGTCGAACGTTTTCTCTTTTTGCCGGACTGCCTTTACTCCCTCCCCCTCAGGTTCCCTTCCCCCTCCCCACCTATTCTTTTACTCATATTCTTGTCCCCCCTTTCCATCTCTGCCTCTTATGATTTGTTCATTTACTTTGAAATTTCTGTGAAAAATGTTTAAATTATTCTGTTGTTCCTTATGTAAAGCGCTCCGATACCTCCGGGTCTAGCCAGCGCTATATAAAACTCAATAAACAAACAAACAAACAACACGTGAACATGTGAGAAGTTAGTGCAGAGGCGATCATTTAGATGGAAATGCCCAAGAGTGACCCATACTCCATAACCTCCAATATAACTGGAAAAGTGTTGGTGAGAAAGGTGTTTTTTCCATCTCTATGGGCATGTGCTGATACAATTGTTATCTTCTGGGACCCAAGTGTTCCTTTCACACATATCATTCTCTACTCTGCATTACTATGATTGCCTTGTAGGTGAAAGTCAACTGAATCGCTAATCAAGATTGGAACACTTATGAGGAGCAAGAGAGGTGTAGCTGCATGGTACTTAGTTTGAATAATAATATTTTTGGTTCGATAGTACATATGTTTCTTGCACAATTTCCAATTCAAAATTAGCCTATGCACGTGGCTTCGCCTGGCTGCAAGATGGCCGCACCTTGAGTGGGCTCTGCCGGCCGAGCGACTAAATCCGACAGAATCCGGCGATATGGGGGCGCATTAATCCTCCTGAAAGGGTGATTTATAGTCTGGCAACAAGCGGGATATGCCGACACTGCAAGAACCTGGCAGCTCGCTGTGCACAACACGTGGCGCCATTGTCTGCTGAGGAGTGGAGACGGCCTACCCTGTGGCCTACTCGGAGGACGAATGGTCGAGTGTAGCCTACGAGGCGGCGGAAGATTCACCTGCAGCAGATCCTGTTTGCAAGACCCAGGGAGCGGTGCGGCCTCCTTGCCTGCCGGGCCGCGGCAGAGCTACAAAGAGGTGAGACCGCGAGAAGCAGTTGCTGCGGTTGGGCCTGGCCGTGCTGGGAGGCGGCCTGCTGAGGGCCCGGGCGGCCTGACCGAGACCCGGGCGGGCAAGAGGCGCCGGCCTGCTGGAGGAGACCTGCCAGCCGACCAAGCTGAGACCATGACGTCCAGACAGCGAGGAAGCGAGAACGAGGCAGCGCGGGGTGAGGGCAGGCCGTTGCGCTGCAATCGGAGAGACGTGCTGTGGATCCTACAGGGGCCGAAAGTAGGAGAGACTGCTGCAGGGGCGCGGGTGTTAGGTGGGGAGAGAATGTAGCGGCGTAAGGGGGCCCATGGAGGCTGACCACTGACTCTCTGCTGGCTTCTTGAGAACAGAGTGGGGCCCCCTCCCCCGCCCCACTTTTGATACACCTTGGCCCAGGCTCCCCTCGAGGGCATGGATCATCACCGGACCTGCTCGCTAGGCTGAAACAATGCAGGGGGGTGAAGGACTCTGAACTTGTTAGTCCCCCATCCCAGAATCAAGTGTGAAGCCGTGCTGGGCCCCAGGGCGCCTCACTACAGACACCGATCTCTTGCTCTGAGGCTCCCTCACACTGCACGCTGACAATCTGAAGTGTGGTGCTTGAAGCACAGCTTACCATTGCCTGAAAAAGGCCCTATCTGACCTGCTGACGCGGCGCTGGACGTATACAGCAGGCAGATACTAGCTGTGTGGCCTATTCCTAGCCGCTTTTTTGGTCCTCGTTAATAAGGCTTGCTATTGAGTTTACTTGGAGACGGTGCAAGCTGCGTGGTGCTACCACCCCCCACCCCCCAAGTTTCTGTGCAGCACACACGGGAGTTTTTTTTACAAAGAAATCTATGGTGATCGTGGGGGCACGATACTGAGAAACATCTGCAGCAATGGGCAAGCCTGATGCTAAACAACCCAAGCTCACATTTGAAGGATGGTGCCACACCAAACAGGGCGAACCGTCCCAGGATGCGGAGGGGCAGGCCACGCAAACGGAAGACACTGGAATCCCTGACAAAGATATTCGCTTGCTCCTCTTGGAAGTAAAGACCAGTTTAAAGACTACTGACTCTAAACTGGATCTCCTCACTGTCTGCCTGGACCAGGTTAAGCAATGGGTTGACATGCACAATACATGTATAAACCACCTGGAAATAAATGTATCGGATACGTATGACAGAATGGCTGAAGACAGACAACGGCTGCTGAAAATGGACAGAGTGCTGATGGTCATAAAAGCTAAAAATTAGGACCTAGAATCACGTTCTAGAAGAAACAACCTCCGTATTACTGGGATCCCAGAGTCTACTGCCATCTCTAGGGTGTAGAAGCCCTGTTACGTGAGCTATTCGGTAATGACTTGTCCGCTGTTTTCATTGTTGAAAGAGCACATCCATCGCTCGGGCCAAGGTCACCACCTGGACCCCATGCCTGTCCCAGAATAGCTCGCCTGTTGAAATATCGAGATCGCGACACGATACACTGATGCACAAGGAAGCGCGGGGAGATTCAGCATCAGGGCAATGTTCTCTCCTTTTATCCCAATTTTACCTTGCTGTGCAGGCTGCGAGAAGGGAGTTCTTACCGGCCAAGCATGCACTTCAGCAACTTGAAGTGCCATGTGCTCTTTTATACCCGGCCAAGGAAAATGCATTTCTTTACTGACCCTGCGCCAGCTCTGCAACTCGCCAAACAACTTGGCAAAACCAAGCGTGCCTCATCCAAATCTCCCCATTCATCAGAGGAAGGCCGAACCAGTTACAATGACTAATCGCATCTGCAGCTGTCTGCTATTGGCCCACTCCCCTTCAATGGAAATTGAACTTGAATGATAACATTGTTGAATTTTGGTTCTCTCTGGTTACAAGCAGTGCACCATGTCACCAGACGGCTGCCACACTTGTGATTTATCTGTCCTCTCTGAAAATCTTCGCTTGGCCACCCTGGTCCTTGAGACAGGGATGTTCACCGGGTGTGCTCAGGGCCCCACGGGATGATTCCTACATCTAGTTATGCTGTTTCAGGTTCTGGGTTGTGGGAGGCGGGTGGGACTGATAACTCAACCTGTTTGGGGGGGCAGGGGGTTGGAGTGGGTGGTTGGGGAAATGTCTGTGATTTTGTTCTTATAATGAGGATTGCTGGGAAGGGTAGGGTGAGGGGTGTTTGAGTTACTTTTAGTTAGTCATTCTGGGCGACTTGTTGACTTTGAGATTTACCTTTGCTATCTCTCTCTCACCTTTATACTCGACTGACTTGTACACGCCACTGTTTCAAGAGACCTTTTTACACACGGACAAGACTAGCACTGATAACCACACACCTGCAGTCTGTCATGATGGCCAGCGTTAATTGTCTGACTTGGAATGTACGTGGCCTCAACGACCACCGGATGTCTCGCCTGGTACATGCATACCTCACGCGCCACAAGGTCGACGTATGTTTTTTGCAAGAGACGCATCTGACTTACAGTACTATTTCTCGACTGCAGACTCGCTGGTGGGACGAGACACACTCCTCAGTGTATTCCAATTACAGCTGTGGCATCTCGATACTATTCAGGAAAGGGTTACTGTGGCATACCACACACTCCCTCATAGATAAAGAAGGCAGGTATATTATTCTGGCCAGCACAATGTACAAACAGCCAATCATATTGGTAGCGATATACGGTCCCAATACGGACGATCCGGATTTTTTTTGCGATTCCCGTAGGCATGCAGCAGATTATGGCCCACAGATGGTACTGTGGGGCGGGGATTTTAATGTGGCACTGGAAGGGACGCTGGATCGCTCAGGTGCACAGCTGTACAACCTGCGATGCACCAGAGCCCTGAACACGTTAATATCAGACAACCAACTTATAGATGCGTGACGACACGTCCACCTGACAGCGTGGGAAGGCACATGCTTCTCCTCATATCACAATACGTGGTCCCGCTTAGATTACTGGCTCGTGTCCAGAGATGCACTTGCCAGGACTACATTGGTCACACATCTTTCACCCACGCTCTCTGACCATGCACCGGTAAAGCTGAAGATTCATGATGTGCCATTATATATACGAGACCCGCAGACAAATCTGGAGCCCATGATACGCGAAGTGGTCCGATATGGCGGATACTCAGGAATCCAGATAAACTGGTCTAAATCAATCCTATTTCCACTGACGGAAGCTACAATACCCTAAGAAACTGAATACCCAGTGAAATGGGCAGCGGAATCTGTCAAGTATTTGGGCATATGGCTCGGTAATCCAGGGGAGTTATAGAGGGTGAACTATGGTTGTGCTATGGACTGTTTTGTTTGCATAGCACTTTTTGCCCTAAGTGGCATGGGTATGCCCAGACGTGGGTCCCTTGCTCACTGTGCCACTGGATTCAAGCTAGCCTGGCTGATGAGGGGTAATACCCCGAAACCGGTTCTAGGATGCTTGTTTCCAGTCCAGAGAGGACCTGGCTTGGCAGTTCGGGCTGGACTGTGCCAATGGGGAACAGGGTCAAGACTGATTTGCATATGGCTGGGTTTAAAGTGGGGTGGCATGGTGAGCAAAAGACTGATGTATTTAACCCATATCTTTTGACTGGGTGTGAATGTATGATTTACTCAGCATTCCATCCATCATTTGTTTGCGTAACACTTCATGAACTGGTTGGAGACACAAATCCAATTATGGATTAAATTACCATTGTCCCTCACCAGCCACATAGCCATCGCCAAGATGGTAATACTTACGAAATGTTTGTATCTCTTTGTAAATATTCCGCTCCCACTTACTGCACAGTTTTATAAAAGATTACGATCCAGTCTGATCACGCTGGCATGGGCAGGCCAACAGCCAAGGGTATCCTATAAATGGTTAACGTGCCACCAGCGTGTGGCGGTTTGGGTGCGCCAGATATGCAGCTATATGAACTATGTGACCGGGCGCAATTCTTGCACCATTGGCTCCAGCTCAACCCGTTCCAACCGCATCTAGCGATTGAGCAAGATCAAGTAACACCATGGCCACTCAAAATTGCGCTGTTCCAGCCTTACAAGGCTCCTAAAGCCGAAATCAGCACTGTGGATTGCGTGCGCTGGGCATGGGACGGCCTCCGCAGACAGGCTGGCCTGGTGATTTTGTATACGCCTTCTACCTCTTTTGCAGATAATCCCATATTGTCCCCTTTACAGGATGAGGGCACAGCCCGGAGCGAGGCATTACGTTTTTGAAGACCTGTACCCCGATGGTGAGTTTCTTCCCTGCTTTGCCGGCACCGATACACAAAAGCCAACACTATCAGATACATTATTATATATTATCAAATAAGGGCCACTTATAGCACAATCCATGACTCATTCCCCACTCCCCCTCCTGTCTCCACAGCGCTGGACTATATACACTCATCACTGTGCAAACGTATTACCCGGCTATACACACTCACACAGGCTGCCTCCCCAAATGACACTATGAAGGCTCACATGGCTTGGGAGAGAGACCTAAATTCAGTTGTATCAGAAGCGCAATGGAACTACTGCTGCGTCCAAACAGAGAAGCTGTCTCCTAACTACAGATTGCGATTAATATACTTTACACTGTTTGCGATGTCGAGGGCCGGGGGCCACCGTCTTACATTTAGCATGGACCTGCCCTAGAGTGGCAAGTTTTTGGACTACGGTCTGTGACACAGTGAATACCATAATTGAGGCCCCATTCCCACCAGATCCTATTGTGTGCCTCCTGGGCTTTGTGAAAGATGTCCCGGACGGGTACCTGCGCCTCACTGCGATGCTGCTGCTGCTGGCTAGGCATAGAGTAGCGATACACTGGGGGAAGACGGCCGATCCCGACCAAACAGGCCTGGATTGCAGGCATTTCCTACTGCCAGAAGCAACTGACAGCATACTGGGACCTGATGCCCGTAGCAACACGCCCTAAGGACATTTGGGAACCCTGTGTGACTTACCTTCGACAGACTGGAACAGACAGAACGAATACCCCAAACCCCAACACATCTCCTGCATAGCTGTTTACTGTGCTTGCCCATAGTTTGTTAGGACATTCCTACCAGAGAGGGTGACTAGCTCTGAGCCGTGGGACAGAATGGTCGCAGGAAGAAATGCTAGTTCATTATTGTTGCTGCATGTATTTCCTGATTAGTCGTGTACTTTGCACACTACATCTTATGCCATGGAAAGTGGGACAACGAGAATCTCCGCCATGAATGCCATTGTTGAGTGGGAATGTTAATGGTCATGTAATCTAACCTCGAAACTCAATAAATAAAATGTAAAAATAAAAAGAATAAAAAAAACTTAGCCATTGCAACAGTGACCTAAAAATTATGGGTAGTTAAGACCTTGAACAATAAGATCGATTTCCAGTTGTTCTAGGAGTGGACTGGTTATTGATAAGGCAACCAAAGAATGGATCCGGCTGCTCGAGGGGCATGCACCCCAAGCCTCTGGAGCGATAGCTAGCCCATGCTAGTTGTGAAACATTCACTCCAAGCTACTCGAGGGACACTTAGCCCAAGCCGCTCGAGGGACACATAGCCCAAGCCGTTCGAGGGACACTCAGCCCAAGCCGCTCGAGGGACACTCAGCCCAAGCCGCTTGAGGGACACTCAGCCCAAGCCGCTTGAGGGACACTCAGCCCAAGCCGCTCGAGGGACACTCAGCCAAAGCCGCTCGAGGGACACTCAGCCCAAGCCGCTCGATGGACACTCAGCCCAAGCCGCTCGAGGGACACTCAGCCCAAGCCTCTCGAGGGACACTCAGCCCAAGCCTCTCGAGGGACACTCAGCCCAAGCCTCTCGAGGGACACTCAGCCCAAGCCGCTCGAGGGACACTCAGCCCAAGCCGCTCGAGGGACACTCAGCCCAAGCCGCTCGAGGGACACTCAGCCCAAGCCGCTCGAGGGACACTCAGTCCAAGCCTCTCGAGGGACACTCAGCCCAAGGCGCTCGAGGGACACTCAGCCCAAGCCGCTCGAGGGACACTCAGCCCAAGCCGCTCGAGGGACACCCAGCCCAAGCCGCTCGAGGGACACCCAGCCCAAGCCGCTCGAGGGACACCCAGCCCAAGCCGCTCGAGGGACACCCAGCCCAAGCCGCTCGAGGGACACCCAGCCCAAGCCGCTCGAGGGACACCCAGCCCAAGCTGCTCGAGAGACTTCCAGCCCAAGCTGCTCAAGGGACACCCAGCCCAAGCTGCTCAATGGACACCCAGCCCAAGCTGCTCAAGGGATGCCAAACCAAAGCTGCTCGAGGGACGCCCAGCCCAAGCTGCTCGAGGGACGCCCAGCCTAAGCTGCTCGAGGGACACCCAGCCCAAGCTGCTCGAAGGACACCCAGCCCAAGCTGCTCAAGGGACACCCAGTCCAAGCTGCTCGAGGGATACCTAGCCAAAGTTGCTCAAGGGAAATCCAGCCCAAGCTCCTCGTGGGACATCCAGCCCAAGCCACTTGAGGGACATTCCGATCAACGTGCTCGAGGGACATCCAAGCCAAGCGACTTGAGGGACATTCTGTAAAGGTCCCACTCACCTGAAATCCAGGTTCTGTGGAAACGAAGATTGGGAAGGATGGAGCCTCTCACCTTCAGGCTAGTCCTCAACTCCCAATAAACAATAAGTGCGGGCAATTAGCCTTTAGGGGAAAAGGGGTAGGAAAAAGGGAGACGGAGGTTTTTGGAAATACATGTCACCACTTGGTATAGTATTCGGCAAGGCTCTCAGAGGTTGCAACACTATTCTTTGTCACGGGGTACACAGTTCCACTGTCTTCACACACCCCTTGGGAGTAAAACACAAAGACGGCGTGAGTACCTCCAATACATACATTATTACCCATTCATGTCCCACTCAGTCCTTTCCCTCCATGTCCCCTAAGCTCACTTACCATTGCTTAGGTAGAGGGCGCCAATAATCCAAAGTTCTTATTATGACATAGGAATATGCCCAAGAACTCCTATTGTCAGTGTTAGAACTGGCATCGTTGGCATAGTTTCCCCTGTCTTTTTGTCTCTACCTCCTGTATTTTTGACTGTATGCTGGACTTTGTTTTTGCTGGTATGTGTACTCTGGGCACTTTACCACTGCTGACCAGTGCTAAAGTGCAAGTGCTCCCTGTGTAAATTATGATTATAATTGGTTATCTATGATTGGCATATTTGATTTACTGGTAAGTCCCTAATAAATGCACTGCATGTGTCCAGGGCTTTAAATCAAATGCTACTAGTGGACCTGCAGAACTGATTGTGCCACCCACATGAGTAGTCCTGCAACCATGTTTTAGGCCTGCTACTGCAGTGTCTGTGAGTGCAATTTTAAACTGTATTGTCGATCTGTCAAGTACACCCACTTGCCAGGCCCAAACCTTTCCTTTTTCTACATGTAAGGCACCCCTAAGGTAGGAGCAAGGTAGCCCCATGGGCAGGGTGCAGTGTATGTGAAAGGTAGGACATGTACTGGTGTCTTTTACATGTCCTGATAATGAAATACTGCCAATTTAATTTTTCACTATTGTAAGGACTATCTCTCCCATAGGTTATCATTGGAGCTGCTTTGTAACATCTTACAAGTGTAACGTTCAAGTAGGAAAAGATAGAGATTTGGAGTTTGGGTTCTCTGAGCTCAGGATTAACGCATCTTTTAGGAAAGGTGGTTTTTAAATAGTGTGTTTAAAACTGCCACTTTTAGAAGTGGGAATTTTCTTGCTTTACCATTGTGTCCCTCTGCCTGCCTGTGAAATAAACATCTGGTTCAGACTGACAGCTGGGTTGTTTGTGCATTCACTCTAGACAGTCACACAAAAGGAGCTGAGGTGTGCCCTGCATATCTTGATGGCCCATCGCCAGGCTGATAGGTCTTCCTGAACTAGAGTGGTGGGAGGAGTTGTCACTGACACATGAATAGTACTATGCCTGGCCTCTCACAATGCTGTCTCTGCCCCCTGTAGTGTGTCTGGAGCCAAAGCAGGATCTTGTGGACAACAAAGACTTTCCTTTGAAGTATGCCTACTTCAAAGGCCAAAAGGGGCATAAGTATTGGACCTAAAACCCCACATCTTTAGAATACTTCTGGATTGAGGGCTCTGCCAAAAGGAAGAGCTGAAGAGCTGTCAGGAGGAGTACTGCACTTTTGCTGTGTGTTGCTTTGCTGCGTTGGCCTGCAGTTGCTCCTTCTGTCTGTGGGCAGTGAAAGAACTGGACTTTGCTTCTGAATCCTGCTTTTCCAAGGTTCCCCAAGGGCTTGTGTGAACTTGCCTCCTGTTGGAAGCCTCAGGGCCATCAAAGACTTCACCTGCAGCATCTCTGAACTCCACTGCTGGGAGTTCTGACCTGCCAAGTGGTGCCAATTCCAGTTCTGGGTGCTTGAGGTGGTTCCTGCTGCAAAAGGACTTCAAAATGGATGCATCACCCTTCCAGCGCTTGTTTTTCCAAAGCAGAAATTCCAGTGCGGGAGAAATCTCCACGCATTACTGCCGTGCGGCTGAGAAAACCGAAGCAGCGCCTTTCCGCAACTGAAGAAATCGCCGCAGCCCGAGTTCAGCGCACCGAGTCTCTGACATCCGAGACCACCGCTCTGATTCCGACGCAGGCCCTGTTGTGCGGCTGAAAGAAGCGATGCAACACCAGTCTGCGGATGGAAGAATAGACGCAGCACCTGTTTTGTCGCCGACACATCGACTCCAGTGCACCTGGATTTACGCGCATCACCCGCAGACCAGAACCGTCTTCGGATATCGACTCATCGCTTCTCCTTACAGTCCCGCACTGATGCAACACTTCTCCTGCGTGCAGCAGAACTGTACGCATCGCTTCCCCAGGGACTCAATAACGGATGCATCGCTGTGTTTTCCCACTTCTCTCCTCTGTGGCTGTTTTTCCTTGTGGAGTTTGATACATCCATAGGGTTCTATGGACAGAATTGCTTAAACCTTTAAATAGTGATATTTTGAGTTCTGTATGTTGGATTTTTGTCATTCTGGTCTGGTTTAGTATAGATAAAGTTGCTTATTTTACTAAACTGGTGTGGTGCCCATTTGTAGTGTTTTCACTGTGTTAATGTGTGTGTTATGTACAAATACTTCACACAATGCCTCTGAGATAGGCCTGACTGCTCGTGCCAAGCTACCAAGTGGGTGAGCAGGGGTTATCTGAGCTGTGTGAGCCCCTTACCCTGATTGGAAGGAAGGGTCCCTACTTGGACAGGGTGTATACCACTGCTAACTAGAGGCCCCCATTTCGAACAGTCAGCATAGGAGCTTAGTGCACAAATAAAAGCTCCGGGAGACTAAGAGATTCACTGTCTCTAGTATTTCACAAATGTTCAACAATGTTATTGCTCTCGGTAAAAGAAGAGTAAATGTTAGTGCCGTTCAAAGTTGTCAGGAAGTATTTAGAACTCACTGTTTGCGCTCTTGTTTTCCTTTTTCCTTCAATAACAAAGTCTAGGAAATCGAGGCTAAGTGCACTGACCTTTTGCGTGAGGGTTTTTTGTGGAATGCGCAATAAAATTAGAATCTTGTCTTTGTCTTGTTTTCTCCTTTAGGCGTGGCATCATAGAAGACCCTGCTGATGACGCAATACTCAGTCTGGACACCACCGCTGGTAAGTTTGTCAAAGCCAAGCGTAGGGAAATTCGTAAGGCGTGGTGTTAGAAGGTGGTTCTGACCATCTGAGTCACCTGGATTTTTCGCTTTTTGAACACCGATTTGTTGAGCTTTTACTGTGGGAGAGCCTCATAAGTTGGGACTCAACCACAGTGAACTCATGATGAAAGAGACTGCCTGTGGATTTTACCGGTATCCCCCTGGTGAGAGTAGGCCGGTGCGCTGCAGCCGGAGTAAGGAGCACTGGGCTGGTTACATGCAGACACGTGTGTACATGCGTGTGCACACGTGTAGGGGCTGCGCAGGGGAGATTCCTGGCGTGCGCAGCCCAGGAGCAGGTACAGATTGAAGGGTGTGGCAGGAATTATGCAGAGCTGGGTGGTGACATGGAATAGGCTTATACAATGGGAAGAAACATGTAAGGGAAAGTCAGTGTGCTTTACTGTTTTCACTAAAGGACCACGCCATTATTCTCCTATGAGGATGGGGATCACATGGGATAGTTTCACTTCCCTAGGGCCTACAAATTCCAGACCCGCACTAAAGTCCACTGTAACGTAGGTGATAAGAAGTATTCTGCGGAGTCCAAAGCCACATCTGTACTGCTTGTGGGTCATCCAGAAATGTCATATTCCTCTGACTCAGCTCATAACCAGAGCCTGGCTGGGTGTGACCCTGCCAGGCTAGATTAATGACCTTCCTCCTCAAACTGAAGCATTCCAAGGGCGAAGGTCTCCTCTCCAAGAGGGAGAGAAGATGGGTGGAGTCTGCCGGTTATCCATCAGCTGCTGTCACCTGGTGCCAGGCACCAAGCTGCTCTGGAGAGGAGGCGGCCAGGGGGGAAGGGGCTTTTCAGAGACCATGTGGCATGAGACCCCTGGACGACGCCATTTTGAACTATCCCAGAGGCCTGTGCAGGAAGGAGGGAGCAGGGGCAGAGAGGTGATGTGTCGCTGCCTGATAGGGCAAGCAGAGCCCCCTGCCAGCCCCCTCCAAATTCTTTTAAAAGGTCTTAAACAGGAAGAGGAGCTCTCTCTGGGTTGTGGTCTGCTGAGGAAGACTGGTGCTGGAGCCTGGTGCCATGGGCAGTTGGAAGGAGGAACCCCCTGACTGTCCCAAGACCCTGAATTGCGCCAGGAGGGGAGTCCAGGACCAGATAGCCGAAGCCTGGGCCTCTGCGCAAGGAGAAGAGAGGCCCAGGACTCCTCCTGGCAAAAAGCTGGCGCAGGGAGCCAGTGAAGACCGTGCCCTGATGAGTTCACCCTCCCTGAGACCAGGAGGGTGAAAGAAAGTGCTCCCAGTGGCTGGGGCACGCCACCAGGAGCAAGAAGAGGCCAAGATGGTGAAAATCAGCCACCTGGGGGCCGAGATACGTCCCCCAGAAGGTAGGCAACTTTTGAGCTCTAATTGGACCGACGACGAAGTGCGTGGGGATCTGCCGCCGGTCTCAAATATGCCCCCGGGGTGGGTCAGGTCCCGGGGGCTGCCCCCACAAGAAGTTAAGTCGGAGAGCGAGAAACTGCCCAACCGGGGCCCCAGGAGCCCACCCTGGCCCCCGACAAAAATGGAGACCGGGGAGCGCCTTTGCGCCCCCGGGTAATGGTAGGAGGGGCCCGGGATCCCAACCCCGGGCCCCGAATCGCCAAAGCCAACTCGGGGAGCGCCGTTGCGCTCCCCGTGAAGATGCCCTGGGGCCCGGGATCCCAACTCCGGGCCTCGATGCGGACCGGGAGGACGGGGGAGTGCCGCCGCACTCCCCCGTGGAAGGAGAAAGGCGGGGGGTGGGGGTGGGAGTGCCGTTGCACTCCCCCGAGGTCCAACCAGCCGGCGGGAGTCCCCGTGTCTGCCCGCAGGTGCGGGCAGACCAGAAGAGAGGTGCCGGCTCCCGCGGCAGCAAGCACGGGTGCTGGCCAGTCGGGGAGCCGGCGAAGGCAGCCGGGGGTGGGCTCCCCGGGGCTGCCCTCCAACGATCCTGCACTGTGGGGTGCCTGGGTGGGACCGGGCCCCCCTGAGGATCCGGAGCGGCGTGAGGCCGCCAACAATGGTGGCGCGGCTCTCCCCAAGCAGCGGGGGAGCCGCTACTATGTTATGCGCGGGCTGGAGCAGATCGCCCCATAATGCCTTGCAGGCCCGGACCGGCCTGCAAGGAAAAGTGGATTGTTCTCTGCGCGTGGTGACCCCAGGAGGACGGGGTCACCCCTAAGTGGATGCCAAGGTGCCAGGGGAGCTGCAGGAGCTACGCAGTCTCCCCCAGCACGAAGATGAAAAGTCCCTCCCCGAGTCTCTGGGGACTCCAAAGAAATAACCCCTCAAGGGCTCAGCCAACGGTCAAAGCAACTTGGGGCTGGAACATTTGTTCTACAGCTGGGGGTGCGTAGGGGACTGCACCACGGTATGAAGGGCTGAGCTGGGGATGTCTGGAGAAGGGCATCTCCTGGAGATGAAGAGGGGTAATTGCTCGCGGAGTGCATTTACCAATGTTATTTCTTCAGAGGGACTGAAAGTCACATATGTAATGTGAAGTCATAAGCAAAGTGGGGTTATGCTGCTAGACACTCCTGCTAGGGTGTCTGGCTGTATATGCTTAATCCTGTGATTTTAACTGTGATGCCTTTTAGGGGCTTTAATTGCAATGCATTATAACGGTTATCAACTATGATGAGTACTGTCATTCTAAGTGATGTCCAAACATGTATTCTTGCTACTTCGTTAGGTGAAGAACAACCCAGACTGTTAGCCACTAAGGTGTAGAGGTGTATACTGTATGCTCAGTATGAGATGCTCTGTCAGGGTTATGTGTCACCAGGGCAGGTGTGCCCATTTTAAATGCTTGGTGAGATAATGGGGTGGGTCGCCACTGGGATAGTGCCAGTGAGCAAGGCCCTCGCTCCAGGTTATGTTCAACCCACTGCATTAGGGGGCAAGAAGATGTGCATACATGGGAGTGGTATTTGTAAATTGGTGCATAGTATTGAGTAGTGTGTGTGTTAAATAAATGTACCCTTCCTTTTATAAAGCAAAGTACAGACTGGACTATCAATTATTGAGTGTTATTTCTGCGTACTGGTAAATTGCGATTACTAGCCTACACCACCTCCCTTGAGTAAGCCTTAGAATGCTCTGCAACGCTACCCTCTGAGAGTCAAGCGCTACAATGGGGTGTTTGGTTCCCAGTGAAGGACAAATGTAGTCATGTTATTTGTGCAGGCCTCACAGATACTCCCTCGTTTTCCAACACGTGGTATTTGTAGAACGCGCCCCTAAGATGGCGGCCAATACCATGAGACCTTGCAAAATCTCGAGAAAAGCTGCATCGGAGGCCTTAATAAATAGCAGAGACTCGTAGGTAATATCCTGGAAGCCTGAACGCACGGATTAAACCCACCAGTAGTGCCCGCACGATCCTCATATAAACAGGTCCGTGAGGCCCAACTAGGCTGTTGGTAATACATTAAAGGCATGCAAAACGAAAATATCATGGGAGTGGAAGGTATTTGCCTAGAGGGTCACACAATATGTTGCATGGGAGGCCAGGTTCAAACAGAGACACTGGGGGATTACACACAGTGCATGCAACGCAAGTCGTGACACATTCAGACCAACCTGCTCGAGAGACTTCCAGCCCAAGCTGCTCAAAGGACATCCAGCCCTACCTGCTCGAGGGACTTCCAGCCCAACCTGCTTGACGAACATTCAGACCAACCTGTTCGAGGGACATTCAGCCCAAGCTGCTTGAGGGACATTCAGCCCAAGCTGCTTGAGGGACATTCAGCCCAAGCTGCTTGAGGGACATTCAGCCCACGCTGCTTGAGGGACATTCAGCCCACGCTGCTTGAGGGACATTCAGCCCACGCTGCTTGAGGGACATTCAGCCCACGCTGCTTGAGGGACATTCAGCCCACGCTGCTTGAGGGACATCCAGCCCACGCTGCTTGAGGGACATTCAGCCCAAAATGCTTGAGGGACATTCAGCCCAAAATGCTTGAGGGATATCCAGCCCAAACCGTTAGAGTCTTCATGGTCCTCCCCGGTCATGCCATTTGTCACCAGGGATTTGCTAGCAGTGGCTAGGGAGAAAAGAAAAGGCCATTTTCGAAAGAGGCACACAACAGATAGGTTAGGATTAGCAGAGGAGTGAAGAGCATTCCACTGATTACCAGCTATATGGGAGAAATACTTGCAATGAGACAGTGAGGTGTGTGGGCGAAGGGCTGGACCGGCAAAGTGTATGAGGAAGCACAGTACATGAGTCAACATGTAGGTGAAAAAGGGTATGGTTTGGACAAACTAATCAAAACAGTACAAAGAAAATGGAATTAGAGGAGGAACAGTACAAAGCAAAGAGGATTAGATGAGAAATCACTACAAAGAAAGGGGAATTAGAAGAGAAAGAGGAAGGGAAGTTGATCAGAGATAAATAAGGTGAGCCGAGATGTGAGAACCACGAGGACAGTGGCGGTTCGCACAGGTAATGCTGTGGGGCGGTGAGGCGGGACGGGTGCGAGGTGGGGGGGTAGTGGAGTCCAACATACGACGGCAAAGAATAAAGTAGAGAAATAAATAAATAAAACCACTTACCTTGCGCTCGCCGCATCGCCGACTCGGCGATGCGGTGAGCGCAAGGTAAGTGGTTTTATTTATTTCTTTCTTTACTTTCACCTTTGGCGTCGTATGTCGAGCTCCACTACCCACGACCCTGCTCCAGCCGCGGCCCCGCCTCCCCACTGCCTTACCTCTGCGAGCCGCCATTGCGTGAGGACTTGCAGAATAGTTAGACAAATAAATTTGCAAAGATCGAGTCGAGCCATTGGTAATGCAGGGCAACCAATAATATCAACATACAATGCTAAACGCCTATCAGACTGTGTAAAAAAGATTTGTGAAAATGAAAGATGGTACAAACATCTGTCCGAGATACTTTCCAAGCAGGGAAAGCAATGCAAGTCACAAGCATAAGACAATTAAACCACCAAATATGTCTCTGTGTGGAACTTTTCCAAAAGTTCATCCTTTCAAGGCGATCCAGCGCTGATGTCTAATTTCACGCTGCAATTTTAGCTAATTCCAGTCTGTGGTTAGGATTTATTAGCACCTTCATAGCAAGGTGGGAGTGACTCAGCCAGTCGGAATGCTGCATCTAAAACTGTAGCGTGTGAGAGAGAAGGAAGGCGGGGGCAAAGAGAGGGGCGGGAGAATAGAAAAGGGAGAGACTGCCATTGATAAATACACTTATTTATTTATTTGAGATTTTTATATAGCGCTAGCTAGACTCGAAGGTATCAGAGCACTTTACAACAGTATATGTTCACATCAAAGATAGCAAGTTTATACAGAGCTTCTGATTCCGAGCACTTTGCAAAAGTAAATGTTCACAATGTAGATAACAAGCATATACAGAGCACCTAAACACTTGTCCTTACAACCAAGGCTGCACACACAATTGAAAGGCTAGGCTCTATGTAAACTCTAATATATCCACTCAGACAGAGTGATCTCTGGAAAATGTAAGGCCTTCACGCACATCAAAAGTGGTATACTTCAGCACTGGTCTTCCCACACCTTGACCTGATCGAGTCCAAGTTAGGCTTTAGTGCCCTATCATCCTCACACATGTCAACATGTTTTGGCCATCCTCCCTAGTGCTTAAAGGGTGGGTGGGCTTCATCTGGATGTCAAAGTCTTTGGCTTCTAAATTTCGCAATGTCTATGTAGTTAGCGATAATCTTGCCATTTATTATCATGATATGGTAGGTATCGTGTGACCAATTCCTAAATAGAGTAGCCATGTGAGGATGACAGGGTGATTGATAACCCTTTGGAATCATCCATTTATCTTTTTAATCCTATCAGGACATCCAGTAATAAAATACTTTTTGGATAGCCCTAGATACTTTTAACAGTTGTTTTTTACTCTGGCGACTGACAATTCTTTAGAGGATCAGTTTTACAAAAAAAACTTGCTCCCTTGCAGAGTGGTAGAGCCCAACTTGGACTCAATTGGGTCCAACGTTGGTCACCCCATGATGAAGCATGCCTCATTTGATGTGGGTGAGATTTTCTAAAGATCACTCTATATGAGTGGATATGTTAGAGTTTACATAGAGGCTTCCTTTCAATTGTGTGTGTGGTCTGTAAACATGGCATGCAAGTATGAATGAGACATGAATGTGAATTAATTTTGTAGATCAAGCAAAAGTAGTGCAGGATTTATAAAAATAATAAAACTTAATTAGGCAGCATAAAGTAGGGTTATATTCTTCTTGCTGGTCCTGAAGAAAATCATTTCACAGTAAGGCATTAAATGAGTGCCTGAAACATGTAGACCGTTGTTGATGTAGGATCCCATAATCATTCCATATACATCAAACTGCCTCTTTTTAATCTTGCCAAGGGATCCATAAAGTAATAAAGGACTAGAATATGCTGGATTCCAAAAGGCAATTATATTTCCAGATCTCTTCCCAAGAAAATACAGAAAGTGTCCAGTTATTTTTTAACTTTGAGCTCATCCAGGTACATAGGTACCCTGGGTGAAGACTTGATGAGAAAGCATGCCACTAACTAACCCAAGTGGGTAAGGGTCCTTTCAACTAAATAGGGATGTCCCCATTAGATTAGTAAGGGAGGCTTTTGTAAAGAATATAAGTGGGTTTCCTCTCCTGGATTTTGAGAATTAATAAATAGGACTAGAGTGTACTCAAGCTAAATCTTCTCTCTCTCCCTTCTTAGAATTTGTTTTCGGAGGTAAAGTTCTTTAGAATCTTGCTTCATTTTTTACATTTAATTCAACTTATTAAATCCTGAATTATATCCACTCAAGAAATGTTAAAGTAACAGGCAGGGTGATTTAAAATACACAATCTGCTTGGGACTTCACCATCACTGTCAGCTTATTTATATCACTTCTGAAACATTAGTACATACATTTTCCATATTAACAAAAAGACACTAAATGCAGTGACTACAAGGCATGTGTTCTTGTTTTCTTATACAGTAGGGGCCAATAAACAGGTCTTCTGCTGCTTTCTGTAAGTGTGATCAGCACATTGAAGGTGGTGGTTTTTGGTGGTTTTGTTCATAGTTTTGTTTAATGAGGCCTTGAATATAGCAGTCAGTGATAGGCTGTTTACCTAGGTTCTCATCTTTGAGCTCATTTTTCCTTTATTTGCCTCCATACCTAATTTTCAATGCACAGGGATCATTTGTTTACTTCTGAATTTATTCCTTTAAAACTCAATGAAGGTAGTGTTGTTCGTAGATCTGCCATTCATGCATGGGGGCACAGATGCAGAAGAGAAGGGAGAGAGAAGGGCAGTCCCCTCTTATGTGAAATAAGAGTATTTTACCTTTGTGGGAAAGTTAGCTGTATTGTACAGAAGGCCCAGCAACAAGGTGGCAAACATTAATGAGCAAGCAAATGAGTCTACAGATTTATAAAGGAGCATCTTTGTTCCACAGTTCTGAAATAAGGGCATACTAACCCGTTTGCTGAAAAGTTAGGGTTAATCTGCTCTTGCAGCCAATTCCATACCACTCACAAACCTGCTCATCTTAGCCAAGATCCAAGAGTGGATGGTAGTTATTTAGCTCAAGGTCTGCTTGGAGGAGTAGAGCTGTTTTGCATACGCCAATACGCTTTTCACCCTGGAAGATGGACTCGGGCTACTTTACTGTACTCTTAAAATTTCTGCAAGGAGGATTGGAGTATACTGTTCATATTGGATCTGGCCATGGCCTTGAAAATTGCGGCCCAGTTTGGTCTTCTGGACAGGGTGGCATCAACGGGCAGAGTTACAGACGAGAACATGAAGTGGTCTGCGGACCTCTCTCGTATAGTGGGTCTTGGGCCGTTCTCAATACAAACAAGTCACAAGGGAACAACAGGGATCTCTGCATCTCTTGGAATGTGAACAAAGTTATGTCACCATCAGAGTACTACAATCCTATGGTGATACCGCACAACCTCTAATAAGAGTGCCTCTAGACACTGCTTCCTTTCCATCCCTGGTGTTGCGCTTCTAGAGGATTTAGAGTAAGTAAAAGGAAAGCGTTCTCCAACTAAATGCAAGGAAGACTGTGGTCATGATCCTGGAAGAGAAGGCATATTCCCCTGTTCATGGGTGAAGAACTTAAGGCAGCAGGGAAAACTTGATCAAATAACCTGTTATCCAAACTGCAAATCACTACTGTATTAATGGAAAATTCATTAAAAGCTGCTTGACAGACCGAAGTAGTAGGAGCAGTTAACGAAGGATGGGAGGAAACTCAGAGTGGCGAGCCACATTCTGTACAAGTGAGGATGCAAGGAATTTAAGCTCAGTCTTCCTTATTTGAGCAGGAAGGTTTCCCTTTATTCCATTTGTAGGTAATGGGCGGCTGACTCCCAACTTCTGTCTGGCCTCTAAAGGCAGCAGGATCCAGCTGCTTAGTTTATGATAATTTTGCTGTCTCATTACAATAAACACAGATCTTTTTTATAATCTTTACAGTGGTGGCTGGTGTCGGGGATGAGTGGCAGGGTGGCGGAGGGGTTGGTGGGGACAGGACTACATGAAAAAAAAAAAAAAATGAACTTATCTTACCTTCAGCCAGCCGCATCACGCTGTTCTGCTCCTCTGCCGACAGGCTCACATAATCCCCTGCAGCCAATCCTGATGCTGATCTCAGCAGCATGAGAGCAGCGTTAGGATTGGCCTGATCGCCCTCGATTTGCACTCCCAGGGAGCCTGCTGTCTTCAACTCGGCAATGCAGCTGGGGTAGGAGACACCTTCAGTGCGCATGCCGGTTTGGACATCCCTGTCCCCTCCCCCAAGACTTGGCACACTTAGAAGAAAAATACAACGGGTTTAAAAAACAGTTTTATTATTCAAGATTTTAGGAGTGCTGGCGGGAAGGGGGGGGGGTCAGGGGCATGGGGGGGGAGGCAGAGCTCCTCCGCCATAGCAGAGTAGCTGCTGCTGAATATTTAATTTTAACACAATATACATATTTAGCACGGTAATGTCCTAGATGGGGGAAACCGAGAAGAAAGGATTTTACCCATTTCCCCCGTATCTTTATGTATTCTAGAAACAGCTGAAAAAGTGATGGTCATTTAGCCTGCAGCCTAGAAACCAAGTGGGGTGTCAAGTATTTCCTTAAGCAGAAAGGAAATTCTGATTCATGGAATCAAACAGCAGGAGTAAGCAGGTTTCCAAGGCAGGACACCACCTTGCCTTGACCAGGAGGATTGTTCACTTGGTGTCAGTCTACTTGGCATAGGTGTAGGGAACGAGGCTTACACAAAAAATACTACACAAATTGTAGAGTTCTACTCGCAACCTTTTGTAATTTTGTGAATTCAAAGGTCTGAGTAACCAATGATTAATTTAAGCCGGTGGTTGCAGGTGGGGTCGACTGGCGTTCATTTTGGGAGACCGGAACTTTTTTTATCAGACTACCCAGAACAATTAAGAGAAAGGCAGAAAAGAGGGAAAGATGGGGGAAGAAAAAGACCCGAAAACAGTGAGCTAAGCAGCGGCGGCCTGCACAGGTAAGCGCGGTGAGGCGGGGCTGGGCTGGGTGTGGCAGGGGGGGAAGCTGACAGATGACGGAATAGGTATTATTAATTTATTTAATTATACTTATTCCATCGTCTGTCGACTTCTAACCCCTCCCACCCCACCCCACCCCGCAAGGCCGGTGAATGAGAGATGCCTAGGAAATGAACAGCTGAAAGGCATATGAAACAACTGATTGAACTTCCTTTTAAAAATGGCTACCTTTTACGTTTTAACCCCATGCAAGAGGAATGGGTTCACTGCTTCTGCACACTGTAGATCTACATGCTGGTGAGATAGTGCAGTGGGTTCACCACCTGCTGCAAAGATTTTAGTTCAATCTGCATATGGCAGGCTCAAGCGCCAGTAGGACATATTTATCCTTTCATCCCTTGGACTTTCATAAAATGAGTATGATCGAGGCGGAAATAATTAGCCTCTATTATTTAAATTTTGCTTTTTAATTCACATATACTTTATTAATCTGCTAAATTCATCAATTTTCTAAACTGTCGTGGACAACCTGAGTGATTGCGGCCCTAGCTTTAGACTCTAAGGACTACATCTTCCTCGGCGACCTAAATTTCCACATCAAGGACCCCAATGATGACAACACCGCACACCTCCTTGACAGCATGAGCAGCCTCGGATTGACCCAGATCGTCCATGACCCTACACACACACTGCAGGACACAGGCTGGACTCCATTTTAACCTCCAGCAATGCGTCAAATACAGCCACATCACAAACTCACATGGACCGATCGGCCACTTCAGTATCTCCAGCCCCCACACCGCCCCCCAAAGCCAACCAGCACCTGCCACCGGAGGTGGAACTGCTGACAGACTCCCTCAACACCTCCAATCCTGCTACCGCCACAAACCTCGAACAGGGAGTGAAGAACTTCAAAGCCTTGTCACCAATTGCGCCGACAGCATCGTCTTCATCAAGGGCAACATCCAAAGAAAATCCTCGAAAAAGGCCAGCTGGTACTCAGAACAGTGAAACGAGACAGGAAACAGCTGGAGAGGAAATGGCGGGGCAAGGACACCACTGCCCAAAAAACCCTCCGCTGACCGCAGCAAACTCAAAAATTACCAGCCAATCTCCCAGCTTCCATTCCCAGCAAAGATACTGGAAAATATCATCAACATGCAACTCATGACACACCTGAGCAGAACCAGCCATTCAACGCCTCCCAATCCGGCTTCTGCACTAATCACAGCACCAAAACCGCCCTGATCGCAGCCACCGACGACATCAGAACCCTCCTTGACTGAGAAGAAACAGCAGTGCTGACCCACATCAACCTCTCATCAGCCTTCAACACTGTATCCCAGCACACGCTGATTAAAAGACTTTACCACAGTGGCATTTAAGGGGACGCGCTCAGATGGATCACCTCCTTCCTCACCAGAAGAACCCAGGGGATCTACCTCCCACCTCTGAACCCAAGGGGATCACCTGTGGTGACTCACAGGTCTCATCGCTCAGCCCCACGCTCTTCAACACATATACAAACTCGCTGGCCAACATCGTCAGATCCCATGGTCTCAACATAATTTCCAACACAGTCGACACGCAACTCATCCTTTCACTCACCGACGACCCCACCACCACCAGAATCAACTTCCACAGATGAATAACAAGCGTTGCTGACTGGATGAAGAACAGTTGCCTGCAGCTGAACACAGACAATACAGAGGTACCCCCCACCCGACCACACCAGAAACCTCGGAATCATGATTGACAACAAGCTCACCATGAAATCACAGATCAATGCCGTCTCCTCCACCAGCTTCCTCACTCAGTGCATGCTACGTATGATATTCAAGTGGCTACCCTACACACGAGATGCACTGTGACACACATCTCCTCCACAGACATCAGACCATACAGGATGCCACATAGCCAGACTCATCCTGAGCCTTCCCAGACAAACCCACATCACACCCCACCTCAGGCATCCCCAGTGGCTCCCCGTACAGAAGAGATGCCAATTCAAGCTACTGACCCAAGCACACAAGGCTCAACACAACCACGGAACCACCTACATAAACCACCACCTGAACTTCCACCAACTGTTGAGAAGACTACGCTTCACCTCTTTCTCAATTGCCCATACTCCTGCATTTACTGAAGCCGAAGTGGAGGCCGCTTCTTACCCACATTGCAGCAAAGACATGGAACAGCCTCCCCAAGCAACGTCAGACCATCACCTCACTTTCAGAATTCTGAATGGCCCTCAAGATCTAGCTGTTTGAATAAGCCTCCGGGACTTGCAAGTGCCTGGATACCCTATTGGGCGATTAGCTGCGCTTTATGAATCCTGACTGATTGAGTGTTTTGCAGACCCCAGGTAAAATCGCTGAACTAGTGCATTGCGACAATCATAGTTGGACAATAGTGGACAATCAACTAACACCATAAATGCTAGGGCAAGCACTACTGGTGTAAGGATTTGGATTTTGCCATTTGGGTGCTCCTTCTTCTACTATAGACCAGCTAGACGTACATAGATGGAGCGAGCGAGATAGATACAGAAAGAGGCAGCTATGGATCAAAACAGTAAGAGGCATATATAGGTAGAGATAGAAAGAGGTAGAACTGGTATAGGCAAATCGATAGAGGCAGAGAAATAGGCAGATATAGAGACAAATGTAGAAAGAAGCAGATAGATTGATGCAAGCACATACAGATAGATAGATAGATAGATAACGACATATAGAGACCGATAGTTAGAAATAAAGATAGATTTCTAGAGAGTGAAAGAGAGCTGAGGCTAGGTAGACCATAGAAATAGATAGGTATATAGATTCCACTAGCATGATCCAACAGGTACGGTGCGGCACAGGTCACATAACCCGACGCCATAACCGCCTTTCCTGCTATCAGACAGCTGAACCCTTTTCCATCTACTAACCTGCTTAAAATGGTTCATCAGAAATCACAAATGTCACCAGCATGCCCTGATCTGAGGCTATGGTCCACTCTTCGTTAGTCGTTTTCACACCATTTAACTTGCAAAAAAACTAAAAACTTGAATCCTCAAAAGCTCCAACACACGCAGTAGTTACTAAGAAGCATAGGTTTAGAGCTATATATAGACAGCGGTGAAGAGACACAAGGATAGATAGAGATGCCTACAGTGATAAATAGATTATTCCAACATGTTCTATCAGGCACCTTGCAGATCAAGTGACATGACCTGCTGTTCCAGGCTACCATAACTCGAATTAACTTACAGAGTTGTTTTCCCATGCCCTGGACAGTAGCTTAGCTAGTTTGCCATGGGTCCTAGTGCAAGCAAAGTAAATGGGCCCTCTCACTAGGGTGACATCTAACTCTGTCAGCTGCCCCAACACTCCTCAACCTCTTTCGATATCTTCCATATTGAAACTCACCACTATTCTCATACATGCACTACTGTATTTCACTCACTGTACTGCATTTCTAAAAGTCAGTTATAACCCTGAAAATCATTCCCAAAGCCAATACATTTGGCCCTTATAAGGTGCATGCACACAAAGACATAATATGGTGGGTCCTCACACTCATACACATCCCTCATTTTTTTTTTCAACAAATTTGTGAATCTAGAATTGTACTGAAGCAATGTGGTACTGACTGTCTGAAAACATAAATGTAATTGTAATTGTAATTGTGATTTGTAGAGCGCGTTATCACCTACAAGCGCTTAGAGACCTGTAGGTGATAACGCGCTCTACAAATCACAATTACAATTCTGTTTTCAGACAGTCAGTACCACATTGCATCAGTACAATTCTAGATTCATGTATCCAATTTTTACGATGGCATTATAATGAATCGCTCAACAATATTAAGGCATCTAGCGATGTAACCTAGCTATGCATGTCCAGTAATCTACTACAATGGTATTTGTACTCTGCTCAATAACATGAAAGTACGTACTTACTTATTGCAATTCTACAATTCCTATGTATCTATACAAACTATCCCCAACTGTCCCCCCCACCCAGCCCACCCACCCAGGCGTGTCACAGTAATCACTGCACTATGCAGCTAATTCACTGGCAGACCAGCTCAGCTTTCAACGATCTCTGGTATAACCTCAAGTAGTATCTGTATCATCAGAGGGAGCACATCAACCATGAGCATGCTGCTTTTGGTAGGATTCGTACAAAGGAATCAGTCATTTGGGTCTTGGACCTCTTCCACCTGGTTCTCCTCCCCCAAATTTACGGGGTTCTTTAACAAGTCCAGCAATGCTGCCCATGCTCTAGCTGATTCCAGTGTCTTCTCATTCCCTGTCTTTCTAGCTATTTGCAATCGGACAGAACTGTCGCACTCAGCCCATTTTATAAACTCCTTTTTCCATCTAGTTGTGCTGGGGCCATCTCTCGCCTTCCAATGGCTGGTAATATCTCTTTTGGCCAAGACCAACCCGAGGTCCTGGAATTTGCTTGTTACTTTATTCTTAGCAGTGAGGGGGAACCAGTGTAGTAGGCAATAATCGGGGGTATTTCCTATCTCTTTTTCAATCACTTCTGCCATAATCGTGGTTACCTCCTCCCAGAAGGTCCCTATTCTTGGACAGCTCCAAAACATGTGTAAGAAATCTGCTCCTATTTATGGCAGCGCGGGCATGCGGCTGTTTGCTTATTAAAGTATCTATTGATCTTATCCGGTGTGAGGTAGGCCCTGTGCAGCACATAAAAGTTTATTAATTGAAACCGTGCATTTCTGGTGCTTTTCCATACTCTTTCCATCAGTACCCCCAGTCTTTGTCCGCTATGGGTTTGTCCAAGTCCGTCTCCCACTCCCTACGTATCCTAGTCAAAGGGGAGAGTATTGTGTATGTAAGCCGCTGATACAGACATGTCACCGCTTTAAAGGTACCAACCGCAGATACTATATATTGGCACCCCGTAGATGTTCCCGGTTCTGTGAATCCCTCCCTCCAATGTTTCCTTATGGCTGCTGTAGGGCTGTGTGTAATAGGAAATCCCCACCCGGTATGTCATAACGGTCTCTAAGATCGTTGAATGGGATCAGATTGCCTTCTTCATAGAGGTCTCCACAGGCACATCCCTCATGCTGCACTCACACAGCCATGTTCCTCACTCTGCTCTCTCACAGGCACAACTTTCCATCTGTAGACCACTTACCCTGCACTA
Organism: Calotriton arnoldi; assembly: GCA_963921515.1. Lineage (NCBI taxonomy): Eukaryota > Metazoa > Chordata > Amphibia > Caudata > Salamandridae > Calotriton > Calotriton arnoldi. The sequence continues at coordinate 576,609 of CAWUFW010003935.1, forward strand.
ACAATTGACAATGTTAATCCTGCATTCATGCAGGCACACCTCTCACAATACATTTACTGAACATGATGGCTATTTTGCACTCACACAAGCACACGGCTCACACACAGGTGCACCGCTCTCTAGTAAGAAACACAGTTGGGACAGATGCACAGGTTGAGTATATGGTGCATCGGTCCACTCATGCAATTCAAAGCTGTTGAGGTACGCTGCACTGAAGCCTTAATGTCCACTGAGGTTATCTAATTTCCCATCATCCACACTTGGACCTGCACTGCAGGCTATGTGAGTCTGATCTTTGTGGATGTTTGCAGGAAAGAGTCTTGACATCAAAAAATGTCCATCTTGCTCTCTAAAAGCATAGGCTAAACTAAATAAAGAAATAAATAAGGAAACTAAAATAAAAAAATAAGGCGTGTAAATGTGGAGGGCATGCACTTCAAATAAAAAATGAAAAAGTAAAGCTCCACACTGGTCTGGCATCTTGGAACAGGATAAATATGACAGAGTAAGCCGAATACCGTTTCAAGATGCTGACATGGTTTTGAAACTAGCAGCAGAGATGCTTGGCTCTCAGCATAAGAAAAGCTGTGGTCCAGTAGCTATGGCAGCAAAGCTGCTGGTACTCTCATTATTCAATTAGCACTAGTCTGCTGCTGTGGGATGAACTAAAGAAAATCTCTCTGGAAGTTGGAGTCCTCTGGATGCAAAATAACAGAGTTAGCAGTCATAATACTAATCCTGGTCTGTCTTTCGTGCACACATCCCACCTCACCTATGGATCTCCACTAGCTCCCGATACACAAGCAGGCACAGTTGAAGCTTCTCAACCGCACATGCAAAGCACTTCACAACATAGGCCTTGTCTATTAGAACAGCCGCATACATTCCTCCATCCCTCCAAGAACCTCCACTCTGCCGGACTCTCATTACCATACACAAAAAGAGATCCAACGGTCCTCCCTATTCAAACATGGCTCCTAAAGCCTGGAACGACCTCCTGCAACAAAACAGAGCCTCCTCCTCCCTTCTTGAATTCAGCAACAAGCTGAAGACCTGTGTTTTTAAAGTAAGCCCTCCCAATGCTTGACTCACACACCTGCTCCAGCACCAGGATACCCTCTTGGTGATAGCACGCTATAAAAATACAGTTAATTTGATATAACATTCTGCGGGCCAGCCAGTGCAAGTTTCCTTCAAAGACATTGAACAAGTGTGGCACAGGGCAACACCATTTACTGCCTCCTTTAGATACAATAAATAGGCAGAATTTCAGATTTGGTACAAGTGTAAGCAACAGCACTAGGGTGTATGAGTGCAAGCTTGGCTTGCGCGCATAGGAAGATTTTCCCACTCAAAATAGGTACATCACCGGGCAGGAGTACTCACTTCCCTCATACCAACAGAACACATACTGTTCTGGCCAGAAACATGCAAGCTTTCCTCACATGCACAGAACATGGACAGCATCTGCAGCAGCAGCCCAAGCCTGTGTGTAAGCACACACACAATGCACGCCATTTGGCAGTAGTGCAAGTTCCCCTCAAATACAGCACAGGTACAAGATAGTTAGCACCAGTGCAAGCTAAAACAGTTATCACATTGCCAGCAGCATCTAAGTTTATAACAGGCACAGAATACCCAGAGTAAAGTATAGAGGTGGGCGAGCCACTAAATCCTGGAGCCAGATGCCAGGTTCTGGTTCAGTTCCAGGTCCTTTTGAGCCCTCGAGCTGAGCTTTGGTGTGGCTTCTGTCTGCTACCCACACTCTAACCTCATGCACCAAGAATGAAAGACAAAGTATTAAACTTTGATGCCAAACAGGAGCGAGAAAGGTAAACCAATCTAGTGGCTGAATAACACAATGTGAAACCTGAAAACCTGGGATCAATTCTGGCTTAACTACTTGACCAAATTGAGTGATTCAAGGCAATTATTTTATTTTATCGCACCTCCCATTTTTAGGTCTCGCCTACGCAGCGTGCATGCGCTGCATAGGAAAAAGACCTTTTGAAATTGATCCGGTTTTGCAGGCAAAAACGCGCACGCGTTGCATTGCTTTCAATGGCAACACGTGCACGTTTGGCGATTCCCTTGCGGGAGCGAGCTTTCGCGCCATGTGTTAGCAATTATCGCTCCTTGCGCTGCTCGCTCCCGCAAGGGAAACGCTTACACTTTTGCCGACATTTGTGTTTTTTTTTAAACTTTTAGCGCGAGGCGCGCGCGCTTGTTTATATAGCGCTTGTTTGTAAAAGTAATGAAAATAAACTGAAGTGTCAGCACAGTCCAACTTGTGAATTAAATGCGCCCATGTAGAGTCAGATAATAACCTCAAGGCATTATTTCACGAAGGGCTTTCTCAAAGTGTCGGCAATCCAGTTTTTTTTTCTTTTTTGAATGGGAAGGGCTTTGTCATTTCCTGGCACCAGTTCAATATTGATCTGAAAACCTCAGCTCGCTCTCTGCACGATGAGATAATATTACAACTGCAGTCCGTCCTAATGGGCACCCTTGCATACCGCACCCAATGACAACATCTGCTGGCTTTTGCTGGGCTATCTGAAGGATGCACATGCCCCACTGCGCAGCGCTACAGCCCAGCATCTTTGCCCCCAGCCTTCACTTCATGCTTAATACACAGGTACACGTGTGCAAGGAGGGCTTAGACTAATGTAGCTGAAATCAGTCAGCATTAGTTACGGCACTCTGATGAGAATGCAATGCAAACAAGCCTTGGCAAATCAGATTGGTCTCGCACTCGAGACTCACTTTGCCACTGCTCTTTGACAACTGTTCAGTTTCAGGGAAAAGGGGAGACAATTTTATTGTGTTTTCAGAACGGCATCGGCAAGAAAAGAAAACAAAAACAGCACGAAAATGTATACAAATACGTGTGCCATACGTAAGCATGTGTATGCGTCATAACTCTATGACGGCTCCAGCGTGATGACGCATACTCATGCATGCATCACCACGCATGCACACAAATGCGCCATGACACTATGCTGGGGTTTCTTTTCTTGTCAATTTACTATTCAAAGATGGCAGATGCCCATCTTGGGTCTGTAACTTAACCAAAAAAAAAGTGGACGAAAGGGCCTTATTTAGAAAGAAGTGGCCCAGCAACAAATATAAGTTGATGGGCTCTCCACATAAAATACATAATGAAAAGAATGCAAAGGTGGATGGCTCTGAGGGCAATGGAGGAGCATGTGGGCGTGGAGGACAGCAAGTAAACACTGCTGAGTGACAGGAATAACAGGGAGGGTTGAGGAAGCAACTATGGAGCGAGGTTGGGGTAGATATGAATAAATGAAACACGCAGAAAGGGATGACTGTTGCGAGCCTGCATATAAAATACACACTTCCATCATCCCCATTTTAAGGATGAATTAATTGACTTCAACACCTTTCTGTCTTTCTCACAAGTCCCTCCCTTCCAATAACTCGCTGTGCACTCCCTCATTTGCTGCCTTTCTTTTGTTTTCACCCACCATAGGCCCTTCCATTCATTTCCTCCCTTTCTCCCATTCTTTCTTCCCCTCTTTAAATTCCACACTCTTTCCCTGTAATCTCACATCTTCCCTTCGATACTGCCTTCGGCTCTCTTCCCTCCTCTCCTGTCTCTGATTGTCACTCCTTTCTCCTCTTCCCACTGTATCACTCTTCCTCAATAGTGACTTTCTTCTATAGGCTTTTTAGCCCTGCATGTAATGTGCAGCAGTCCGCCAGGAGGAAGTGACGCACGTACAAGAGTGCTGTTTACATTGTGGCTATAATATATTATGACTTTCTACAATGTTTTGCCCTTTGTCTCCTTTTTGCCTAGCCGGCCCCCTGCCCCCATACTCTGGCCCTGACCCTGTCTCACCCTTTCATTATATAAACCGATTTGCACTCCATTCGTTGCTTTATAGCTCGGGCCGCGATGTATGAATCTCATAACGTAATACATATAATAGGAGTGGACCGTAAAACTGTAACTATACCCTGCTGAACGCCTCGAGCTGTTAGCTGCTGGTGAATCGATCAGGGAAATTTATTTGCTTATTTTTTGCAAGGTCTCTTAACATGTGTCAACTTTTTAGGAAAACTGATGGGAGATTAAGTAAAGACTGGTTAAAATCCAGAATTCCGTTTGAGTGACTATTATATATGTGATTGGCTTTATGCATGCTTTATGTCAAACAAGCATTTGCAGATCCAAGAGGCCTTGCCTTTTAGATCTACTGGCTTTGCCAATACCTTTTAGCCATGCCGCACAGTATCCCCAATTCTGTGCAGCATGGATAAATAAACAAGCATTGGCATAGCCAATAGGTCTCGCTTTTGGGACCTTATAAGTATTTAGTTTTGCAGCACAATATCCTTGGTACAACATCAGCTGTTGCATAGCTAAACCTTGTACCTTATAAGTGTTTAGCCATGCAACAGTTGATGTTGTTGCACCAAGGATATTGTGCTGAAGTTATCCAGCACAATATCCTTGGTGCAACAACATCAAGTGTTGCATGGCTAAACACTTATAAGGTCCCAAAGGCGAGACCTATTGGCTATGCCAATGCTTGTTTCATTAGTGCATGTGAGAAATCCTTGAAATATGTGAGGATATGTGCTGTACAAAAATCACTCATGTTTGACTTAATGGACTGTAATGTTGCTCTGTGTAAAATAAGAATATAGCCCACATATTTGGTGCACATGACAACTGAAGTGCTTCTTAATTCATTAATGGTATTGCCGTCAGTTTTTATTGTGGGGGCATGAATGCTGAAACACTTTCACTTTTAATAAAGGCCTCTAAATGCATTCATATAATTGGATGTACTAAGGTGAAATGCTGGTTAAAGAAATATACTTTTATGAATTTTGAAAATACTTTATCATATTTTTACATAGTATTTGGTGCACAGTTTCCATGCCAAATATTCCCATGGCCCAGCTCGTACCTGGGCTCTTAGAGCCAGGACGGGCTCCTGGAGCCAAAACAGACCCTTAGCTCATATTTCCCTGTTAATTTGTTGACTAGCCCACTTCTACTTTAGTACGGTGGACAATAGTTCTCCTGGGAGCAAAATCTTGTTTCCCGAGATTCTGCTTTATTTTCACAGGTCTCAGAAGGATAACTATTCCTACTTCTGGTTTTAAAAAGGAAGAATTGTGAAGTAGCGGCCCCAAGAAGTTGTTTTATAGTTACCTGTGTATTCCTTTTAGCATAAAATGAAACAAAACGCTCAAATAATTATTTCCCAGTTCAAGTACTCTATCCTAAGTAAGTCTATGTTATTTTATTAACCGCCATCTTCCGCCCTTCACCCGTCAGGCTGAATGAAAGTAGTTATTACTGTTGATCCAGCGCAATATTAGCCAACAACATTCATACACCATATACTCATTTGGGCCCATACATTCACACTACACTAATACTTACGCTGGGTGTCAGATGTACTCTTTTATCAAAGTTCCTGCTACCAATTACCTTCTGATTGAAGAGTAATAACTTACCAATGGATCCTTTGCTAATTGGGAAGTTTAAAATGAGTGACATTCATTATAGTACATAATCCTGAAATAACCACTGAGTCAGGAAGTTTTAAAATGTTTATCTAAAGTTTTAGCAGAGTAAAATACAGAAAACATGGTACTTGATTGTAATACCCAAGAAAAAGCATAGAAATGATTTTGCTAATAAATGACGGTGTTTAAGGAAGAGGAGAAGATAGAGACAGCAGCGCAACTAAAGGTTGCAGTATAGTTACCTAAATGCGAGAACCAAGCCCCTTGGCCAAGGAGTTGGAAAAGATAGCACCCAGGAAGGATGAAGAGCAAAGACTTCTTCCAGGATCAGGACAGGACCGGTGACCTCTCTACAACGAAGCCTGCGCCGTTCCCCTCTCTGATACTCGACTTCTCTCGATTCTCCCGTCTAATGGACTCCGCCGCCCCCTCCTCAGGACCTCTTCCGGACAGGAATTCAGTCAGCAACCGATCAGCTGGGCAGTCTGGAGTTAAGAGCGCTCTGGTAGTATGGACGCCTGTTCTTCGTGAACGCATGCTCTGACTACTTAACTAATGCTATATTCTATTATACCCTTCTACGCCCATGTACCTCCCCTTAATGTTACTAAAATAAGGGACCACTACTTCTGATTGGACAGGGACAGGGGGTGGATTCTCGCACCATATCGATTTGGCCTAAATTGTAAAGCCTATTGTCTTTACGTTCCCGCCCCTTCAAATTAATACATTCGCTTTATTTCCCACCCGTCTCACGACAAATGTTATACAATTTACAGGGGAAAAGTATCATTTTTGTCCTCCGGAAACATGAAGTACAGCATCTTCGGCCAATGGGTCATGGCCTTGGAAGACGTCCAAGTTGACTTCACTTGGCAGGCACACAGGACACATGCGCAGAACCATCTGTCTCTCGAGTTTCAAGTCACCAACCCAGGCCCAAGTTTACGAATTACTAAAAGTGTAAGAAGAAAATATTAAAATCACAAATAAAACGTTTCACTGTATGCCCACTTTCCCTACTCTATTCCCAATTAATTATAATACTATCCTGCATTAGTAGCATTAAGAAAAACGACAATTTAATAATGACATGAGAGCAAGCTGAAGCATGTGAAAACATTTAGCGGCTATTTTAGTGCACACTGCGCAGAAGCAGAAGTTTCCCACCAAGCAAAGAAAGACGTCACACCATGTGATCAGGTTGCGACATGCGCATTGAGGTTCCCGTGCTTTAGCGGACATTTTGGATTATAGACAAGCGTTATTCATTAGTAAAACACATAAGCAAGCTTCTGTCCCTCTTGTGTTTGTGAATGCAAAGGTTAGTATTTACAATACAAGTTTAATAAATTAATACTATGAGGAAGATTGCGTACAAGCAAGTTTCATTTTTGAAACCTTGCTCCATCAATCCCCTCTCTGATGGCGTTTCTGAGCCATCAAAAATACTACCCTCAATCAGATGCCAACTTCTAGCAATTCGTTTCATTCTCATTTTTACATTTTCTGTTTTTCACATCCCCTTTCAACTTTTTGTATAAATCACTTCTCCATTCTTCAAATTCTATTTCATCTAGTTTTCTCTTCTTTCCTTTTCCTGTCACATTATATGTTCCATTCTTTCTACAGCATTTGCACCATATTGTTATTGCCAATATTATTATTGCTATCCCTGCTAGGGGTACTAATATTTGACCTATAAGTCCTTTTACTACATTAGCAAACCAGGTTCCAATTGACGCAATACTATTTGTCAATCTTTCCCATACACTATCAACTTCCAGTGGTTTAAGTTCTTTCTCAAGTTTAGTTATGTTCTGAATATACGTTCCAATTTCTGCACTCTTATCAGGAATATAAGTGCAACAATGTTTCGTCTTCAATAATTTACAGACTCCTCCCTCTTTTGCCAATAGAATGTCAAGAGCAAGTCGATTTTGCATTACCATAGATCTAATCGCAACCATCTCCGTATTAATCATTAGAAAACCTCCAGCAGTATCCGTTGATAAACGATCAACCACTGTAGACAATTTACATATTTTCCTTGAGTTCAGAATTAATCCCACTGAAGGTATCAATGCACCAAATATATCACCTACAATTTCTGAAAAACTAGCTCTTTTACTACGTATTAATTCATTATTGTTTTCATTGCTTCCAGAGTTTCTTTTTACGTGGTATATCTTTGGAAAAACTATTCCAAAATAACAACTTCCATACCACCGTGCAGGAAGCCTAAAGTAAGCCTTATTCCCGCACACATAATAGATTCCAGGAAAAACTGAATCTGTTCCTCCTTTTATTCCCCAACCTCCAAGAATTAAGAAATTGTGTTCACATTCACTGGTACCGATGAAAACATTGTTATAATCAGTCTTTAACCTATGTAGACAAATTTTCCCTTTCTTTACGAAATCCAGAGCCATTGCAGCTTGAGCTTTACCAGGTGTATAACTCCCTTCCTTCTCCGCCCAAGGTGGCAACTGAGTCTTATGCTCTGAAGCTTTCTTTTGAAAATCATGTCTTCTATCTTCTACTAAATTCAAAAATATCTTTTCTTCTTCTAGTACAGAACATGTTAGATTGTGTCTATGTGCATGTGTTATGTCTATCGATTTCATTGTTAAGAAAAACTCTCCCATAAACTGTGCGTCTTTACTACTAAGCACTGGGTTCATACTCTTGCGAATTGGAACCTCAGAAAATATCACATCTAAGTTTGAATAATAATACTGTAGTCTACCTGTTCTATAAAATAAACTTGTTAATACACTACATGAGATGCCATATGTCAGTGGTAAATGATGGTATGTTAATCCTTCCGCTACTGATTCAGGTAACTTCATACAGACATAACAATTACTAACTTCCATTGTGTCTACATACTGAAACAATAACTTTGTGAAAACATTTAAACTAGTGTCGTTATCAGCTATTTCATGATGAATTTCTGCCTCATCTTCTGCCATTAATTCTACTCTATTGCCCTTCATGTTTGCTGTCCTCCCTTTAGTTTCATTATTAATCTTCTTATCTATTATCATAAGGTAAGGAACTGCTACAATCAGGACTAACCATACTATAAGCACCAATACTAGACTACATATGCAGATTGCACAGCATCTCCTACAACAATTTCGTTTTGGTCTCCCAATAACTCTATCATCAGGCATTTTTTGACAAGGAAGATTGCTCTTCTTATCTCTTCTTCTTTTCTTTAGAGGATTCTTTTGTTTAGTCAGGGTGGTCTTGTTTCTTTTTCGTATGTTAGTTCTGCACTTGTTCCTTCGTCACCACTGTCACTTGACTCTGAGCTTTCAAAATCTTCCAGAATAATATAAGTCCAGTCAGGACCCTTGAATTTGTTATTCACAAGTCTCAGTCTTTTACTTTTTCTTTTTCCTGACTTTTTCTCTTGTTCAGTTTGACTTGTCACTTCAGGTATTTGTTCTGGATCTTCACTTCTGGTTGTTATGTGGTACTTTACTCTTTTAATGACACTTGGCCAATGATCTCCTTTTCTTGTTTTCTTTGTTGGCACTGTTTCTCTGTTTACGTCTTCAAAGATCTCGTTATTTTCACTGCTCAATACTGTTTTGTTTTCTTTGATTACTGCCTCTTTTGTTTGTTCTTTTTCAGGTCTGATTGGTTTATCTTCAGTAGCTCCACAATGACTTTCAAGATGTTGACCTTGTTCCCTTTTTATTTCTTTATGTTCATTTGTATCAACCCCTTTTTCTTTAGTGAATTCTTCTTGATCTAACTGCTTCTGATCAGGGCTTATTGCACTGTGAACTTCTGCAGCCTGACCGGATTCTTCTAAACCTGTCTTTCCCTGTTCAAATTCTATTAAGTCTTCACTGTTTTGAGTCCAATTTTCTTTCCCTATCTGACCTTGCTCAGGTTCTCTTATTGTCTTTTCTTCTGGTACCTGAGCTGCATCTTCTTCACCTATCTGATCTTCTTCTATTTCTTCCAATTTCGCTTGACTTCTTGTTCTGTGGTATACTTCAGGAACTTCTACCACTGGTATCCAATCCTGACTTGTGCTCGGTTGTTCTCCGTCAGCTTCTCTCGAACCTCGATCCTGAGATTCCTCTGCTGGGCAACCTTCAGCTTCTTCAGTGATTGGTGTTGTCTGTGAATTCTCCTCTTCAGGGTCTGGTACTCTCTTTGTGTGGCTTACGTGAATCCAATTAGGAAATCTTGCACACTTCACTGCTGTATTGGTGGTCAATATAACTTGACAAGGTCTGCTCCACCTGGGTGATAGACACGTTTCTCTGGTGTGATTCTTCACTACCACCCAATCACCAGGATTCAGATCATGTTCTAGTTCAGGCTGTCTGGAAACTGCGTCTTCTCCAACCTGATGAGAGACAGAACGCACGAGGTCAGCCAATCCTTTGCAATAATCCAGAACCATATCATCAGATATATTTACTAATTTGTTTGTGGGAACATGTGTTTGTCTCATTGCTCTTCCCATCATTATTTCATGTGGGCTCAATCCTGTCGTTTTGTCCGGTATGCTTCTTATTCCCATCAGGACAAGTGGCAATGCGTCTGGCCACTCTAATGATGTTGATGCACACATTTTTCCCAATCTTGATTTTATAGTGCCATTCAATTGTTCTACCACTCCAGAAGCCTCTGGGCGATATGCACAGTGCAATTTCTGTTTTATTTGAAATGCTTCACAGATTATCTGGATCACTTCGCTATTAAAGTGTTTTCCTCTATCTGATTCCAAAGATACTGGGAAACCAAATCTTGGTATGAGCTCACGTAACAACAGTTTTGCAACTGTAATACTGTCATTTCTCCTAGTAGGGTAAGCCTCCACCCACTTTGAAAACAGACACACTATGACTAGTACATATTTTAGTCCTCTGCATGGTGGTAACTGTATGAAGTCGAACTGGAGTCTTATAAATGGGCCCTCTGCCTTTCCAATCTTTCCAAACCCAATTATCGTTTTCCTGCCTGGATTATGCATTTGGCAAGTTAGACATCTCTGGCAAAGACTCTCTGCAACAGCCCTGAATTTGGGATTGTACCAATTTTGTCTGAACAGCCTAATCATTGCATCTCTCCCTATGTGCGTGTCTCCATGGTGCATTCTAGCCATTTGTGAGAGTAAACAGTCTGGCATGACTGGTCTGCCGTGTTTCTCACTAAGGGGTTATAGAGAGAGGAGTGAATACAAGCATCCACATCACCACTCCAGAATATGTTACTCACACAAAATAATGGGACGCTAGTTATTGCAACAAAAACTACAAATTATGTGTACGGGGAAAAGGGAAGTCATTATCTTAAAGACGAGAACCCTCACTCACCCAAGTGTGACATGCTTCATCATTGGGTCCCCTCTTACACACTGCGACCGCAAGGTGCACAGTATGGGCTACAACTCTCCCTCTGGAGAGGAGCGTGAGGTGTTTTCTGGTATTCCCTATGTAAGCGATTGGGGTGAGGGGCAGAGTGCAAAAGAAAAACTAACAGTGCGTTAAAACTAGCTCATGGGTGACTCAACTCAATTTATTCCATGTCCCCATAGACTAGGGTTAAAAAGGTCAGTGATATATAGGACTGAAGGAATGTCCTATTCGTCAAAGGTCAACATGTTTCTGCCAAATGACCAACAAGGTTCGCGGCATTCATCAGGACCTAAAGCAATGTCACTCTGCTGAACTTAGGTAAAAATTAAATGTTTAAAAACCATACTTAATTGTCATGGTTATTATGACATGGTACCAGCTGCAGTCCGGTCCAGTGTCTAGGCGGTAATATAAATTTACCTCCACCTTATGGGAGTTTCTACCTTAGATCACAGATTTTTAATTGTCATGGTTATTATGACATGGTACCAGCTGCAGTCCGGTCCAGTGTCTAGGCGGTAATATAAATTTACCTCCACCTTATGGGAGTTTCTACCTTAGATCACAGATTTCTCTTGTTCCTCTGTGTCCTCATATATGCGGTAGAAATCAGGGGGTATGAAATCGAACTGAAGTCTCATAAATGGACCCTCTGCCTTTCCAATTTTTCCAAATCCAATTATTGTCTTTCTCCCTGGGTTGTGCATCTGGCAAGTTAGATATCTCTGGCAAAGACTCTCTGCAACAGCCCTGAACTTAGGATTATACCAGTTTTGTCTGAAGAGCCTAATCATTGCATCTCTCCCTATGTGTGTGTCTCCATGATACATTCTGGCCATTTGTGAGAGTAAACAGTCTGGCATGACTGGTCTGCCATCAGCACTAATCCACACTTCGTCATCTTTTCTTTGTGAACAACCCACTTTGATCCACAAATTCTTTTCATTTTCATCAACATCATCTTGCAGTCTCTTAACATCATTCCATGTTTCAGGTGGCATATACAGCATAAGTTGGCAGCTGATTCCCATTCTTTCCACCCTCTTATTGACTGATGTTCTGGTTTTGGCACAATGTTGAGCCACCAAGTCTGCATATCTGTTGCCGACTACCACCCAGTCATCTCCTGACTGGTGTGCGGCACATTTCACCACAGCCAATTCTTTTGGTGATTGTATTGCTTCTAGCAATTCCCTTACAAATTGTCCATTTTTAATGGGGGATCCTGAAGAAGTCATGAAATCCCTCTGCATCCACAGTTGGCCAAAATCATGCACAACCCCGTAACCATATTGACTATCTGTAAATATGGTCACTCTCTGATTCCTCCCAATTTTGCAAGCTTTTATCAAAGCAATCAATTCAGCTACTTGTGCAGATTTTACTCCTGGTAAATAGGATGCTTCGACTATTCCAGTTAATTAACATACCGCATAGGCAGCAGTTAGTTTACCATCTTCATGTCTTTGACATGAACCATCGACAAATAGCTCCCTGTCTGGCTTTTTAAGAGGCTGTTCCTCTATGTCTGGGCGTGGTTTTGTACATAATTCTGTAATTTGTACACAATCATGTTCATCTTCTTCGTCATCTTTATTTGTTTCATGATATGGGTCCGGCAATAAAGTTGCTGGATTTATTATTGTACACCTTACCATGGTCACATTTTCAGCACCCATTATTATCCTCTCATATTTAGTCAGCCGACTAGGAGTAAGATGCTGAGTTCGGGTTCTTGTCAATAGAATCACAACTGCATGTGGAACATACACTTTTACAGGATGTCCCATCACAATTGACTCGCTTTGTTCAATGCTCAAACAAGTTTCTGCTACTGCTTTTAAACATCCTGGCAACGCAGCTGCTACTGGGTCCAATGTAGCAGAAAAGTACGCTATAGGACGTCTGTCTAGTCCATGTCTCTGAGTTAGGACAGAAAGTGCACAATTTTCTCTCTCTTGACAGAATAATGCGAATTCTCTTTTATAATCAGGCATGCCTAGGGCAGGTGCTGAACAAAGTGCGTTTCTCAATTTTACAAAAGCTTCTACACTTTCATCCTCCCACTCCACAGGGTCTTTTGCTTTCTTTTTCGTCATGTTAATTAAGGGCTTAGCTAACATGGAAAAATTTGGTATCCTTTGTCGACAGTAGCCTACTATTCCTAGGAACATCCGCACTTGTCTTTGGGTTACAGGCATTTGCATTCTCTTTATTAATTCTACTCTTTCAGAGGTTATTCTTCTTTTTCCCCTCTCAATTTGATGTCCCAGATATTTAACTGCTGTCCTGCAAAACTGTAACTTTTCAGGTGAGACTTTATGCCCTTCCTCAGCCAAAAGATTTAATAATGCTATGGAATCAACAACACAGTCTTCTCTGGTGGTCGACGCCACCAATACGTCGTCGATATATTGGACTAAGACTGAGCTTCCTGGCATCACTAGTTTTTCCAGGCACTTTTTCAGTATCTGGTTGAAGATGGAAGGACTTTCTGTGTACCCCTGAGGAACACGATTCCACACATAGACTTTGTTCTCAAATTTAAATGAGAAAAGATACTGGCTGTCTGGATGCAATGGAATTGAAAAGAATGCTTGACACAAATCAATTACTGTGAACCATCCTGCATTCCAAGGGATCTGGAATAGAATTACTGCAGGATTTGGTACTATGGGACAACATGGTTCCACAATCTTGTTTATTTTACGCAGGTCCTGAACAATCCTATATTTTCCACTAGGTTTCTTTAGTCCCATGATTGGTGAATTACATGGGCTACTCATTACTTCTTTTAGGATGTTTTGTTCTACCATTCGTTTTATTTCTTCAATGACTCCTGCCTTTACTTCTGCACTCATTTTGTACTGTCTGGTATTTGGGAAAATCGCACCTTCTTTTACAGTAATTTGAACTGGATCTATTTTTGCCATAAGTCCTGCTTCTTTTCCGGTGAAATCCCATACTATTTGGTTTACTGTACCTTTTAATTCTTCTGGCAACTCATGTTTTGTTATCAACGAAAACATTTCATCTATTTCTGTACCTTGTTTTGCAACCATAATTTTATATACATGGTCCTCATCTGGTGTCTGAACTGCCACACCATCCGGCGTGCAGAAAATTGTACAGTTCATTTTGCACAATAAATCTCTACCTAATAAATTCACTGGGCTAGAATCGCACACTACAAATTGGTGCATTTCTCTGAAGTTTCCTATTTTGACTTCCATTGGTTCTGTAAGAGGTGTTCTAATTCTTTGATTAGCTACCCCTACTACTTGGATATCTTCACCAGAGAGAGGAAGGTCTGGGATGTCTGCTGATCTCACAGTAGACCTGGTAGCACCAGTGTCCAAAAGGAAAGTAATATCATTACCTTTCACATTTCCTTCAACATATGGACCAGACTGATCTACCTGTAAGGATGCGCCAAGTACGCACTCCTTCTTCCCCTCTCCTAGGCACCGTCATGAGTTGAATTCACAGTAATTGTCCTGCAAAAGAAATTGTGATGTCATATAATCATTCTTACCACTCCCTCCTGGGTATCCAATGTCTGTACCATGCTTTGCTCTGCTTACATTACCCTGAACAGGTGGAGGTGGTAATTGACTCTGGGGATTTACACCCTGCTGTGAGTCATTCTGCGTCTGTGGATTTAAGTTTTGATTTGGGCTATTATTATTCCGAATCTTTTTACATTCATCCTTCCAATCCCCAATTTTCCGCATCTATGACAAGGAAATTTCTTTTTAGCTTCTTCTCTACTCATTCGTCCTCTAAATTTTCCACCATTTCCCGTATCACCACTCGTTCCAGAATCTTTTCCTTGATTTTCACTCGGATTTTCCAAATTAATTCCCTGCTTCTCTGCCTTTTTCACCTGTGCCCACATCACCTTTTCTTGTAATTTCTTGTGTCTATCCTCAATATCGTCTCCACAATATTTTGCATACTTCAGAATCTCATCTATGGGCTTTCCCTGCTAACACAGCATATGCTGTTTAATCATCTGGCAAATCTCTGGCTTCAGACCGTAAACAAACCGATACACAAACTGACTCATGTTCTTGTCTCCAATGTCCTCAAATCCACTATACTGTTTAAACACCTGCAATAAACGCTCATAATAGGAATGTACTGTTTCACTGGCTTCTTGGGTGGTTCGATCTATTTTCACCCAATCTGTTTCTTTCGGTGGTATTTTCCCTTTCAGGTAAGTTATCACCTGCTGATACTTTTTCATTACGTCATTTGACGGGGCACCTGTTTTCAGATCTCTGGGATATTCATCACTAGGCCAATGGACTGTAATTTTACAATCTGTCCACAAATCGGCAGGTACCACTATGTCAAACAGACCATCCAAATCCTTCAACAATACCTTTGACACCTTCACAAACCTTTCAACCTGCTTCTACCATTCAATTGGCTTTTCCCTCAGCTTTGGAAAATCATTTGTAAATGATAAAATATCCTGTCTGCTCCATGGGACATGTACATATCCTCCTCCCGCAACTTCTCGCATTGGATACATTTGATCTGCTTTTCCTGCTTCCTTCATCACATATTCAGATGCTGTTCTACTTGTTCGTGCTTCTTCCTTTTTCTTGGCCCACCTAGATCTCCATTTATCTAGATCTCCCCATTTTTGTAAAACTAACATTAATTCTCTTATTTGCAGTCTTCTTCCAGATGCATTCATATTTTCTAAATCTTTGTCTGAAAATTCTGCTCTATAGGGTTTCTATAGTACTTTTGATCTCCCTATTTCAATTCCCATCTGTAGTGCTAGATTGGACAATTTTTCATGAAATACCCTCACATTTCTAGTGATACTTCTGCACAGAAACAATAATTCTTCTTCATCATAGGTATTCAAGCGTTCTACTCCTACATTTCCTGCTATTATTTCTTCTAATTCAACTTTTAATTTATGGATATCCAGTACTTTTGGAGGTGTGCACTGTTTAACTGACCCTTGTACCCATCTTTCTAGATCTTCAGGTGTTACTATGGTAGCACTTTTTGTTCCTGATGAAGTTACTAAACTTACATCTTTTGAACCTCCAGGTACATCTCTTCTTGGAGTATTATTTACAGAACCTCGAATAGGTAAATCCATGAGTGATATTGTGGATTCACAGTCACTAAATTGATCCTCAATTATAACTGGAGCTTCAGGTTTGGGGTTACTCACAGGAGTATTCATAGGAGTCGGTACAGGTATCAATGGAGGGCAGTTTCCTTGAGTACCATATAATGGAACTACTGGACCAATTGTTACAGGAATAGTCAATGAATCAGGATGTACTTTTATCTGAGTTATTTTCCATACTAATTCTGCTCTAGTCTTTTCTAAAGCTTCCTTTTCTTTGTCTTGAAGTATTCTAGTCGGGGCGAATTCATGCATTACCTTTGGTACCATTGGAGTTTGTGGTGGTGCACTAGGAGGGCATCCACTTGTCCCTTCCTGATATGGTGGGGGATTTCTTAACATTTCTTCCATAAATTCGTCTTCTGAATCCTCATTTCTTATTAAATGTTTTGTCTTTTCTGTACATTTGCCTCCTGATTTTTCTCCTTCTGTGAATAATGGATACAGTCCCTCTGTAATCATTGCCCTTCTCCATTGTTTCATCTGACCCTCTCTTGACTCACGTAAATATCTGGGGTAAAATCCTGGGTAACTCCTATTACTTCTAGATCTATCCCGCTCAAAAATCCTCGGTTTCCCATTCTTCTAGAGCTTCGTACTGGGTTAATCTAGGTCTGGGTTCTAAATCATTCATCCTCAATCTCAAGTTTTGAAGAATTCTTCCATTGAAGGTACCATTCTCGGGAAATGCTAATACTCCATCATTTTTGGTGTATTCTATCCAATTCTCCATCCATACACAAGTATGATAACCTCTCTCCATCATCATAAATGATGCTGGCGTTTTAGCTGGTGGAATAATAATTCCTTCACTAGTTTTGATTGATTTGTCCTTTTTAAAATAATTCTTAATCTTTTGTAAGAATGAAATTTTTCTCCTTTCTCCGTACATTCTATCTAATCTTCTGTGTACAAAATTATATTCTGCAAAACCTAGGAATCTCCTATCCGGACGAGTTCCTGTTAAAGTCGGATCACGTTTTAACATGCAATCCTTATCCACTAAGAATTTTGCTTCTATATTTTCGACCAATCAAATGTTTGCTATCTTTTATTTCCGAGCCAATCCTTGCACGGTCTTTTGATGAAGTTTCTCTGTCAACCCCTCCTTTACAATCTGCTCCTTTCTGTCCTCGATGGTTTAACCAATCCCAGCGCGGCACCTGTGACGTCAGTACTACTCCTGACTACTGACCCCTCCTTTACAAGTGTCTCTCCACACCCGCTGTTTCAACCTACCACAGTGCGGCGTTTTGTGACGTCAGCTCCCTCTCCGGCAACTGACCCTCCCTTTACAAAACTTTACGCAAACTTATTTTCTCTATAAATCTTAATTAAATTTCAGTAACAACATAAAACATTCGCTATCGTGCCAGTTTCCACTAATTTTGAAAAGGATAGTTTCTTCCACACTTTAGTAAAACCTTTCCGTTTACTAATACATACACTACGAGTAAAACACTTCCGTCTACTCTTCACACAAGCTCCAGAAGTACCTGTTACTTCTCCAATGTTACCCTTACTAGGTGATATAACATCACATTTTTATCAGCGTACCCTTTTTGCTATTACTCACACGCATAGAGTCCCTAACGAGTACTGAAAGTCCTGCTTAACTTCTCAGTACTATTTCTGCCTGACAGATAACCTCACTGCAGTATGGCTTCCACTTGCCACCCACTATTCTTTTTACCTACCCCGGGGTATTCTGGACAACATATAACAAAAACTCAAAAATAAGCGGATGTTAGTTCATAAAAAATACAAATAAAATTCTCATTACCCAATTAACAAAGAGTAACAACAACCGTCCTCTGCTTACCAGAAAACTGATCCAGCGCAATATTAGCCAACAACATTCATACACCATATACTCATTTGGGCCCATACATTCACACTACACTAATACTTACGCTGGGTGTCAGATGTACTCTTTTATCAAAGTCCCTGCTACCAATTACCTTCTGATTGACGAGTAATAACTTACCAATGGATCCTTTGCTAATTGGGAAGTTTAAAATGAGTGACATTCATTATAGTACATAATCCTGAAATAACCACTGAGTCAGGAAGTTTTAAAATGTTTATCTAAAGTTTTAGCAGAGTAAAATACAGAAAACATGGTACTTGATTGTAATACCCAAGAAAAAGCATAGAAATGATTTTGCTAATAAATGACGGTGTTTAAGGAAGAGGAGAAGATAGAGACAGCAGCGCAACTAAAGGTTGCAGTAGTTACCTAAATGCGAGAACCAAGCCCCTTGGCCAAGGAGTTGGAAAAGATAGCACCCAGGAAGGATGAAGAGCAAAGACTTCTTCCAGGATCAGGACAGGACCGGTGACCTCTCTACAACGACGCCTGCGCCGTTCCCCTCTCTGATACTCGACTTCTCTCGATTCTCCCGTCTAATGGACTCCGCCGCCCCCTCCTCAGGACCTCTTCCGGACAGGAATTCAGTCAGCAACCGATCAGCTGGGCAGTCTGGAGTTAAGAGCGCTCTGGTAGTATGGACGCCTGTTCTTCGTGAACGCATGCTCTGACTACTTAACTAATGCTATATTCTATTATACCCTTCTACACCCATGTACCTCCCCTTAATGTTACTAAAATATGGGACCACTACTTCTGATTGGACAGGGACAGGGGGTGGATTCTCGCACCATATCGATTTGGCCTAAATTGTAAAGCATATTGTCTTTACGTTCCCGCCCCTTCAAATTAATACATTTGCTTTATTTCCCACCCGTCTCACGACAAATGTTATACAATTTACAGGGGAAAAGTATCATTTTTGTCCTCCGGAAACATGAAGTACAGCATCTTCGGCCAATGGGTCATGGCCTTGGAAGACGTCCAAGTTGACTTCACTTGGCAGGCACACAGGACACATGCGCAGAACCATCTGTCTCTCGAGTTTCAAGTCACCAACCCAGGCCCAAGTTTACAAATTACTAAAAGTGTAAGAAGAAAATATTAAAATCACAAATAAAAAGTTTCACTGTATGCCCACTTTCCCTACTCTATTCCAAATTAATTATAATACTATCCTGCATTAGTAGCATTAAGAAAAACGACAATTTAATAATGACATGAGAGCAAGCTGAAGCATGTGAAAACATTTAGCGGCCATTTTAGTGCACACTGCGCAGAAGCAGAAGTTTCCCACCAAGCAAAGAAAGACGTCACACCATGTGATCAGGTTGCGACATGCGCATTGAGGTTCCCGCGCTTTAGCGGACATTTTGGATTATAGACAAGCGTTATTCATTAGTAAAACACATAAGCAAGCTTCTGTCCCTCTTGTGTTTGTGAATGCAAAGGTTAGTATTTACAATACAAGTTTAATAAATTAATACTATGAGGAAGATTGCGTACAAGCAAGTTTCATTTTTGAAACCTTGCTCCATCACTGCGACTGTCTTGTCTTCTGAAGCCACGCAGCAGAATGGGCATAACTCATTCTTTGACCTCTGCTGGTGGCAGGCAGCCAGAGCTGAATGGCTCACTTTGCATTTATCAAAGTGATCATGAGCACTGCTCGGCCATTATGTGTGCACGCAATGAGGCCTTCGCAGTGCCCCTGCAGGTGCTCAGAGTCTGACTCCTGGAGCTGAGGGAATCGGAAGAAGCTAAAAGCAAGCTCCTAGAGCTTTAAGAGTTCCTATAGCCCTTTCAGGCAGTGTTGCAGGATCAATTTTTAGAGTGGGTGCTGCCATCAATGTTACATCACTGAAGTCATATGGATTCTGAAAAATTCAAGCAACAAGTGCCACAAATGAGCCACGCCCATTCAGCAGGAGAATGGTAAGGGAGTAGTATGTGGCTGCTGTTGCTTTTAGGAGCTCACCGTCACGAATCACCTCTAAATTTGCACAGACATCCAGTTTTACTGATAACACTATATAGCGCACAAAGGTAATCTGTGGAAATTGGGATTCAGTGAATATGTGTTATTTGTGCATCATCAAATGAAGTGTCTTGATTTGTTTTGATCCTATTGAAATCTTTGTTTCAATCACACTTCAGAATTGGTGAAATAGCACTTTGCCGTCCAAACTGTTTATTAATTTGAAATGTGTACAGCTCATTTATACTTATTTAAACTTTGTGTTGGAGGGAATGGACATCCTACAGCGTTTACTTTCACACTAGCAAGATTGTCACATGGTTCACTTTACACCTCCCACTTTGCAGTAAGAGAAACAAAAGTACATACCAGCCTCCATGTGAAAAGAATAAGCAGCAATTTGTCAGAAGACTAGACCAGTGGTTAATTTGTAAAAAAACAAAAAGAATTGCTGGGGCTCTCATCAGGAGCCAGCTTCGACCAGCCCATTTCTCTTGTTAGTGCTGGGGAGAGATCTCAGTTTGCCGCCCAGCGGCAAACGCAATAAGGAACAGGGGAGAGGTGGGGTTGCTATTTCCGCACGAGGCGGTAGGTAAGAGCGGGGGAGGCTGCCGCCCCCAAAACTCGTGCTGCCCAGGGCGGACCGCCCCCTCCGCCAACCCTAGCTACGCCACTGCTCGACATCATGTGATTCTAGGCAGATTACTTAATGTCCTTGTGGCAAAGTGTGTAAAATGTATTTGTACTCGATATACACAATCTTATGCATTATTTCCCTAACCCCATGTAACGTACATCTCTCAGTTGCTTCTTGGCTAGGTTTGTGCTACATAAATATCAATAAATACATACCATATCCCGTCGATGTGTACAAAATAATCCCACACCATAACCAATAAACCTAAACTATCTTCTCAGTGTAGCACTTATCACCACCCACAGCAAAAACTCAGAACGCATCCACATCACCACATCTTCAGCAATTCTACATAAACCACTATCAATGTCAATACTATTTTTATTTTATTTTTAAAACAGGTGGTCCTGCTCCCTCTAGCACCCATCATTGTTCAACACCTTGGAACTCATAGCTCCACACTTTTGCATGCCCGCCACACAAACCATCTCAATATATTTCTTCCATTAAGAACCAACCCAGGTTTCATTGATGAGGTATCTGAACTTAACACACAAGCTTCCTCATGCATAATCAACTTTTTCCTAGGTAATTTAAACCTTCCAGGAAATGCCTCATTGAAGACATACCATAAAACAGTTCTTTCACAATTGATGCCTGCAGCTGACAGCCTATAACTCACTGTCCATTCAACCTATAGCAGAGGCAGCACAAAGGACCAAAGTACCTCATCTGTACCCAGTGGTTAATCTGTTCCCATGGTTGCAGGTGGGGCCCACCGGCACTCATTTTTGGGGGATGACTTATTTTTCCTCAATATACAAGAGGAGCCACAAATTAAAATTGCCAGGGTACCTCTTAGTTTATTTTAACCCACCTACACCAATCTACATTCTGAGCACCTACACTCACACTTCACATATGGCAAATAAATAAATAAATAAATAAATAAATCAAAAGATCTCCGACAAAGAGCCCCCTCGAGGGGCCCGTTGGGCATTGCCGCGCCGGCCCAATGTGGAGCTGCCCTATGATGAAACATGACACCCATCTGGGTGTGTGAGAGCTCTTGCTCCTGAGCAATCAGACCCCCCGATCTGATTCCTCAGTTCACTACTGACTACCTTCCTGAAAGAACTGCATACGCTTTTCGTAGACTTATTTTTTCTCACCAGACTTTGACCCAGCGCAAGAGAGGGAAAAGCACACAAGAGTGAAAGAAGGAAGAAAAACCCTGACATAGGTAGAAAGCAGGAAATGCAAGGGAGAGAATACCCCATATCTCAAGAGAAGAGGGGTTTCTTGATTTGTGTCTCCAGCAGGCTCTCTTCTCAGTCAGCCTAGAAACCCGCCATGAGGCAAAACATTCAGGTGTGGTGTAGTCCAAGTAAGTAGAATTTTGCATAAAACAGGATTGTTGCGCAGGCGGAGCTCAGCTGTGTACTATCAGTTCTGATGTATGCCTCTTTCTGACTTAAAGAGGTAGCCAGCTTATCAATTAACCCCATGAACCCTAATACCTGGTCTGAATTCCATCCATGTTTCTTTCTTCCACTGATCTCTTTCTCTTAGTGCAAGTACATTTTAATCCCAGCTTCTGTCATTTGTCACTGTTTTCCCATCGTTCTTTTCCTTCTTTCTGCCTTTCCTGCCTTTCTCTCTCCTGCTCTAGGTCAATGTCTGATGATGAATAAAAGTCCAAGTCCTCAACAAATTAGTCCAGGTGCCACCCACCACCAACCACAGGCAGAAGTTAAGAGCTTTCAATCCCAGGTAGTGACTGAGGTGAAAATTACGAAAGGACCCTTGGGAACAGTAACAGGGACAGGCAAGGTGATATTGAGCGATCCCAAACAACGTAAGATAGCGACAAGAACAGTGGTCAAGAGAACAGACTTGGCCTTACAAGGAAGAAAGAACTATATTCTCGCTGATATGAGTTGACTGTTCTATTTGTGGGGAATGGATGTGCAGATTATCAAGCAAGAAATGATCCATTACAGCTATAATGTTTCATGTGCTACCCTACCAGATTCAGGGGGACTGTGGAGGAACGGTTTTATGTTTACATATCCGGGAGCTGCACTAGATTTTAGAAACATACAGACACGGTGGAAAGTAAATTGTTGAGATGATGGCAATCTTAAATGAACCCGCTACTTACTGGTAATCTTCATTAACCTTAGTGTAGTCCTCCTTGCCATAGTGCTGACGTATGAGGTTGCCCCAGTCCTCCCACAGGGATTATTACCAAGCCTTTTGTTACATCAAAGCTGATTAGTGTATAAGGCTACCTACCACCCAACTTACTTCCCTTTAAGTAGCCAAGCTTAAAAATTGTGACCAAGATTTAGGAGGGCCTGAGGGAACCTATTATGTCAAAGAGGATTACCCTATGGGTAATGAAGATTACTAGTAAGTAATGGGTTTGTTACCCTATGTGCAGTCCTCCTTGTCATTGTGGTGACGTACAAGGATGTACACATGGCAAAAGAGGAGACAGACACAATTTTATGCTTCTCAAACAATATATATTCAACAGTTACTTCACTGTTGACTTTAATACAGAACCTCCAAAATTAATATTTGTGTCCTAAGATCAATTCAACCTGTACTGTGTAAGAAAAGTATCCGAATTTGCTCAAGTGATACCCCTGCATATCTTCTCTAGAGATACTCCTCCCACTTCTGCTCAAGATGTGGCCATGTCTCTGGTTGATCTAGCGAACACATTATATGGCAAAGTCTTCCCAATAGATACATAAGCTTGAGATATTGCCTGTTTGATCCATCTGCTGATGGTTGCCGCTTTGTTTTTCTTGTTCGCGGATCCAGAAGAGACCAAGAGTGACTGAGATTTTCTAAAACCCATTGATATCTCCAAATAGATCAGCAAAGCCCTTTTGATATCTAAAGAGGAAGGAACATTATATGGTCCTTTGGAACACTGAGAACATGATTTCCTGGGAGGACTGGAAAGAAGGCTTGATTTTGTGCTTGACTCTAGGGTGTGATCTAAGGACCACATTATTGGGGAAAAATTCAGCTATGGATAAGAAATCAAAAGTGGCATTAACTCCCCAATCTTTTTGTCGAAACTATTGCTACCAAGAAGGCAACCTTAGCAGGAACACATGATATGGGAGCTTGATCTGATGGTTTAAAAAGGCTCTCTGTAATCCTTGCAATACTAGTGAAAGATCCAAAGATTAATTGGATTAGATACTCTGTTTCTTTCGTCTAAAAGATCTCAGAAGCTTTTTCACTAATGGTACAATGAGGGAGAGATCCCAGTAGTGCTCTACAAGAGTTGATTGCAACACTTTGGGCTGTTAAGGTAGAAAGAGCCAACCCATTTTAAACCCATCCTGTAATAAATTTAAAATCTTGAAGGGATCTCCATATACGGGATCACAACCTGATTTGTTACACCAAAAAGAGAAGTGTTCCCAATGCTTTGCATGGGATTTAAGAGTGGACTCTTCCTTAGAGGACTGAATGTCACAGGCACCTTTCTTGAGCAACCTAAGAGTTGCAGGGTAGCCCTCCTAATCTCCAGGCCATCAGTTTTAACTGACAAGACTGCTTGAATGTGAACACTGGAGATCGAAGGTGGTTGGGATGCAATGGAAGAAGGAGATGGTGTTATGTAGACATTTGGGTTAAAAGAGGAAACCAAGGTCTCCTTGGTCAAAAGGGAGCGATCAGGATCCCCATGGCCTTCTCCCTTCAAATCCTCTGCACAGGGCCGGCTTTAGCGCTGGTGGCGCACTGTGCGACAATGTCTGTTGGCGCCCCCCAATGACCACCTCTGCCACGGATTCCCTCACTAGCACCCTTTAACAGTGCCTCTCAAGTCTCCATAACCACGGTCTCTCAGATTCATTTAGTTTTATAGTGCCACTCATACCAGTGTAAGGTGTCAGAGCACTTTATACCACACACACATTGCACAGAGACAATCATATGTGTGTAAATCAGTGTATAGGAAATGTTACATCAGACAAGGTGTAGTGTAGGAGTGACATGTCATCGATACTGGTAGGCAATATAGTTAAAGTTCTTATTCAGGAAAGGCACAAATTCAGAATTTAAAACGTAACATCATTGTTAGGGGTTCTCTTTCATAATAAGAATTGTTTTCTACCCAAATGAATCCTTTTCACAAGATTAGGATAATGAAAGACTGGGCAAAAAAACATATAGCTCTAACATATACCTTGCAGTTTGCAAGCAGCCCTAGGATGACAGTTAATAGCTCAATGTTCTATATTAGTATTTTGACTTATACACAACAAGTAACAAAAGGAGCTCTCTTACAGAAGCAGTAACCCACTGACCTATCTACATTATATGCACTTCGTTATCTGCATGGTACACGTTCTTAGCAGCAGGCATTTTAACCCTCTGCGCTACCTTAGGATGAGCCAAAACCTCCACTAGAGGAACCTCCAGTCTCTTTCCAAGGAAGACGATTAATCACCAGACTTCTCTTGACATTTTAATTGATGTCTGAAAGTTGCTGGAGGCCAGGAACGAGGCAGCAGGTGCTTTTAAAATGATAATACACATTTTCAAAAATGACGCCCCCACCCAGAGTCAACGCCCGGTGCGGTCGCACCGATCACACCGCCCTAGAACCAGCCCTGCCTGTGCAGCAGTTTTGAGAGGAGGAGAATCGGAGGGAAGGCATACAAAAGTTCCTGAGGCCAAGGAGTTGGAAGGGCATCTCTCCTCCACGCTTCCTCACAGATCATCGAAGTGCAAAAGAGAGGAAGAGGGCATTTGAGGGAGATGCCAGGAGATCTAAAGTTGGGTGATCCCACTGATCAGTTATGAACTGAAAAGCTTCTTGACTGAGAAGCAAATTCGTGGAGGAAGGCAAACTCTGAGTGGGCTGTCCGCCTGGAAATTCTCCTTCTCCAATTTATACATGGCATCTTGAAAGTCAGTTACTTGATATATTCTTCAGCCTCTTCAGATCTAGCACTGGATGAAAATATCCATCTTGCTTTAGAACAAGGAAGAGAATTGAGTAGAATCCTGCTCCTTCTTCTGAGGTTGGGGCTGGAATCGCTGTCCCTTTCAGGAGAGCCCGATATCCTTGCTTCACTGAATTTCTCTTTATCTGGTCTTTTGGACATGTAGTTTTTGCAAAATATGGTTCTGCTGGAGGCGGAAGAAACTCTATTCTATAACCTTGCTGGGGCCATATTTCCGATGCAGTGCATTTTCCTGGATTGCGCTGGGCGCACCTTTCAAAAGGTGCGCCCAGCGCAATGCAGGAAAATGCGCCTCATTATGGTGAATACGCTGCCGCGAACTTGCGCTGACCTGGGGGCAGCACATTCATGTGAAAAACGGAGTGGCTGATTTAAAGCTGCTCCGTGTTTTCACAGTACAGGTGGCAAACCGCCTGCACTTTTAAAGGGGATTAGAGATCCCCTTGCAGGCGGGTGCAGTCAGTGACTGCACCTGCATGCAAGGGAATGTCTGGTGGAGTCCATAGGATCCCCATTACCCCTTACAGAGGGCTGCCAACAGGGGGCGCACTGACAGTGCACCACCTTTTAGGTTGCGCACTGTCAGTGCTCTTCCTGAGAGCTTCTTTGCATCTGCACCCGAGCCTTATTACAGATGCAGAGGCAAAGGGATTTCCTCATTTGCATGAGGCACACCCCCATGCAAATGAGGGAACGCCCTCTGAAGATAGCACTGGCGCTTTATGTGTGCCAGCACCATCAGTATTACAGAAGGGGCTGCACAAGTGTCTACGGCCCCTTCCGTAGTTCTAAAGTGTCCCAGGGGCGTGCAAATTGGGTGCAAACGCCCATTGCGCCCCCAGGGCACTTTCATAATACGGCCCGTGGAGGATGTTCAGGACCCACTTGTCCCTTATGAGTTTCTGCTACTTTTCTAAGAAGAGGCTCATTGTTCCCTCTACCATATCATCAACTGCAGCTATGGCCGGGTTTCTCCACCTGCGGCAGCTCCCAGGCCCTGACCCTGGCCCAAAAGGGGCATCTATCTTGAAAACCTTGCATAGACCTCTTGCAAATAAAAGACTTCTTAGGCAAAGGTCTAAATGGCTGAAGTATCTTCTTTACATCAGATTGCTTTTTGACAAGATCATCTAGTTGGGGCAAAAATTGTTTGTTACTCGAAAAAGGCAAATGCAGAATTAGTTATTTCTGGGACTGACCAAGCTTCTACAATTTTAGCCATAACAGACGTCTCTCAGAAATGGAGACTCCTGTCGCTGACAAACATATGGAGTCAAATGATACGTCCAACAGGAACTAAGAAAGCAGCTCCTTGTTAGCTTACATGTTTGTAGGATCCCTTTAATCCTGTAGACAGTTGTAGAGCAACTGAAAATCCTTCAAAAGATTTTAAGTGGTGTAAGCTGCATATGTCGATGCCCTTAAAGAAAAGTTGGAGGCTGCATATGATCTTTTAATAGCCCCTTCTACCTTCTTGTCTGTGGGGTCCAAGCAGCCTCTTCAGAAGCCAGAGAAGATGGGGAAGTCATAATGGCCAAGGTAGTATTGACTTTAGGAATCTAGGGACATGTTTCCTATTATTTCTTCAGCACATATCTTTTGAAGAGAAATCTTGGAGTCCCAAATTTGTCATTCTCCATCCATTCCTGCATGCTTTCCATCACCTTGTGAATTGGTAAATCATCCACTGGAGCAGCATTATATTGAGAGAAGAAATCATCTGATGGGGAGTTTTTAATTTAGAACCCCAGCATGTCCATTATGTGCTTCACAACTTCCTGATGTTGAGCCCCATTAATATATTTCCCCTTAGAGGCCTCTTCATCTTCGTGGAGGCTTTTCTGCCTCTTAACAGCAGGTTGTGCTAAAGCAGTATTCACAGCCACATCGATCATAGACTGAAGTCCGGAGTGTGAAACAGAGTGAATTTCCTCTTCCTCCCCTTCTGCAGCTTCATTGCTGCAGGATCCCTTGCGCTAAGGCAGTAACTTCCTGTTTTATGGGTTGCTTGGCAACTCTAACATTGTTTAAATGAAACTAGGGGTGCTCCAAATACCTGTGCAAGCCTCCCGCTGAGCACGTGCAGCCTTCGAATGGCAACACAACAAAGGACCTTTAGGCAAAGTCCATAGACCTGATATTTTTGCTGTAAATTTTACCCCACCCCAGTTAGAGGAACTTGGACGAGAGAAGCAAGGAGACTTGCACCATCTTTGCGATTGCTAAAGCAGATCGTGGTAAGTTTTTTGTTATATTATAGAAAACCCTGACCTTACTCTTTCGGCGCTTAATGCCAGCATGCTATGTAGCAATCTCTGTCAGAAGAACAGGAAACAAAACAGGAAGTGGGTTGGGTGGAAGATAGCCCTATAGACCAATCAGCTTTGGTATAACAAAAGGCTGGTAATAATCCTGTGGGATGGCAGGGAGGCCTCGTATGTCAGTACTATGACGAGAAGGACTGCACTTAGGGGTGCTGTACCTTGGCCGTGCTATGTAGATGTGCTCATGTCTAGTCATGTTAAATGTCATAACCCATAAGGCCATGGGATTGTTCTCTACTAGAACATAAATGTTTATTCTTCGCCCCCAGGTGCAAAAATGGATATGAAAGTTACAGTGTCACGTTTTGTTCAAATCTTCACCACTGAAGATCTTGGATTATGTTCTGTGATACTGGGCTCCAATAATGGTAGTTCTTGGATGACAGGACATGAAGTACTAGGGGTTTTAGGTGGTGACAAGCCCATGGAACCACTGCAGTACAAGAGGCCATGAGACCTTGGATTCTTTGTCAGGACTTGGAGGCGAGGATTAGGCTGTACTCTCTTCGCTTTAATAATACCATTTTTCTCCAGGAGCCATTTTTTACACAAGATTATTGAAGCGCAAACTACAAATCCCATGAAAACTTGGGAGAACAATAGAAATAGTCCATCCAGTCACGGCACAGAACGCAGTATAATGTTCCTTGTAGACACTCCATCTGCCTCTTTCTTTGCTGCTCCAGCAGCGGTTCAGATAAGTGCGTGGTTTTTCCCTTTATCTCTGTTCTTTGCTGTTTGCGTTTACTGCGCGGTGACCGTGCTAGCGCTTACATTGAATGTGACCGCGGGGACTTGCTATTGCTCCTACGTAGTCACGGACCTGGGTTCTTGACAGCTCACGTGCGCGGTGCGGTCTTCCGACCGCCAGAGCACCTGCGCACTCTGAATTTGCATGCTGCGCGTCCCTGACCCCCCGGCAGCTGGAACACGTAAATTGTATTGTCAGAGTACAGTGAAGTGTTCCGGCTGTGGCTGACATGGGGAAAGCTCCTTTTAATTACCGCTCGTGCTAGAATCGAGCGAGGGTTTTCAGAACAAACTTTCTTCATTGCAAGCCACCACCTGAGGCATAACACCCTACAGGGTAAGACCTACCTGTACTTGGGACATACCAGGCGCTATCTATCCCAGATACCACAGGGGTGCCGTACCACCAGTCCGATTTGCTCTTGAACTAAGGGCTTTGCCCACTATATTGTCTTCTTATTGTTTTGCACCTGGGAGCACCCCATAATGGAATTTGAAGAGGCTGGGGATTATATGGAGGAGGAAGAGATTACCTACCTCCCAGTGGATGACTGCTTCTGTGAAGTGATGGACGCATCCATCCTCAGAGCAGTCTCCCAAGTGGTAGCCACCCTGGAGAGGAAAATTCTGGTGCTCCAGGCGCAATTCCAACAACCTCTCCAGGGATGGAAGACCTCACTGGGCCACTGGCCCCCTCACCTCCAGAGCAGTTAGCTACCCCACCCCTTCCCTCTCCTCAAAACATTGAGAAGGGCAAGTGCTCGGAAGACCCCGGAGTTGACCTAGACGCTTTTGCACGGCTGAAAAGGGTGTTCTCAGACTCCCAACCTCTGCTAGACACACAGACTCCTGGCCCTTCAGGGATAACTCTGACTACACCCCCAGGGGACCAAAGGGATGGGACGATTCACCCCACACCTCGGAAGGGGATGGGGACGGATCCAGACCTTGGCGCCCTATGGCCAACCCCTTTCCAGATGCACCCTTACCATCTGATCGCACGCAGCCTCCGGCTGGGGATCTACTGGATCCCGGTGATCTGTAGCATCCGCGTTCGGTGGAATGGTGCCCTGCTCCCAAGGTGGCAGACTATATGGCAAGCCGCCTGAGAAAACCCCTAGATAAGGAAGTGAGGGGCTGCCTTAAGGCAGAGTGTCCCAGACCTTCCTTGGAAGGGAAGGCAGCCGCCACTCCGTAGATAGACCCCAAGACGGCCATCCTCCTAGCCAAGTTTGTACAGGACCCAAAAAAAGGCATTGACAAGTCATGGTGCTCATGCCAAGGTAAGCTCTTGGATGTGGCCAGGCCTTTGGCGAAAATAATGGATGTGGCGGAGGACGCGAAAGCTTCCGGGTCTCCCCTGACGCTTTGTCCAGCTGGGCTCAGAGAGCCATCATCTTTCTGAGAAATGCAAACTGCGCAATTTCTACAGAGCGGCACAGGTCACGATTGATTAAGATAGACCCCAAGTTAGGGGAATTATCCACGTCGGAAGCTGAGGCCATTGCTTAGGGAAACCTGTTCGAGGACCCATTCATTAGGTAATTGAGCAAATTCGTCAATACGTTTACTTCTCTGGACAAAGCTCAATCCTCGATTAGGGGGAAATTCACACCCCGTGTTTTTGCTGCAGCCGGTCGAGGTAGGGGGCGCTCGACCGGCCGCCCCACCCAGCAAGCCTCCAGAGGTGACGATTCCCGCCACAGACAACGGCAGGATCCAAACAAATTCAAAAAATGTTACCAGACCAAGTCCTATCCACGCTGCCGCGGAGGCAGAGGTCGAGGCTGAAACTTCAACAATACACTAGGTGAGGACTCAGTACGTTGGGGACATTCATGTGGGGGGGCCGTCTGGCCCTTTTTCGGTCAAACTGGGAAAGACTCTCATCCGTCGCATGGGTTCTTCAGACGAATGGGGGGGGGAGGGGTTCCATATTGAGTTTTACGGTCCTCCATGCCAAACCCAATTCCCCAGACCACTGGTCTTTTCCGAGGATCAACGTGCTCTGGTGGATCAAGAGATAACCAGCCTTCTACAGAAAGGGGCAATAGCGAGGTCGGTGATTCATCCCAGTGGCTTCGAGCAGGTATATTTGATTAGACTAGCAATACTATAACCAGTGTGGCTATCTAAGATCTCAGGATTGGTCTTAGTTTGAAATTTAATTAGGATATGGCATGCTTTACTGTACTCTAATGATTTCTAGTATTCTTAATTTTATGTGGTTTGTGTATGGGTAAGCATATGCCAATTTTATTGGAATACGTATACATGTTCTTGACGTTAAAGAATTGGATATCTGCTGATTTTGAAGGTGGTTGAAATGTAAAGCGCTCTGACACCCAAATTTTGGGTCTTGTTCGCGCGATAGAAAACACTGAATAAATAAATCAGCAACCTCTTCCTGGTGGAGAAGAATGATGGCGGACAACGCCCGGTGATAAATCTCAGAGAGTTCAATACGTGGCTCCTGTACACCACTTCAAGATGGAGGGCATCCATCTCTTGAGGGATCTCGTTCAAGGATCGAATTGGATGGTCCGTTTGGACCTGAAGGACGCCTACCTGGTGGTCTCCATATTTCCACCTCACAGGCGTTTTCTGCAATTTCGTTAGGGCTCGCAGATTTTTTAATTCACTTGCCTTCCTTTCGGACTATCATCGGCCCTTTGGTGTTTCACCAAGATGATGAGACTGGTTGTCGAACGTCTGCGAGCTCTCGGGGTACGGTTAATCATCTACCTCCATGATATTCTGATCATGGACCAATGTCCACGCCGTCTCGCATTGAATGTCCAAATGGCGGTGGATTTCCTAGAATCCCTGGGATTTGTCATCAACACAGAGAAGTCTGCGCTGGCTCCATCCCAATCAGTAGAATTTCTGGGATTCCTGATAAGCTCAACCAAAGCGACCCTCAGCCTGCCAAAACAGAAGCTGTCAAAAATCAGGCACGAGCTTCGGAGGACTATTTCCAGGCCTCCAATTTCCCTTTGTCACTTGGCACAAATTGTAGGCCTCCTTTCATCATCCATTAAAGCGATTTTCCTGGGTCCACTCCATTACCGGGCGATGCAGCACTTAAAAACAGACCACCTCAGGAAAGGTCTCTCCTATTCCCAATTGATTCCACTGTTGGTCGAGGCGAAAGAGGAGATGCGTTGCTGGTTGACCCACATGGAAGCCTGGAATGGCCGGGCGATCTTCGGATCCCAACCCGACCTGGTAATTGAATCAGACGGCAGTGGCTCAGGGTGGGGCGCACGTTGTGGGGAATTCTCCACCGGTGGAAAATGGTTCTCCAGAGAGCAGTCGTTGCACATAAATGGCCTGGAACTAACGGCAGGCTCCTTTGCCCTTCGGTTTTGGACCAAATAGAGGGTCGTGTTCAGTCCTGCTGAAAATGGACAAAGTGGCAGCAGTTCGTCATGCCAATCACCTGGGGGGCACGCGGTCCAAGACCTTGTCGGACCTCCCCCGTACCCTCTGGGAATATTGCCTGGCCAACCAGATTTCCCTGACAGCGGAGCATCTCCCAGGTTGCGCCAATCAAGTAGTGGACTGGCACTCATCACTGGAAGGACACCAGCCTCTGGAGGTTGGACCCTCATCTCTTTCGACAACTCCAGTCACGATGTGGACCTTTCTCCATGGACCTCTTTACCTCCTGTCTGGATTACCAACTCGAATGGTACTGTAGTTGGAGGCCGGATCCCCACGCGGCAGCCACAGGCGCCTTTTCCAGGATTGGAGCAAGGAGCAGGCCTACACCTTCCCACCCTTCGAGATGATAATGCGCTTGATGGCTCAAACACAGAGACAGGAGGTGGACCTGGTAGTGGTTACCCCGATCTGGAGATCGCGAGCGTGGTTTCCATCGATGATGGAACTTTCTTGGGATTTTCCAATCCCTCTACCCCCAGCTCCCAAACTCCTCAGTGATCCTCAGAACAATCCCCATCCGCTGATCCTAGCAGGATCTCTCCGCCTCATGGCTTGGAAGGTTACCGGCAACGTTGGGAAGTCCCGGGCCTTTCAAGAGAGGCTTCCTCCCTGCTTGCCAGGGCATGGGCGGATGGTACAAATAAACGATACCAATCCGCCTGGTCCAGATGGACAGGTGGATCCCATGGGGGCAGACGTTACCCACGTCTTGAACTTCCTGGCGAATCTAGTCTCACAGGGTTTTGCTTACTGGTCAGTGAATACCTTCAGATCGGCAATTTCCGCAGGCCACCTTCCTGTGGATGGTCACCCGATTGGAGAACATCCGCTGGTCTGCAGGTTATTGAGAGGCATCAGGCTCTCAGTGCCCCTGGAACCAAGTTATTCTGCATTTTGGGATGTTAACAAGGTCCTTTCCTTGTTCAAATCCTGGCCCTCGAATAAATATCTCTCAAGGAAACAACTGTCGGCGAAGTTGGCGATGCTTCTCTGCTTGATATCTTGCCGTCGGGTATCGGATGTACGAGCCTTGGATATTACAGGTAGAGTTTTCCCCCGGACAAGGTGACTTTTCATATTTCGCGACGAACAAAATGTAATTCCAAGTTGGTGTCATACCCTGCCTTTCCTCAGATGCCAATGTTATGTGTTGTACGGACAATTAAGAGGTATGAAGTGGTTACAGACGAGCTTCGCCCACATGGCGAAAGGCAGTTGTTGATTGCTCTCACAAAACCCCACAGAGCGGTGTCTTCCCCTACGATTGCCAGGTGGGTCAGATGGGTCATGCAGGAAGCAGGGATTGATACATCCCGATTTGGAGCCCATTCAGCAAGAGGGGCGATGGCCTCTAAGGCCTTTTGTCTGGGAGCACTTCTTGAGGATATCCTCAGTGCGGTAGACTGGTCTTCGGACTCTATCTTCAAGGCTTTCTACTTTAAACCAGTCCCATCCCTGGCAATCATGGTGGTTGATAAGCTTTAAACCAGCCCAATCCTCGCCTCTGGGTCCTGACATAGAATGAAAAATTTCCTAGCTAATGTAAAGGCAAGTTTCAATTCTATTAAGGACACGGAGGAGAGGATTAGCCCACCCTATATCACGATGGATAACTTGTCCCACCCTATGACAAGCTGGTCATACTTCACATATATTGATAAAGATTGCCGTTAAGGTGGTTGGTTTAACTGGGGGGGAGAAGTAAAATTCACTGTTAATGCATTTTGTCTGATATTGCTTCAATGTGTTCTGTGCCATGGTGATAGACATTGTGTATCTTTGATCCATTAGGGTTGAAGTCTAACGAGCAATAATGAATCAGATGGGGAAAGCATCCTTCACAGGAAAAAAAGAGGCAGACGGAGTGTCTACAAGAGACATTATCCCGCGCTCTGTGCCGTAATTGGATGGACTATTTCTATTGTTTTCCCAAGAGTTCACGTGATTTGCAGTTTGTGCTTCAATAATCTTATGTAAAAAAGGGCTGCTGGAGAAAAATGGTATTAAAGCGAAGAGAGTACAGCCTAATCCTTGCCTCCGTGTCCTTAATAGAATTGAAACTTTACTTTAGCTAGGACATTTTTCATTCTCAACAAATGCTTATCTAAAGTCGACTTGGATTGGAGTAGGATTTGCAACTGAGACTGGAGGTACAGTCTGCGAGCATCTGTGAAAAATGCACTCATTGCTTCTGTGTTGAATTGGACCCCTATGAAGGTCTTCTGTTTGGGGGGAATAAGGCTTGATTTTTCCCAATAAGTCCAGAGTGTCAGAGACCAGGTTTGCATGTTCTTCTGTCTTTGAAAAAGAAGAGACAATAATAAGCTAATCAGTCAAGTAAGAAACTAATTTGACACCAATAACATGAAAAATGGCCACTACTGGAGCCAGAATCTTGGTGACGCTCCTCGGAAAAGATGAATATCCGAGAGGTAGAACTGCGAACTGGAAACATCTGTCCTCCAATGTAGAGCGAAGGAACCTCTGAGAGTCTTGAAGTATGGGCACGTGGAAATAAGCATCTTTTATATCCAAAGTTATTCAAAACCCCTCCTTCCGACACCAAGGGAATGATGCCCTGCACAGAAATAATCTTGAAAGTCACTTACATGATATATTGTTCAGCCTCTTCAGATTTAGGCCTGAACAAAAAGATCTATCTAACTTCAGAATAAGGAAGAGAATTGAATAGAATCCTGCACCATCTTCTGAGGATGGGACTGGAATCACAGCCCTTTTCCCCAACCCATCCTACTTCCCTATTTAGCTGTGCTTGTTGGACAGGTTTTGATGTTTAGCTACTGGAGAAGGAAGAATAGGAATGTCCTATTATTCCTGTTTCTTACTTGATATGGCAAATAGGAGCTTATAGAGTGTGGGATGCATAGTATTTTTGTACTGTGGAATGCTCCTTTGCATATTTGCCACATAAAATATTTCAATCTAAAAAAGGTAATTTTTTGTCTTCAAGGTGTGTGTCAGGTGTTAGTGGCTTATCTACTCTCAATATTCTTTTCTTTTAATTCTGATATTAGTAGTCCTTTATTTATAATGAGAAAATAGTACAAATCCCACAATGCAATGAAAAAAAGGACGAGTTACACTTGACCTTTCAGATGTTGAGACTTCTTTGAGATTGCCTGCTGCCTGCCTACTACACATTCATTTGTGCTCCCCTGTCTCTCCCCATATTTCTGTCTCTGTCTTTCCCTCTCTGTTTTTCCCAGTCTCTCTTTCTCCATTTCTCCCCATCTTTTGCTGTCTCTTCTGGTATTTGTATGTCTCTCCCTGTCTGTCTCTGTCTTTCCTCATCTTTCTTCATCCATGTCTCTCTCTTTTTCAAATCTCTTGTCATTTGTTTCTCTTTTTTCCTTCCCCCTTTTCTCTCTCTCCTGCTCTCTGTTATATTGTTTTCCTTGTCTTTGCCTTCTCAGTCTTTCGTGTGTCTCTCTCGCTCTTTCTACCTATTTCTCTGTCTCTCTCTATCTCCCTGCCTTTATCTCGCTTTGTCTAATTTGTCCTCCCTCTTCCTGGTCTGTCCATGTCTTTCTATCTTTTCATGTCTCTCTGTATGTTATTTTTTGTCTCTCATACTCTCTCTCTCTCTCTCCATTTCTTTCTATGTTTTCTTTTCTTTTACGGTCTCTCTTCGTTTACCTGCCCCAGACTTTTTGGAAATGAAAAGGTTTGGCTGTGAACAGCCTGTGTCGTTTTCAAGGACGCATGCTGTGTCTAGCGTTTCGGCAGGGCAGAAGTATTTTTGGGAGTGCCTTCTTTTCCTGCACCTGCTGGACAGGAGTTACTTCCACTCAGTGTCAGATATACAACGTTTCTACTCACAGAATTGGGCCATTTACAACAGAAAAAGGCTTTTTATTATGCATGAAACCCAAATTAGGATTCAGTATTTGGAAGGGGAGTGTTTAGGGTGTCCCTTCCAAATACCGATTTGTAATGGAATCTATTAATGTTTTGCAACCGAAATCTAGTTGCAAAACATTAATAATTTGCTGACTACACAAATGTAGTAGTGACTCCTTCACAAACAGGAAAGGGTCTCTAAGGAGCCTCTTCCCCTTTGCGAAAGTTGACAATTTTTTTTTAGAGAAGGCAGTCCCAGCGGACCACTGTCTACTCTTAAAAAAAAATGCTACTTAAACTTGATTATTATTATTATTAATTTTTTAATGGATCCTGTTTTCCTTTAAGGAAAGAAAATTGCTTTATTTAAGAGCAATCACAGACATGGTGGTCTGCTGACCTCAGCAGGATACAATTCCTGTGATGGCTGGGATTCATAGTAGGTTGCAATTTGTGACCTACCTCCTTAATATTCATGAGGTAGGTCGAAACGCACCCCTCTACGAATCAGGTTTTTGAGAACTAATCTATTGATACATATGGCAGGACGCAAAAACAGAATGGATTCGGCAAAAGTGGGTGCACAATTTGGAATCTTATTTTTAGGTTTTATTTGCAGGGTGATATTTTGTCTTCCAATTTGTGTCTTTATATTTTCTTAAGGCAGAAAAGGCTTCATACTTACTCCCATCCTCCTCGTTACTCCCGCCCTTTTTAGGTCTCGCCTACGCAGCGCGCATGCGTTGCATAGGCAAAAAGACCTTTTGCAATCGATTTGGCTTTTCAGCCAAAAACGTGCACGCGTTCCATTGCCTTCAATGGCAACGCGTGCACGTTTGGCGATTCACTTGCGGGAGCGAGCAGCTGGCGCCATATGGTAGCAATTATCGCTCCTGGCGCCGCTCGCTCCCGCAAGGGAATCGCACTCCCCCCCACCCCTCCACCCGGAGTACTGTTTCACTTTCGCGGCGCGGGGCCGCACTTGTGTTTCAGTGCTTGTTTTACATGCCCTCCTCTGCCAGCGACTGCGTTTTTTGTGTTTCGCTTCGCTACGTCTTCCCATTGCCTTTAAAAGGCTAAATGTGCGGCACTAAATTTGGTCATGCAGCTGTGCAAGATTCCCTGGAATGTCTTCATGTTTCGGGCGACTCTGATTGGCTGCGGCGCTCGAGGATGTGCAGCCTGCAAACTTCACTGGCAACCGATGTCTTCTGTTTAGAACTAACGTACACAAAACCTACTCGCTTGCATTTAACACTTCAGCACCTGATGCGCGGGGCAGAGCGGACGCGCCAGACACCGAGGGTTGGATATCCGGGCAGCTCTTAGTTTTCTGTGACCAGCACAGGCTAGTGGTTTTGTTCTCTGTGCATCTCAAACTGGTACTTTTGTTTTCTTGCACGTCGGATTGGCATTGCTTTCTTTGCAGCGGAGGCTGACGGCATTGTTTTCGTTGCTCCCCAGGCTGGTAGGATTGTGTGTGATCCTGGGTTGGTGGCTGTACTTGTATTGCGTCCCAGGCATTAGATCCTGAGCCTTGTTCACTGCTCTTTGCTAAGCACCCTTCTCTTGCACCTGCCCACTCGCCTGTCAGTAAATATGTCCCGGGTGGCAAAGTACCGCAGGCAGGTGAGCGAAGACCCTGACATCGACAGCCTGCTGTCCACCCTGTCTCCGGAGGAGATGGAGGAGCTGGAGAAGGAGCTGGACAACGGCGAGCCGGACTCGAGGCTGGCCATGGGGCTCCGGCAGAGGAACGAAGCGGACAAGGCGGCGGCCTCCAGTCAGGAGGCGGCGCCTAAACAGGGCGAGAAGGACATCAAGAGCCGCTTCAAAAAGGAGCAGTCTGTGGAGGTAAGTGGCTCTCCCCAGTCACTGATTTGAAGGCAATGAGAGATCGATAACTCGCCCGCAGATGCAGCTCAAGGGACGCATCTCGCATTAGTGCAGCATGTGCAGTGGCACAGGAGCTCGGGCGTTTGAGTAGCCCACTGCACCTGAATTGTGCTCGTTTTTTTTTTATCTCACAATCGAAGGACAGGTTGTCACTTTCCTTTCTTAAATTAAAGCCCCTGGCGCCCTTTCTTGTACAGCACTTCTTTGGGAAGTTTGAAAACATGTCTTGCAGGACGCTCCTAACTCTTTATGGACCCGTCTCTAAATTAGCTTCACAATGGCGCTGTTGGCTACCCAACCCCACTATTAACAACAAGCATTGGCATAGCCAATCGGTCTCGCTTTTGGGACCTTTTAAGTATTTAGTTATGCAGCACCATATTCTTTGTGCAAGAACATCAACTGTTGCTTGGCTAAACACTTATAATGTCCTAAAGGCGAGACCTATTGGCTATGGCAATGCTTGTTTAAAAATGAAAGCTTCCCAGCACTATTTGACTACTCCCTCTCCTTTGCTTCTTTAGTATGCCACAAAAACACTATTTAAAACTTATTTTTTTGGTGAACTACAGATGCTTAAGCCTCAGATGCATAATCTATATATTTTTTTTCTTTTAAAGATATCCTACGTTTTTATTTATTTTTGCTCTTAGATTGGGCACCAGAATAATATCCAAACTCATTTACTGTGCCACCATGTTGATGAACGATAGAAGACGTTTGTTCCGAATATTAAAACACAGAGCAGTCAGATACTATTGAATGCTTTAAGGTCTCCTGTATTTCGGAGGCCCAACACCAGTGCCTTACTAATCCAAGACATTAATTACAATAGCCAACTCGAATTTATAATTTAAATTTTAAAATTCGAATTTATAATTTAATCAGACCTTCTCATATCAAAATCATACATGAAAACCTCAAATAGTTTCAAGAGGCCTCATGTAGTGCGTCTTCTTCAGAAAGTTCCTGGCTTCCTATTCAAGAGGACTCCGCCTCGTGAGGCTTTAAAGGCCATATATTGGGGTTTCCTAAGCGCTTATGTGGCATGGTGAGCACCCATCGCTTTTCACAGTGAGCCAGAGCATGAACACGTATTCGAATTTTTGCTTACAAAATCAAGCAGTATATGAAGCATTTACAGAAACCAAGTAGTTAAAAATTTTGCAATGGATAAAAAAGAAAGCAAAGTAAGTTATACAAAAGATGTAAACATGTGGCACAGGCCTACAGTGTATACGATGGAGAAGCTATGTAGAAAAAAAGCCATATGTAGAATGTGAGAAGCAAAACTACAAGTACCTAAATGCCATGTCCAAATTGAATGCACACCTGCCAACTTGAGCAAAAATCTCAAAGTGTGAGGGGGCAGGGCCTTATGCCGAGAAGGACCTAAGAGGCTCTTCTGCCCAGTGGCGTAGCTAGGTACTTTGCCGTTGCCGCCCCGCGGCCGCGTTGAAGAGCGTGGGGCGGGGGTGGTCTGGCGATATTTCCTGCGTTTTCCGCCCCTGCGGCAA
The DNA here is from genome assembly GCA_963921515.1 of Calotriton arnoldi. Taxonomy (NCBI): domain Eukaryota; kingdom Metazoa; phylum Chordata; class Amphibia; order Caudata; family Salamandridae; genus Calotriton; species Calotriton arnoldi. The sequence goes on from CAWUFW010003935.1 coordinate 615,957, forward strand.
ACTCAGGTAAGAAGGGGGCGGGAGCCGCCGCCGCCCCCAAAACTCGTGCCGCCCCCCCCCCGCACCCACCGTTGCTACGCCACTGCTTCTGCCCCCACCCTTGCCCCCAAAACCCTCCCAAAAAAAAAAGCTAGCAGAGGCTGTTTTCATACCTCTTAATGGACGCCGGCAGTGCAAAGCCTTGGAAAACGAGCTGGAAATCCACTATTTACAGTGGTTTTGAGCTTGTTTTCCCTGCCGCCATGTAATAACGGCTCCTCACCAGGTGACCGTGTGATGGGAGCCGATATCTTGCGAGTTGGCAGGTTAGTGAATGTCTACCAGTGTCATCTATCACATGAGGCAGCTGGACAGACCTAGTTGTGTTGATATGGTGGTGCTCGATGAAGGGACAGGCGAATGCTTGCTTCCACACCCCTAGGCCTGTCATCATTTTAGTTGGATCAGTAGGTTTTGAACTCGCCTTACAAAAGAGCTGTATTTTTTGATCCAAGTATTACTACTGCTTTAAAATATGTTGTTGGTCGCCCAGGGTCATGAACTTCTTAGCTTTTCAGGCCTGATTATTTTTGTTAGCGCACAGCACATTGTTTAGTCATTTAATCTTTTGAAACTCGTTCCTCTGTGAGATAAGTAATCTGTCGTCCAACAGGTAAACTCGTCTTTGTTTAGTTTCCGCCAGTAGACAAAGAGAGGGAGATTAATCAGAATACACTTAATAGAGGCAATTACACAGATGTATGGGTGTCGTAAGAGAACAAACACGGTCTCCTGAGAGACGCAGACATGGGAGATGCCAAATACCGAGGCATCGCAGGCGTGGTGCGCACCACGCCCTCACGTCGTCGCTCCTTCCACGCGCCCAAACGTTCAGCCTTAGTGCTGACGTAGCCCTGTCACAGTGCCACGCTCTTCAATTAATGTACGTGCGGGTTCTGCAGCCGGTACATTTTAAATAAAGACCCAATTACTTACTTACTGCCAATCTTCATTTGGGGTGTAGTGGTGTATGAACAGAGACACAGCTGCAGCACTGTCTAGAGGACTTAAAGTGGAGGAGTTACTGACGGGACCAGAGTAGCAGCTAGCAGCACTGTATACAGGTTTTGGAATGAGTAATTACCAACAGGACCAGAGAAGAACCGAGTAGCAATGGTTAGAGGACAAAGAATAAGGAATTACCGCTGGGAAGAGAGACACAGCTGCAGCACTGCCTAGAGGACTTAGAATGAGGAATCGCGGATGAGACCAGAGAAGCAGCTGGCAGCACTGTCTAGAGGATTTCAAATGAGGAATTACTGTCTAGAGGATTTCAAATGAGGAATTACCGAAGGGACCAAAGAATCAGCTAGCAGGCTAAGAATGAGGAATTACCACTGTGACCAGAGAGACAGCTGCAGCACTGCCTAGAATTTTTGAAAGGACCAAAGAAGCAGTTAGGAGAACTGTCTAGAGGAATTAGAATGAGGAATTACAGAAGGGACGAAAGAAGCAGCTAACAGCACAGCCTAGAGGGCTAAGAATGCAGAATTACCACTGGGACCAGAGAAGCAGCTACCAGCACTGCCTAGAGGATTTAGAATGAGGAGTTACTGATGGGACGAGAGTAGCAGCTAGTAGCACTGTCTAGAAGAATTCGAATGAGGAATTACCACTGGGACCAGAGAAGCCGCTACCAGCACTGCCTAGAGGATTTAGAATGAGGAGTTACTGATGGGACGAGAGTAGCAGCTAGCAGCACTGTCTAGAAGTATTAGAATGAGTTATTACCACTGGGACCAGAGAAGCCGCTAGCATGACTGCCTAGAGATTTTAGAATGAGGAATTACCACTGTCACCAGAGACACAGCTGCAGCACTACCTAGAGGACAAAGAATAAGGAATTACCGCTGGGAAGAGAGACACAGCTGCAGCACTGCCTAGAGGACTTAGAATGAGGAATCGCGGATGAGACCAGAGAAGCAGCTGGCAGCACTGTCTAGAGGATTTCAAATGAGGAATTACTGTCTAGAGGATTTCAAATGAGGAATTACCGAAGGGACCAAAGAATCAGCTAGCAGGCTAAGAATGAGGAATTACCACTGTGACCAGAGAGACAGCTGCAGCACTGCCTAGAATTTTTGAAAGGACCAAAGAAGCAGTTAGGAGAACTGTCTAGAGGAATTAGAATGAGGAATTACAGAAGGGACGAAAGAAGCAGCTAACAGCACAGCCTAGAGGGCTAAGAATGCAGAATTACCACTGGGACCAGAGAAGCAGCTACCAGCACTGCCTAGAGGATTTAGAATGAGGAGTTACTGATGGGACGAGAGTAGCAGCTAGTAGCACTGTCTAGAAGAATTCGAATGAGGAATTACCACTGGGACCAGAGAAGCCGCTACCAGCACTGCCTAGAGGATTTAGAATGAGGAGTTACTGATGGGACGAGAGTAGCAGCTAGCAGCACTGTCTAGAAGTATTAGAATGAGTTATTACCACTGGGACCAGAGAAGCCGCTAGCATGACTGCCTAGAGATTTTAGAATGAGGAATTACCACTGTCACCAGAGACACAGCTGCAGCACTACCTAGAAGACTTAGAATGAGGAATTACGGAGGGGACCAGAGTAGATGCTAGCAGCACAGCTTAGAGGTCCAAGAAGGAGGATTTACTACTGGGAACAGACAAAGCTGCAGCACTGCCTAGAGGAATTAAAATGTGGGAATTACCGACGGGACTAGAGGAGCAGCTGCATCACTGTCTAGAGGACTTAGAATGAGGAATTACCACTGTGACCAGAGACACAGCACTGTCTAGAGGATTTAGAATGAGGAATTGCCACTGGGACCAGAGAAGCAGCTGCAGCACTATCTAGAGGATTTAGAATGAGAAATTACCACTAGGGCCAGAGAAGCAGCTAGCAGTACTGCCTAGAGGACTAAGAATGAGGAATTAACACTGAGACCAGAGAAACAGCACTGTCTAGAGGACTTAGAATGAGCAATTACTACTGGGACCAGAGAAGCAGCTGCAACACGGTCTAGAGGACTAAGAATGAGGAGTTACTACTGGGACAAGAGAAGAAGCTAGCAACACTGTCTAGAGGGCTAAGAATGAGGAATTTCCGACGGGGTCAGTGAAGCAACTGGCAACACTGTCTAGAGGGCTAAGAATGAGGAATTTCCGACGGGGTCAGTGAAGCAACTAGCAGCACTGCCTAGAGGACTAAGAATGAGGAATTACCACTGGGACCAGAGACACAGCTGCAGCACTGCTTAGAGTACTTATAATGTGGTAATTACCGACAGGACCAGAGAAGCAACTGTAGCACTGTCGAGAGGACTTAGAATGAGGAATTACCGACTGGACCAGAGTAGCAGCTAGTAGCATGGCCTAGAGGATTTTGAATGCAGAATTACCACTGGGACAAGAGAAGCAGCTAGCAGCACTGCCTACAGGATTTAGAATGAGGAATTGCCACTGGGACCAGAGAAGAAGTTAGCAGCACTGCCTAGAGGATTTAGAATGAGGAATTTCCAACGGGACCAGAGAATCAGCTGCAGCACTGTCTAGAGGATTTAGAATGAGGAATCACCAAAGGGACCAAAGAAGCAGCTAGCAGCACTGCGTAGAGGACTAAGAATGAGGAATTACCACCAGGACCAGAGTACCAGCTAGCAGCACAGACTAGAGGATTTAGAATGCGAAATTACCACTGGGGCCAGAGAAGCAACTAGCAGCACTGCCTGGAGGACTAAGAATGAGGAATTACCACCAGGACCAGAGTACCAGCTAGCAGCACAGACTAGAGGATTTAGAATGCGGAATTACCACTGGGACCAGAGAAGCAACTAGCAGCACTGCCTGGAGGACTAAGAACGAGGAATTACCACTGGGACCAGAGACACAGTTGCAGCACTGTCTAGAGGACATAGAATGAGGAATTACTACTGGGACCAGAGAGGCAGCTAGCAGCACTACCTAGAGGTTTTAGAATGATGAATTTCCGACGGGACCAGAGAAGCAGCTAGCAGCGCTGCCTAGAGGACTAAGAATGAGGAATTACCACTGGGACCAGAGAGGCAGATAGCAGCACTACCTAGAGGTTTTAGAATGAGGAATTTCCGACGGGACCAGAGAAGCAGCTAGCAGCGCTGCCTAGAGGACTAAGAATGAGGAATTACCACTTTCACCAGAGAAACAGCTGCAGCACTGCCTAGAAGACTTGGAATGAGCAATTACCGACGGGATCAGAGTAGCAGCTAGCATCACTGTTTAGAGGACCAAGAATGAGGAATTATCATTGGAAACAGATACACAGCTGCAGCACTTCCTAGAGGACTTAAAATGTGGGAATTACTGACGGGAGTAAAGAAGCAGCTGCAGCACTTTCTAGAGCACTTTGAATGATGAATTACCACTTGGACCAGAGAAACAGCTGCAGCTCTGTCTAGAGGACTAAGAATGAGAAATTACAACTGGGACCAGAAAAGAAGCTAACAGCACTGCCTAGAGGACTAAGAATGAGGAATTCCCACTGGTAACAGAGACACAGTTGAAGCACTACCTAGAGTACTTAAAATGTGGTAATTATCGACAGGACCAGAGAAGCAGCTGCAGCACTGTCTAGAGGTCTTAGAATGAGGAATTAAGGATGAGACAGGAGAAGCAGCTTAAAGCATTGCCTAGAGGACTAAGAATGAGGAATTATCACTGGGACCAGAGCAGTAAATAACAGCACTAGAGGACTAAGAATGAGGAATTTCCAACGGAACAAGAGAAGCAGGTAGCAGCACTGCCTAGAGGACTACGAATGAGGTATTACCACTGGGAACAGACACAGCTGCAGCACTGCCTAGAGGACTTAGAATGAGGAATTACCACTGGGAACAGACACAGCTGCAGCACTGCCTAGAGGACTTAGAATGAGGAATTACCACTGGGAACAGACACAGTTGCAGCACTGCCTAGAGGACTTAGAATGGGGAATTACCAATGAGACCAGAGAAGCAGCTAGAAGCATTGTCTAGAGGTTATAGAATGAGTAATTTCTGACAGGACCAGAGAGACAGCTACAGCACTGACTAGAGGATTAAGAATGGGGTAGTTACTGCCGGGACTAGAGAAGCAGCTAGCAGCACTGTGTAGAAGACTTAGAATGAGGAATTACCACTGGGACCAGAGAAGAAGCATTGCGTAGAGGACTTAGAATGAGGAATTACTGACTGGACCACAGAAGCAGCTACCAGCACTGCCTAGAGGACTAAGAATGAGGAATTACCAATGGAACCAGAGAAGCAGCTGCAGCACTGTCTAGAGGACTTAGAATGAGGAATCACCAAAGGGACCAAAGAAGCAGCTAGCAGCACTGCCTAGTGGACTAAGAATGAGGAATTACCACTAGGAACAGAGACACAGCTGCAGCACTGCCTAGAGGACCCGAAACATGGGAATTACCTACAGAACCAGATAAACAGCTGCAGCACTGTCTAGAGGACTTAGACTGAGGAATTATTGACAAGACCAGAGTAGCACCTAGCAGCACTGTCTAGAGGACTTAGAATAAGGAATTACCACCGGGACCAGAGAAGTAGCGAGCAGCACTGTTTAGAGCACCAAGAATGAGGAATTGCCACTGGGACCAGAGAAGCAGCGAGCAGCACTGTCTAGAGGACTTAGAATGAGGAATTACTGACAGGACCGGAGTAACAGCTGGCAGCAATGGCTAGAGGCATTAGAATGAGGAATTGCCACTGGGACCAGAGAAGCAGCTAGCAGCACTGCCTAGACGTTATAGAATGAGTAATTTCTGACTGGACCAGAGAGACAGCTGCAGCACAGACTAGAGTATTAAGAATGGGGTAGTCACTGACGGGACTAGAGAAACAGCTAGCAGCACTGTGTAGAGGACTTAGAATGAGGAATTACCACTGGGACCAGAGAAGCAGCATTGCCTAGAGGACTTAGAATGAGGAATTACTGACTGGACTAGAGAAGCAGCTACCAGCACTGCCTAGAGGACTGAGGACTAAGAATGAGGAATTATCAGTGGAACAAGAGAAGCAGCTGCAGCACTGTCTCGAGGACTTAGAATGAGGAATCACCAAAGGGACCAAAGAAGCAGCTAGCAGCACTGCCTAGAGGACTAAGAATGAGGAATTACCACTGGGAACAGAGACTCAGCTGCAGCACTGCCTAGAGGACCCGAAACGTGGGAATTACCTACAGAACCAGATAAGCAGCTGCAGTACTGTCTAGAGGACTTAGAATGAGGAATTATTGACAGGACCAGAGTAGCACCTAGCAGCACTGTCTAGAAGACTTAGAATGAGGAATTACCACCGGGACCAGAGAAGCAGTGAGCAGCACTGTTTAGAGCACTAAGAACGAGGAATTGCCACTGGGGCCAGAGCAGCAGCGAGCAGCACTGTCTAGTGGACTTAGAGTGAGGAATTACCTACAGGAGAAGAGTAGCAGCTAGCAGGAGTGTCTGGAAGACTAGGAATGAAGAATTCCAGACAAGACCAGAATAGCAGCTAGCAGCAATGTCTGGAAGACTCAGAATGAGGAATTACCGATGGGACCAGAGTAGCAGCTATAAGCACTGCCTAGAGGACTCAGAATGAGAATTTACAACTGTGACCAGAGACACAGCTGCAGCACTGCCTAGAAGACTTAGAATGAGGAATTACGAACGTGACTAGAGTAGCAGCTAGCCGCAGTGCTTAGAGGATGGAGAATGAGGAATTACCACTGGGAACAGAGACGCAGCTGCAGCACTGCCTAGAGGACTTAGAATGAGGAATTACCATGGGACCAGAGAAGCAGCTAGCAGCACTGTCTGGAAGACTTATAATGAGGAATTCCTGACGGGACCAGAGACGCAGCAGCAGTACTGCCTAAAGGACTTAGAATGGGGAATTACCAACGGGACCAGAGTAGCAGATAGCAGCACTCTCTAGAGGACTTAGAATGAGGAATTACCACTGGGAACAGAGAAGCAGCTAGAAGCACTGCGTAGAGGGCTTAGAATGAGAAATTTCCGACGGGACCAGAGAAGCAGCTAGCAGCACTGTCTGGAAGTCTTATAATGAGGAATTCCCGTCGGGACCAGAGACACAGCTGCAGCACTGCCTAGAGGACTTAGAATGAGGAAATACCGACGGGACCAGAGAAGCAGCTGTAGCACTGTCTAGAGCACTAAGAATGAGGAATTGCCACTGGGACCAGAGAAGCAGCTAGCAGCACTATCTAGAGGACTGAGAATTAGGAATTTCCGATGGGACCAGAGAAGCAGCCAGCAGCACTGCCTAGAGGACTAAGAATGAGGAATTACCACTGGGAAAAGAGACAGAGCTGCAGCACTGCCTACAGGACTTAAAATGTGGAATTTACCGACTGGACCAGAGTAGCAGCACTGTCTAGAGGAATTAGAATGAGGAATTACCACTGGGACCAGAAAAGCAGCACTGCCTAGAGGAATTAGAATGAGGAATTACCACTAGGACCAGAAAAGCAGCACTGCCTAGAGGTTTTAGAATGAGTAATTACTGACAGGACCAGAGTAGCTGCTAGCAGCACCGTCTAGAGGTCTAAGAATGAGGAATTACCACTGGGACCAGAGAAGCAGCTGCAGCACTGCCTACAGGACTAAGAATTGGGAATTACCACTGGGAACAGAGGCACAGCTGCAGCACTGCCTAGAGGATTTAGAATGGAGGAGTTACCGACGGGACCAGAGAAGCAGCTTGCAGCACTATGTGGACGACTTCGAATGAGGAATTACCACTAGGACCAGAGAAGCAGCTAGTAGCACTGTGTAGGGGACTTAGAATGGGGGAATTACCGCTGAGACTAGAGAAGCAGCAAGCAGCACTGTCTGGAGGATTTAGAATGAGGAATTACCACTGTGAGGTGCTGTTTAAACGCGCAAACATTTAGTGAGTATGAATGCATGTGTGGATGTGTTGTTTACACACCCGAACCTGGCCGAAAGGCAGCAAAAAAGGCAGTGGAGTGCTGCGCAAGGACGAAGACACAGCCAGTATAGGATTAGAAGACTTAGCTGGTTTGTGGACTCTTAATACAACACAATGCTGTGTTTTTTTAAAGAAGTGAGTTAATACTGACAGCAGCAGATAATAACCCTTAAAGCTGCCCGCTTCGCTGTGAATGATCACATTGATTGTCAAAGAGTTGTATGTGATTGTCACAGAGTTGTGATGGGCGTTGCTATCCTTGTACTGTCATTATTGATCTCCCTGCCATCCCATAATACAGACTGGAGAAGAATTTAAGTAAGTAAACACAAATTCTATATTTTTTTCCATCTTTTAAAGATTTGGTGAATTTCTTCTCTGTTCTTATGCATTTTGTGGAACGTTTGGTTCAAGGTTAAGAAGGCTGACAACCGATCCGAGAGACACCATCAAAAACACATGCGCCTAGACCAACACCATAATCACTTACACAGCAAATAGCAGCGGGTGATTCGCCAGCCTCCAGCAAAAGACAACAAGCAACAGACTCCACCTCCAAATCTGATAGGTTAAGGAGCAGGTTAGTAGACCAATACCCTCACTGAGTAGGACCCTGCAGACAGCGGCGGCTGCAATAAACAAAGGGTGGTGGGACAGGTGGGGTCTGGGGGGGGGAATACAATATTAAAAATAAAAGGGTACCTCTTACCGCTGGCCGCCTCCAGTGTCGTCGCGCCACCTCTTGTCTTCTTCCTGGGTCCCAGAAGCCCCAGCGCGGGGATTGGTCTGAGCAGGCAGGAAAGACGCCCAGCTCAGACCAGGGAGTCTGTGGGGTTTCTCCATCCCGGCAGCTCAATGCAGCTGGGCTGGAGGAAACCTAAGTGCGCATGTGTGTTTTAGTCGGTCTGAGACGGCCGGCCAAACACACATGAGCACTTAGGGAGTGGAGTGCCTTAGTACTCCTCTTCCCCCTCCGATGCCTCGGCTCTGCCCCTCCCAACACCACTGGCTAAGAGCCGGCAAATGTAAAATAAAATGATGCAAGAACATCGTTTTATTTCACATTTGCTGGCTCTGAGCCAGGCAGTGGAGCGATGCTCCTTTGCCATTGCGGAGGAGCCTCCACTGCCCGCAGAGACAACCCAAACATTCAAAATGACTCATCTAATTGAACAGCCACCAGTGAAATATCCAGTGCGCTGTAGTTCAGGAGCTCAAATCCCCACAAGCTGACAGCTTTCCAGTCGTTAAAGGCCAGTAAATTGAGTACCATTAAATTGGATAAAAGTAACATCTGTTATCACCCGAGCATACAAATGGATTGAGTGTGACAAGAAGCACTATCTAAAAACACTTTTATTTATGGACTCCAGTTGAGTTTGGTCAGCAGGTGACAACACCTGACCTCCTGTAGAACTCAACAATAGGGGAAAACCAGCCCATACTCCATACCACACTTACTCATCTGCGCAGGGCTTGCCAACAGATACCCCTACGGAAGTACCCGTTGGCAAATCCACAATCAAAGAAAGGCTTGCATTGAATGCTGCTAAGAATTTAAGTAATTGTGGAGTGACTGCATAACATGACAAAATGTACATGAGTTTGGACCCATGAAGAGTGATGGTCGGGGGAGTAGGGGGGGGAAGGGGGGCGTGACAGTCACACTAAATTCTTGCTGACTTTTGACACTGGAGTAGGAGAGTAAGAACATGGTTCAGTTACAGCTCGTCTACGTACAAATCCAAGAGACCATATAAATGGTAGCTACTGTGTTCAATTTAACTCCCAAACCGCAAGGCTTGCGCTATATAAATTTCAGTAGATACAAAACGTAACGTAACATACTCGGAGCACAATGCATTCTCCCATTCCTTTTTTTATTGGTAAACCACGGACTACTGTGGATTTTCCATGGTCAACCACAGACGATTGCGGTTTGACTGTGGTTTTAGTCAAGCTCTTGACCAGGCTGTCTTTAAATGATTCTCTTAGTGGAACAGGCGAATCATTCAAGAGAGTAACAAAGGATGGACTTGAGTGCTTTTCACTAAAGGGTGCACAGCTGGTTTACCATCTAAAACCAAGAGGCAGGAGCATTCATCAGGAATAAATCCCACAAGTGAGTAATCACAGCTCCAAATTACCACTCTACTGGATAGTAACGCTGGCAGTACTAGTACTCCTTTCGACCACTGGGTGTATGACATTACAACTGGAGATAAATTCCACTGATGATAACTACTACCTGTTGGAAAATTGCTCTTGGTAAAGCAGCTAAAGACTGGGATTTTTTTGTTATCCACCACTAGTGAAAATCCCCACACTTTATGGAATGAGAAACATGCAATCCTACTTTTTGAAAAGAGTTACTCACTCTGGTCAACGCTTAGGAATGGCACACCCTTTGGGTGACAGGGCCTGGAAGCATCTTCTTCAAGCCTGTGCTCATTTTCAAGGCTAGCACAGTTGCTGGAAGCTCTGAGCAGCAAGATTGTTCCACTAATGAGAGTGAGAATCTGGATAAAAGTGTGCCATTCCCAACAAGAATGTAATCAATCTCATCTGATGAATGGCCAGTCTTGGCAAGTGTTATAAAATAAGTCACTAATTTTATAATCCAAACACACTGCCATTGTCCTTGTATGCTTACTTGTTGGTAAATCACTGTTCAAGTCTTAGCTGTTGACTTTTCAGCTGATAAAAAGTACAGCCGACGCACTGAATGCCTGACGGTGCTGTGGCTCAATGACTTCTTTGCCAAGACTTTAAAAGCAACTTGCCTTAGAAGGAAAGCTCTATAACTTTGGCCTCCAAGATTGGAAAAGGGGCATGTGACATTTTGCCATGGGAGGATTTAACATTGGGGAAACTTGCCAAAAATCTATCTCACATAGTTGTGCCTCCAGCGCCCAGGCCAAGGCCAAGGCCATCCTCCTGGATGAGGAATTTAGGGACTTCCTTCTATAAGTGTTAGAGGCCTTCTTTTGTGACAAATAAGGAATGGTGCAGTCTAAGATTATACCATAGGAAGCATTTAAGGTGACCGTCTGTAAGAAAGCCTAGTATTACTTAAATGGAAGGGCTAGAGTAAGAGAATGAGAGGTCCTGTTTCTAGAAGAGCAAACTACCGAGTTAGAACAAAAAATGACCAAAATCCATGGCAACGAGACCCACTCCAAACTTGAGACTGCGAGAGACAATGATTAGCATAATCACCAGAATAGCCTCCCCACCTGCAAGTGATAGTAAGCCATGAACATGTGTGGATAGGATTACCACTGCATATATCTTTCAGCGATGCCCCTTTAAAATGCCACCCAGGATGCAGCAATACTCCTTGCTGAATGACCCTGCACTGCTCGGGTAATGGAAGATTCTTTGCCTGGTAAGCTGAGGCGATTGCAATCTGAATCTACTTAATCAATGTAGCTAAGGAGGGTCTTTTGCCAGTTCTGACAAACCAAAGATGACAAAGAAAAAGTTGTTTCTTGGGAAAAATGAAGATTTTTCAATGTAAATAGAGAGACCTCTATGCACATATAACAAATGGCAGTTTTCTTCTGCTTTAGAGGAAGTGTAGAAAACGAGAAAAACAAAATCTTAAGAACACTTAAATACTGACAATTTCTGGGAGAAAAACGGGGATGAGCACAACATTACTTAATGAGGAACAAAAATGTAAATATAGTTCTTCACAAAAAAAAAAAGACTTCCCAATTCTGCCACCCATCAACCTGAGTAAATTGGCACTAAAAATACGACCTTAGAAGCTAAAGATTTTAGGTCTACAGACTTTAAGGGTTTAAAAGGAGGTTTCTGAAGAACTTGGAGTAACAGAACCAAATCCCAAGAACCGATTGATGACTGAACCATCAGTCTTTTTTTTTTTTTTTTTAAAAGGGAGGAGTATTTGGGAAGCAAAATCGTTAATGGAAAGAACCTTTGGTCTGAATACCTTGATTGCCAACCACTGGCTTTTCAGTGTGAAAATTGCTAAACTCAGCAAGAACCCATCCGGAACAAAATCAGGGAATAAAGTTGGAGCACAAGCAGAGTTTGCAATCCTTTGTTCCGACACTACAACACAAAAAGTCACCAGTGGCTCATCTACTCCTTTAGAGTTTCTGATTTTCGGGAACGCTGAATTCATAAGGCTATATCCGAAGGACACATCAGCTTCTAAACTTTGCTTATCAAGATACAGACCTCTAGATGAAGACACTTCAGAGTTGGCTGAGACAGAGTTGGAAACAGCAATGGCAATAGGAAGGTGTGAAATATTTAGTGGGGGGCGGGGGGTGACATGCTACTTGGATTAGAGCATGGCCCAATTGGCACATGGACCAACAGGGAACCACAATAAATATTTTTGCCTTCTCATCCGGATCTTTCCTCAAACCTTTGGGAATTAAAGAAATGCGAGTAAAGACAGAGGAGGACTTGAGGTCAAGTAATCTATCGCTCATCTATTCCCCATGCTCTGCTGGATGGAGCCAGTGATCAAAATCTTGGCAGAAGTGCATTGGTTTCTGATGCAATGAGGTCTACCAAAGAATGGCCGAACCGGGAGACAATCTCCCAAAACACAAGTGGACATAACATCACTGATAATTGAAATCTCCTGTCCATCTGGTCGACAAGCTCTCCACTTCCCCAGTAGATAAACCGCCATCAGATAGAGAAGATTTTCTTCAGCCCACAAACATATATCCTGAGTCAGCGCTGTCAATAGGAGATTCCAAGGGCTACCTTGCCAGTTTAAGTAAGAGTGGGCAACTTGATTATCCATCCTGACACAAGCCACCTGCCCGTGGACTTGGTTCTTCAAGTGAAGAAGGGACTGAAAAATGGCAGCCAACTACAATAATAGGATGATTTCTGTTTCTCCTTCGAGCTCAAAAACCCTGAACTCTCCCTGAATTGCTCCCCAGCTCCTGGCATCTGTTTTCAGAATGATTGGAGAAGTAAGAACAAGGAAAACTCTCCTGTCCAAACTCTGACTGGAACCACCACTGAAAGGACTGTAAAACCTTCAGAGTAATCAAAACTCGGCTGTCATAATTCTGTGAGATGGGAGTCCAAGACAGCAGTTGCTGAACCAGGAATTGAAGACTGCTGTGGCACTACTGGACCACTGCTAGAGTCATGGCAACTCTACATGCACTACCAGTCAAACACAGACTGTTGCTTGGGTCTTTTGAAGCAACATCCATATGTTATGCATCAGTTTTTCCTTTCTTGCCTTAGAAAGAAAAACTTTCTCTAGATCTGTTGAAAGCAGTGCTCCAATGAATGAATATGAAGATAAGCATCTGTAAGATCCAGTGATGCCAGATAATCCCCGGGAAGAATGAATTGAAGAGTTACAGTCTTGAATGATACAGGGAGAATGAAATGTTTGACTTTCATCAGATCCAAAACAGAATGGAACTCCCCTGATTGCTTCTGGGCTAGAAATAGGATAATGTAGCATCCCAGTCCTTTTTCTACTTCTTGAACTTGAGATGTGCCTGTCTGGACAAAGCAGCAAGGACCTGGAGTCTTTTTGTGGATCTATGGTGGAAAGTTGGAATGCAGAATCTTGTATCCTTGATGAACTGTTTGCAAGACCCACAAGTCCAAACTAAAGGCAGCCCACATTGTGGCAACGTTTTTTAGGCGACCACCTCCTGAAGTGTCTTCTGAAGATTTCACAGGTGGATAGTAAAGCTTTAGTTGTGGTGGTGGGAACTGAAGACTGAACACTGGGTCAGGATTTATCAGAGTTAGAGGTCCGCAGGTCACTACCCCAACCTCAAAAGGGTTAGCTTTTGGTGGCTGAAGCAGGACCAACGTCTCTTCTCGATCCAGACCCTACATCTCCAAATAAAGGATGGACCAGGGTCATTTGTTTCCAGTCTTCAGTAAACGTTTTAACCACCACCTCTTAACTGTGGGTGGAACAATTTAGTTCCTTAAAATTGATTGTGCATCAGTAATGATTTCTGAACAGAGTCAGCTTTCCATTACCTCATATGCAAGTCTCTGCATGCTGCTAGTGATGAACTGAAGGCTACTGCAGCCGCACATAAAGAATCATAGGAGATGTCACATAGAAACATGACCTGTTGCTCCATCATGGATAGAATAGTAGTGCAATCATTACCTTTCTATAACCCATCTGCAAGGGTTGGAAGTCTCATAGTAAGGACTGAATGAAGTGAGGAGCATAGGTATTGGTGCACACAGCAAAATTCAGTGCTGCCAAGGACAGCTTGTCTGCCACCTCAACCTTTTTATCTATTTGCTTGTCAGGGACAGTTTCCTCAGAAATCATGGAACCTTGTGACACAAGTCCAGCCATGAAGGAGTCAACTTTAACAATCGGAGGAAACTCCTGAATAAACCCCAGAAAGGGGTATCTGCGAGAAAGGAACCTTGGAAAATGCCGTTTTTTAACTTCCTTCCATTCCTAAGTTAATAGTTTGTGTAGAGCATAACGGAGGGGCAATTTTTCTATCTCTTTACTCCGATGTTCTTGAAAAAAGTCCTCTTCTCCATCTGCAAGAGTAGATTTAGAAAAGGCCAGGTCTTCTCTGATATGTTGTAACCCTTCCTACATGTCTGACTGCTGGATGTGGTGCAAGGGTCTCCAACCTTTTCTGTAATAAGAGCTACTTATGTTCAGTGAAAATCATCCTGAGCTACTAAATTAGTATTGTAATAGTGACCACAATCAGATAAGATTACAGTAGTGCCACCCTATGCAAGTTTTCATGCATTAAACATGTCAATGTATCAGGCAGGGTTGCCAGCAGTAATGTGAAAAAGGCATTGCCAGTATAAACTTTAACTGGGTAATACATAACAACCATAGCTGGAGTGCCCCTGGCACCATGCTAATGACGTTAGTAATAAGTCTCCCCACTCCCACATTTGCATATATGTTGGAAATGCAGCTATTTTTCTCCAAACATCAGCTTGTGAGTTCTGAAAATATATACACTTTTTTTTATCTCTAACATACGATTTCTAATTTTGGTATACATATATTAATTCAGCCAAGCAAACATTTGTAACTTAGTAGGCAGGGCTGCAAACAGGAAAGCTACTTACAGGTAGCTGGAGAGGGACCAGTGGCTCAGGAGCTACTGGTTGGAGAAGCCTGATACAGCGCCCTATGATATCCTGAACTTCTTTTTACTCTTGGTGGTCAGGAACCTGCTGAACCTTGGATCCCTTCTGTGCTGATTCCCTTGGTTGCATAGCAACAGCCACTGTTTTTTCAACACATTCCCTGCAGCACCGAAGAAGCTTTCCCTGCTTCACATGACCGCATCTCACCAGAGACATCATTTCCAGCCCTGAGATTGTCGTTAACAGCCTGGTGAGGCATTCTGGGATTTGTAGTCCACTTCAACTGAACCAATTGTACTAACACAGCTGAAATCAATGATTTCTAAAAGGAAAGATTCAGGATTGCAGTACTGTGTTCCTTGCGAGTCTCTAATAAGTTAGATCAAAGAAATAACAGGCAAAAAATGAACTTAAAGGACAGTGTATGGAAAACAAGAAAATACCATAAACACAGCCTTTGGCAGATGAAAGTCCATTGAGAAAGAAGAACACAGTGGCGTAACACAGGCTACTTGAGCCCATTTGGCGCAGGCCCCACCCAACCATTCAGAGGGCCCCCAACTCTTTAGAGGGCCACAATTCAGTTCAAAACCAATGAATATTTTTGAGATATGGGGACTCGGGGCCCACCATCACATTCTGCAGGGGGGCGTCATTTTGTTTTACGCCACTAGGGGACGGAGCTAGACCAGTGCACCACAAACGAAGAGTACAAGAATATGAAGAAAGAGGAATCAGAAAAAAAATAAAAGAACAAACGCAAGGGGAAAGATGAAGGTAAACACCGTAGACACAAAGTACAGAAAGTAAACTGAATATGACAAAAGGGACAGAAAAGGGAGAATGACAATAAAAGAAAAAAAAACATCAGAAGAAAAATAATTAACTCTGTATTGTGTAAGTTAAGCACGAGTGATGCCACATCCTACACCTGTTGCAAACTTCCATGGCCCCCAATACAAGTTGGGAGGTTAATTCCGACCCGGGCGTAAAACTCTGTTTACGCACGGGAGTAAATTACTAATTTGGTTTTATTTAACGCTTGCGATAATTATCGGATACGGTAAATAAACCATCTTAAATTAATTTAACAGAGGAAATAGGTACGGTACTTACAGTACCATGCGGCTTTTGGTGTGGGAAACACCAAAATCCACGTTATTCCCTAATAACTCGTAATAGGTGCCATTTATCGCCCGCCATAAACAACGAATCCCATGGTATCGTTATTTATCAGGTGCAATAAATAGAACGTTTACTTGCAATCTGGCCCCATGTGTAACCTTCAGGTCATCGGTTCTAATGCATGTGAGGTAACTCAGTGGGCTGATGTACAGGCTGCGGAGATGCATATGTTGTTACCTGCAGCCCTGCCAAGTATCACGCATCGGGCGTTAGACTAACGCATTCTAGTGCTGGTGTCCGCATCACCGCACTAAAATGCAATGTCACGCATTACAGGTGCTTTGAGAATGTGTAAATATAAGGTGCTGCAGGATTGAAGAATTAAAGCAGCACAGGCGTGCTGTTCTGCTGCTTTCTATGCTGGCTGCCCCAATCAATGTATTTACTTGGCCGCTGTCGGCGTGTACTTGTTACTATAGCAACTACGCTATGTGTTTAATTAACGATAAATTGTGTCCGTGGTGGCGCGAGGCTTTATTAAACTAATCTGCTCCCCGTGGATTGGTTGGATGTTGCCTTGTCATTGGGTTGTCCGGGAACATCTCACTGCTTGCTTGTAATTGGCTGTTTGGATACTTCACTGTGGCTGGAGACTGGCTGAGGGAAAGTTGTTTATTGGCTTATCTGCTATATCACTGAGCGAATGTACGTCTTTTGGCAGTGGGCGGGGCTGTGTTGATCCTGCTCATTCAGCGGGAGGCCCGGCCAGTGCACTAGAAGACCCCGATCTTCTTCGATCCGAGGCCACATCATGGGCGGTGAGTTTACAGACTTTGCTGTGACCCTCTGCACCTAGCGCTGCAGGACGGAGCTACCCCTCAGTATTCACCAAAAGCTTGGGGTTAAAACACCTTCCAAAATCGTCTTTGCTCAACCGTTGCTTGTGGGGATCCTGTAAACAGCTCGTTGCAATTGTACACGAGGGGGCATGCTCAACATATTTTGGGACAATTACTGATTTCATAATTATAGTGTTCTTAATGGATTCGCTCACCCTCATATCCGTCCTGGAGAAAGGAACATCAATCCTCGTTTTAATAAAATAAAAAAAATATGGAGATCGTTTTGCCCCTTGCGATTTTAGTGTTCTATACGCATTTATTTGGAATGCCAGTGCTGGAAGTAATTTAAGTTATGCACGAGGGATGGCATTTTTGCTGACGGGTAGCAGGCTCTGGGATTCTTAGGTAGGCCGTGCATTGTGATGAAGTTCCTTAGTTGCAGAGAACTGTACACCTTCACAGATCTCTTGCTTCCCTCGTGGCTGCTTCTCATGCACTCACTGCCTCTCCTGCCATGGTAGATATTACTTACCTTGCGTCCTTTCTGCAGAGGAGGTTCTCCTGCTAGGGAACAGGGTGGCGAGGTCACAGTGCCAGGCTGATCTACAGCATGGTAAATGCACAGACAAAAACGCTCCCACGCAGGTGTGCACAGTCCGGGAAACGTTTCTCCCAGCTGCAGAGGATTACCCTCCCGTGCTGCATTCATCATTACCCATGCAGCAGGGATCATTTGTATTAACTCCAAGCTCGAGTCTTCTTTAAAAAAACACATGTTCCTGTGTATTTAAAATACAGTAAAATCCCATATGCATTCAGATATGGCATGCCGAGATCATCTGCGGCGTACCCCAGGGATCTTCCCTCAGCCCAACACTGTTCAACATCTACATGGCCCGCTCGCACGCATCGCCAGACAGCACGACCTCAACATTATCTCCTACGCCGACGACACTCAACTGATCCTCTCCCTCACCAAGGACCCCCTCGCCGCCAAAGCCAATCTCCATGAAGGAATGAAGGCCGTCGCCGATTGGATGAAGATCAGCCGACTAAAGCTGAACACGGACAAGACGGAGGTCCTCATCCTCGGCTCCAACCCCTCAGCCTGGGACGACTCCTGGTGGCCAACGACGCTGGGAGCAGCCCCGACACCCACCGACCACGCACGCAACCTGGGAGTCATCCTCGACTCAACGCTCTCCATGGCCAAGCAAGTCAACGCAGTCTCCTCCTCCTGCTTCCACACCCTCCGCATGCTTCGCAAGATCTACAGGTGGATCCCGACAGACACAAGAAGAACAGTCACCCAGGCCCTCGCCAGTAGCAGACTTGACTATGGGAACGCCCTCTACGCGGGAGCCCCGGCCAAGCTCATCAAGTGACTGCAACGCATACAAAACGCCTCCGCACGCCTGATCCTCGACGTACCACGCCACAGCCACATCACCCCCACTTGAGGAACCTGCACTGGCTCCCCGTCGACAGGAGGATCACCTTCAAACTCCTCATCCACGCACACAAGGCACTCCACAAAACTGGCCCAGCCTACCTCAACAGACGACTCTTCTTCTACGTCCCCAACCGCCAGCTCCGCTCCGCCGACCTCTCCCTCGCCACCGTCCCTCGCATTCGAAGAACAACCACCGGCGGCAGATCCTTCTCACACCTCGCCGCCAAGACCTGGAACACCCTTCCACTAAGCCTACGACAGACCCAAGACCTGCTGACCTTCAGGAGGCTACTCAAGACCTGGCTGTTCGACCAGTAGCAGCACCCCCCCCCCCCGTCCCTCTCCCCAGCGCCTTGAGACCCTCGCGGGTAAGTAGTGCGCTCTACAAATTCTGTGATTGATTGATTGATGCCTGGGGGTGGGCTGGGCGTTATGGAACATGAGGCTCATTTGCAGCCAGTATGGCCTCTCACATCCCGTTTGGTACAGTCTGGTCCCATAGTGCCCTTCCATTTTTGAGTCTATGCAGCAGTTTTAAGATCTTCTTAGTGTTTCACGTTTCTCAAATGGGTGTAATTTCTGATATTTATATGTTTCCCTCGTCTTCATTGCTTGATTATGCTCGCGAGAAAGTGTCACTCATAGTTGTTAAATGTCACTCATAATTACATTGAAATTATGAAAATGTCACACATAGCAATCTGAAACCTTGGCAGCTATGTACCTGCGGTTCACAGGTTCTGATCTCATTCAGAAAATTATTCAGGTTAATGCACCTACCGCTACTGCGACACTGCACACCAGGGTGTCTTTATCCGTGAATAACCTTGCTTGCAAGGTCCTCGGACTCAGACTTTTGCTCAGGGTGTTTGCAAGGGCTGGAGACAGAGACATGGCGGCTAGCGTGCAGCAGGATTCTTCAATCGTGCAGCCGGCTGGCCCGAGTCCCTCGGGCCCGAGTCCCTCATTTGAGCGTACTTTGCCCGAGCCCTCAGTCTGAATTTCCTGTTTACGCCACACGCTGAAGAACTAAGCAGTAAAGAAAAGCGCGGCGCGATTACCCAAAAAACACGTGGTTTACCGCCTCTGAAGGGAATGTTTGTGACGGGCCACATGCATCACAAAAGGAAAACGAAGAGTGCCCAAAGTCGAAACGGAGTTAAAAACAGATACGCTCTCATAAAATCTAAATTCATGGTGAAACCCAAACAAAAAAAAAATGCGCAAAAGCACAATAACTGGATCTAGAAACTTGTTAAGAGATGTTCGGGAAATTCCGAACCAGGAGACATGATGCACTGGTAACATTTCAAGCTAATGCCATGTCACCAACAGCTCAGGGTTCCATTCCAGGGTTTTCATTTAACAACAAATGCATACTCGGAGTTGTAGTCCTGATATATTTCAGTTGACCCACATATCTGAAAACAACTTTTTGCAAAAGCAAATCCGATGATTGGAACATTACTAATGCATCCTTTTTGACATGGAATCATCTGGTTATCTTATTTCGAACATTTTGCAGACCTGACCACATTTATCCTCCAGTTTGCTTGCTATCCTATGTACACCCACTCTTTACAAGAAGCAATCACACCACTGCAAGCCACACACTCGGGGATATGTACTAGGAAGTGGCGGAGTGTGTCATAGCCTCCTTGGCTTAACGACACGCTCCGCCACTTCTGAAACGCAAGGCTGCAGCATATTTACAAGAATGTGGTGCAGCCTTGCGTTTTCCCCTGCGATGGCGCTAAGTTTAACAACTTAGCGCCAACGCAGGCACCCTTGCACCAGAGTGCAAGGGTGTCTGCGTGCAGGGGAGGATTGTTTATGTGTAGAAAGGTGTCCCTTCCTGCACATAAACAATCCTAAAATGCCATTTTGTAACTTTCATGTGTGCTGCTTCATGCAGCACACATGAAAGTAACAAAATGGCATTTTTTAAAAGGTTTGTTTATGTACAGGAAGGGACACCGTCCCTTCCTGTACATAAACAAACCATGGCATTTTGCTTTTTCCATGTGTGCTGCACAAGGCAGCACACATGGAAAAACAAAAACGAGGAGAAATAATGCATTTCTCCTCGTTTCGCCAACTTAAGACCAGGATTTTCCTGGTCTTAATTTTGGTGCTGCCTCCTATGTACGCCACCCTTGTACATAGGGGGCTGCGTCAAATACAATGGGTGTTTCGGTGGAACGTCCACCACAACACCCACTACACGCCCCTTTCACGCTAACCATAGCGTGAAATGGTGCCTTATGTACAAAGCAGCGGTAAGCCACGTTAAGTGGCTTAACTCTGCCTTGTACATAAGGCGCAGCCCCTATCGCCACCACAACGTCAGTAAAAGTGACGTTGTGGTGGCGATAGAGGCTTGTACATATGCCCCTCAGATCTTTCAAGTTTCCCAGGTCCACCTGTGAATACAGACCTGCTAACACCAAAAAACAATGGGGCTTATTTACAAGCCCCTTGCGCCGCCGGTTCGTCACTTTTTCACATGTTAAAAGTGGCGCACCGGCGGCGCAAGGGACTTGTAAATAAGCCCCAATGTTCACAGTGTGAGCACTGCTTAATTTGAACTGGTGGTTGCAGATGGGGCCCACCGGCACTCATTTTTGGGGACCAGCATTTATTTTTTCTCAACTGACTAAGCAACAGAGCAAGAAAGAGAAAAAGCACAAAGGGTGGAAAGGAGCAGGAACCCAAAAACAAAACACAGTGGTAAAGGGAGACATGAAAAAGAACCTGCAAGAATGAAATTAAGGGGAAGGGAGTGTCTGGTGGAGGAAGAAAGAGGCATGAGGTTGGATCCAGATTACTCAGCCTTGGTATTCGGCAATCCTAACATTCATCTGTGCTGGCCGCGGGCATTTGAGGAAAAAATTTGGGCACCGGCAGCTACTATTTTACAAATTAAGCACTGCGCTGTGAGGAGAGAGCCATAATTAAGGGACGGGGCTTGACAGAAACCCACTTATGTCATTTCCCAAAACACAAAGGAAAACTTCAGAGGCTGCCACTGATGTGCCACGAAGGTGGCAAAAACCCTGCTGGACATCGGCTGTGCAGCACCACCCCACACTTTGCAGAGATTTCCAGCTCACCTTGTGTTGTGCTGTGTGATATTGGCAGTTCACTGGGTGAACTTGTGAAAGTAGCCGTTATTGCTTGACACACAATGGCACCATGTGAGTTGGCAGGTCTGAGAGTAGCTCATACAGTTCAGAATTTTACTTTGCATTATGGGACATGTAGACTTGTTTGTGGTACTATGAAATCAGGACAGCCAGTCCCAGCACGCAAAGCAAAATCCTGGGTGAGCCACAAATATGGGCCGGGGAAGCTCAAGAGCTCTGCACACACAAGCACATGACTCCTGCTGCAGCACAGTCTTCTTTCCCTATCATAACCCCTTGTTCAAAGCTTCCCGATGACTCGATGTAACTGGAGACCTCATATTCTGATCCTAGGTATTTATTTAAGAGCAATGCATTCTGGAGGGTGTAGTCTATGTCCTCCTCGACGTGAAGCCATTAGAAAGACTTTCCAGCTCACCCTTCTGTTGTAGAAGGAAGCTATGGACTGGAATATGGGGTTCCTGAGGACATAAAGCTGTCTGGTAAGCTTACCCCTTTTGCACTTTCCTGCCTCCTCCCTGATATGCTTCGGATGACACTGTCTGAAACACAATCTCAATTTTCATCATCAGAATTTGTCACAGAGCAAGAGAGAAAGGCTTAAAAGGGTGAAAGCTGGAAGAGAAAGACAGGAAACGGTGATGGTCACAAAGGGAGAAAAGAGGGATAAAAATAACCTGCAAGAGTGAACTAGAGATAGGAAGTATATGGTTGATTTAAGAATCAGACCTGGGGCTAGATGTACAAAGAATAGTAATAGTGATTACCAAATAGCGATTGTTTGGGAAATCGCTATTTGATAATCGCTATCACTAAAGTACAAAGTGGTTATTTAGCTCATACTCCAATAATAGCGATTCGTAGTGGGTCGCAAATAAACCTACCTCATGAATATTAGTGAGGTAGGTCGGAATTTGTGACCCACTACCATTCGCTGCCATCACAGGGATGGTGGCCTTCTGGGGTCAGCAGAGCACCATGTCTGTGATTGCTTTTAAATTTAAAAAAAATTGAAACGCAGCCCATTTTCCTTAAAGGAAAAAATGACACGTTTAAGTTGGACCACTGCCTGCTCTTAAAAAATAATTTTTCTATCATTCTCAAAGGGCAAGGGGTCCCTTGGGGGCTCCTTCCCATTTGCCAATAGGTTTTCACTAACTTTGAGTTGACGGTAAAGTGCAAATGTTTTGCGAACACTTTTCTGTCACAAAACGTTCGTACATACCTAAGCAAATCGGTATTTGGAAGGGACGTCGTAAACATGCCCCGTCCAAATACCGAATCACAAACCGAAAGTACGATTAGAAAAGGCCGTTTTGCGTTCACAAATGGTCCGATTAGGCAAATCAGGCCATTTGCAAATGCAAAAATGTTTCATTCACCTAGCCCCTGGTGTGTAACCAATAATTGGAAGACTTGGTAATCAGAAACTTGGGTATTCGGGAGCCCCGGCAGCAGGTTCCTAATAAAACCTTTGGACCCATTGCACCTTTTATTTATTTATTAATTCATTTATTTGTACAGATTAAGCATTGTGCGAAACCCATTAGATGGGGGTTGCATGGGAAATATTGGGTGGTGGGGAATATGATAAAAAACATGTTAAAATCTCTGCAAAGAACAGTGTTTGGGCAAAAATATGTAATCGCATGGTCCGATCTGCCCTACAGAAATATCCTACACCAATGAGCCTGTGATATAGAATTACATACCATCTGTTGACATGCTTCTCATAAATCCTTCTGCTGGGTACTTATTTTATTGGTATATAGGATGGCAGTCAATATTGCAGCCTATTGTATGTCACCATATTGAGGTACATAATATCAACCTACAATAATATTGCATCCGCTCCATCGCTTACTATTACATTGTCATGGTAAGCATTTATTTGCACTTAACTCTATAAATACTCACCCTGAAATGTAGCTGTCAAGTCAAAGTGTTTGCAGTATTATTGTCATGCGATGTAGTGACCATGTACATCTAATGCTTTGAGAACTGCCTTTTCCCATCTGTGATCAACAAGCTGTGTCCATCATTTGGCAACTGAAATCCTACAAGTAGGTCAGCCGTCTCATTGATTAGCTCTGCTCTTCTGATCTCTTGAGCTGCAAAGAGAGAGGAAAGCACAGATTCTCTTCAAGGCTTGCAGTGTTTCAAGGACAACCAGATAATGAGCAGAGCTGCTCTTAAAGGGGCCAGGGCCGGCTCTAGGGCGGTGCGATCGGTGTCACCGGGCGCTGACTTGGGGTGGGGGCGTCATTTTTACAAGTATATTACCATTTTAAAAGCACCTGCTGCCGAGTTGCTGGCCTCCAGCAATTTTCAGGCATCAATTAAAATGTCTAGATAACTCTGGTGATTAATCGTCTTCCTGGAAAGAAACCAGAGGTTCCTCTAGTGGAAGTTTTGACTCATCCTAAGGTAGCACAGAGGGTTAAAATGCCTGCTGCTAAGAACGTGTATCATGCAGATAACGAAGTGCATATAATGTAAATAGGTCAGTAGGTTACTGCTTCTGTAAGAGAGCTCTTTTTGTAACTTGTTTATAAGTCAAAATCCTAATATAGAGCACTGAGCTATTAACTGTCATCAAAGAGCTGCATGCAAACTGCACGGTATATGTTAGAGCTATATGTTTTTTTGCCCAGTCTTTCATTATCCTAATCTTGCGAAAAGGGTTCATTTGGGTAGAAGACAATTCTTATTATTAAAGAGAACCCCTAACAATGATGTTATGTTTTAAATTCTGAATTTGTGCTTTTCCAGAATAAGGACTCTTAAACTATATTGCCTACGAGTATCGATGACATGTCACTCCTACACTACACCTTGTAGTACTGTCTGATGTAACATTTCCTATACACTGATTTACACACATATGTGTGTGTGATATAAAGTGCTCTGACACCTTACATTGGTATGAGCGGTGCTATAAAACTAAATAATCCGAGAGACAGTGGTTATGGAGACTTGAGGGGCACTGTTAAAGGGTACTAGTGAGGGAATCCGTGGCAGAGGTGGTCATTGGGGGCGCCGACAGACATTGTCGCACAGGGCGCCGCCAGTGTTAAAGCTGGCCCTGAAAGGGGCTGTACATATATATATATATTTTCTGGTTTAATTGATGGGCTGCTCCGTGCCCATTGTTCAAGAGGCCGCCCTGAAGGGTTGGGGGCTCCAGTAACGTGAGAATGTGTGAGGAAAAAAAAAATATATATATATGTATATATCCAAAGAACTCCAACCTTAGCTCAGGCTGTCAAACAGAGCAGGAACAGGAGCACGGACCACAAAGTAAGTGCAGATTTAAAATTTATTTCACTCCAGTAAAATCACTCAGCATTACGCGTTTCGACCTCAAAGGGCCTTGATCACATGACATATATATATATATATATTCACTGAAAAAAACAAAGATTAAAATGCAGTTATAGTTTTATATTTAGCTGAAAATTTCAGTGACTAATATTTGAACTGAAAAAAACACTTAAATTCACCAGTTATAGTTATCTCAAGTAATTATAACTCGTGCCCTAAGTAACTATAACTCGCCCCTCACCTTGCAGAGATTTCTCATCAATAATTTAATTGCAAATGTTGCAGTGATATTATCAATGATGTCATAGAAGATGTCAAGAGTAATGTAATATTTGGGGTATTTTACAGGGCATGGTGAGGGCGTGAGTTACAGTTACTTTAGGGCGTGAGTTATAGTTCCTTTAGGGCATGAGTTATAATTACTTGAGATAAATATAACTGGTGAATTTCAGTGGTTTATTGAGTTCAAAATGTTAAGTTGTCACTGAAGTTTTCACCTAACTATAACGTCACTTTAAGCTTTCTATTTTTTGCAGTGAATTTCTAGGATTTTTTTAAACGTAAAGTAATGTTATATTACCATATGTAAAGCCAACTCACGCCACACATGGCCTTTGGCTGTGTTCTGCAGGGAGTTGGCCCCATCTCCAAGCCATAAGAGGCCCTGGGACCCCATCCCCAGTCCAAAACCACTACTTTTAGGGAAGGGGGCGCGTAGCCCAGTCCCCGAGCACAAATGGGTCTCAGGGACCTGTTCTGCTGTGTCAAAGTCAAATTATAGAGGAGGGGTCACAAGGCCTCCCTCTCTGAGCCCAAATGGCCTCCGGGGACACCATCTCTGTAGTCATTTACACAAAGTCTAGTGTAAATTCAATATTCTTTTATTCAATACAAGTCCTGTTACCTCCAGCAGTCCACAGCTTATCTAACTGCCAGGCCCTGGAATCCTCACTCTCTCCAGTCTATATTACATCATAGATAGGTAGGCAACATTCCTACACACTCCCAGGACCAACCAATGATAATAGGGGAGGGGGGCATGTACCCCCCGAGCCTTAAGAGACCCCCAGGGATCCCATCCTTATAGGGCCTTTTCCAGTCTAAGCGGGTGGTCCGATGCCCACCCGGGTCACCCACAAAAGATAATGTTAGGGTCTGCGGGGGAGCCCATGACCCCTGCAGCCCCAGCTGGCTCCCCGCATGCTGCTGGCGTCGGCATTGCTCCGGCCTGTAGAGAGCAGCTCTTTTTGCATGCTCCCTCCAGGTGGGAGCAATATCTGTTTCCTAGGGAAACAAAAGTCCGTTCCCACCCAGTGGGAGCATTTTTAAAGCTCCAGCTGGATGAGAACAGATATGCCTTGCCTGCCTGCGTTCCTGCAGGCAGGGAAGGTTTGTTTGCTCCCACCCGGCAGGCGCTTTAAAAATGCTCCCACCAAGCTGGAGCAAACATATGTCTCTCTGCCCATGCTTTTGTGGGCAGAAAAACTACTGTGTCTGTGAGCCAGCCCGGGGAATGGGTTCCCTGGGGCCTCCTAAGGCTTGGATAGGGGGGCCGTGTCCCTCCACCCCTCTCCTTGGGGCCCATGTGGTCTTAAGGATGGGGGTCGCGCGTCCCTCTCCCCTACAGTTAAGTGTTTGATCTCAGGGGATGGGGTCACCAGGGCGCATTTGGGCCTGGGAGAGGGGGCCGAGTGCCCCCTCCCCTTCAATAAAGTGTTTGGCCCTGGAGGATGGGATCCCTGGGGTCAATTCAGGCTCAGGAAGGGGGGCCACGAGCCCCCTCCCCTGTTTTTACAAGTTAGGGGTGGGGGTTCCTGGGGACCAAAATGGGTTTAGGGAGGGGGAGCCCCACTCACACCCCTTCTCCAAATATTGTAAAAATAATGGCAGGATGCCATATTCTTTTTTGTTGTTGTTGCATTCTCGTGGGAGTCCCGCAGGTTCGTGGCTAAAATGCCTGATTTCTTTTTACTTTTTTGTGTCCGGGGGGGATGTGGGGATCCCTCTACATCTAAAAAAAAAATCCAAATATGATTGACAGGATTTGTGAGTCGTGACTCGTGAGCTAAAATGGCAGAGGTACAAAAGTGCATACCCTTTAAAGCCCACTCGGCAACTGCTTTAAACACTAATATCTCAGAAACTACTAAACGGATTTACACCAAATCAACAAAAGCACACTTTCATGTAAAGGTCTACTTTCATGCCACGTTCCGTGTAAATCCGTTCAGCGGTTCAAGCAAAATTTCCTATGGGGGTTAAAATGGGGAAGCACTTGTTTATCCATTTTCTTATTGATGCATGGACAGATTTTCACAAAACATGGCATGACAAACTTTAACTGACTGTATTAGTAGACTGCTGGATTTCATGCAAATCCGTCAGTGGAGTGAAAAAATATAGGCAAATAAAAGATGCCTTTTCATTGGAAAATTGTGGCTGAATCATAACTGCAGAGTGGAGATTTCCACTGTGTAATTAAGATATACATATATACACACACACAAACACATTAATGCACCCACCCTACACTAAGCTACGTACCCTGCTCTTTTGCACTTGCCCCATGTCTGACAGCCTTTATTTCTCATATCACAGGTAATCCAGTACTAACCCTACACTTATGGTCTGCTGTCCCCACATTTGTAGCTTGCCCTTCCAAGCTAGCCCCATCTTTTTGGACTTTCCGCTTTTGTAGACCCGCACCTTTTAGGTATTCCCTCTCCTAGTTCAAAGAGGAAAGTGTCCACTGGGTCCTGGAAAACATCAACTATCTTTTCTGCGGATACAATAATGATGTCTGATGCTCGGCAATAGGGAAAGTCACTTAGGGTAACAGCTGGTCAGGGTGCCAGTACATATTAATTTCATTTTTAATTAAGTGGGTTATTAGTTACAGAGGGTGGGGGGTCTATAATAAGGCCACAAACTTGTCAGGTAAAACCCAAAGTTCACCAAATAATCTTGGGTTCAACACCCTTGTAACTATGGCACAGAGCAGACAGGTTAAACGTAGAGAAAATGTGTAAAATATTTAGAAGTACCAAAAGACAACATAATATAAATCCCACAGCCAATTTCTAAAAATAAATAAAAGGTTAGTAAGAAAATGAGAGCAACATGATTAAAATCCAATCAGGGGAGACTAAGATATGGATTTTTAAATTTCTAAGTCAAAAAATGTACCAAGAAAGAGCATATCGTCTAAAGGTATGGTTGACTGGCACCTAGGCACAACCTGAGCCCGACCACAAAGCACGAGTAGTCGGCTAGGACTAGTGGGTTTCCTTGGTCAAAGATTTACTTTTGCACTTTTTGTCCTGGTAGAATAAATCCTCCAGTGGAGCAAGATTGAAGGCTTTATACAGCTAAGCCCTCTCAAAGTTGAATACGTGTCGGACTAGGTCCTGTTGAAGTTGCTGGTTTTGCTTGGAAATGCTTGGAGCAGGAAAATTAAAATTTAGTTCGCACCCACTAAATTCCTCTCATTGGCCAGATACCTGAAGCACCTTCACTCGGTCAAGGTTTCTATGTTTGAACTTAGTCTCTTTCTTGTAGATCCAAAATGTCTAGCGGGACAAGACGGGAGCTGGAGGTGGTCAGGGTGCAACAATACCAGCCAACTTAGCTGCAAGGGTCCACTGAAGTCTTCTTTTAGGTGGCAAAAAACTCAGAGCGGGACCAACCTGATTTTCTTGCCCACCAAGGTCACATCTTGGTCAGATAAACTTGGTGGTTAGTCTCCAAAGGTCGACAAACTTCTAAATTCTGACTTTTTTCTCTTTTTGGAGTAGCTCCTCTTGGTCATTTTTAAGGCTCCCAGGATTTAAAAAACAGCACTTAGAAAGCAGGGCACACTTCAGAAGGGGCACCTGCACAGTCCAATGAGGGTCTACCTGCCACTGTTCAACTGGTCACTTCCAGAAAAGACCTCTTGCAGCTTGTTGCATCCCTGTAGCCAAACAGGAGGTCTCAGTTCTGGTACAAGTGGGAACAGGTCAAGCCTTTCAAGTCTACTCACCAGTTACAGACAGCAGGTTTGTTCCTCTTCTGTTCTTCCACAGGTTCAGAGGTATTTTGAAGAGCTGAATGTGAGGTGCTACTTTTGTGCAGTTCCCAAGCCTGTGGCTGGAGATGACTCCTTGACCAAAGAGCAAAATGTTTCCAAGTTAATGCTTCTCCCTTTTTCAGCACATGCTGTTTGTCTTATTGCAGACTATCCCACAATGCAGCATTCTAAAACAAAATCACTATGGCAGCACCTTTCTCCCCCTGGTAGCAGCTTGTGGCCATACCCGGTGTGTGACCATAATAATAGGCACTCCCTTTCTACCTATCCTTACTAAATTGGTTCTGTGAATAGAGTCACGGTGTCATGGGTGTACCCTGGCTCCTTTTCACCAAGACTCACATATCACTTAACTGTGAATGGACAGGCCTCATCCTGTTCCTTTTCAAGTTATTGAACGTACTTGACCCTTCCACATGGCCCTTCCTGAGATAAGCTGAGTCACGTATCTCACACCCAGGCCATCCTGCCAATGGCGAAAGCAGTTTCATACCACCTCAGTGGGTGAAGCACTGGCAGAGAGGGCAGCCCAGGTAGGCTAATACTAATTCCCTTGGGGAATTGTTAGCCATTTTAATCTTATCGAAGAAAATCTTAGGGGGATATTCACAAGAACGCAACTTTACACATTGCAGTCTATCACGGGAAAATAACCCTGTGTTAACGTGGAATTCACAACACGGCGGTACCATGCGATAGCCTCCCGAAAACGTGGACAATGTCCGCGATACAACAACCGCGACGGTGATAAAAACCCAAACCCCAACGCAAAAAAACATGCGATGGGCCAAACCGCGATGAGGAAATCAGCGATAAGCAGCGCCAGGCCTGCTATACACACACGGCAGGCGGGAAAATCACTACAAAAGTAGAAAAAACACACAAACACAAAATGACCAACACCGAAGCACCATGGAGGCAGCCGGAGCAGGCGCAGAGGACGAGCGGAACCCCCACAAGCGCCCCGGTCGACCAGCCTGGGACCTCGGGGACAGGGAAGGGCAAGGACAAGAAGAAGAGGAAGATGAAGTTCAGTCCGCAGGAGAATAGGATCCTGGTCACGGAGGTGATGGAACACCATCAAGAACTGTTCGTCGCCTCCAACGTGTCATTGGGCACCAAAAATGGAATATGGCAGTCCATCGTGGACAAAGTGAATGCCGTCGGAGAGCACAAGAGGTCAATGGACGAGGTTGGATTGACATCAAGCGCAAAACCAAGGAGAAACTCGCAGGCAACCAGAAGGCAGCAATGCAGACTGGAGGTGGGAGCCCAGCGCCACAGCTGGAGCTGGATGACATGGAGGATCTGGTGTCAACAGTCATCAGTTTGGAGACCGTGGCAGGAGTCGGGGTACCGGACACTGCTCGACATGACACAACACAACAGCAACAGGGTGAGTAACCACCAGGTACTGGGGGGACGGGAGGAGATGGCCACAATGGCACACATGCACAATCAAGCAGAGCACAGTGCACACCCACAATGACTCTGGATCATGGCCCTGATCTACAGACTGTCACAATGTACATTGCTATGCTGTCCGAATGTGAACATGTACCATGCGGCTACATACATGTGGACACATTGTAACACAGCATCTCCCCTTCACATTGCAGGGGCACCGTCAACACCTCCTGCAGAGCAGTCCCAGCACTCTTCACTGATGACGAGGAGGACACCACCAGCATTGACACCCAAGCCCTCCAAGACATCATTGAACTCATTCGCCAATCACCTCCAGGACCAGGGCAGCCCAGCTGCATCGAGGAGACCCCACCCACTCCACAAACCACCCAGCAGGAGGCACCCACAACCCCGGCTGTCTCCCAAGACCCCCCCCGAACAACACATGGCCTTCCAACGCTGTGTGTTGGAGGGCCAGAGGGAGATGGCTGAGCAGGTGCGGGTGGGGTTCAACCTCATGGCTACCAAACTTGACGCCATCCATGGGTGTCTGAGTCCCATCAGGGACCACCTCCAGTCCCTAACGGACACCCACAGGCCGCTCCATGGTCTCCAACAATACCTGGCTGACATCGCTGGAGTCATGACTCGGAGACAAGAACACCTGTCCGCTCAGAGTGGCTCCAGTGATCTCAGCCGTGAGCTGGCACACATGCGGAGGCTCATGGAGGACATGGTGCGGATGGAGGCGGAAAGGATGGAAGCCACCGCTGCACATCAGCAAAATGTAGCTGGGATCTACCATGCCCTGCATATCCTCTTCATGGCATTGCTGCCACAAGGCGTGGCACAGATGAATGCTGCTGCTCCTACACCATCCACATCTCTGCCCCCTGGTGTGTCAGTGCCTCACAGTGCGGCAGGCATTTCCACTCCGGCACCTGATGTGTCACTGCCACACAGTGCAGCCGACAATCCACCTCCGGCCCCTGATGTGCCAGTGGCACACAGTTCCGCAGCTGGAACTGCACCACTCACAGGTGGGGCAGAGCACACATCCGAGGACGAGGACGTGGATGGGCTTGAGATCAGAAGGAGGCACTAGCATTCATGTCCGCCACCTGGCCTGGCCTGTTGCTGCTTGGTGCCGCACATGGCCCCATGACCTTCCACTGACCCCCGATACACTCTGCTGCACTCAGCTTGGACCGCGACATGGACTGCCACATCCTGTCTGGTGACCAATGACACGGCGACCAGACTGCGGACTGTGCCCTTCCTCTTCTGCTGTACTTGTCATTCTCCGATGGACTCTGGCTGGCCCTCCACGGGCCCATGTTGGCCCATGTTGGCCCTGTACTGCTCCAGCTGCAAAACTCCACTGGATGTGCATTAAACATTCAGAAACGCACTGCTGTGTCATGTCTTTCATCATTCATGTATGAATGTGTGGATGAATGTAGGGTCAGTGATTCCCCCTAACGTCAATGATGCTCATCTAGTGGGATTCCAGTCACAGTGTGCTACATTGCCGATTGCGTTCCGGGTGTCGTAGACACTACAACAGGGACACAGCATTAGTCACTTCCTTATCCGGACATGGACTGAACCACGCCCAGAGCCCCCAAGTCATTGTTGCAAGCCCTGCGCTGGTCCGTTGTACGCCAGGCCAGACCACTCTGCTTACGCTCCGAGGGGGGGCCACATAGCTACAAGTCGCAGGTTTACACGCTAGTGGTCTGCAGGTCACTGGTCTAGTTGTCAGCATGTCACGGCCACTCCCTGAGGGCAGGTTTGCACACGCACCACACCCATCCGGCACAGACGTCACAGGCCATGTGACCCCGCCAATATAAGGGGCCGACAACGTCACATTCCCCACTGCCAGTGGTGACTGGATGACGGACGTTCCACGATTCTCAATCATAAAGGGCCCATGAGTTGTTGCGCACAGGGTTAGTGGCACCCGGAGCCATGTGGCCGTCACGGGCCTACCACCACGTGGCGCTGACTGGGGTTGCACAGGGTTAGTGGCACCGAAATTGTTGAGCGGGTGTGCAGCCTGCGATGATGACGTGTGCACTGATGTGGTCTCTGCCATTGATGCCTCAGGACTCAGCGTCATGTGTGGGACCTGCTGGGCTGTGGTACGGGTCCGCATGATGTGGAGCATGCCATGGTGGCGGTACCTGGGCCTGGAGCTTGCACGGGCACGTCGTGTGCCCACTGGTGGACACACCGTTGGCGGTAGGTGAGCAGTGGGGCCTGGGTGGCAAAGTGCGGACAGCCAGCGCTGGCCGGCGGGAGGGTGTAGGGTGCGGCTGCATGTGTGCGCAGGGACGGACAGGTGTTGTTGCCGTGTGCAGTGAGATGGACTCTGCCATGATTGACTCTGGCCTCGATTACAGATTGCAGACCTGCTGGCTTGCAGTGTATACCGGCACGTGGTTGGAGACACACCGGTGGCAGCAGGTGAGCAGTGCTGCCTGGGTGCGCGGGGGCGGCAGTGTCCCTCCTTCTCTCTCTCTCTCTCTCCCTTCCTTTCCTTCTCTCTCTCTCGCCCTTCCTTTCCTTCTCTCTCTCTCTCTCTCTCCCTTCCTTTCCTTCTCTCTCTCTCTCCCTTCCTTTCCTTCTCTCTCTCTCTCTCTCTTCCTTCCTTTCCTTCTCTCTCTCTCTCTCTCTCCCTTCCTTTCCTTCTCTCTCTCTCTCCCTTCCTTTCCTTCTCTCTCTCTCTCCCTTACTTTCCTTCTCTCTCTCTCTCTCTCCCTTCCTTTCCTTCTCTCTCTCTCTCTCTTCCTTTCCTTCTCTCTCTTTCTCTCTCTGCCTTTCTTTCCTTCTCTGTTTCTCTGTGTCTCGCTTCCTTTGATGTGCGCATGACACACGTTCTGATTTTGTGCTTTATTTTCCAGGCTGTGACATCAAGATTGTCCCGGACGGACCCGAC
This sequence comes from Calotriton arnoldi, assembly GCA_963921515.1. Classification (NCBI taxonomy): domain Eukaryota; kingdom Metazoa; phylum Chordata; class Amphibia; order Caudata; family Salamandridae; genus Calotriton; species Calotriton arnoldi. The sequence continues at coordinate 649,344 of CAWUFW010003935.1, forward strand.
AGGAGTCTTCCGCATTGGTGTTTTGTGTTGTATTTCAATAAAGTTTTTGGTTGTTACTTCAATGATGAGTGACTGTTTCTTGTTCTTCTGACCACACATGTGTGTTTCTTGTTGTCATTGTGCGACATCATGCGCTTTTTGTGGCTCTTGTGTCGTGCACAGTATGTGTTTGTCCGGGGCGGGAGGGAGGGTCGGGGGGGGGGGCCTGGGAGTGTTGGCGGTGGGTGTTGTGGCCCTCATGGGTCTCCGAGCTGCATGATCATTGGCTCCATGGCATCTGTGGGTCTTCAGATGTGGCTCTGGCCTGGGCTCCCTTTCATACTGCAGGTAGTCGTCCTGCTTAACACCAGCAGAAGGCAGGTGTTAAATCCCTGGTGCTACCGCGGCTTATCGCCTGTTTTTGGTTCGCATTGCAGATCTGGCAGTTTGTTGTGAATGTGGTGTAGTGGTGTTTTCGTGTGTTTTTGCACGGGAACGCCTACTCTGCATCTCATTAGGGTTAGTTGGTGGTGTCACCCGTGGAGGTAAATTTTGCGGCAGTTATCGCGGGAATACTGGCGTTGTCTGCAGTTTGCACCCACTTGTGAATGGGGCGTTAAATCTATCTCCACTTTTGGTGCGTTAAGGTGGCGATAACTCGGCGATAAGTCCTTGTGAATATGCCCCTTAGTCTTCTCCACCTTAATCAAGGATTTATATTCTTGGATAATCAATTTATATTTTGCCCTCTCTTCTAGAGAGTAATTACTCCTCCAGATTTTTTCTTGTTTTCGGCAGCTCTTTTTAAATTCCTTTCACAATTGAGCAGTGGCGGCTTCTCCGCTATGGCGGAGGAGCGTCGCCCCACTGCTTTCAAGCAGTGCTAGAAGCAAAAACATAAAATGATAATAACTGATAGTTATTATCATTTTATGTTTCCTTTGCGGTTAGGCGGGGCTGCTCTGCTAATGGAGCAGGACAGGTGAGGAGTGGTTGGCCACTCCTAAGTGTGCAATGACTGTTTGGTCGGCCCTCTTGGGCCACCCAAACCAGTCATGCACACTTTCCCACTTCTCCATGCAGGCTGCATTACAGCCTCCATGGAGAACATGCCCACCCCTCCAGCCCCTGACACGGCGCTCAGACCAATAACAACGCTGTGATTGGCTTAGGGGAGGGAGCCTGGCTGCCTGCTTCCTTTTCCTGAAGCCGGTGGCAGGAGAGCAGGAGCAGAGCCGTGGGACCCGGTGGCGGCAAGGTAACTGATTTTTATTCTTTTTTTTTATTGTGCTCCTTCCCGCAATCGTGACCCCCGTGTGACTCCCCCCGTGACTCCCGACTCCCGACGCCCGCCCCCCCCCCCACCCGCGAGCCATGCCGGCCACAACTGCGATTGAGAATACCAGGGAGCAGTTGAATGACTTTTATGGTTTTTCACCATCTTAATAGGGGCCACACGGAGTGCTGTCTCATTAACCCAGTTAAAATATTCATCTGCTGCTTCATTTGGGTCGCTACCTATAGTTGGTTTAGAAACATCTGAAAATTATTTTATTATCATTTTCTTTTTCACTGTTGCCTCTGCTGGTTAGCAGCAGTGGGGCGACGCTCCTCCGCAGTAGCAGAGGAGCTGCCCCTGGGAACTGCTTCAGCCCCACCCAATATTGTAATGTATCGTAGAATTTGTATAACTCTTACTGCCCCTATGTGGGGTGCTGAACTACTAACCCACACAAAGAGCAAGCTACATAATGTAGGGTGTGTGGCTGGACAGATAGGGTTTTTGTTTTAAGCCTATGTGGAAATTGTTTTCATGTTGTGTATGATATGATGGCTGCCGAGGTGCAGTCACCCTGTTATGAGACTTAGCTCCTGGCAGCGTGAAGCTATGTGACCTATAGGTGCTCAAATTATAATTGTGATAAGGGCTAAACCAATTGGCAGTTCCACAGCTACAGCCTAGCCTTAAGGACAGCAGGAAGCTGTGTGCTTGTACACCAAAAAAATGGGGGTGCTCAGAGAAGACACAGTAATCCACATGGCAACATGGCAGGGTGACATGGTGTCTAAGGAGTAAGAGGATGCTTAGTGGTAATAGCAGGAGCCATGCTCCTTTATTTGTTTAAATTGTATTTATTTGTATTATTTTTTTCACCAGTAACATCAAACTGCACAGTTATAGTATCATTCACAGCACACCGCTTACACTTTACAGCATGTCTTGACACTGATCACACCAACACATTTTCCCGAATCAGCTTTCCCACCATCTAATTTGTGTGAAGACAAACATGAGGTTTACATTAGCAATGTGCCCAAATGCAGCGTTTTCCCTGCACCCACGTGTCCTTTAAGTGGTCTATTTATTGTTCGCGAGATGAATCAATGTAGCTAACATTTCTGCCCACTCAGCAAGATCTTCCATAGCTTTGTTGTCTTCCTGTGATGCCTTCATGTGCTGTTCATCCGCCAAGGCCTGCTCCAGCAAACCCTTTCCTCAGCAGTTGAGACGGCGGGGCTTGCGCAAGGAACTGCTATGCACCGTTTTGCCAAGAAAGATCCCAAAGCTAAAGTGCATAGTTTTAGTTTATAGCCCGTCCTAGTAGGAAACAGCCCCAGTAAGCACAGCTTTGTTGATCTCTTTAACCGCGCACCAGTAGCCGCCCACTTGGTCACTGAGTCCCAGAACCCAACAATGTGGGGGCAGCCAGGACCGGACTGGCCATAGCGGGCATCGGGCGTCTCCCCGGGAGGGTGGGGGCCGAATTTGCAGCGGTGGGGGCTGTTTTTTTATTTACCGGTAGCCGGTTTTGCAGCAGTGCTGTATTATAGGCCCCCAGTAACAAAAGCAGCAAGGGGGCTGATCTGTCAAAATTTCCAGGGCTGCTTTGGGTTCTCATTCGGCCCCGGGCACAGCTCCATGCTATGCGCAGAAAGGTTGCACCCTGCGAACTGCACTTACTGCAGGCAGACTGGGGCTATGATGGGTTTTATGTAAACGATGGAATTGTATTAGTTTCAAATGTGCTTTGGGGAAATGAGCTTAACCTGCTTGCATGCCTTCCTCTAGTCAGATTGTCAGTGGCTCTCGGTAATCCTCAGACCCTTCCCACAGGCCGGATCTGTCCGGCACCCCACCCTCACACCCTCACCTCCCGTCCTGCACCAAAGCAGCACAGAGATGTGTGAGGAATCGCCTGCTCCCAACCAGGTATAGGATTTACATCATAACATTTGTTTCCGCTGCTGCTTCCGGGTATGTGTTCCAGATTTCGCTGATAATATGAGCCAACCTTGCATACTGGAGGTACTGTTCCACGCCCACCCCAAATACTCCCGGCACCTGCTCAAAGGACAGAAACCAGTTATTTAGAAACAATTCGCCCAACGTAAAACAACCTCCCTCTCTCTCCATCGGGCAAGCGACAAACAGGGGTCTTTTCAGTGCAGAAGCCACCACCATGTACCAGACCGCAGCTGCTTGGGGGCATCTTGAGGGGGAATCTTCATGTCCCCTCAGGAAGGCTTCTGGCAGTGTGCAGTGCTCATGAGAGCCCTCATCCTACAGGCCAAGGGCTCCACTGCGAGCACAAATAACAAAGATGACAGAGGACAACCTTGTTGTGTCTCCCTCTCCAAGACCCAGGAGTCTAAAATCATGACGGTGTGCGCCCTAGCTTTGGGTCCAGTATACAACAGTTTGACCCAGCGTGTAAATATGGGCCCAAACCCCATGCGTGCCATGACTGAACATGTGTAGTAGCCCCATCCCACAGTATCAAATGTGTGCTGTGTATCCAAGCTCGCAAGGTATAATCCTTACTGAAAGTCTCCAGGAAGCACATAATATGTGTCAGCCATCTAATGTTATGCATTGGGCTCATGGACGTCAATTCACCGAAATGCCTGGGGTAGGGGAAGTGACATCACATGCCCTCCACTTTCACTCAGACACCAGTACAATACAATACAATACATTTACAATACATTTATAAAGTGCACAGGTACCTAAAATTGTGTCTTGGCGCTAGCTTTCAGTGTGATCACCAGGTTCATAGGTCAGACCGAAGGAGCCTACACTGAGTCAAAGAGGAATGTTTTGATCTTCTTCCTGAAAAATGTTTCAGATGTGCAGCTTTTTAAGGCCAAGGGTAGGGCATTCCAGAGTTTGGCAGTCAGACAGGCAAAGGAGCGGCCTCCTCATCTATATTTAGCAATCCGAGGGGTTTGAAACAGTTTAAGATTGTTGGAGCGAAGGGGTTGGACCTGGAAAAAGATTTTGAAACAGCGCCTAAGATAAGTAGGACCCCTGGAATTAAAAATCATGAAAGCAAGGGTAAGGTCCTTGAACTGTATATTTTTGGCTATTGGGAGCCAGTGAAGCTGGCGCAGGTGGTCCGAAATAGGACACCAGGGAGGAATGCTCTATAGCCGGTGTAAAAGATAAGAAGGAAGACCAAGATATAGGCTATTGGAGTAGTCCAGTTTAGACATGAAAATGGCATGTACTGCGGTCTTCTGTTGATCCACTGGAATAAAATGCATCATCCGTCTCAAGCAGTAGTGCTCGTGGAGGAGTTCCGTGGGCGGTGAGCGGGGCAGGGGAGTGGCAGGGTGGGGGTAGAACATCGGAATATGGATGAACGGAGGTAAGTAAACAGCCAAATAAATAAAACGAATTTCGTTGCGCGCGCTGCAACGCATTTTGCAATGCAGCGCGCGCAACGAAATTCGTTTTATTTATTTAAATGTTTACTTACCTCCGTTCATCCATATTCCGGTGTTTACTACCCTCCACCCTGCCCCTCCCCCGCCCTGCCTCACCGTCCCACGGAACTCCCTCCACGGGCCGCTACTGGTCTCAAGGATCTGAGAGTCAGGAAACAAGAGCTAGAGAATGATTTAATTTGGGGTTCAAAAGTAAGGTCTGCATCCATTTTGACCCCCAGGTTTCTGGCCACCGTGGCAGGACTGGGAGCCCTGCACATCTCAGGTGGCCACCAGAGGCTACAATCAGGTACAATTTAAGTACCAAAGAAAAGGACTTCAGTCTTGTCTGAGTTTAATTTCAGGAAGTTAGTATTCATCCACTGTATAACAGAATTGAGACATAATTTGAGAGAGGTTAATGTTGAAGGATCCATTTTTTGAAAGGACAGGAACAGCTGTGTATCATCTGCGTATGAGACAAGCCTAATCCCAAAGGACTCCACAATGTCAGCCAGGGGTGGCATATATATATTAAAAAGAGTAGGGCTAAGTGCCAAGCCCTGAGGAACACATACACACAAATTCACACATATACACTCTCTCACACAAACACACTCTCACTCACAAGCACGCACACAACATACATTTAAACCTTTACTTTTACTTAACTCAGCTGCCATGGAAGGCCATATTCCACACTTAACATACTCAATTTTTACTAAACTATAACAGACTAATATATTTTATTTAATTCACTATTAGTGTAATACAAAATTGTCATAAAATAAAGAGAGTAGAGCCCCAGCTGCCCCTGTATTCCTGGCACTGAATTTGCCACCTCTAAGGCCAGAGGTCGCAAAGGCAGTGCTAGGGGTAGCAAAGGGCAAGCCAGGGGTCGCAGCAGCGAGCCTTGGCGACCCCTAAATGACGTCTATGACTGTGCTCCTCCCTGGTATAAAGCCTGTTTGATCTTCATCGATAAATGTATCCGTGGAGGGGTCTGTTTGCTAAAGCTTTGTTCAGCAATTTCATATCTGCTTTCAGCATTGACATGGGTCGGTATGCTGATACTAGGGAATGATCTTTCCTCTCTTTAGGGATCAGGATGATTGTTGCTTCTCTCTGTAAGGGGGGGAAGATGGCCCACAGCACATGCTTCCTCGGATACTTCCAGCAATTTATCTAGGAGCAATGTTGGTATTGCCTGATAGAAGTCCGCTGGTATACCGTCTGTTCCAGGTGTTTTATGTTTCTGCATCCCTTCTAAAGTCTCCTTAAGCTCCTGGAGAGAAAGAGGGGCATTCAGACTGGCTTGCTAGTTGCCCGTCAAATGCGGAAGTCCAACACCCCTTAAATAATCCAGGCTCTCTGTTTCCTGTATATAATTGGCTTGGGTATAGCCCGTGCCAAGTGGTCCCTACATTTGGTGCTTGTTTCCTTTGTCCTACATTCTGCTCTCTTTCCTAGCACAGTCTCAGTGTGTGTGTGTGAGGTATTTCACATTTTAGTAACCAGGCTAACATCTGGCCAGATTGGTCCCCCTCCCTGAACAACCATTGTCTGTACTGAGTATTGCTGTATTTATCTAGGTTAGAGCAAGTGATGGCTGGGTCTTATCAGCGTCTATGGCTACTTTCTTCTCCAGCGCGATCACAGTGTCTAAGAGTATGTGTTCTAGATCCAGTATCCTGGGAAATGCATTCCCTGTAAGAGCTACCTTGTAAGTGTCACATCGTGTTGGTCTACTGTCAGTTGTCTCATGATTAGTTTGAAAACCAGTCACTAATGTGCGAAAGGAAGACTTGGTCAGTCAGCACCTCAGTTCTGAGTCTCCAGAGTGTTATAGCATGCGGTTCTATTAATGTAACGGTCAGGGAAGAGTGGTCAGAGAGGAATCTGTTTAAGTAGGTTGAGTCTCCAAATATCTCTATATCCTATATTCACCCCTGCACGTAGTCTATTCGACTGTGCGTATTTGAACTTGGAATTAGTATGTATAGGCTTTATCAGTTGGGTGTGGGAAACAGCCTTTACCACGATCGCTGAGCCACGACATGCTTTAGGGAAAGCAGCTTTGGGCTTTTAAGTCCAACGCCTTCCCTACTCTTGTGCGGGCTGGAGTTGGAATAGTAAATTATACCACTCCAAAGTCCAGCGCTTTCCCTAAGGCATGTCGTTGTAACAATATGTATGATAAAGGAATGCGTGGCAAGGACGCATTCGCTGTAAAGACTGCGGAATAACAGCATGCGTGGTAAAGGCATGCATTGTTCCGACATACAACCTTTGGGTGTTGATGCCTCCACAAATCGATTGAGCCAAATTCTGTCTTTACATTCTCCAGAGCAGTCTCCATTCTGCCTTTGTTGTTGGCCTGAGGGGACATTTAGCCAGATGCATGTTCAAGACAAAATTGACATCTACTGCTGAATATAAACCTTGTGCCCAGATGGGGAGGCAACCTATATCGCAGACTACTTGTTTACCAGACAGATTTCATTTCCATCTAGGAGTCTGACCACAATAACTTGTCAGACCTGGGGATCTGTTACTACCTCTTGCTCTTTAAAAGGAATTTCAGCAGCAATCCATGGTAATACCCGCCTGGAGTAATTGGCAACAAATACATGGCCTCTACTCTTTTTCCTCAACTTTCCCACTTCAGCATTTAGAAAATCCCTTTGATGGAGCATTGCAACTTAAATCTTGTGAAGTCTTAGGTATGTCTATACCCTATTTCTCTTAGCGTACACATTAGGGCTCTGTTCATTCCATTTTAACAAAGTTCTTTGCACGAAAGCCTTAGTTTAATAAGTAATTGCATCCTTAAGTATATGTCGGGTTTCTTGCCTACCAACTTTGGTGGATCCAGTTAGACATTTTACAGCTCTTGTGAAACATAACACTCAACAGTGAAACTTAAGGCCCCTCTCCTTTCTCCATACCGAGGTGAAAACCATTGCCAAAGCACTAGCCAATTGACTACTGCAGAGTGATCCCTGCATTGATACGCCCGGACCCGGTGGGATTCATGTTGCACCGAGCCATTGCACACAACATATGGCGGTTATACAACGCCTTGGTTCTGGGGGAGAGATTGAAACGACCGGCTGCGGAATTGCTAGCAGGCATTGAAAAAACATTTGATTCTGTTGGATTACCTGTTTGCCCTTTCCCAACTCAATTTTGGGCCTAAATTCATGGCTTATGTTAGGCTACTATATACAGACCTGAATGCCTGCATTTGAGTAGGCAATGAAACACCACAATCCTTCCTGATAATCAGGGGAATGGGACAGGGCTGCCCACTCTCACCGCTACTCTTCACCGTAACTATAGAACCCTTAACGGAATGATGCATTATTGATGCTTAGGTGATAGAATATGAGTGGGATGGGGAGACTTCAGAAAGGGTAGACCTATGTGTGGACGATGTGCTGATTTCCTTAACTAACCCTGAAACTTTCAGACCATGGACAATCCAAATCCTTAAGACCTTTGGGGAAACATCAGGTCTCTTCATTAACACCAACGAATCATTGATTTTCCCGACTAATGCCTACCCTCAGAATCTAGGCTGGGTGGCCAACCTCCAAGTTGTCTTACATGGTTTCCACTATCTAGGAGTACATGCTCCTCCAGATGTCAAAGTGGCATGGAAAAGGAACATTCAGCCGCTGATGGATGACCTGGTTTCTGATGTTAAAAGATGGTCAGCATTACCTATGTTGCTTCTGGGTAGAGCCACCATTTAAAAAAATATATCACTCCCAGGTTCCTGTACCGGCCCCAGAATTACCCATGTGATATACCACCATTCCTCTTCTATAAAAATAACTCTGCGCTCCGCAGGTTAATGTGGAAAAAGCGGCTTCTGCGTATGGCCCTAACTAAATGTTTCAAATTCACATTTGAAGGTGGAATTAGGGCAGCTTATACTTAAAGTTACTATAGGGCCTTTCACCTAATACTTGTCAATGAGTGGTGTTACCTGCATAGAGGGGTGCTGGGGGGGAGGGAGAGGAGCAGGCGGTGCGGGTGGGGGGGGCTACTTTCCTTACGAAATGCCTAACAGCATACCCACATGAAATTATCCAGTGCAGTCTCTGGACAGCCTGGGGCCCCACTTCTGGTTGCAGGAGGGGCCCAAACCGGTCTAAAACCACCAGCACTCCTCAACAGAAAAAGTTTTTTTATTTCAAATGCAGGGATACTGCTTATTGCTGACCAAATACACCCCATAAATGAGAAAGAGCGCAGAAAAGCTGGCTACCTGAGCAGAAACTAAGCAATGTTTACGCCCACGTGGAGGAGCAGAGAGTTACGGAGAGTGGTGATTTCACTCTTGCACCCAGTAGGCAGATGCGCAACACTGCACTGATGATCCAAAGTGAGTGTTTGCAGCATGTCATTTTGTCTGCCATATCAGCAGGCCTACAGAGGTGAGCAGCCAGGTGCCATCCATGACCTCAAACTTGCATCCGGCAGTCACAGGTGTCCACAGTTATCCAATCATCCCTCAGATCACAAGATGCACGACATGAAACCTCCTCTCTTCACTACATGGTGCAAGTAACAGCTGAGTTGCTCCTTTCACTGCTTGTGGAACCCAGAGGGCAGAATAACAGACTTAGGGAATGGAAGAGGTGCAGGTTACAGGAGAGCACAGCCTGTGGTAGTGCTCATTCCTACTGAAAACACTGAGGGGCATATGTACGAGGAAGTGGCGGAGGGAGGCGTTAGCCGTCATGGCTTACTCCGCCATTTCTGAAACGCAAGGCTGCACCATATTTACAAGGATATGGTGCAGCCTTGCGTTTCCCCCTGCGCTGGCGCTTCACTTAGCAGTTGTGTTTGGACACAGACTGGATTTTATTTAGCAATGTTTCATGCATATGTAGTGAAAGGTCTGGTGTTAATTTGGGGAAGGTCTAGTGTATTTTCGATGTTGGACAGCCCTTACAGGCCGGCTGCCAAGACCACATGGGCCAGCTTGAAAGGGCAGGTGGCCATTTTTGTGGTCCCATGGGCCCAAAAACCCAGCCCACACACTGGTACTTTCAAGATGGCCTATCTGGCAAAGGAAGATTCTCTGAAATGCCAGTCCAACACTGTACATTGTTAAGGTAAAGACTAAACAAAACAACATTGGTGGTCACTACATATTTGAGGTGTTGTTGCTTCTCATCTTTTGGAAACAGTCAGATGCATGTTTGAGGGTAGTTTGCATGGTTGTGAGACACTCTGCATACTTGGTGGACTGTTTCATGCACATTTTCAGAGTTTTTAAGTCAAGTTGAGGTTCAGCGTGGTGTACTTTTTGGAATGTCTAGTGTATATTTAGGGACATTCTGATAAATGCAGTAGACACGGCTTGTGTTTTGTTGGACATACTGATGCATATGTGAGGGGTGATATAAAGCATAATTGGTGTGCAGCCTCAAGCATATTTGATGGTTCACTGACAAAACATCGACACCCAAAACATCCCCATACCACAATATCGAGCCATAAATATAGATGTCAAAATATCGACATCCTATATTTATAAAGGTAAGTACAAAAATACTAAAAAGAAATATCGATGACATAAATATAGATGTAAAAAATATAGGGGCTCATTACGATGGCGGGCGGAAGCACAACCGCCGTGCTGGCGGATGCAAAAACCACCAGTTACCGCCGGCACGCAGCAGTCCACACGCCCGCCCAATTACGATGCGAAAAGCAGGCCAAACACCGCCGGCAAGCCAGCAACACCGTCCGCCATCAAAGTGCGCCCGTACACGTAGCGGCGCAGCACAATTGACACACACCGTCCGACGAAATCACGTTCCGCCCGGCGTATAAATTACGATGCCGCAAACAAACGGCTCCCACGGCTAAGAGACACCGCACGTGAAAGAGAGGCGGTAACACGGACGCAGAGCACGGAAAACGAAGAAGCGGCATCCCGAGCATGAATCCAGCACTGCAGGCCCTCCCCATGCTTCTGCTGATGCACCACCAAGGACGCAACGCACCGCGGAGACGCAGGTAGGCACACACACAACAAGTGCACGCAAACAGCGCACACAGTGCAAGGGCGGAAAAGCGGACAACCCCCCACCAGCGCGTGTACACTACACATCCACCATCGCATCCACATATGACACACAGGCCAAATCCTAACATCGCGGAACACATGTGTACACACCACCTGGGACTAGGAACCAACCACCCCGCCACGGCCACAAAGCGCCGATGACGCCGCCACACATGCGCACAACGCAGAGGCCAACCGCAGCGCCATGCATGCGTCGCACACAGACACAGGGACACAACCAAGCAGCACACACATCAGCCCCACCCCGAACGCACATGACACGTGACAGGCCGGCCACAGACATGTCCCCAACGCCCAATTCACGGACAACACCCAACGCCACACAACCGACGCACACATGTCAGTGAAGACACGCAACAGCAGGACACACCCCAGTGTAACAAACATGGCGAAGCACACAGCGGCGGCAACACCAACTAGGAGAAGCAGGGCCCCTTCGGGAAGAGGAACGCCAGTACCACACTGGAAAACCCATACCACCCTGCACATATGAACAAGACATATAAAACGGAACACCAAAGAGCCCGGGGACCGACAACAGGTGGCCCAAGAATAACATCCACACACAAGGCCCAACGCAGAGCGGAAAGGCAGCCTGCCGCCCACACAAGGGAGAGCAGACAGCACTGAATGACCTTCCATTCCAACACCGAAACCACAGCCCTACGACAGAAGCCGGTGAATACAGCCATTGTCCAAGAATAGACCAACACAGGCATGCCGAGGAGACCGACCACAGGGCAGATAGCGCATATCACAGAAGCACACAACGGACGGGGAAGAAACAAGAAAACACTCCCCCATGTCGGCCACATGCAAGTTAATTGGAAGGAGTCACACAGCACCGACCTTGAACTGTCTGAGAAGCATGTGGGAAGAGGGCCCGTGTCCTCCAAACAAGCAAACAGAACACAAGTCCTGTCTCCCCACGACTACACAGAGCTCACAGCAACCCCGGAGCGTGCACATTGCAGACTGCACACACAGCCGGAGCACGCCACCTCTACGAACCGCTGCGAAATGGCAACCGCAACACACCTACCCAACTACGCCGAAGAGCTCAAGCTGTACAAAACCAACCTGTTCCATACATTGGGATGCGATCTCCTGTCCCTGCTGAACGTAAGTTACCGACTGACTTACCGCATCACATTGTTCAGCTGCGTCATGCCCGTCTTCTACTGTCGGAGGTGTCCCTACCAGCATCCCGTCGAGATATGCCTCTCCAACCCGGCATGTCTGAAGGCGGACCTGCTACCACTACTCCTCCCTCTGGACGCACACGACAGGGCCTGCTCTGCCTATGGGGGCATGGCGTATGTGGCCAACATCGCACCCGCACTGAAATGGGACCACTGTGCCTCCACACGACGGATCATCGAGAACAGCTACATCGAATGTCACCCAGCATGCCCCATCATGGTCCTCCAAGGGACAACCTACGAACAACACCTTGACAGCCACCATCCGCTTCATTGGCTGGCAAACATGTACACCACCAATGACATGGAAGCCCTGCTGGACGGCATCGCATACCTGACAACCTGTAAATACGTCGGACCACAACGCAGGTTCCCCGAGTGACCTATGAAGTCCAACCCCGCACCCATGCTCAGCTTCCGCACGGACTGGCCAGTCACCACCACAACAGCCAAACCAAACGACCGGCAACTGTAACCACACCATCAACGACATCGCCATGACATCGGATATGACCGGGACATGCACACTGTTCCCCATCACATCCAGGAACACCGCATGCATCGTGGGAGGCAGTGGCATGGGCTCTGTGCATCGCACCCACATGGACGGAACTGCACGTACAACCAGGACACGACATGGATCCAGCGCACATGGACACACACACCGCTCAGTGGACATGAATAGGTCGCCTGGAGTCTGTGGGTGCTGCACCCCTCCCACCCCCGCCCCGGGAATCCCATACCAGGACCTTTGCATGGACGACAAGTGCATACAACAACAACACGACCCCAGTGACTGTGACATGTCCAGTAACCACCACAGTGCAACAACAAGTGGCACGCCGCTGCATGCACGCAAGCACATGCCCTGATGTCATCTCACATGCACGCGTGCATGAGGAACAACCGCAGCAAACCTGTCACATGGAACTGAGATGGACTGTGCCCATGATGCCGAGCGGTCTGGTAGGCTACATGTATACCGTCTGTGTCAAAGTCCGCAGCTCCGCAGCTATACGTAAATGTACATTAGCACAGCCTTGGACAAGCAGATGTCACTCTGAAGCCCACATCCCACATGCAACAGCCAATCACATGTAACCCCACACCCTATCCCATTTGCAATCATGCTCAGTATATCCCCAACATGTATTCCGCTGCCAGTAGTGTCCACTATACTGCATCACAGAGGACAGAAGACTCAATATAATGTTTGAAACCAGAACTGTCTCCGCTGACTCATTTCACAAGTACGAATGAGAGAGGATGAGAGTATGTGAAGTACACGGCAGTCGTGACATGACCATGTAGTCCACTGGTATTGGATGTCAACGCAAATGAGTAGCACTACTGTGGAAGACACACATGTGTCGTGTGAAGTCGTATGGACGCAGTGCTCAGGTGGGTGGGTGCGACGGGTAGATGCGCACATGACAAGTTGGAGCACGCCGTGTTGGGAGGGGTCATGAACAGTACACCACCGCTTCCCTGGGCATTGTGAGAGGACACCTGTCGGGGGGAGTGAACACGTGTGTGCACAGCAGCCGGGCACACGTACAAAGCGGTACCAGGCGCACCTCAGCCCACCCTCTGTGGACAAGCTGGATCCTGTTGTGCGCCCACCATGCCCCTTGACAAGGCACACACAGCCCCAGTCGACCAGGTGTAACCCCAACATAGTCAATCCGCACAGGCGATACAGGGCACGGGATGGCAGTGGAGCATGGTGTGTGAGAGGTCTCCTCGCGCCCCTCCTGGTCATATCACGCAGGCAATAGAACCTCAACGTCTAGCATGGCACAAGTCACATGGAAGTGTAGGGGGACGCACCACAGCACGAGCAGCACTGACGTCACGGGAGGTGGCTCGCACCATCCCATCCATTGCCCATCATACCAACCACGCCACATGCCATTGCGACTAAGTGCAAGCGCGTGCGCCACCACCCCCGAGCCCTCCCCAGAGAGGCCAAAGAGTGAATGTGTGGGCCATCAGCCACAGACGGACGCGGCATGGCCGCAAGGGCAGCCACAGCCACTGGGTGTCGCAGGTGGCGGATCCGGAAGGCGAAGACTGTGATGCATAGTCCATGCAGGCCGGGTCTCCATTTGGGGCACCACGCAGGTGGACGGCGTCCCGCCACACATCATACCCTGAGACAGCCCACTCGTGCAACTGGACCCACACATACACTCCTTGCCCTCTCTGGTGCGAGCTTGGGGCTGCCTGTGCAAGCGCTAGCCTCGCAGGTGAGCATGCATATTGGGGGGCGAGGGGAGGACATGAGGGCTGGGGCGAAGATGACTGTATCACTGTCAGTTAGTACAAGGGATGACCCAGATGTGGAAAGGAAGAGACGTGTCCCGTGTGTACTGCAACTAGTCGCCAATTCAACTACCCCCCATGTCCGGAATGTAAGCCCGCACCTAGGCCCGCCCATCCGCCACATCGAACATACCACCAGCACGACAACCTTCCCATTCGAAACACTGACTGGGGGTGGCGACCAGTGAACAATCATGTGTTGCCTACCCACGCGTACATGTGGGCCCTCCATGATCCATGTCACCTGCGGCAAAGACATGACATGCGCAATGAGGGAAGTGAGGAGTGCTGTCCGCCCCACGCGCAGAAGGTGCATCAGCTCCACAGACCCAGCAGCGAGTCCAGCAGGGGTCACATGTGCAGGGGCAGCTGTGCCTGGTGTGAAGGCACATGCATATAGACAGCACATCGACCAATGTGTAGTCTGCCCACATCCACAGTCCATCATCATGCGGACATAGGAATTGAACACAGGGCAACACATCTTAGTAGGTGCACCCACCGTGACCAACAATGCGCAATCATCGACGTACCCGCCCTGTGCATGGCCCCCCACCCAACGGAGGCACATCCAGTGCCACCATCCCACACACACAAGCCTACCACGGAACATGCTGTGTCCAATGGTCAGTACAGAGTCAGCGCCCATCTGGTGGATCCTGAACAGGAGACACATGCACACACATGCCAGCTCCCACTATGTACGTCTGCCACCTGGCGCGTGCAATGTAACCTCTCACCTGTGACGTGTGACTGCAAGCACACAGCCGTCTTGGCATGGGGCTGTCAATGTGGACACCTGTCAATGTTTTGGGAGCTGTGATCCGTACAGTGCTGTACATAGGGTGCAGTGCTGACACCTACTACTGTCTCATTTCCCCTCGTGCCACAGGTCCCACTTGTATTGGCCGCTCAGCCCGTGCCCACATCGTCGTCGTCGTGTGCCATACTCATCCAGCCTCGGAAGCAGTTCCATGCTCAGCAGACACTCATGTCGCCGTGGCGTTGCCGCTTGACGAATATGCAGTCAGTCCCCATCAGCACGCCCCGCAAGTCATTGGGGCCTAGATCCCCATGTGCATGACCATGGCAGTGGTATGTCTCACTTGCCATTGCCATTGTTGGGAGATCTGTGTAAGTGTATTGTGGCCGTGCCGTCCCAGCTTGACAGCTGGGCTGTGGCACATGTGCTTGCTCAGTCATGTCAGTGATGTGTATGCGAAATTGCTATGTGTTGTGTTGCTTTGACATGTGTCCTCTGCCATTTTCCCCAGGCGGAGACCGAACATTGACCGCCCATACCAATTGCTGGCGGACATGGACGATACAGAGGTTATCAGGAAGTTCCGGCTGGACAGGCCAACCCTGCATCGACTGTGTGCCATGTTAGAGCCCCATCTCCGTCCCCGCAGGGTGTATCCGACTGCTATCACCCCCACGGCTAAGGTGATGGCCGCCATGCATTTCTTCGCCACTGGGTCATTCCAGCACACAGTGGGCAGTGGAGGTGGGATGTCCCAGCCCATGTTCAGCAAGGTGCTGAGGGATGTACTGGCAGCCATGATGCTTTACCGGAACAGGTACATCCGCTTCCCCAGGGCTCGTGAATTGGCGGCAGTGAAGGGTGCATTCTATGCCCTTGGCAGAATCCCACACGTCGTGGGAGCCATTGACTGCACACATGTTGGCCTTGTTCCACCACAGGCCACTGAGCACCTGTACCGCAACAGGAAGCACACGCACTCCCTGAATGTGCAAGTGGTGTGCCTTGCGGACATGGTGATCACCCACGTGTGTGCCAAGTTTCCAGGCTCTGCCCATGACGCACACATTATGCGCAACAGCATCTTGCCACGACTGATGGCCAATCTGCAACAGGATCGTGGCTGTATTGTCGGTGAGTATGTGGAGTGGTGTAGCGTGCTGGTTGTGCGATGCTGTCCCCTGTCCAGTTGGAATAGCAACGGTTCTCTGTGTCCCTCACACCCAGGTGACTCTGCGTATCCGAATGGGGCATGGCTGCTCAGTCCATTGAGGAATCCTCGCACCCCAGCAGACGATCGATACAATGAGGCACATGGGAGGACCAGACGTGTGGTCGAGCGTACCTTTGGCCTCCTCAAGTCCAGGTTCAGGTGCCTGGACCGCACCGGGGGTGCACTGGCGTACTCCCCACAGAAGGTGTGCCAGATAGTGGTGGCGTGCTGCATGCTGCACAATCTGGCCATTCGGAAGCAGATCCCCCTCATTGTGGATGACGGAGATCAACCAGGGCCCCAGCCCGCAGACCAGGACAGCTCGAGTGAGGTGGACAGCGGAGAGGAGGAAGCTGGGAATGTGCGGCAGCAGCTCATCGCCCGCTACTTCACTTGACGGTGAGTGTCCATGTACGACGGCTGATGTGGCTGTATCTGTGCAGGTGTGTGTGTGATGTGTCAGGGTGGCCGTTTGTTCACTACGTGCTGTGTGTCAACGCTCCATGGCCAGGGTAGTATGCCACTGTCGGTGACTGTGGCATTGTGCCCTATTGCTCTGTGCGATGTGTGTACATTGCTTGTAGTTGTTGACATGTACTGTGTGATGGGTGTGTGACACACTCATTGAATGTGCTCCTGTTCTGTCTCCCACCCCTAGGTCCCTACAGGCCGTCCGGATTCCATTGCCATGCCACGCATCAGGTGCCTTTCCGCCCAAGGTGGCCGTTGTATTCCGTACAAATAAAACACAGGGCACAAACAGCAGTTAGTGAAAAAGGTGCATTTATTACAAACTGTGACATGTGATTGTGCGTAAGGTGATGACAAAATTGGTGCGTGCAGTGTCAATGAGCTGTCGGTCATGGCTGCGTGAAGCTCAGGGTGTATCCACTGGTTCTATGTCCATGGTCCAACACACACATGCCATCCAGCTGGCTGTGTGGAGTGGGATCGTAGAGCAAGTCAATGCAGTGGCTGGTCAAGGCAGGCTGGCGGAAGGCTGGCTGGCTGCCTCACTTGCGACTGGTGCGTGCGAAGTCCTCCCGGGAGACCTGTTTCCTCTTCGGACGGCCCCTTCCACGTTTGGGAGGGGGTGTGTGGTGGCGACCTGCTGGTGGTGGGTGAGGTGTGCTCACTGGCTGTGGTCGCAGGGGATGTGGACACTGCTGGCCGACCCTGCGCCCTAGCAGGTGGTGGCGGAGGTGGTGCTGCTGGCCTTGCCTGTGACCCCACCGCCACCACCAGCTGGCCCATGAGGTCCACGAGTTGGTCCATACGGGACACGAATTGGCCCATATGGGCGTCCATGGACCTCAGCACCCCCAGCACCTCCCGCGTGTCTGAAGCAGACCTGACCCATTGTTCTTGGGCCTCTTCATAGGCCCCAAGGACTCTGGCCATTTGAGGCAGGGCATGGCTCCCAGGGGAGGCTGGCGTTTCCCTGACCCTGCTCCTCCTACCAGTCCTGCTGCCACCGGCCTGCCCACTAGCCACATTGCATACCGCGGTCCTCGCTGTGGCTCCCAGGGTGGATCCAGTCGGCCGGGCCACCACCTGCGCTGGGGCTGGTGCCAGCGAAGACGTGGTGGTGGTGGTGGCGGTGGTGGTCGGTGCGGCGATGGTGGCGGTTGCGGCAGTGGTAGTGGCCGCAATGACCGTGGGTGTGGCCGCAATGACCGTGGGAGTGGCCGCAACGACAGTGGCAGCAGGGGGCTGGGACTGTTCAGCAGCCCTGGATGATGGGTTGGTGGGTAGGAGGGGTCCTGGGAGCGGCTGGGCCCTGCCACGCCAGATGGGCCAGCTTGGTGGTCCGTGTCCGAAGAGGTGGACAGATCCTCCAGATCCGTGTGTCCTCGTTGGGGGCTTGTAGGCTGGCTGTGCTGGCTGCTGTCTCCATCCCCAGCGTCCAGCAGTTCGTCACCTGTGGAGAGAATGAGATTTGTTATTGTGTTGCACCTGGCGAAGTATGTATTAGTCGTCTGACATTGGCAGTTCGTGCAATCTCGTACATGGGTTTCCCGGAGGCGAGTGTGTGGCTGTGGCATCTGTAGTTGTGTGTGCTAGGCAATGGGACTGTGTGCTGTGCACATGTGGCATGGGACGGATTGGCCATGCCGATGGGTGTGTTGCTGTGCCCCTACTTATTGTGACTCTGGTGTATGCGGGCTCCTGGCCCATCCTGGGTCTGGTTTGTACTTTGCTTTTGGGGTTCAGATGGGACGCTTAGGAACGCATATGGCAACATGGGGGCCATGCCCCAGATTCGCATTTGGGAGGGAATATGCTTTTGGGGTTCAAATGGAACGCTTAGGAACGCATATGGCAACATGGGGGCCATGCCCCAGATTCGCATTTGGGAGGGAATATGCTTTTGGGGTTCAAATGGAACGCTTAGGAACGCATATGGCAACATGGGGGCCATGCCCCAGATTCGCATTTGGGAGGGAATATGCTTTTGGGGTACATGCTGTGAGCCATGGGTGCCGAACGTGACATGTGTTGTGGCAGCATGACAGTGCATGGTCTGCGGTGTGTGCATGCTTGACATGGCCTGCATATTTGCTGTCTGTTGTGATTACTGGACATGGCATTGGACGCATCGTTATGAGTGAGTGATGGTTGTGTGCCAGCCAACGTATTGCAGTTGTCCCATCTCCTTGGTGTGCGTGCTGCCCTGTGCCATGTGCATCACTGCAGTGCTCGGGGGTGTGGCCCATGTTGTGTGTTGTTGCTCACAGTGTGTCGTGCACTTCATTGACTTCTGGCACATGGTTGGTCATGGGCATGTATCTTAGCGTAACGGCTGTATGTGTGGCAGCTGTGCGGATGACATGCCTTTCATGAGACTGGGGCTGACGGATGGGATGGATGGTATGTTGTTTGTGCATGGTGTGTCTGTGTGTTTGATGGGTTCAGTGGTGTTCGTGTGCATTTATGTTGTTCCGCTCTGTTGCGTCTAGTGTTGTTTGTCTTACATAGGCGTAGTTGTGGGGTGTGTGGTTGACAGGCAGTAGGGGCTACATGGACAGGACTTCAATGGTGTTTCGGTTGTGTGTGATGAGTTGCACAGTGGCTGCCGTGTGGTACTATATTCAGTGTGGCTTGTGCATGCAGACGTGGCTCCTTGGGTGTTGCTATGTCTGTGATGGGTCATGTGGGGTGTGAGTCTGTTGTTCATGTCCGTGTGCACATTGTTCACTTGTTCGTGACGGTGGGCGGTGCTGCGTGTTCGTCTGCTACGTGACATGTCCCATGTGTTGGTCGTGTTATGGTCCTCATGCCTCCAGTAATCCAGCCCTGTCCAGTTTCCCACCTGCAAGTTGTTCGTGCGTGCACTGTACTGGTTGCCACATGGCTCTAAGCGGGGGGTGCTCCATGTTGCAGGTCTGTGGGGGTGGGGGGTGTTGTGGGTCGTGGGGGTGGCTGGACACCCACTGACACCGATTGCTGTGGACCGTGATGTCTGCCTTTCGGCTGTCGTTGTGCACTGCGGTGGCTGACACGTGGCTGTGGGGTGTGGGGGATGCTCCTCCTTGCTGTACTGTGGGACTAGGGGCCTGGTGTGTGTTGTACTTGGGCTGTCCACCCTCCCACCCACTGCACTTTGTGTTCCTGCCACTTACCTGTTACTTGTCGGTTGGTGCAGCTGTGGCGGACACATGGGTGTGGTGGGTGCTCGTTGTGGCGCTTCTGGCATATTTGGGGACCTGTTGGTGGTTACGTGGCTGGCTTAGTGTACACATGTCCCCACGCATCTTGCAGTTGTTCGGTTTGGGCTGTGTGTGGTGGTGTCTGTTGCATGTGTGTGTGATGTGTTGTGTATTGTGTGCTGGACATGGGGGTGTTTGTCCCTGGGAGCTGTGGCATGGTGGTAGTGCATGTGAGTACATAGCGGTGTGCTGGTATACATTAGTTTGTACTTACCAGCCTCCACTCCCCTGCTAATCCGGCGAGGATCTCGGGATGTATGATGACTCGCACCTTCTCCTCCCACGCTTTGAAGGTCTTGAAGAGCGCGGGATTCCCTCCGCCAGTGACTGCAGCCAGCTCTCTGTTTTTGCCCTCCTTCTTCTTGACCAGGCTCTTGGCGTCATTCCACCGTTTGTTTATTTCGACTCTGTTCCTGGGCAGGGTCCCGACTGCATTGACCTGGTCTACGATCCGGTTCCACATTCTGTTTCTGGTGGCTAGTGGTGTGTGCTGGACCATGTTCCCATAGATTTGTGGGTACACCTTGATGATCTCGTCGACCATGACCGTCAGCTCCATGGGCGTGAACTTGGGCATTCTTTGTGGTGCCATGATGTTTGTGGTGCTGGTGCGGTGTGTGTTGTGTAATGTGCAGGGGGTTTGTGGTGCCGGTGTTTGGTGGTAGTGGAGGTGGTGGTGGTGGTGGTGGTGGTGGTGGTGGTGTTTGGTGGTGGTGGTGGTGGTAGTGGTGGTAGTGATGTGTGCGTTTCTGTGGTGTGCTGTTGTCCTTGCTGTGTCACTGTGTCCTCTCCTCTCCTCTCTGGTTTACAATGTTGCAAGGGGTTGTGGTCTGTGGGAGTTCTGCTTTTGTACTTACCTATGTGGGTGTGTCCTCATGGTCTGTTGTTTTCAGGTGTGTTGTGTCTGGGGTTCTGGCCTTTGTAGTTTTTGTTTGTCCGGGGGGTGTTTTCGGGATGTGTACTGTGCTTGTGTATTTGTGCGTGCCTTGCTGTGTGGACTTGTTGGCCATGTTGTGTGCTATTGGTTTTGTGAGCGGATGGTTTCTGTGCAGGTACGTGGGCGCCATGGTTTCTGCCGTGTCGATTCTCATCGACGTTGTTTGCGCTGGCGGGCGGTATATTTGTAGTTTTCCCGCGCTCATGGCGGTGCGATCGTAATTTCACGTGCGGTGTGTCGGCCGTGATGGCGGGCGGTTTTGTGTTGTCGGGCGTGTTTCCGTCCGTGGCGGGCGGTTTGACTCCGACTCGGACGATGGCGGGCGGTATTTTGTGCGATTTTTCCGCCGATGGCGGTTTTTGGTTTGTGTTATCGTAATGGCGTGGTCGGTGTTCAGACGGTGTATGCGGGCGGTATTTTGCCGATTCCATGCCTGGCGGATTTATTTACGCCGGGTATCGTAATGGGCCCCTTAGTGAAGAATTTTCTTGGCGCAAAAGTATTTTACATAGCCCCCCGTTTTTTTTGTTTTACTATTTTTGCTCCCTGCTCGTCTTTGTTCTTACAATTTCTTTACATTTTTGTACAAATCATGGCTGCAGCAAGTATGTCCCAACCTCATCCCTTTTTAAATGAAATAGGGGATCCCTTACTGCCATGGAAAGAGTGGATAAAGTTGTTTGAATCAGGTTTAGTAGCAATTGGTGGGGAAAAATTTACACCATACAGGAAACAACATATTCTGTTCCTTAATTTAGGAACACAAGGAAGGAACATTTTTGAAACTCTAGGTAACTGCATTAGTGACAGCGAAGATACCGCAGACATAGAACAGCTTGATCTGTATCAAGAAACTAGAGGAACACTATGTTCAAAAGATTAACATTGTTTTGGAACTACACAATTTTTTTCGTAGAATACATCAAAAAAATTAAAAGATTTTAAGTTATATAGCTGTATTAAGAGGTCTTTCTAACAGATGTGAATTTGGGAGGTTATTTAATTTTTTAATACGTGACCAACTGGTAAGATGCACAAACAATATAAAAATGTACGAAAAAGTACTTGCACGTAACCCTAATCTACATAAAGCAATTGAATTTGCAAAAAGTATAGAACACACTGCTGAGTGTATACAAGTTATGAAACAACCAAGCCCCAATGAGGAAGTGAAGGTGATACAGGGGCATGGCGGAAAAGATGGATTGGTTGTGGTAATAAAAAAACTACCAGTGTAAGTAACAAATTTTAACTCAACTCAGATACAGGGAAATCAAGATGCTACAAGTGTAGGAGTACTAATCATTTAACAAATAATCCTACTTGCCCGGCCCGACTTTGCGTATGTAGAAAATGTAAGAAGAGGGGCCACTATGCAAAAGTATGTAAAAATACAGAAGGTAAACCAGTACATGCAATAGGAAGGGATGAAGACGTAGAGGAGAAATATGTGTTCCAAATTGACAGCAAGGAGAACGCCACACACTGTGCATATCCATCTTGCAATATTGTGTTAGACGGGGAAGTAGTTACAGTGTATGCTGATTCATGTTCCCCATACACATTCATTGGGAAAAATGTATATGAGGAAAAGTTTGCCAAGAAAGGCTGTATCCTAAAAGACGCAGATATACAACCCAGTGGATAAAACAAAGATCCCATTCCCTTATTAGTTATGGCCACCATCAGAATATAGTTTAACAAACGTTTAACCATTGGGAAGATTTACGTGACAGCACAAGGTTCTAATTTACTGGGTTGGAGACATCAAAGGGAGTTGGGGATGAAGTTAGATCCAAAGAATCCTGAACAAGTACTTTTATGTGAAAGGTTGAGCACAGGTGTTAACATTTATATGGAATTCCCAGAGGCATTCAACGATAATTTAGGATGTTTAAAAAAGTACCAACACAAAATTAAATAACAAAAACAATGCATGTCCTGTTGTACACAAGGTTAGAGTGATTCCTCACCTTATGGAAGAAACTTTGAGAGAGGAACTTAAGAAATTAGAGAAAAAAGGTATAATTGAACATATTGAGAACTCTGAATGGTTAGCTCCCATTGTAGTCACCCAGAAGGCAGGGAGGAAAGGAATTAGATTATGTGTGGACCTCCAAGGCCTTAGCTCTTGCGAATGGGTGGGTCGCTTTCCCCTCCCGAGAATTAATTAAATGTTGAGTACCATGGGTAAAGCCAGTTAAATTGATTTGTTACAGGCATATCATCAAGTAGAGCTCCACCCGGACTCTAGGTCTTACATGTTCTTCATAACTCCCTTCGGGGCTTACAGGTATCGTAGGATGCCGTTTGGCCTAGCATCTGCTGCAGCGGTTTTCCAATGCATAATGCAACAAATTTTAAGGGGCCTTAAAAATGCTCTTGTTTTCCAAGGTGATGTTTTAATCTATGGTGATACAGAAGAAGTGCATAACAACATTCTTAGGTCTGTGTTGACCGTACTCAAGGAGGCAGGCTTAACTCTCAAGCGCGATAAGTGTCAAATTAGTGTATGCTCTTTGACTGTCTTTGCCACATGATTTCCAAAGAAGGAATAAAACCTAAGTTGGACTTGATTGAGGTGGTCAGGGAGGCTCCATCATCCACCAATAAAGATGAACGCAGGTGATTTTTAGGACTAGTTGAATACATGTCCAAGTTTGTAGAAACCTTTGCGGAAAAAGTAGCACCTTTAAGGGAACTACTTAAAAAAGGTGTACATTTTGTGTGGAATGAACAAGTACAGAGAACACTTGACAACATTAAGGAAGCTATTATTGCAGCTCCTACTCTGAGCAATTTTGATGTCAGGTGTAAAATCATGTTAATCACTGATGCAAGTAGGAAGGGGTTAGGGGCCATCCTAATGCAAGTTGTAAATAATTCAGAGCAAGTAGTTGCATTTGCATCACAAGCACTCAAAGGGGCAGAGATTAACTATTCTATTATTGAGAGAGAGGCTTTGGCCTGCTATTGGGCTACCCTGCATTTTAAGTACTTCCTCTGGGGACTAGCTTTTACCCTGCGCACCAATCCCAAACCTTTGACCCACATTTTTCCACCAGAGGTATTGAAAATACAACTCCACACATTTCTAAATGGGTGCTCAGGCTGGAAAGTTACAACTATAAAATGGAATACATCTCAGGAGTCAAGAATCTAGCAGCAGATTGCCTTTCAAGGATGCCTATAGTGAGTTGTGAAGCCAATGATGAGTGTCAACATAATTCAGTTTTGGAAGTTGTTTTAGCAGGGATCAGTAAGAAAGAATGGGAGACAGGTACAGAGGAAGAGAAAACCTTAACCAAAGTGAGAGACAAAATCATACAAGGTTGGCCTACCAAACAGCACAAATTACCTGAAAATGTACAAGGTTTTTGGGAGGTCAGACAAGAACTCAACATTGAAGGGAAACTAATCAAAAGAGGAGACAAGTTGATACCTCCCAGGAGGTTATGGGATAGGATATCTGAACTTTCACATGAAGGACATCCAGGTAGAAGACGGATTAAAAGCAAAGCCAGAGCACATTACTGGTTCCCAGGAATGGGCACTCTTTTAGAGAATACAGGGAAGGACTGCTTAACATGTGCTCAGAGTGACAAGACACAAAATGTAAGGAAAACCCCTATGTTCCTGGTAGCAGTACCAAGCAAACCGTGGGATAGGTTAGCTCTGGATATAATAGAGCCCCTCAAATACTCTAAATGACATGGGAGATACATGATTGTATTAATTGACTATCATTCCCACTGGATAGTAACCAGGGTAGTTCTCTCCATTACCACTAAGGTGATGATTGATTTCCTCAGGGACACATTTTGTACTGAAGGCATTCCTAACACTTTAATTTCAGACATTGGAGTGCAATTTATATCGGAGGAGATGAGAGATTTCCTAAAGAGCTTATCTATAACCCATTTAACCACAGCTCTGTACTGTCCAAGAGCTAACGGGTTAGTTGAGAGAACCAATAGGATGATCAAAGAAAACGTACAATTAGCTGCAATATCAGGAACATCTTTGGACAATTCGTTGTGAGACTCGTTGTGGTCCTATCACACTACTCCCAATCTGGTCACAGGAATCTCTCCTTTCACATCATTCAAAGGAAGAGTACAGAGTACCAACCTAAGGCCTAATTGGTTGGGAGGGCAACCTGTATGGGTCCAAAGAGACAAAGTGGGGAAACAAATAGAACAATACCAAGAAGATTATAGCAGGCACTACAATATGAAACAGAGAGCAATCAGAAGGGAGTGGAGGATTGAGGACAGGGTAATAGTACAACTCCCTAAATCCTGTAGACTTAAGAATAGTTGTTACTCTGAGCCCAAAAGAATTTCCCATATAAGGAAGAATGTTGTGGTGCTAGACAATGGTAAAATGTGGAGCCTGGACAGACTATCTAGGTGCCCCGTTTCAGTCACTCCTGGGCAAAAGGAACCCCTTAGGGTTCAGAGACACTGTTATAAGTGATGCCAACCCTAGACCCAAAATAGACAGGAGAAATCCTGCATGGTTTAAGGATTACACCACAGATTGATTTACTGTTGAGTTCACTTCCTTTATTCCTTCCCTTGTGTATTCTGGGAGTATTGTCAATCATCTGTTATTTCTTTATGAGACCATGTGGTGGTAATATGTTACCTATGGTTCTACATGCAATTTCCTGCTCTGTTATAAAGGGGGACATGTGTTGTAATTATCCTCTTTACATGAAAAATGTACAACCTCTGTTGTATATCCACAGAGTATATCTTTCCCTTTTTATTACCTCTCCCCTGTCCCTTGGTACTATCTTTTCCTTTCCTCCCTTGTTTCCCCGTGTTCTATTAGTAATGGTATGCGCGGGCATCTGCCCTGGAATGTTGGGTTTAGAATGTTGGCATTGTGTGAGGTGACTTGGAGGTGTAAGCAGTGACTAAAATGATATTTTACTGCCTCTTGCGTGGCTCATCTTCTTTCCAACAGTACTCACCTAACTAGTTTTTCTTTGCTTGCAATTCTTTGAGCTGTAACTCTGAGACATGCAATTATTTTATTTTTACGTAGTTTGCATTTCATTAGATGCTTGTGTTTACACGTCTTCGTTTTTCTCGAGAGTTGGGCCATGAAACGCATGTTGTAGATCATGTGAATAAGAATATGCAAAGTAGGACTCCCTCTTTGTAACGCTGGGCTTTGTACCCTTCTCTGTAATAATAGACAAACTCCGTTACTACCAAAGCTTTCCTCTCCCGTCAGGCTCTTTTGTTCCCGCCACCCTGTAGACCACTGCCGCCGCCACTCATCCGTTCAGAAACACATGTAAGCAGCGGGCCAACACCCAGCTCCCAGAGACACAGGCAGCACCTCAGTTAACACAAGTTTTAAAACAAGAGTATGAGTCAAATTCAACACCCTACATTTCCATGCAGAATAGATAAAGCACTCCCCTATTTAAAGTAAATGTGCGGACACGCAGAGCCATAGGTATTACGCACACGCAGGTATTTTATTGTAGTTACGTTGTTCAAATATTGATGGCATGCTTTCACTGCTTTTAGAACGCAACACCTACAATGGGTTCATTAATTATGTATGTTCTTTGCAAACGCTCATTACATTTTTCCTTTTATTCAATCCTATTTAATTGGCAATTGTATATCAGTACTGCTACCCCACAGAAGGTTATCATTCAGGTCGTTAGTTCACCAGTAGCGGCCCGTGGAGGGAATTCCGTGGGGCGGTGAGGCGGGGCGGGGGAGTGGCAGGGTGGGGGGTAGTAAACACCGGAATATGGATGAACGGAGGTAAGTAAACAGTTAAATAAATAAAACAAATTTCGTTGCGCGTGCTGCAACGCATTTTGCAATGCAGCGCGCGCAACGAAATTCGTTTTATTTATTTAAATGTTTACTTACCTCCGTTCATCCATATTCCGGTGTTTACTACCCTCCACCCTGCCCCTCCCCCGCCTCACCGCCCCACAGAACTCCCTCCACGGGCTGCTACTGTAGTTCACCCCCTCTTACCTCGGTCCCCTCTCTCCCTCAAATAGCCCCCGTCGCCACAACTGCTCAATTATAAACGGCGGCTTCCTTGTGGTTCAATTTACTGCTGCAAACGGTGTCCACAAGAGCACTTGTCCAGACATATGGTGAGGATGAATTCATGACAATAAAGTCATAGACCATTGCACAGCCTGCCAAGAGAAACACACATCGTGTGATTACGGTATCTGACAAGGGTCAGCGTAGTGAGGCTTTGGCCCATTAGTCGCTCCTTGGTCTTTAGGCAATGGTTACATTTAGCAAATGTGGAGGCATTTTTGGATGAAAATAACAATGAAATAACGCTCCTTCGTGAATGACCAGCAGATGGCGGCCCAATCATAGGCGCTGTGGTAGCTGTCCAGTCTATCGAGGGTTTCGTGTTTGAAAATTCATGGGCCAGGTGGACGAACTGCGCCTGTATCATTGTGCGCTGTGGTAGCTGTCAGTCACTGTCAGTGGCGGCTTGCAGAGATAATGCTGTGGGGCGGTGAGGCGGGCAGGGGGGTAGTGGAGCCCGACATACGACGGCAAAGGTGAAAATAAATAAATAAATAAATAAAACCACTTACCTTGCGCTCGCCGTATCTGTAGTGGGTTTCTATTTTCAAGAAATGCATTGCTTTGGGAGCACAATATATTGCCTCTCTCAATATACAAGTCATCACACTTTAACGGAGTTTCAGTAACTTATATTACAAAACTGCTCACCAAGCTACAACTTACAACTTACAACAAAAAGCAGCTCATTATTAATCACATAGGCAAAACCTATTGCATTTACCATTGCTTGTTTACTATTTGTTATAACAGCAAACATTGCCTGCAGCAAGCTCAAATCCATGCAGCCTCCCTTACCTTGCAAAACACGTATGCAGCATCTCTTTAGAAGTTCAAAAGTTCTCCAATTTGCAAATGTGGGCTACTTTTATTAACTATCAGATTCACTAATGGGCCCACTTTTATTTTGGTCCCCAGGCATGGACGCCATTTAGGGGTCGCAGCTGTGACCCCTGGCTTGCCCCTTGTGACCACTGGGACTGCCTTTGCTACCCGTGACCTCAGAGGTGGTAAAATTAGTGTCTAGAACACTTGGGCAGCTTGTCCTAATGGAGGTCGGTTAGGGCTCCACTTCCCTAGTTTTCCGTTTTTTATTACACAAATAGTGAATAATATAATTTACTATTAGTGGAATAAAAATGGAGTACAATTAGCTGGAATATGACACTATGTGGCAGCTAAGGTAATTAAGAATGCTTTTAAATGTGTTTTGTATGTGTGCTGGCCGGTGAGAGTGTGTTTATGTGAGAAAGAGTGGGTGAATGTGTGTGTATGTGTAAGCATGTGTATGTGAGTCAAAGTAAATGTCAAATGGCATGTGATGTCATTTCTACTACCCCAGGCATTTTAGTGAATTGACGCCCATGTCCCCAGGTCTATTTTCTGCCGCAGTATAACCATGGGTTTCTGCAGACCTTGGAGTGCTATGCATCATGTTGCATAGTAACGCTTGGAATGGCGGCTGTAGAAAGGATTTTTAGGGGACGTCGCACAATTTGCCACAGATTAAACTGGCAGGGTGACCTGCAAAGGGGAATCGTGAAGAGTGTGTACGCGTACGTGTCTATGTGTGTGTATGTATTCATATATGTGTATGTGTGTTATATGTATATATGTTTGCGTAAAATGTTTAAATATGGAATTTGCGGGGGTTGGATGTGGAACATGCGGTGACTGTTTTTTTCCTGTGCCATCCGCCAGTTTTGTTGTTGGGGCCAAAGAGGAGTTGGGGGAGCAGAACAAATAGAGCCGGGGCACTGACCCCATCTGGCCCCCCTGTGGCTTAAGGGGAGAGGCTGTGGCTTAACGGCAAGACGGCTAGATCGACCGACTTTGAAGCTGGGGAACCAGGTTCGAGTCTGGCAGGAATGGCCAAACATCCTGTGATTCTGGGCAAATCACTTTATCTCCCAGTGCTTAGAAAAGAAATGAATGTGTCCGTCTGCAACGCAACTGGTGCTCATGTAAAGTGCTCTGATACCTTCAGGTCAAGTTCGCGCTATATAAAACACCCCAAAAACAAAAAAACAAAAAAAAGAAGCCAGGAGGCCCTCTTAAGATTCAGATGATGCATTGTATAACACCCAGGTGCTGACTGGTTGAGCCAGCCAGCCCTGTTCCAGGGGTTAAGACTCAGTCACACCCAGGTTTATAGCTGTGAAGCCTGCAAAGATTTAATCTGGCAGCAACTTTGATTGCTTAAGCATCCTCAAACTAAAGCAAGAACGCGTACACCACATCCCAAAACACCCACGCCCATACACACAAGCTGCACTGTATGTAGGAACCTTGCTCTGTTTACATAACTGTGGCCTCTTTGACATCAGGACGCCTTGGCAAGGTGAGCAGAACTTTGTGGCGAGGATCGATTGGATCGTCAGAACAAGGAAATTGTCATGGTTGGCTTGTGGGTGACGAGAAGGCTTCTGTATAGAAGAAACCGCCTGCACTATGAATCGGTCAGGTAAGCGCACGAATAAACTTGCCAGAGATCAGATTTTTGTAACATAAATGTAAACTTTATGTAAACTGGAGGTTTTAATGAAGCATTGTACTTATCCACAGTGCCCTTCGGCTAGCTTCACGATGTATAAACTCTGAACATGGATTATTAAAGTACTGTTAAATACGGGCATTTATAAGGTTGGATATAGCCCAAGGACCAGTGGAGTGATGGACATAGGATGGGGGATGTAGAGATGTGTGGTCCAGGCGCAGGTGATGGTGACTCAGACCTGCGTTGGGAGATGGAGGCACGCGCTGCAGGAACACTTTGCTCCACGTGCTTCACACAGAGGCATGCGTAGGTAGGCGTAGATGGCATGGAAGGTCATTGTAGAGTTTAGGGAGAGTAGAAGGAAAATGTTAGCTCTTGTGTCATTTCTTTGTTGCCTCTCTCTATTTCTAGCCATGCAGTAGCATGGTCGTGAGTTGCCATTTGGCTTCTGAAGGCGATTGTCTCTCTGGAGCGATAGCTAAGGCTCTGTTAATGACATTGATATTAATTTTGTGAGAATTGGTAGAGCGCACTTATACTCGGAGGCGTCTTGACGCTGTCTGTAAACAATGAGAAAGAGTGACTTAGTAAAAAGCCAAGTTGTTAAAGACTTTCTAAAAGCTAAGAGAGTGGTGGCAGATTTCAGATTTTGGGGAAAGCTGGTCCATTTAAGAGCAGTGCATTTGATGAAGTTCCTGCCAGTGGCGTCACTAGGGTTGGTGTCACCCAGTGCGGTAACTCCCGAGTCCGGGGGTGCGGGGGGTGCGGACCGCACCGGGGCGGGTGACACCATCACATGGGGTGACACCGTGAGCCTCTGCGGTGTCACCCCATGTGATGGTGTCACCCGGTGCGGTCCGCACCCCCCGCACCCCCTAGTGACGCCACTGGTTCCTGCTCCCCAGGACATACGCTTGTGGGGAGGAACAGCCAGATTTCTGGTGTGGCTAGAGCATAGGGATCTACATGGAGAATACCATTTAAGGTTGTTTTTTAAGGAGTCAGGGCCAGAGTGCTTTGAATGCTATACAAAGAGTCTGAAAGGCAATACACAGCTCAATTGGCAGCCGGTTTAGCTTGCTTATGGCCTGGGATGCCGATTCGAATCTGGGAATGTTAAGGAGCATCCGTGCTGCAGTGTTCTACGTTGTCTGGGATCTATTCAGTGACCTCTTTTGAAGATTTTGGAAGAGTCCATTGCAGTAGTCTAATCTTGCCAGAACTAAGGCAGTGACCACAGTCTTTAAGGAGTCAAAGAGGATAAGATAGGCGATTTTCTATATTATTCTCAAGATGTAGAATGACGGTATTAACTTGCTCTTTGTAGGTAAGCTTGTCATCTATGAGAACACCTAGATTGTTTAAATTTTTTACAGGCATGGGTAGAGTCCCTAAATCTTGTGGCCACCAAGAGAAGAACCAGAAGAAAACATTGTTTCCAAAAAGCAGGGCTTCCGTCTTAGTTGAGTTTAAATTGAGACAATTTTCACTCATGCAGTTGCTGACTGCCGCCATGCAGTTTTGAAATGTCTCAGCTGTATTATGGATGTCATTGGAGAGTATATAAAGAAAGGTACCCCCTATATAAACTTTAAGGTCCAAGATTGAGGGGGGGGGGAAACAGTTACTATAGAAAAACTCTTGTCTGACCTGAATTTCTTTTCAAGCGGCCTCCTGTAGGCTCATAATCAAGGCAGATCCACAGCACGACGCTTAACAACAACCAATTATACAAAATACATTTATTTTTCTTTAGCACAAGTTTTTTTTAAATATAAACGACATTTTTAATTATTTTTTGTAGCTTTTTTGTATATTTTGTTCATAGCAATTCAGTCTGAACAGAATTGTACATGAAGTTCACATTTAAAGAAAACAAAAAAACAACATATTATATTTCACAAGAGCAAAACAACATTGTTTGCATGAAAAGTGTTTCCTAAAGAGTATGACAAAGTGGCAAAAGGGATTCAATAAACAGCATCATAAACAAGCATTGGCATAGCCAATAGGTCTCGCCTTTGGGACCTTATAAGTATTTAGTTATGCAGCACAATATCCTTGGTGCAACAACATCAACTGTTGCATGGCTAAACACTTCTAAGGTCGCAAAGGCGAGACCTATTGGCTATCCCAATGCTTTTTTTTTCACTGCAGACGCCTTTTAAACAATATTTTAGTCTTGACTCAAAATGCAAGTCAGACATGTTGGCTTTGCCAGTGTTTGGTGCTGAACTCACCCTATTGCACCTAGAGCACCAACCGCATACCAAGTGACCACCGCCTGCACCCATAACAAAAACAGATAAAGGACGCTTTACTTTGTTATCTTTCTTCGCTGGAGGTTTTGGGGTTTGATATGTCGCTGAGGCTAATGGAGCAGTAGACGGTCGGCCCGGGGAGAGTCAGTGGAATGTCAGGCTTCGGTGGAGGCGGGTGTTGTGCCATGTTATGGTTTCCTTTATAGGCCTGTCAGCACTGCTCACAAGACGTATTGTTGAGCGGCCTGAGCTCTCACTGGTGGTACATCGATCAAGCAGTGGTCTCAGACAGCGCCTGGGTGACCCCCTCCCCAGAGCACGGGTTATCCATCTATGGCGCCCCGCTTTTCATGGACTGCGGACAAAGGCGGTGGGTTCATATTGAGACGGCAGCAGCTGCCTGGTCCGCCTCAGTCACGAGCACAATGAGCCCGGCAAGGCAGAGGGGCTGAGGGGTCACAGCACCCCAAGGGAAGACCCTTCCCTGCAGTAGGGGGGGTCCAGCGAGAACACTGCATTGTGAGGGCGACACTACAGGTGGCAGGGGTCCCTCCCAACATCCACAGGCACACTGCAAATGCAAGAGGCGACGTGAGGTCATGGCGTATCCCACGATATCCCCGTCAGGGGAAGATATACACTGCACCTCAGTATCCAAGAAACGACGTCACAGTGTAAAGATGCTGCACAATGGTTTTGACGGTGTCACCATATAACCGCACAGCAACCGCATAAATATACTGCACGTCACGATAGTATCACTATCGAACTATACTGTAACTGTATACATACACTGCATGAAATGTCTGTGTTAGTTTATAAATATACCGTAAACGCCTGTCACAGAAACAGCATCATCATTTACATAAACTGCACTATGGTATGAAATAGAAATCATCACCTATAAATATTATCCACTGTAGCATTTAAGCAACAACAGAACTGCACCACAGTATCGACGCAACAGCATCCCATTATAAATATAACGGGTCTGCTTGTCAAAGCAACAGCATCATCATATAAATGAACTGCACTATGGTATGAAGCAGGCCGCATTACCGTGCAAATACACTGCACCATAGTTTCAAATTGACAGCATTACCGTATAAATGTACTCGGCCATAGCATTAAATTACCTACAGAACGGTATAGAGATACTGCACCATACTGCCTAATCCACAGTGACACCTTATAAATACTGCATACTCGTGCCAAAGCAACAGCCTCAGCATATAAATAAACTGCACCATAGTATCAAATGAACAGAATTACTATATAAATATACGTTACCATGGCATTCAAACAATAGAGCTGTACTGTATCACTGCAAACGGACAGCAAGACCACAAGACGAGTAAATACACTGCACTGTAGCATGCCAAATCGACAAGACCACGATACTGTAAATACACTGCACTCCACCGTGCACACAAAGTGTGAATACACTGCACTGCAGCATGCCAAATCGACAACAATGCGACACCACGTAAAATATACAGCACTTCAGCAAAACTGACAGCCACACAACAACAGCATGTACTTTTTCCCAACAGTTGTGCGCCAAGTAGACAGCAACACTAGAACACCTCGTAGATAGACTACACTGTAGAATGACAAATAAACAGCAAATCATGTGAATGTACTGCACTATCGCTAGCCAAATCTGGAGCATCGCCATGTGAATATACAGCAGGATAGAGCACCATGGAGGAGGAGCATCGAACTTCCAAACAAACAACGTGTGGATCCCTCATAGGGTGCTTACAACACAAACACGCTAATGTAACTGGGGGTCACATGAGGTGGTGGTATCGCATACAGCCTTCTTAAAAGTGCTCAGAGGGTACAACTGCCCCCACCCCTCGCAGCACTTTCACTTCTCCTCTCGCTCTTCAGAAAAAAAAAACCCCTCAAGTTTCTCCCTGGGATGGAAAAGAAGAAACCTCCTTCTTGCACCGGAAGCCAAAAAAAGAATAAAAAAAGGAGAAAGAGCGATGTGGCCGAGCCCTGGGATCTGGCGCTGTGCAGGGCCTCGGGTGGGGGCGCGGGGTGCGTCGGCGGGTCCTGGAAGCTGGAGGGCTGCCACCCTGCTCACACCCTACCCGGCTGCAAGAGTGTCCCAGCTGCCGCTCTGCCATGCACTTTAAGGGAGGGGGAGGAAGCCGAGGCAGGGAGAGCCAGCCAGCCAGGGACAAGGAAGCGCGCTCTCCCCAGTCCGGCTCTGCAGGGGCTCCCTGCTCTCTGAGGGGAGGGGGGCGCCCCTCTCGCTAGGGCACTCGGGTCCCTTGGCAGGGCAACTCTGGACCCAGACTCAGGAGCCGGGCTGAGCCGAGGCCGTGAGTGAATTTTTAATGCAGCATCGACATTTGCCAGGTGGTTTTGGAACGGGGCTGGTGAGGGGTGGGGGGCGAGGAGCACATGGCGAAGTGAGCACCTTAAGGTCAAAGCGGGAGGGGGTGCTGTGAGTGGATGAAGACATGAGGCGGCTGAAAGAAGAACGATAAACTTGGGGAAAAGTTTAGGTGATGGAGGTCCTCGGGTAAGAGACAAAGAGAAAGGGAGAACGCAGAAATAAAGAATAGAAAAGAGCAATGAATAAAGTCATTAAGAAAGAGGACACTATAGAGAAAGTGGGAATGTATGTTATACATAATGCCCTGCTCTTGCTACCTTTGACCCCGGGTGCAGCGGACACAGTAGTATGGCTATAATACCTTCCCGCACAGAATCCTAAAGCCGCTCCGTGGGGGACGCGTTGGGAGCCACAAGCGCGCGTGGCGGCAAAAGTGAAAGCGAACGTGAAATGAAAGCAGCTGCAGGCTGCAGCGTCCCGCGAGTGGTGCGCGCGCGCTTACAAGCAGCAGGCGTGACCACACGCTCGTGCACCATGGCCTTTTGCTTGCGGGCAACCGCAGGGAAAAGGCCATTGTGCACGAGCGTGTGGTCAGCTTTTTGAAACCCCCTACTTAAAGTCTTGCCAGAGCAGCGCTTGCGCGCTACTCGAGGCTCGACCTAAAAATGACAGTAACCTCACAAACAACCATCAAGCAGTCACTCTCTCCAATCAGAACATTCTCACACACGCAACACACTCACACACAAATGACATTCTGAGGGAATCTTCTGTTTTTATCATATGACATACAATCTTTATGATTCTGTGGTTTGACTTAATCTAAGGAGTATCCACTGATGTGTTGTTTTAGGAAGATTACCCCATATGGTCGGTCAACGCACGTTTCGGTGGATAGAAATTACAACCACCTTCATCAGGACCATACTGTTGAGAGGTAATTCACATGGGTGGGCGGGGGCTCTTTGTGAAATGATAAAGAAAAAAGGCTGTTTTCCAATTGTACTGTGCTGGTAAAACTGCCTAAGAAGAACTGAGTCAAAACGTAGGATCAGTTTGGAGAAATTGGCATATTTTGGTGCAGACCCGTGATTCATGCTTCCACTGAAATCCTAAGAGTAGTCACCGAATTGTGAATACATGATCTGTAAAAGTGCTCCAGAGTGCTACTGAGTGTTTCACATCTAATCATGGAATAGACCCATGAGCAGAAAAAGAGAAGCCTCAAATATAAGTTATAGGAGAGAGAACCGAGAGGAGATAAAAGATAAAGGAGAGGAAGTGAGGAGAGTCAGATAAGAAGTAAAGACACAAAGTCTTTCATAATGCACCTTGTACACCGAGAAGAACTTCATGTATCTCAGTGTATAATAGTGGCTTGTTGGTACCAGGCAGGATAAAAAAATGTCAAATCGTTCAGAACAGTACGTTCTTAATGGTGCGGTTGTATCCAGCTCTGCAAGGCAATATTATTAGAATGAGCTAGACTGCAGTGCTCTGTGTTTAACATGTAGGGATGAATATCGGGGTCTTTAACGATCTTACCCTCATGTTGTGTGCAGAGAAATAGCTCATCCATCTAAGAGGCTAGGTTATCCCTTGGCCAATCTTGTTATTATGGCATAGTCTCAGTAGAACAATGTATAATTTCTGTAAGAGATATAATGCAATGCATTGTGAGAATCTAAAGGTCAGTATCCAGGCAAACCCTAAATCAGACCTGACATACGATGACCTGTGTGTAGTATGTAGGGTATATAGCACATAGAGTCTGAGTCACCTCACTATAGGTGCGGTGGTTGGGCCACTCCCCAATGCATAGAAACAAAGTAGACAGACACTCCTGCTTCATATTGTGTAACAGTGAGGGAACAAAGTCAGTATCACAGCATACCTTAGAACTAGAACTTGTTAAGCATCGTGCTGTGGATCTGCCTTGATTATGAGCCTACAGGAGGCCGCTTGAAAAGAAATTCAGGTCAGACAAGGGTTTTTCTACAGTAACTGTCATTGGAGAGTGACACAATGCTCTCGGTATCATCTGCGTAGGTCACCAATGAGAACCCGAAAGACTTTTTCAAATTGGCCAAGGGGCTGACATAGACATTGAAGAGGGTCGGGTTCAATGGTAAGCCCTGAGGAAACCAACACAACAGAACAAAAAGCTCTGAGGCGAATCCCTTGTGGATTACCAACTGAATCCTGTCGGTGAGAAAGGAGTGAAGACGTGCAAGGGCTGTGCGTTTAACCCTGATGATCTGCAAACAGTCATGCAGACGAGTGTGATTGACAATGTCAAAGGCTGCAGACAGGTCAAGCAAGATAAGGGCTGCTCTGCGGCCCTTCTCTAAGGATGATCTAATTTCCTCTGTGGCCACAATAAGCACAGTTTTTGTACTGTGGATACTTCTAAATCCCAAGTGGGTCTTATCAAGATCATTGTTAGTTTCAGTGTATGATGACAATTGAATGTTCATAGCTTTCTCAGCTATCTTGGCTGGTAGCGGAAGCCTGGATATAGGACGGCAGCTGTTAAGATCTTGCATATTTAAGTTTTTTTTTTAATCAATGGAAGGACCGAAGGCTTTTTCCATAGCTTTGGGGAAGTGTCCTGTACTGAACAGGGCAGCCTGCCTTCACTGTCAGTGAAGTCAGCCAAAGGGCGAAGGGGACTGGTACTTTGCCCCATGATACATGGTGGAGTGGGTGGAAGAAAAATGTGAATGACTCAACAACAGCCTATGGCTGAGGTCTGGCTGAAAAGCCCTATAACCAACTTTAGTAAAATCAAAAGGTCTTGGAGAACATGAGACCTAGAAAAAAAGACAATTGACCTGCTATTGGCTGGCAGCCTCTTTGCTGATGCTTTTATTTGAATGCTTTTGTAAATCTTTATTACAAATAGATAGGTGTCGCAAAAGATATGAAAAAAGGAAGGCTTGCAAAGACAGATAGAGGCAGTTGTTAGGCTGATAGCTAGGTAGATAAGAAGATAGATAGATTTCCATTCATAGACAAGGATGCATAGACAGGCTTCATAAATAGATAGATAGACAGACAGACATGTAGATAGGCAGATAGTCAGTCACAGATAGACAGAAAGGAAGACAGCCAGCTAGACAGGTAGATAGACAGACAGACAGTAGCTAGATAGACAGACAGACAGACCGACAGACTGATAGATGGAGATGGACAGCCAAGTAGATAGATAGACAGGTAGGCAGGCAGGTTGGTGGACAGGTATGAAGGCAAGTAGATAGGCAGGTTTATAGATAGCCAAGGAGCTAGACAGGTAGATAGGCAGGTAGATAAGCAGGATTTTAGATAGACAGGTATATAGAGAAATAGGCAGGTTTATAGATAGGTAGATAGGCAGGCAGATGGATAGAGAGGCAGGTTTATAGATAAACAGGTAGATAGACAGACAAACATGTAGCTAGACAGACAAACAGAGAGACAGACAGGAAGCTAGACAGACAGTTAGATAAAGAGACAGACAAACAGCTAGGCAGACAGACAGTTAGATAGATAGGCAGACAGACAAGTAGCGTTTTAGGGTTGCATAGACGGATTGTTAGATAGATAGATAGATAGATAGATAGACAGATAGATAGACAGATAGACAGATGGTACAGAAAATTGGAATAAACAGCAGAGCTACAATTAGTAATAATAAAGTTAAATGTCTATATAAGCACAACTTACAAGAGCAATTGGTTTACAAATATAGTGACATTCAAGAGCACAGAAAGCGAACTAGCAGGCCATACAAAATTGATATACAGACTAAATTGGTTTTCAAATAGAACTGCAGTACTCAATTAAAATATATACAAGCATGGCATACACAGGTGCAGTTAGAAATGCACTTCTTTAAGTGCATACCAAAAAAATATAAATGACAACTTCATGAAGAACAGTTTCAAATGGACACAATTAGGATACGTTGTGAAATAGTAGCAGTAAGGTAAATATTAAAAAGCCCATTCCAAAGAGAATATGCAACACCATCAACTGGAGACAGAAGCAGATAAAGCTGGAATGTGCCCTCTGCTTAACACAGACAGCTGGTAGAAAGATTCTGCTATCTCATCATAGGTGACGCCAAAGTAATAAAGTAAAAATAAACACTGGCACTGAAGAGAACTACATTGTGTGCAGATGTGCTCCTTGTGAAAGAGCAAAATGCAGTCCCTCATAGTGAAGCTATCCAGCGGCTGAAGTGGGATGATCGCCTGTCCCATGCTGTATGCTGTAGAGGGCGGAAGCAACATGTGAATGACACCCAACAGATCAATGGATGAAGACAGATTGCCGAAAGACCCTTTAAATAAGTATAATATACATATATCTTTAAAAACATCAAAAGGTCTTGGCTAACTCCAGACCTAAAAATACACACAAAAACAGTTGATAAGGGTTAGTAGCAAGGGAACAAAAGGAAGGGGAGGGCCACGAAGAGAGGAGTTTGAGAAGTTGAAGCTGAAGGTATGTCGGCAGCCTTTGACAATTTAGCATAAAGGTGTTTTATCAGCACATTTGTGTAGGAAAATTGATTGGCGGGCCGCCTGTCGGCTTTACAGAGCAGGAATGACCTGCGAATTTGTGAACGCTCAAAAAGTGACATGTTTGTGGGTATTTGCAAATGTTTACGAACTCTTCCAACAATGGAAAAGGCTGGCAATTGGAAATTTACTTCTGTCAATGACTGGAGGAAATTCCTTTCTACAGCGAAGAGGGGACAGTAACTGTTTCTTCATGGGGAAAAATATGTTAGCAAATGCATTTGCGTCGCCAATTTTGATTTTCATAAAGAAATGGATGTCAAAAAAATCCAGCATCATGCCTTAAAACCAGCAACTGTCGTAGTTTTTCAGGCATTACCTGGAAAGCATTTGAATTTTAAAAAAAGTGCACCTGAGTGAGCTTTGAAACCTGTTGGTGCAGATTTCGAGCTGGTTTTGTGAATCAGGCCCCTAGTGTGAGGTCATCTGGAAGAGAGATTAATAGGAGACAAAATTGCTATTTCGCAATTTCCTACCTCAATAGTTCTAAACAGCACTTTAAGATGGCCTCCTGCAGGTCAATAGTTCTAAACATCACTTCAAGATGGCCTCTGGTAATTCTGGACTAGAACCTGCCCTAACCAGTATTAGTTAGTACTTTGAGGGTGAATCCTCTAAGGAACCTGGGGCCAGATGTACGACCATTTTTGCATGCGCAAACTGGTTTGCGAACCTGTTTGTGCATGCAAAAACAGCATGGGGAATGTACAAACCCTATTTTGCGAGTCACAATTTTTTGTGACTCGCAAAATAGGGTTTTACGACTCGCTATTAGGAAGGGGCGTTCCCTTCCTAATAGCGAGCCCAACCCTATGTAAGAATGTTTTGCTTCCGCAATTGCGGGCGCAAAACACTCGCAAATTACCACCCTCTTCAAGAGGGTGGTAATGGAGTCGCAAAGGGAAGGGGTCCCCAGGGGACCCCTTCTCCTTTGCAAATGCAGGGGAAAATAATTTTTAAGGGTAGGCAGTGGTCCCAGGGACCACTACCTGCCCTTAAAAAATGAAACGAAAACGTTTCATTTTTTTCTTTTTTAAATGCACCCCGTTTTCCTTTTAGGAAAACGTGGTGCATTTAAAAAAAAAACAACTGCTTTATTTAAAAGCAGTCCCAGACATGGTGGTCTGCTGAGCCCAGCAGGCCACCATCCCTGGGACGGCCAGCCATTCCCAATGGGGTGGCAAATTGCGAGAGTCTCATTAATATTCATGAGCCTCTCTATTTGCGACCCCATTGGGAATTGCTAACAGTGTGAAAAACACTGTTGTACATTGGAAATAGCGCCTCGCAAATTGCGAGTCGCAAAAAACTGGCAATTTGCGAGGCGCTATTTCCACGGTCGTACATCTGGCCCCTTAACGTTTATTTGGAAGAGGAGCAAAGCGAATCTTGACTGCTTTGGCTTGCCCCTTCCTTCTTAAAAATTAATCAATAGTTAGATATTTGTTTTACATATTTGTGGTCATATTTCTGTACACTGTGCAGCTTCTTGGTCACGGCACTTTGAATCTGTTGAAGGTGATTCACAGCTTGTTCTCGAAGGAACTTAAATGTTTAATATAGTTGATGAGGGACGGGATAAAAGCATTGGCCATAGTAGTGGGGTGCAGGGCCGTCTTAACAGCATTATAGGCCCCCCGGGCAAAGCAGTGCACTGGGCCCTGCCTACAAAACCACTCACAGGAATAAAAATGCTGAACAGAAATTTTGAGTTAAATTCTGGCCTGCATGGGGCCCCTGGGCTTGTGGTGCCCATGGCCAACTGCCCAGCGTGCCCATGCGTTAAGACAACACTGGTGGGGTGTGGAAAAGGCAATGAATGCAAGATCCATGGCAGAATCTTGAAGTGATGAGAGCAGGCCCACGGTACAATCAGCATCAATGCCAGTTGCTAGATATCTTACAACTCTAGATTCCGCTGTCAAATAACTGAAGCGCAGCTTCCAACATATGGAACCTCCAGAAGAGACAAGATAGTCTGACTTGAAGGGATTCAGCTTACGTTGGTTGGGAGGCACCCACCACATAGCAGCTACATGGTGGAGGTATTCCTTAAACTGTCTTCAGCTAGTTGGTACTTTACGCTAAGGACCAATTGGGTGTCATAACTGTAAATGAAAAATGTAATTTCAAATTAATGTAACAGGATCACTAGAGATCTAAGGTAGTTTTTGGAATGAAAGGGATGCAGTAGCAGATCCCGACATTCTGCATGCACCCTGGTATAAGATTCAAAAGGAAGAATTGCAACAAACCTGGAGGGACTTTTCAAGCAGGAAACTACCCTTTTTAGGGCAGTTCTCTAAATTATACTCAGGTGCCACCAATTTATCAAGCTATTGTCAAATCGAAGATAAGAAAAAAATATACAACACAATACTACCCCACACATGGGCAAAAACCTCACACCCTCAAATCTGAGTTACCCCTATGCCTGGGATCACTACCATAGAATTCACATCTTGTGACTCGACAGCTGAACATTGACCAAGAAGACCAGATCTTCTGCTTGTGAACAGTGTCCTGGTGCGGTTAGCAGTCCACAGTTTATTTATTAGAGACGTTTAGTGAAACATGAACCACGCCCACGGCTGTCTACCAGAGCACAGTATGTTAAAAATAAGAGAACATAAATCAGTACAAAGAAAACAGAGGTACAGATTATTATACAGGGCCACATCAGGACTTCTGGGCATGGGCGTAGCCAGATATGTAGTCAGTGTACACAAATGCATACAGCTGCGACGCCAACCTCCTATTAACTTCTTTTTGTTGGCACTGGCCCCAACTGTGTCTGTGCTCGCTGACAATGGATTCTACACTGGCCCTGCTACCATAGAGACTGGAGGGTAATGTTTGTTTTAAACATTGACAAAACCAATCGGTCTGGCTTTAATGTACCAAAAGTTGTAAACACAGGCATTCCCAAATGCTGTTTGCATATATTGTATGCACAAATGTTGTGTATCACATTGAAGCTGTCCTACTGGCATTGTCAATCCTGGGAAAAAGTAGCAAACAATATTGATTTCTGTGTAGAACGCATATAGGATAAAAAGACATGAATATGACAAACAGTATGGTTGAGTTTATTTTTTAGATTTAGAACAATTCCTCGTGCATTCTAATGGAAGCACTTCCTGGAAGGCGAAATGATGCATTACCCAGAGTTAGCATGAGGTGAGGGAGTAATACTCCTCTGGCCAGAGCCAAGTTAAAGCCCACTCTATGCATATTTTAGAGAATTTCTACAAATATGTCATCCAGACCATTGGGCTGGCGAGCCAGACCTAAAAAGAGAAGTTGACCTTACTTAGATAGGCCATTATTACGAACAAATATCCACACACTAATATTTAGTGTTTTTCTACTTTGGGAGTCATTTAGAATATGAGGGGAGTTGTCAAGAATCCAGTGAAATGTGTTTTTCAATGTATCTAATGCTATTCTTGTATTGCGAGGAAAGTACAGCAAGGCATACCTAGTAGCACCAGAGGACAAGCAAGAAAAGCTGGTGCTAATTTTATACCAATAATTGCTGAAAAATAGACGGAAACAATGCTTTCAAATTTATCTCTAAATTTGTGGTACTGTCATCATAACTGGTTGTGGTAACGCTATTATAAATTTGTGGAATAACAACAAAACATCCAACATTCTGTAAATGACACTATTAGTGGGGCGGAGCTCATTTCTTCCAAATGGCAATGCAGCACAGCTCCACTGCACATAAATAGGAGAATGTTGTGCTGAAAGTGCTTCCACTGATGCCCTAAAAACATTCCTCTATTTCACGAGATGCTGCATTCCACTAAGGGTCTTATTACAATGTCCCTGATATCACCCAGTAACTCCTTCACAGAGCTCCTAATACCGGGGGCAATGGATACTGTGGGTAGGAAAGTCTTGATTGAAATAACAGGGGTCGCAAGTAGGACCCTGAGGGTCGCCTTAGAAATAAGTAATTAGCTGGGGCGTGGGAATCAGTCATTTGATTCCCAATTCTTACCAGTGTTACAACCTTATGCTCCCCCTGTTTTCATCAGACACAGCCCCTGAGTGGGTGTGAAAGGGCAGCAAGGAGATTGTAGAGTTCAGGAAAGGTTAGCATTAAGGAGTGATAAGGAGTTTTAGGGTTTGGCGAAGGGTAGCGTTAAGGGGTATTAAGAAATGTTAGGGTTCAAGGAAGTGTAACGTTAAGGGTAGTAAGGGTTTTTAGGATGCGGGGATAGGTATCATTAAGAGTTAGTAAGGGGCTTTTTAGGGTTCAGGGAAGGGTAGCTGTTGAGCAGTGAGGGGTTGTTAGGGTTCAGGGAAGGGTAGTGTTAAGCAGTAATAAAGTATATTGAGGTTCAAGGAAGGGGCAGTAAAGAGTTGATAGGATTCTGGGAAATGTAGCATTAAGGGATAGAAAATGCTTTTACAGTTGAGGAATGAGTAGCATTAGGAGTTAGCAAAGAGATTTTAGGGGTCAAAGAAAGGTAGCATTAAGGGATAGTAAGATTTTTTTAAGGTTCAGGGATCATTAGCGTTAATGGGTACTGAGTTATTCTTGCTCATGGAAGGGTAGCGTGAAGGGGTAGTATGGGATATTTAGGGTTTAAGCGTAGGGTAGCTGAATGGGGTAACAAGGGGTTTATAGGATTGAGGGAAAGGTAGACTTAAGGAGTGGTAAAGTTTATTAAGGTTCAAGGAAGAGTAGTGTTAATGGGTAGTAAGGAGGTTTTAGGTTTCGGGGAAGCATAGTATCAAGGGGTAGTAAAGCTTTTTAGGATTTTAGGATTGGTAGTGTTAAGAAGTAATAAGGGGTGTTTTGGGGGTCAAGAAAGGGTAGCAATAAGTGGTAATAGGGGTTTTGAGGATTCAGTGATGGGTCGTGTTAATGGGTAGTAAGTATCTTTATGAATCAGGGATGAGTAGCGTTAATGGGTATGGGTTTGTAGTGTTCACAGAAGGGTACCGTTAAGGGATAGTTAGAGTTTTTATGGTTCAGCGATGGGTAGAATAAAGCGAAATTAGGGGGTTATAGGGTTCAGGAATGGGTAGCATTAATGAGTACTAAACATTTCTGTTTCACGACAAGGTAGCTGTAAGGAGTGTTAGGGGTTTTTTGGGGTTCAGGAATGAGTAGGGTTAAGGGGTAGTAAGGGCTTTTTAGAGTTCAGGAAAGGGTAGCATTAAGAGTAGCAATGAGTGTGCAAGGCTATGGAAAAGAGTAGCAAAGTGCTTTTGAGATTCAAGGACGACTACTGTTAAGGGATAGTAAGGAATTTTTAGGATTCAGGAAAGGGTAGCATTAAAGGGTACTAAAATGTTTTTAAGGTTCAGGAAAGGGCAGTGTTACGGAGTAGTAGAGGTTTTTCGTGTTCAGGTAAAGGTGGCTTTAAGGAATTTGTAGGGTTCAGGGAAGTGTAGTGTTAAGGATTAGTAAGGG
This sequence comes from Calotriton arnoldi, assembly GCA_963921515.1. Classification (NCBI taxonomy): domain Eukaryota; kingdom Metazoa; phylum Chordata; class Amphibia; order Caudata; family Salamandridae; genus Calotriton; species Calotriton arnoldi. The sequence continues at coordinate 693,494 of CAWUFW010003935.1, forward strand.
GCTTTATGGCTCAGGGATGAGTAGCACAAAGGTGTAGTAAGGTATTTTACGATTAAGGGAATAGTTGTATGGAATAGTAAGGGTTTCTAGGATGCAGGGAAGGGTAGCGCTAGGGGATAGCAAGGGGTTCAGGGAATGGTAGCCTTAAGGAGTAGTAAGGGGTATTCAGGGTTAAGGGAAGGGTAGTGTTAAGGGTTAGTAATATTGTCTAGGGTTCAGGGAAGTATAAGGTTAAGTGGTAGAAAAGGGTTTTTAAGGTTCAGTAATGGGTAGTATTAAGGGGCAGTAAGATTTTTATGGATCTTGGATGGATATAGTTAAAGAGTAGCATGGGTTTTTTAGGTTTCAAGGAAGGTTTTTGCAAAGTGCAAGAATGTGTATCAATAAGGGATAGTAAGAAGTTTGTAGGGCTCAGGGAAGGGTAGCGGTAATTGGTTGATAGGGTTCAGAAAAGAGTAACATTAAGGGGTAGAAATAGATTTTTTTGGGTTCAGGAAAGGGTAGTTGGGTTATTTGATGAGGGGGTTGAAGCCACACTCAGGCAACAAGCACAATCCATAAAAAGTCACAAAATTAACCTTTGCTTAACCCTCTTGTAGCCTGGCACAAAGCAGTCAGGATTAATTTAGTGGGAATGCACATGTATTTTGTGCAGCACACAAACAGTAATAAAGTGAAAAGAGAATACAAGAAAAGCTAGCAATTGATTTAGAAAATAGAGTAATGTTTAACGAATAAAATGATACCAGAACTACAAAAATCCAATAAGTAGAACCGGAGTTATTCAATGTAAAATTTTAAGTGAAAATAGCAGATAAAAGCACAAAGCGCCATTCGCGGACATCTGGACACGCTAGATGGGGGAAAGTCACAAGAGCAGGCCGACCGTGATGGAGCATGGGCCAGAAACAGGGACCAGATTAGTCCCATTAAACTTTAGCTTTTAAGTCCAGCACAAACAGTTCTGTTTGCGGTGGAGGAGGCCGCAAGGAGCAGGTAGAGCTTCATGGATAATCATCGCTGTATTGTGAAGAGCACGCCGGGCGTCACAGACTGCCTTCGCTATAGCATGAAGAGCTGGTTGGGCATCACAGACTGTTGTTGTTGTAGCTTCGTGTTGATGGACACTGCATGCTGTTGTACTGTAGCACGAAGTGCGACTCTCATGTTGCTGGTTGTCACTGATGGTCGCTGTAACATGAAGAGCAGGTCTCACCAGAGCTTTGATTTAGTCGTCCTCGAGAGTGGCAGAGTCTTACTGCGAACGGGCCTGTTTGCGCTCTCAAATAGTCCAAACCTCATGATTTTCACCTTTTCATGCAGAGGACTACACTCTGATGCCGGCCAAAGGTCCATGACTTGGGAAGGCACCTCTTGGGGATCAGGGACTCAGGGACTCACTCCAGCAGAGGCCAGCAGGATCACATTTGCAGGATCACACAGGTTCAGTTGCAGTAGGTCAGTTGGGCAGCTACAGGGAGGCCTCTGAAGCTTGTTGTCTTCCCGGTAGCTCACACAGGAGGTTAGCCGACTGACCCTTGAAGTTACTCTGGTTTTCCTGGGATGAAGGCAAGCAGGTCCAGTCTTACTTTTCAGGCAGCAAGGCAGCCCTTCAGGCAGTTCTCTAGCAGCACGACAGTCCTTCTGTAACTTCCACAGGCCCAGGAGTGTTTGATGAGTGACTCTGGAGGTCTAATAATTATACCTGTGCCAGCCTTTGTGTGGGGGACTCCATGTCCTTCCCCCACATCTGGTTCTGGAAAGTTCTTCCCATTCCTCTAGCAAGGCTTCAAATTGTCTGACGGTGACAAAAAGCTGGGCATGTCTGGTGTCAGATTCCTTGGATGTGCAGGAGGGAAAGGTCTGTGAAGTGTAAGTGATGTTGTGTATAGCTCCTCCCCCAGTTATCCTACCAGGATGGCCCATCCTATCCACACCTAAGCCCCCTTCGTGTTACTGTCTGGAAGCAATACACAAGCCCCAATTGCAGGGCCATTCAGAGTCATGTGACCAAGGATACTGGCAGAAGGCACAAATTTTTGGACAAGAAAATGCCAACTTTCTAAAAGTGGCATTTTCAGAATTGAGTTGTGACTTAAAATCTGACTTTATCATTAACGAAGACTTTAAATTATGATTGATTTGAGTGTAAAAAGTATATTTATATCTGATTCCAATCCAAAGTTATCACTTATGAAATGTAATAAGGTAAACCAGCGTTAGTCAATGGGATAGAAAGGCCTTACAACAGTGAACAATGACTTTTAGAGTTTTTCTCTGCTAGTAAGTACAAAACTTAAATATAAATACCCTACTTTTTAAATACAAAGTACCCTGTCCTATGAGTCTTTAGGGGTGACTTATAAGAAGGGCCACTAGAATTATGTGGCTGTGGAGGGCCTAATTATGCTGCAGGGTTGAGTAAATTATGCAGCAAGAAAAGCCAAATTATGCGGCATAATGCTGCACATTTTGTGATAGTATTAATTCATTACTTTGACATTTCTACACTGTCTACGTATTAGTTGCACCTCATTAATACCAGTTTAACACCCAAATATACCAATAAGCAACAGAAAAGTGACCAGTCAACTTTTGCACACTGCCTTTCTCTGCCACTGCATTTTTAGTAACTTTTGAACCATTTGAGCTAGAAAGAAATCTGCAGATTATGCAGCAGACATTGGATTGTGTGGCAAATGCTGTGGCTGCACAATTGCATTATTCCACTGGTTTTAATTATGAGTATTAAAAAGAAAGGTTGGGGCCTAGAAAAAGATTTATTTTTCCAGGTCTAAATGGCAGTTTCAAAATGCACTACAGGCTGCAGTGGTGGGCCTGGAACATGTTTTAAAAGGCTACTTTAGTGGGTGGCACAATGAGTGCTGCAGCCCCCCAAGTAGCATTTAATGTACAGGCATTGGTACCATCTACTAGGGACTTAAGTAAAATAAATGTTCCATGGACGGGTAGCTTTGACAGCAAGTAGGGGTTTTAGGGTTCAGAAAAGGCTAGTATTAAGGTGTGGTAAGGGGTTTTTAGGGTTCAGGAATGGCAAGCATTCGGGGTAGTAAAGAGTTTTAGGTATCGCAGAACAGCAGCTTTAAGGGGTAGTAAGGAATCTTAGGGTTCCCAAAAGGCTATCATTAAGGGGAAGTAAGGGTTTCAGGTTTCAGGCAGAAAAAGCATGAAGTGTTAGCAAATGTTTTTTAAAGTTCAGGCAAAGCGAGCATTATAGGGTAGTAATGAGTTTTTAAAGTTCAAGTAAAGGTAGTATTGAGGGGTGAGTAGTGTTTTCAGGGTTCAGGGATGCATAGCATTAAAGAATAGCAATAGGGTTCAGGGATTGGTAGCCTCAAGGGGTTTGTAGTATTCAGGGAAGGGTAGCGTTAAGGTGTCGTATAGGCTTTTTTTTGTTCAGGGAAGGGTAGCTTCAAGGGGTAATAAGGAGTTTTTGGGATTAAGGGAAGGATAGTGTCGAGGAATAGTATGGGGCTTTTAGGGTTCAGGGATGTGGAGCATTAAGGTTTTCAAGTTCAGGGAAGGATAGTGTTAAAGAGTATGAGATTTTTAGAGTTCAGGGAAGGATAACTAAAAGGGGTAGTAAGGGATTTTAGGGTTCTGGGGTGGGTAGTGTTAGAAATGTGAGTCTCTAGTTGGCAGAGGTAGGAACCTTTGTCCAAATAGGGACCCTTGCTTCTAGTCAGGGTAAGGGGGGATACACTCCTAAAATAACCCCTGCTCACCCCCTTGGTAGCTTGGCACGAGCAGACAGGCTTATCTCAGAGGCAGTGTGTAAAGCATTTGTGAACACATACAGTAATACAGTGAAAACACTACAAATGGACACCACACCCGTTTAGAAAAAGAAGTAATCTTTATCTAAACAAGACCAAACGACAAAAATCCACTATACACTATCAAAAATAAGGCTCTTAAATGGTAGAAATAGTTCAGCTCAATGTAAGTTGTAAATGCAACACTTTTCCGCAAAGTACCTTAGATGCGTCACGCAAAATAAACAAAAGGGTCGCAGGGAAGGTGATGCATCAGTTCCTTGCTTTGGGGGAGGCGATGCGTCTGTTCCTTACCGGAGACGAGGGGATGCTTCTCTTTCTTACTGTGTTCCTTTTACGATGCGACAGGATGGCGCCTCGATGCGTTGCGACTCTGCAGCCGCATGGCAGGTGCTGCGACGGTTTTCTCTGTGAAGCGTCGGGACCCGGTGTGGATGTGGCGCGCTTCTTCCCCGTGGCTCGGCGATGCGTCGGGACCAGTTGCGGATGCGGCACGCTTCTTCTCTGTGGCTCGGCGATGCGTCGGAAACAGGTGCGGATGCGACACGCTTCTTCCTCGTTGCGTCGATCTTACAGCTCCCAGCAACAAACAGTCTCTAGAGGTCCTAACCAGCAGCAGGCACCTCTTTGCAGGTTGGAATTCCCAGCAAGGACATTCAGGAGAGCTGGTGGTGAAGTATTTGTGTCCCTGAGACTTCAGAACAGGAGGCAAGCTCAGTTTCAAGCCCTTGGAGATCTTTTCTTCAAGCAGGCGACAAAGTAAACAGCAAAGTCCTTTTTCTCCTTTCCTTGGCAGCAAGCAGCCACTGCAGGCCAACCCCAGACAGCAAACAACACAGGGGCAGTATTCCTCCTCAGCTTCTCCGGCTCTTCTCCTTGGCAAAGGTTCCTCTTGATTCCCAGAAGTGATCTAAAAGTCTGGGGTCTGGTCCCACTTTTTATATACACAAATCCTTTGTTCTCTGAAGGCAGAGAGGGTCTGTACCCAGCCAAACCAGTTCTGTCCTCTCTGGTGCAGCTTCCTGGTAGGAGGTGGAGACAGCATTGTTGAAAGCAGACCTGGCCCAGGCAGGTGAAAGGAAATCTCCTCCCCCTACTCTAAATTCAACCCAGGTCCATTCAGCCCAGCCCTGACTCATCAGACTGCCGGAGCCGCTGCCCTCCTCCAGCCCCTGTCATTCAAAAGCCAGACATGCAATACACAAACCTAGCAGAGGCACACTTGATGGTTAGGCAAGAAAATACCTACTTTCCAAAAGTTGTATTTTCAAACACAGAATGTAAAAATCACCCACACTAAAAGATGCACTTTAACATTCTGAGTTCAGGCATACTAAACTTTATTTTCCTATCTTGTTCCCAGGGTCAGTTATGTTTATAAGATGTTATAAGCAAACTGCCCATTCTGGCCTATGGGAACAGATAGCCTTGCAATAGTGAAAAACGAAATTGGCAGTATTTCACGATCAGGACATGCCACACACATCAGGGCTTGTCCTACCTTTCACATTTAATGCACCCTGCCCACAAGGGTACTTTGGGCCTACCTTAGGGGTGACTAACATGCAGAAAAGGGAAAGTTTGGGGACTGGCAAGTGTGTGCACTTGCCAAGTCGACATGGCTTTCCCAGACTGCACACAGGCTCTGCAAAGGCAGGCCTGAGCCACATTTTACACGCCGCTTCTGTGGGTGGCACAATCAGTGCTGCAAGCCCACCAGCAGCATTTGATTTACAGGCCCTGGGCACACATGGTGCACTGTACTAGGGTCTGACAAGTAAATCAAATAGCCAATCATGGAAACACTAATCCATAACACAATTTACAACAGGGAGCACTTGCACTTTGGCACTGAACAGCAGTGGCAAAGTGCCCAAAATATCTAGACCAGCAAAAACACAGGAGGCAATAGCAAAAAATGGAAGGGAGACCCAGGCCAATGGTGCAAAGTCTAACACGTGTCCCCTCCAGCTGAAATGTGGGGAGAACTACCCACTCTTTTGGGAGTTCTCTTCACTAAGGCGGAAAAATCTGGACAGACCATCAGCATTGGCGTGTTCTGTACCAGGGCGGTGTTCCACCGTGAAGTCCATACCCTGTAGGGAAATGGACCACCTCAACAACTTTGGATTCTCACCCCTCATCTGCATCAACCATCTGAGAGGCCTGTGGTCAGTCTGAACCCGGAAGTGAGTCCCAAACAAGTATGGTCTCAACTTCTTCAGTACCCAGACCACAGCAAATGCCTCACGCTCAATCGCACTCCACCTCTGTTCCCGTGGAAGTAACCTCCGACTAATGAAGGTTACAGGTTGGTCTAGGCCCTTCTCATTCATCTGTGAAAGCACAGCCCTCACACCATGCTCTGAAGCATCTGTCTGCACAATGAATTCTCTTGAGAAGTTGGGCGCCTGAAGCACGGGCGCCGTGCACATGGCAGATTTCAGGGCATCAAAAGCTTTCTGACAGGCATCAGTCCAGTTCACTTTCTTGGGCTGCTTCCTGGAAGTCAGCTCTGTCAAGGGTGCAACAATGCTGCCATACCCCTTGACAAACCTCCTGTAATACCCTGTGAGTCCTAAAAAGACTCTCACCTCTGTCTGGGTCTTGGGGGGTTCCCAAGCCAGAATGGTATCAATCTTGGGCTGTAGGGGCGCCACCTGGCCGCTCCGGACCTGGTGCCCAAAGTACACCACGGAACCCTGCCCGATCTAGCACTTACTCGCCTTGATCGTGAGGCCTGCCCTCCGCAGCGCCTTCAACACTTCCCAGAGCTGGTGCAGATGTTCCTCCCAAGTGGCACTGAACACTGCAATGTCATCCAGGTAGGCGGCACTGAAATCTTCCAGTCCAGCCAACACCTGGTTGACCAACCTCTGAAAGGTGGCAGGGGCATTCTTCATCCCAAAGGGCATCACCCGGAATTGATAGTGCTCATCTGGTGTGCAGAATGCTGACCTCTCTCTTGCCCCATCAGTTAAGGCGATCTGCCAGTACCCAGACATTAAGTCAAACGTACTGAGGTACCGGGCAGCCCCCAACCGATCGATGAGCTCATCAGCTCTGGGGATGGGGTGCGTGTCAGTCCTGGTGACTGAATTGAGCTCTCGGTAGTCCACACAGAACCGGAGTTCTGGTGTGGCACCGGGTGCGGCAGCCTTCGGGACCAAGACCACTGGGCTGGCCCAAGGACTGTCTGAGGGCTCAATCACCCCTAGCGCTAACATCTTGGAGACCTCCTCCTTGATACAAGCTCTGACCCTGTCAGTCACTCTGTAAATCTTATGTTTTACTGGAGGACTGTCCCCAGTGTCCACATCATGGACGCACCACTGAGTGACACCGGGGGTCAGGGAGAACAGGTCAGGAAACTGCCCCAACAGTTGGCGACAGTCACTCTGCTGCTCAGGGGTCAGGGTGGTAGAGAGGTTCACACCGTCCACTGACCGATCTTGCTCCTTGGCAGACAGGAGGTCAGGAAGAGGCTCAGTCTCCTCTTCCATCCCAGCATCTGTTGCTAGGAGCATGCCCACTTCGGACCTCTCCAAGTGGGGCTTCAGGCGGTTCACATGCAGGGCCCGCAAAGGGTTCCTAGGAGACTGCAAGTCCACCAAGTAGGTGACGTTACTCTTGCGCTCCACCACCTCAAATGGTCCGGACCACTTATCCTGGAGCACGGAAGGCTCCACTGGGGCCATGACCCAAACTTTCTGTCCAGGCTGAAACTCGATCACAGTGGCATTCTGATCATACCAACGTTTCATCTCCTCCTGGCTGGCTTCCAGATTCACCTGAGCGAGTTGTCTGAAATGCCTAGTCTGGTTTCTGAAGGCCAGCATGTAGCTATATACATCATGGGGAGGTTTACTGGGAGCTTTCTCCCAGCCTTCTTTCACCAAACTCAGAGGTCCTCTTACAGGATGGCCGTACAGCAGTTCAAAGGGACTGAACCCTAAGGACTTCTGTGGCACCTCTCTGTAAGCAAACAGAAGGCATGGCAAGAGGACGTCCCACTTACACCTCATGGGTTCCTCAAGACCCATAATCATGCCCTTCAGGGTCCAGTTGAATCTCTCAACCAGCCCATTACGTTGGGGGTAGTAAGGAGTGGTGAACTTATAGGTTACACCGCACTTCTGCCACAGGGACTTCATATACTTAGATATGAAGTTGATACCACAGTCTGACACCGCCTCTCTGGGGAACCCCACACGGGAGAAAATCCCCATCAATGCACGACCCACCCTGGGGGCCGTCACAGTGCGGAGAGGGATGGCTTCCGGGTTCCGGGTGGCATCGTCCACCAAGACCAGGATGAACCTGTTGCCCATGGATGTCTTGGGATCCAGAGGCCCCACAATGTCAATACCCACCCTCTCAAAGGGGGTGCTGACCACAGGGAAAGGTTGGAGAGGAGCCTTGTGCTTCCTCCCACTCTTACCACGTGCCTGGCAAGTCTGACAAGTCCTGCAATGAGTATCTGAACTCTTGCGCATTTGGGGCCAGTAAACATGGTTGACAAGCCTTTCAAAGGTCTTGTCTTGCCCCAAATGTCCTGCTAAAGGTACATCATGAGCCAGACACAGTAGGAAGGCTCTGAAGCACTGGGGTACCACCAGCACACGGGCTGACCCAGGCTCAGCAACCTTAGGCTCGCTATACAGGAGACCATTCTTCCAGTATATCCAATGTGATCCAGACTGATCACCTGCTGCCTGGTTTGCAGCCTGTTGCTGCAAACCCACAAGAGAAGGGCACTACTTCTGCTCCTCGCAGAACTCTTCCTTGGAGGGGCCTCCTTCCTGCTGTCAATGGGTCAGCTCTGGCAGGTCCCCCAGTTCAGCCACTTGTTCCCCTGTAGGCTCCAGGGCATCCCCCTCAAGGTTTGCCTCCTCCTGGACCGTGGGACTTCAGGGGCGGTTTCCCGCACCCCCTGCCTCTCTTTAAGGCAGGCACCTGGGACACTCTTTTAGGCTCCAGGTCCTCTTGAATACCCTTACCGGCTGCCATTGACTGAGTGGTCACACAAGCCCACTCAGGCAGACCCACATCTCCAAATGAGACCTCCGCTCCACCTTCGCCCAAGGGGAGCTCTCCAAATCATTGCCTAGCAGACAATCAACAGGCATGGCTGGCCTCACAGCTACTTGAAAGATACCTGAGACCCCCCCCACTCAAAGGGAACCTGTGCCACCTTGCACTCTGAATTGTCAGCGGCAACTACCGGGTAGAATGCGTTGGGGATCACCTGGTCTTCAGACACCATCCGACAACTGACAGCTGTCACACTGGCTCCGGTGTCTCTCAGAGCCTCCACCCTATGGCCATTGATGGTCACGCACTGCCTGTACTTCTTAGTGTTATCAGGCAGTTGAGTCCTAGGGACATCTCACTGTCTCCTAAAGAGACTAGGGATATCTCTGCGGGACCCCACCCACCTTGGGCACCCAACTCCTCCCCCAAGGCTACACTAGCCATTTCCCGGGACGATGCACCAGTGGGTGCAGTGGTCACTGTGTCGGGACACTTGGGACTTCCTTGGAAGTGACCCACCTGACCACAACTAAAACTTGTCTTGGGACCCCTGTGAACAGTTTTACCTGTCGGGACCCATGGTCTCTTCTCAGTGGGAGGCTGGGAACCCTTGCCTTGGTTCCCCTGGGGATTACTTTGGGGCCCTTTCTGGAACTCCTTCTGTTTACCCTTGTCCCCCCCACTCTTCTGCTGGGGACCCTGCCCACCTTTTGCGGAGTCTCCCACATGACCCTTGTAGATCCTGGTACTGACCCAGCGGTCCGTCTCCACAGCAAGCTTCCTGGGCTCAGTCAGCTTACTGTCAATCAAGTGTTGGCGTAGCTCTGGAAAACAATTACTGGACAAGTGCTCCCATGCAACCAAATCATAGAGCGCCTTAAAATCATTTACTTTGCTATCCTTCACCCAACCATCCAATGCTCTGCAAAACAAAGACACATACTCCACCCAGGTACTAGACTCCAGCTTCTTCCAATTTCTAAATTTCTGCCTATAAAGCTCTGGGGTCAATCCATACCTGGCTACTAAGGCTTCCTTCATGGGGGCATAGGACATCTGATCCTCTGTGGGCAGGTCTAACAAGGTGTCCCTTCCATCACTGACAAAGCGGCCCCACAACCGCGCTCCCCAGTCTTTCTCAGGGATTCTATGGGACATCATGGCTACCTCATAAGCCTTAAACCACTGCCCAATGTCCTCATGCTTCATGAAGTCCTTAATCAAATCTTTGGGAATGTATACTTTTCCTTCTACAGGCACTGATGGTGTGCTGCCACCAGAGGGAGTGATCTCTAAGCTCTTTGCTTTCAGCTCCAGCTCCCTCACCACTCTCTCATGCTCTAAAAGCATCTTCTTCTCCTCCATGGCTAACCTATTATTCTCTAACTCCAATTTCTTACTTTCTATGTCACCGTGGCTCCCCAGTTTGAGCTTGGTTAGCTCCATCTCATGCACTCTGCTTTTCTCCCTGTCCTCCAGCTCCTCTGGGGACGGGCCCTTTGAAGAAACACTGCTGCCCACTCTGGAAGGCACTTTCCCCCCAGTCAGACCCAATGGCCCCTCCAGCTGCCCATCTAAATTCTCTGCCTCCTCCCTAGGCTCTTCAGGATGCTCACTGGCATTCCTACATTCCAACCAGGCCCTCAGCGCCTTTTGGTATTCCTCCTTCCTGGTGAGGCCTCTTATAGAGATTTTACATTTCTTGCAAACAGCTTTGAGGTGTGGCACAGTAGAGGTATCAACCCTCTCTTCTTCAAACTCAGTATCCACTGATGCAATGGATGCTACTTTGCTCATGGTGAAAAAATTGGCAGTTCTCCAAAAAAATAGAAGTTCCACAGAAAGAGTTCTACCAAAATGTATGTGGTCGCGTAATGGTCTGCACTCACTAGTAGTGTACACCAATCACTCTATGTCAATCAATCAATCAATCAATCATGTCACTTATAAAGCGCAGTACATACCCGCGAGGGTCTCAAGGCGCTGGGGGAAGAGGGGGGTGGTGCTGCTACTGATCGAAGAGCCAGGTCTTGAGGAGTCTTCTGAAGGCCAGTAGGTCTTGGGTCTGTCGGAGGTTGGTGGGGAGGGTGTTCCAGGTCTTGGCGGCGAGGTGGGAGAAGGATCTGCCGCCGGCGGTCCTTTTACGGTCGTTTTACTTGCATGTAAATCACAAATGCAAGTCCAAATCCTCACCGCTGACCACCAATGTTAGAAATGGGGGTCTCTAGTTGGCAGAGGTAGGTACCTTTGTCCAAATAGGGACCCTTGCTTCTAGTCAGGGTAAGGGGGATGCACTCCTAAAATAACCCCTGCTCACCCCCTTGGTAGCTTGGCATGAGCAGACAGGCTTATCTCAGAGGCAGTGTGTAAAGCTTTTGTGAACACATACAGTAATACAGTGAAAACACTACAAATGGACACCACACCCGTTTAGAAAAATAAGTAATCTTTATCTAAACAAGACCAAACGACAGAAATCCACACTACAGTATCAAACATAAGGCTCTTAAATGGTAGAAATAGTTCAGGTCAATGCAAGTTGTAAATGCGACACTTCCACAAAGTACCTTATATGCGTCACAAAGTACCTTATATGCGTCACAAAAGGGTCGCAGGGAAGGTGATGCGTCAGTTCCTTGCTTCGGGGGAGGCGATGCATCTGTTCCTTACTGCAGCGCAGGGGAGGCGATGCGTCTGTTCCTTACCAGAGATGAGGGGATGCGTCTGTTTCTTACTGTGTTCCTTTTACAATGCGACAAGATGGCGCCTCGATGTGTTGCGACGATCCGGTGCGATGCGACAAAATGGCGGCTCGATTCGATGTGACGATCCGGTACGATGCGTGAACTTTTGCAGCCGCACGGCAGGTGCTGCGACGGTTTTCTCGGCGATGCGTCGGGACCCGGTGTGGATGCGGTGCGCTTCTTCCCCGTGGCTCGGCGATGCGTCGGGACCAGGTGCGGATGCGGCACGCTTCTTCTCCGTGGCTCGGCGATGGGTCAGAAACAGGTGCGGATGCAACACGCTTCTTCCTCGTAGCGTCGATCTTCCAGCTCCCAGCAACAAACAGTCTCTAGAGGTCCTAACCAGCAGCAGGCACCTCTTTGCAGGTTGGAATTCCCAGCAAGGAAATTCAGGGGAGCTGGTGGTGAAGTCTTTGTGTCCCTGAGACTTCAGAACAGGAGGCAAGCTCAGTTTCAAGCCCTTGGAGATCTTTTCTTCAAGCAGGTGACAAAGAAAGCAGCAAAGTCCTTTTTCTCCTTTCCTTGGCAGCAAGCAGCCACTGCAGGCCAACCCCAGACAGTAAACAGCACAGGGGCAGTATTCCTCCTCAGCTTCTCCGGCTCTTGTCCTTGGCAAAGGTTCCTCTTGATTCCCCTGGGTCCCACTTTTTATACACACAAATCCTTTGTTCTCTAAAGGCAGAGAGGGTCTCTACCCAGCCAAAACCAGTTCTGTCCTCTCTGGTGCAGCTTCCTGGCAGGAGGTGGAGACAGCATTGTTGAAAGCAGACCTGGCCCAGGCAGGTGAAAGGAAATCTCCTCCCCCTACTCTAAATTCAACCCAGGTCCATTCAGCCCAGCCCTGACTCATCAGACTGCCGGAGCCGCTGCCCTCCTCCATCCCCTGTCATTCAAAAGCCAGACATGCAATACACAAACCTAGCAGAGGCACACTGGATGGTTAGGCAAGAAAATACCTACTTTCCAAAAGTGGTATTTTCAAACAAAGAATGTAAAAATCACCCACACTAAAAGATGCACTTTAACATTCTGAGTTCAGGCATACTAAACTTTATTTTCCTATCTTGTTCCCAGGGTCAGTTATGTTTATAAGATGTTATGAGCAAACTGCCCATTCTGGCCTATGGGAACAGATAGCCTTGCAATAGTGAAAAACGAAATTGGCAGTATTTCACTATCAGGACATGCCTCACACATCAGGGCATGTCCTATCTTTCACATACAATGCACCTTGCCCACAGGGGTACCTTGGGCCTACCTTAAGGGTGACTAACATGTAGAAAAGGGAAGGTTTGGGGACTGGCAAGTGTGTGCACTTGCCAAGTCGACATGGCAGTCCCAGACTGCACACGGGCTCTGCAATGGCAGGCCTGAGCCACATTTTACACGCCGCTTCTGAGGGTGGCACAATCAGTGCTGCAAGCCCACCAGCAGCATTTGATTTACAGGCCCTGGGCACACATGGTGCACTGTACTAGGGTCTGACAAGTAAATCAAATAGCCAATCATGGAAACACTAATCCATACACAATTCACCACAGGGAGCACTTGCACTTTGGCACTGAACAGCAGTGACAAAGTGCCCAAAGCATCTAGACCAGCAAAAACACAGGAGGCAACAGCAAAAAATGGAAGGGAGACTCACGCCAATGGTGCAGGTAGCATAAAGGTTTAATATGAGTTTTTAGGGTTCAGGGAAAGGTGCCATCAAGGAACGGGAAGGGGACCCTGGAAGGGTAGCATTAAGTTGTAGTATGGAATTTTTAGGTTTCAGGGAAGGATAGCAGTAAGGATTTTCAGGGTTTACGGAACAGTAACTTTAATACGTAGGAAGGAGTCTGTATGGCTCAGGGGAGGGTAAAATTAAAGGGTTCTAAGGGGTTTACATGTTCATGCATGGGTAATATTAAGGGTTAGAACTGAGTTTTTAGGGTTGAATGAAGAATAGCATTAAGGGGTAACAAGGAATTTGTAATGTTTAGGGAAACATAGCATTAAAGAGCTGTAAACGATTTTCAGATTCAGCAAAGGGTATAGTATATTAAGTAAATTACTTAATTTTAAATATATACAAATATTACTGTTTAAGTAAATTACATGTACTTTTACAAATGCTCTTTAAAAAAAATAATTAAAACATTAAAATTAATAATTAAGCTTTTAGAAGCCGAGGACCTTAAAAAAAGTCTGTCAAGTCCATAAAGCTTAAAACTTAGAAATCAAAAGAAAAAACACAATTCTCTCTAGGAGTACCATATTAAGGTATCTCTGAAGTTGGTGATGAAAAGGGAAGGGGGAGGTGGCTGGGACCGCAATACAGCAACACATTCCTCCTGGGTGCCCTCCTCTCATCTGCACTGCAGCTAGAGAAGTATGCTATCATTATTTAATTATCTAGCAGGCATATAGCATTGCTCTGGCATATGTTTGACTCAAAGATCAAGCTCTTTTGTAACACAATAGCTTGACTTGATAAAGAGCTCTGGCTCATGCAAATTGATAATCGAATGATTACAGCTGTTGGAGGGTAAGCACTTTTTCTATGGAAACACACAACTTCTGGCCATTCAAAACATGTACTACTGTCCACCAACAGGTGGGCAGAGTCAAAGCCTCTCTCTGTAGTACTCCTTTAAGCTCTTTTTTAGGCTGATCTCCTAAGGTCTGGATAGAGCTGTGCGGATTTAAAATGCAATGATTTGCCTCTATCACTGTTTGCGATTGCCTTTGTAAGGTCAGAGGGCTTGTCTAGCTAACAAAGAGGAGGCATGAATAAGTAACTCAAAACATTTCCAAATGAACTGCGTGTTCAGGGCTGGTCTTTTATCTGAATCCAGCCTGGGTCTTCCACTGTTTGATGTACGGGTGACTGTTTCTGGAAGGCGTGAATTTACCACACACTGGAATATGTGGAACCAAGTAGAAGTTGCCACGTTCTCAGGAGAAAAAAGCAAAAGGCGTAAAAAAACTCCTTGCAAATGAAGCCTTTAGAGGATTGAAGAAAACCAGGAGTCAGGAATTCAGGTGTAGAAGTCCCAAGAGCAAAGAGTGAGGATCAGCAAGTGGAGGAGCAAGGAAACAAGCGAAGGAACTCAGCTTTGTTGCGACACACCCTCCAACTAAACTGAGGCCTTAAATAGTAAAACAACAGGAAAAGGAAATTACATCAAACACCACATAACAGAAAACATAATGGATTGGGAAAGTCAGGTAGAAACAAAGGGAGGAACAGACATGATAGAAAAGGGAAAATAAAAGAGGACGAAAACTTGAAGTGGACTAGATGCAGAGTCACTTTAAAAAGGCACCTGCAAACCCTATTCAACAACTGTCATGATAACTGTCTGCCTCTCATGGGATCCTACGTTAAAACGGAATAGGATCCCATGAGAGGCAGATATTTATCATGCTGGTTGTTGATGAAATTTGTTACTCATATTTTTCTTTTCGATCCTTTATGACATCGAACCAACAGAAAATTGCAATTACAAAACCAGGATGAAATACTAGTTCGAATAAGTGACTGGGATTTTCTGCAGACCAGTATTTTTATAAGTAATTAAGTTTACGACCCTGATGAAGCGACTTACATAAATGTAGAAGTTCTGAAACACATGTTGGCCTTTTGCTTATGGAAGAGGAAGATTCAATCAAATAATAAACTTATTAAACTGTTTTCATTAGTCTGATTCCATGCTCAAGGAAATTCAATTTCGAAACACATTAAATAGAACTCAAAACAACTTGCCCTCTAGTATTTGATAAAACATAGCACCAGGGAGATAGAGAGCTATATCTGTTTCCAGAAGTCTGATAGTCTTTTAAATAGAGCCCCTATCTCCACCCCTCTTAAGAACCAATCATATACCCCACTTTGGATCTGTCAGAGGAAAATTATGAAGGTCAAAAGGCAAAATAAACTACCAGGCCACCCAAAACTTCCTTTAATCTTGAAGGATCTCATGAATACTTAAATGTTGAAGGACTGATAGCAGGAAGGTCACAAGATCTGGAAAGGATTGCTTGGCGAAGGGCAGCATTCTTGGTCCTTAACTGGTCGAATTCTGAGGTTTGTTGAGGAACGACAGAAGCCAGGTCTACACCAAGATCCATGCTGGAAACAGTCACAAATATTTTAGGTGTTCATGTCTGGACGCTCACCCTTAATCTGGCACATGTCTTCCGCTGTCCAATGTACAGGTAATTGTTTCCAGAAGCCACAATGTCACCACACACTTGTATATATGATAGGCACGTGCCCTTGAGAAGCTGCTACTTTCTCAGGAGATAAAAGCCAGTGGTATAACAACATTCTGACTGATAACTTTTTCAGAGGTTTGAATAAAACCAGGAGTCAGGATCCCAGACGAAGAAGTCCCAGAGAGAATAGTCAGGATCAGCAATTGGAGGGAGTAGAAAAACAAGAGAAGAAACATGGCTTTGTTGCAAGGAATCCTACAACCAGACTGAAGCTTTTAACCTCTTGACTGATAAGGGATAGCCCTTCCCAGATGCTAAGACCTTTTTTGGGATATTAAGGGTAGCTCGTGTTCAAATCTTCATAACTTTTTTCCACAAATGCACCCATGCCAAATCTGCGTCCTTTTTCCCAAAATTCTAAGGATTCTAAAGGTACTAGAATTGCTATATCACCCTCGTGGGAACAGAGAATATAGACAAAATATAGCTACATTTTGTTTTTGTGGGGAAAATGGGAAAAAAGTCCTTTGCAAGAAAGCATAGTTTTTTCTGTTGTAAAAATGGCATCCAAAAACAGCAACAATAAGTTTGTTGTGCTAGGATCACCATCTTCCCAGCTTTCGGGAGAAAGCAGACTTTTATCAAAAACATTTTTGTACCACAGTTTTTGTATTGTTCAAAAAGGTAGTCCATTTTTCCTATTTTTTGTGGTTTCAGCCTGCTTGCAGTTTGTGGCTGAAATATGTGTTAAACCCAGGGGTGATCCCAGAAAGCTGTACATTCCTGGAAAGTATTCTGAATTCAGCAAGGGGTCATTCGTGTAGATAGCTTATGATTTTCCCAAAGAAACTAACTGTAGAAGTAAAAAATAATGAAAATGTGCAGGAAAAAACAGCCATTTGTGACAACGTTTTTATCTGTAATTTCTTGTCACAATGGCTAATTTCCAAACGCAGTATACCATTATGTCCTACAGACCGTTCTGGTCGTGGTGATATGCAGGGTTTGTAGGTTGTACAAAAATAGGCAATGCTTAAGGCTGTGTTCCCTCTAGGGTGCGTGCACATGCACACCCTAACTTCCCCGAGCGTGCAATCTCTATTGTGAAGTAAAATGTAAATGTAAATCCAGTATTTGTAAAGCGTGAACAGCTACCCGAAGGTATCCCGGCGCTGGGGGCCGTCGGGAAGATTAAACAAGCTATTGCCCAGAGTCGCATGGTGCTGAGCTGACCTGCCGCCGGGGATCGAACCGTGAGCCCCAGATTCCAGCGTCAGTCGCCCTGGCCGCGGAGCCACACCTCTTCCCCTGTGCACACCCTTCACACATTAGGTGAGAGACCATTTGCAGAAGCTGCTTTTAAAACGTGAATGGCATGAAAAACGGTCATTTGCATGTTGCAGAAGCACAGGGAGTAACACGGGCATAACGGAGGCCCCTGCAACCATGGGCGTCCGCAGGGGGGGCAAGGAGGGGCGCTTGCCCCCCCTTGGATCACCCAGCCGGCCGCCTTTTGTCCGTAATTTTGGCCTTTGGGGAACATCACTGTTCCCCTGTGAGAATCCTCAATGCCTTGACGGGGCCGCCTCGCACTCCTCTGAGCGCAAGAGCAGCTCCCCCCCCTCCGCCCATTGTCATTCTGTCTGCAGCTGATTGCCACATACAGAATGACAATGGGCCAGTCTGGCTGGTAAAGCGTGTGGTGGCCTCCTCCAGCCTCGGGCATCCTGTCAGAAGGACGAAATGTACGAAAACGCTCCTGCGGCTACGAGAGAATCCAGTTAATCAAAATAAGGCGGTAAAAGAAGTAAAAAAAAAGGGTTATAGGTCTTTCACATTCTCATTTTAGAACTGAAGCATTTTCAATATTATATTCAACGAATCCATGGTTGCTGCTTTTTTATTTTATGCAACTAACAACCATTGACAAAGCCTATAGTTCTGGCTTGTTGTAGGTGTAACATTACCTGCTGTATTATATATCTGAATGCAATGACAGAAGCAGCAAAATACCAGTCGGGCGGCACACTATGCTAAGCACAGATTTTTAGCTTAGGTGTTTCAAGCTACGCCCTTAATTAAATCGAACACCCCCTTTGGAGAGACCCCACCCGTCCCACTTAAAGCCCTGGAAACAACACCATGCCACAGCCACCTCACGTCCTGGCACTGTGCATCATGCATGACTCAGGACTTCCAAAGTTTCAGATTGACTGTGTGCAGGGGCATCTTGAACCCCTCCCTTTGCTTTAGGAACTACTACGAGGGGTGAGTTCCTGATGGGTCTCTTCTGTCTGCAACTCTGCAGACGAAGGCTCAGCTCATACTTAATGTGAAAAGGTGGGTGAGAGTAAGTGAAGGGATGGGTGGATGGCTGGATGGATTAGTGAAAGGGTGAATGGATGAATGAAAGGGTGAATGGATGGATAATGAGAGGAAGGATGGGTGAATGGATGAGTGAAATGATGGATGGATTGATGAATCGATAAGTGAAAGGGTGAATGGATGGACAGATGAATGAAAGGGAGGATGTAAGGATGGATGAGAGTGAAAGGGAGGGTACATGGGAAAAAGGTTGGATAGATGAGTGAAGGAGTGAATGGGTGGATGGATGAGAGAAAGGATGGATGATTGAAAGGATGGATGAGTGATAGGGTCAATGGATGGATTCATGAGTGGATGAGTAGATGGATGGTTGGGTGGATGGATGGCTAAGTGAAAGGGTCGATTGAGAGAGAAAGGGAGGATGGATGTGTGGATGACTGAAAGGGTGAATGGGTGGAAGGATGAGTGACTAGGTGGATGGATGAGTACGTGAAAGGGTGGCTGGATGAGTGAAAGGGTAAATGGCTGGATGGATGAGCAAGACAGAGTGGTCAAAAAGTTGCCAGATTGGTTTTATTCACACCCAACACCTTAGCGCCAACATACTTTCCCAGTGAAGGCAGCATTACTTTCATTTTAATCGTCTTTGAATAGCATTTTTTCCTCAGGTGAGGAAGTTCACCATTCCTGGAGGTACTGCGATATCTGGTTAATGCGTGGTGTAGAAAATGTTTCATGTGATCCTTATCAGCTGTTTTCCTTTTAGTAGTTTATGAAATGTGTAGTGTACTGCAGCTTTATGTTCATGAATGTGGTCTTTTAAAATCATACTCCTTATGTTTTGTAAGGATCTAAGCAATGGACATTGAAACGGGTCCCTTCCGGGCCCTGTAGTCATGTCCTTAGCTTTTCAGGCAAAAATACCAAGTGCACAAGCATTAAGGTAAGCATGTTGTTCCATGCTTACATTTCACATACCTTACTTAGTCTTGCATTCCCTATGAGTGTTTGCTTTTTCCAGGAGGTTGTTACTGTTTTTTCAGACAGAAGATTACTCTTGTCTAGTGCATAATTTGAATTGAGTTGCTTCCAGGCGTTTATAGCGGGACACAATTGGATTGCATCTAAAGGCAGTGCGAGTTTCTTTTAGTGGTAGAGTATGGTGTTCAGTGGGGAGAAGATGTGGCACTATGGCCAGAACTGCCGAATTTGGAACTGGGGTACAGAATCCTGCAGGCTGCTTTCTGTGCTTTGTGAAACTAAGTGAAGCTGTGGTTCAAATGGAACCTTCTATGGGATTTTTTGGGGGTAAGCGTTGAGCTTTGGCTGTGATTTAGGTTCGTGCAACCACATTTTGTGTGTGTGCGCAATGCAGTCTAGCAGTTTCTGTCTCTAATATAAAGAACGAAGTGTGTTAATGGTCATACCACAAAGACCTTAGTGTCAGTTACATATAGCATTCAAACTCCAGTGGGTCACCACTTGCATTCATCCTTTTGAGGATGATATGGCACACATCATGTCGGAGGATGGTGATGGCGTTAACATTTTGCCCCCCCCTGGAAAAATTTCTGCGGACGCCCATGCCTGCAACCCATGCAGTGCGGGGGGTGGGGGCACACCATTCACCTCAAAGGGGGTCCAGCTGCTGACAAATAAAACACTAAGAAGCAGCAAGGCAATTAGGTAATGGGTAATGGGGGGCCCCTCACCTAACCTTGCAGGGGGGCCACCTGAGGTTTTGTTACGCCACTGGGGCAACTGTGGCCATCTTGTGTGAAGCAGCAGACTGCTACGGAAGACGAGAGTAACAGTTTGGTATCCCTCTTCCACGGCAGTGTGCGGGGTTGCAGAGGGTCATAAGTCATGTAGCAAGTTGCTCCTGCACATGCCACTTGCTGCAGTGGTTTTGGAGGTATGGTGCGGCTGCTACGGGAGAATACAGGCAGCAGCGGCGTCTCTGATGAATGTATTTTTTACAGCCGTGCACTAATTGGCATTAATCGGCGCCTATGGGCGCGGCTTGCTGTTAATGTTTTGGTTTCATTATCTCAGTATGGGCTCTAAAGACAAGCACTCATTTGTTTGATGGAGGATACGTTTTAGATCTTGCGGTCTAAAGCCTAGTGATAATGTTTTGTTTAAAGCCTATGCTCTGGGCATTGTTTGTGTTTATGAGCGGATGCTAATGCTCCTGCAGGGAGGGCTTCTGCTGTTCTTGGCCCAGCCATTCCACTACTGGGTGTGATTATAAAAAAGATAAAGATCAGCCTGCTCACTCTTAGTGCATCAGTGCACAGGCCTGGCTGGCTGGGCAATTTTAGCCCTTGTACAGCTGAGCCCTGAAATGTTTGCCATCTAAATCATGCATTAAACATATGATAAAGTCTCTTCAAAATTAAAAAAAATCACCTTTCTTAAACATGCGGAAGCTTTGACATTATAATGTCGCATTATATCACTGCACTGAGAGGCAATTATTAAAAGTGAGTTCTTAAACATGAACTTAGAACCATTCCTGCCCCGCTGTCGCCCTGGCGACAGTACCGTTCGTGAAATAAGAGGCAAGCAAGTTGTCATGTATGTGGCTCACATTCTTATAGATCGAGCAACATTATAGTCTATTACATCAAACACAATACGTTTGTACGCCTCGTATTGTGATCTCACCTATTTGAAAGTACAATGATATGAATAAGGAGGATTGCTGAAATAAATTATTTCACTTGATTGGATTAAGAGGGGAAGCTGGGCTCAATCCCAGGTGTTCTGGTTTCATTTTGTACAAATCAGCCACAAAATGGGTATCTATTTGTCTCTCTTTTTCACCTCAACTGTTAATGCTTTGTTTTTAACTCTTTGTGCATAATTGCACACTGTTTCTCAAACACTGGAGAGACAGGTGTGCTGTCTCCTTCCCTTATGCAAACTCGTTTGTCCCAGCATATATTGGAAGGTAACAGTTAAATACCTCAGAGTATTAGCATTACTGTTAATTTTGTCACAACAATATCTTAGAATGCCCAAGGAATTTACTTTGATTCACATCACCAGGGAGTAGCCAGTGTGGCATGAGCCCTAATGCAAGAAAGGAAGTGGACCACTTGGTCACTATTTGAACTGTGAAATACAGCAATAATCAGTGTTCAGGGGACCTCTCAGGCCTCTTGGCCCTGGTGCTACTGTATCTGCTGCACCAATGCTAGCCATTTAAGTTGCTGTATTTTATTATCCTAACAGCAGTCAAAGGTGCCATTTTTCTTGTTTGCACCAGGGACTATGGCATCCTTGCTATGCTACTTGCTATTACCACTGTGCGTCCAGTTCGTTCTACAAATATGCATAAACCCGAAGTACATGTGCACTGCTAGCTAGCACTGATGGAGGATTGTGTTTTTTGGCAGGAAAGTGGATTTGCTCAGGACCTCGCACAGATAGCATTATCATTTTTACAAGTTACTGCAGCGCCACTGCCTGAGCAGGAGTGAACCCTTTGCCCACCTCTTCTTGATTCATGCAGGCGTCCCCTCTACCTAGAATAAGATTTTCCATTTGTTTCTTTTACAAATACAGTCTGCCTTTATAAATGTAGCAATAATAAAATATTTTAGTGTGTATGATTTTAAAATCACTGTACAGTACATATGATGATGAATGCAAGTGTTTTTGAAATACTCACCACCACATTCTTACATC
This sequence comes from Calotriton arnoldi, assembly GCA_963921515.1. Lineage (NCBI taxonomy): Eukaryota > Metazoa > Chordata > Amphibia > Caudata > Salamandridae > Calotriton > Calotriton arnoldi. The sequence goes on from CAWUFW010003935.1 coordinate 715,290, forward strand.
AACAGCATTAAAAATATCCTACCTCTGTATCAATTATACTCTATTCTACGTAACTTTCAGGCTTGTCCAGGGTGGGGAAAGAGATTTTTTTTAAAAAGAAGAGCCCAAACTGTCCTGCATTTTCAAAGGGATCTTAATACTATCAGTCTTCCAGCCTGTGATCTGAAAGCTACAGATCTCTGCAGTGGATGCATTAATCGTCTGAGCTACTTTACTCGTTTACCAATGCACAAGCATAACAGTGCATGTGTGGAATTTTTAACTGAGGATCACAAAGCATTTTGGTTTAGTAGCTCCCAGCAACTTCTTTTCTTTATAATACTGCACTGTGCATTTTTGCTCCTTATGTTGTGATTCGCCACAGGAACTACTGCGGTTCGTACAATGCCACACGAGTCCTGTCACTCCATTACCAGCCCATTTAAACAAAACACAATGAGGTGCATGGATGCTTCATGTATTATTTAATTGTTCATTACCTGAGAAGATTAGTTTTTTCGAATGTTGTGTATTTGTAGCTTTTTATGCAATATCTGAATCTTGTACAGTGCATACTGTAAGCTGAGTCTCATCCAGGTGTCTACTGTTGGTGTGCGATTATGAAGGGATGTGATTGAGAGCTCTGAGTTGAAGCAGAATGCTGTACCAGTTGTTTGCAGTGCCTGTAAGTGGGTCCTGAAGGTGTTCGGACTACATACACCTTCAACCTTTGGCCTCCCTACAGACCACAGAGAGAGATGACCACATATATGCAAATTATAACTGTTGGAAAATTACCGCAGCTACCCTCATTTACAAACCAGGAAATTTGTTTAAGGCAGAAAATGTTGATGTCTCCACATTGTGGGCCTCATTTATGAGACTCCTTGCACCTCCGGAACGTCACTTTTTTTGACGTTCTGTGGCGCGGAAGCCTGCGTGATATTTATCAGGTAGCACTAAGCCACTTTTTTTGGCTTAATGTTGGCTGATAAATATCAGTCCCTTTAACGCAGTGTTCTGCGTTAAAGGGGCATTCTGCAGCACACATAGAAAGAGGAAGAAGCCTCTTGTGAATATTTTTGTACAGAAAGGTTTCCCTTCCTGTACAAAAATAATCATCCCCGCAAAAAAAAAGCACACGCCCGAGCGTGTGGTCCGAGTTGAAAGTCCTTACTAGAAGCCTCGCAGAGCAGCGCATGCGCGCTGGCTCAGGTGAGACCTAGAAACAGCACCCAAAATAAATGTAATTTCCTCTTGTTTGCCATTGGGATTAGAATGCTTTAGTCTCCATGGGGAGCAAAAAGATTTTGAGTCTTTGCGGGGGCCTGATGTCAGGATGTGCCAGACCTCCAGACCAATATTTTATTTAAAAAAATACTAGAATCCAATGAAGTTGAAGTTTATTTGCATAAGTTAATTAAAACCATTGCATTACAGTAAAATAACATTTAAAAAGAAAACCATAGTACTTGCACTTTGCCCTTGCATGAGGATTAAAAGTTCTGATAAAGTGCAAGTGTTATGTGCCATCATGTGGCTCGGGACTTGTTTTCATATTTACATTTGACCATTGCTCTGCGACCGGCCCCAGTGGAAATTGTCACCCGTCTGGCACGTCGGTTTTCCAGATCTTCCTTCCTTCCCATTCTCCTAAGCATCACATGTTCTATTGTTAGTCCTAGATCTCTGGTAAAGTGCTTGTGCTTTGCGACTTTGTGAAAATTTAAAACAGACTTTTGTTAGGTGAGATAGTTGGAGATCTCCAATCTCGGTTGCTTCATCCAGAGCAGGGTCTGAGTTCTGTCGGAGTGCTATATTCTCTGTCTGCAGTCATATCATTGGATGAATGTATAGATGTTTACCTATTTTCGTTTCTGGTCGGCAAGGCGGTCATGCTTGCTTCCTTTTAAGATAATACAGGATCAGCTTTTGGATGACATGTGGGCGAGGTCGGGGACCAGAGCGGGGCTGGAGAGCGTCCCTGATAGTTTGTATAAGTCGTCCACAGCGGGCCAGGATGTGCGGTTCCTTTTGTGTAAAACATATTGCTGAAGCCCCGAGGCAGGTACTTGCTTTTTCACTCAGGTATAATTCCCTAAGAAGGATTCTTCTTTCATTTGCTATGGCAGGGCAACAGCGCAGAAGGCGCAGCCATGATTCTCGTTTGTAGTCACACAATCGGCATGCTCCTCCGGTTTTTTGGTTTGCCCAGGCCCGGTTGAATTCCGCTATCAGCAGTGCCAGCAATCACATGTACATAATCTCTCTGCAGGACAAATTGGGGCAAACACCTCCTCTCTGACCCTGAAGAGGCAAGAAGACTGGGGGTATGGCCCAATGCCAGAGTGGCATGCCCTCACATCCTTCTTTTGCAGAAATCTGGAATTCCTTGTGTTTAGGGGCCTTTCTACACCCTCTGAGCCAGTTTAAGGGCAAACTCCCTAATCGGGCCAAACCTCCTATCAGCCCCAAGGCAGAAAGACCATATTTTCCCAGGGTGTGGCTCGATGCCAGGGTAGACCTCCTCCATCCTTTTGTTTGTTTTTGCCCATGTTGAAATCCCTGGTGTGTAGTAGGCTTTCTGCCCGCTGGGGCAAATTAGGAGCAAATCTGCTCTCTGACGTTGGGAGGACATAAATCATGGTTTGCACTTTTTGGAATTGAGGGATGGCCCGACGCCCCCAACAATTTGCTTTGCCTAAATGTATAATCCCTAGTGATTAGTGGTCTTTCTTGTCCCCTAGGGGCATCCCTCCAATTGGGATAAACCTCCTTTCTGCCCCCAGGGGGCATTTAGACCCTATTTTACCTTCTAGGGTGTGGCTCGACACCAGGGTAGGCCACCCCCATCCTTTAGTTTGTTTTTGCACCATGTTGAAATCTCTAGTGTTTACTGGGCTTTCTGCCCCCCGAGGGAAATTGGGGAAAAGCTGCTCTCTGTCTGGGGGGAATAGAAATCCTGGTTTGCCCTTCTTGGGTTATGGGCATGGCCCAATGCCAGGTTGGAACGTCCACACCCCTTTGCTGTGCCCAAATGTAAAATCACTGGTGTCTAGCAGACATTCTCCCCCTCGGGAGCAGATTTGGGGCAATCTCCCCAATTTGGACACACTTCCTATCTGTCCCCAGGTGGGCAGAAGACTTTTGCCCCTTCTGGGTTGGGGGTACGGCTTGATGCCAAGGTAGGCCACCCCATCCTTTTATGTGTTTGGTTTCATTTTGAAATTGTTGGTGTCTAGTGGGCTTTCTCCAGAAACTCTTGGGGCACACCACCTCTGTGCCCTATGGGGGACAGAAACACTGGTTTGCCCATTTTAGGGTTGGAGTATGGCACAATGCCAGAGTGGGAAGCCCACACCCCTTTCTTTTTGCCCCAAATGCAACATTCTTGGTGTTTTATGGGCTTTCTAACCTCAGGCAGATTTGGGGAAACCTGCTTAATTGAAACAAACCTCGTATCTGCCCCCAGGTGACAGAAAGACACTATTGCGGCTTCTCGGGTGGGATATGGCTCGATGGCAGAGTAGGCCTCACCCATCTTTTTGCTTGGTTTGGCACCATTTAGAAATCCCTGGTGTTGAATGCCCTTCTAGGGCCTAACACCTGAATCTTTTTTCCTGGTTGAGGGGGTGTCAAAGGCTGTTATGTCCATTTTGGGCCGCCCCGTTTTTGCGTGGGGGCATGGCATTACCATCACCCCTTTGTTTTTTTCTAATAATCTCTGGTGTCTAGTTGGCTTTCTGCCCCCACCCCTGCCCCCAAAGAGGCAGATTGGGGGCAAACCCCCTCAATCTGCCCTCAGTGGGAGCAGAAAGACTGCAGTGCCCTTTTTGGGTGGAGGCGTGGCCTTGTGAATGGTGGGCAGCGGCCCTCCACCCCTTTGTTTTATTTTCTTATTATCCCTAGTGTCTAGTTCGCTTTCTGCCCCCAAGGTGGGCAGATTGGGCGAAAATCCACCAATCTGCCCCCCCCAGAGGGGTCAGAAAGACTGTGGTTCCTATTTTTGGGGAGGGAGCATGGCCTTGCCCATGGTGGGACGCCCCACCTCTTTTTTTTTCTGAGTGAATCCCGGGTATAGTGGGCTTTCTGCCCACCCTCTCAGAGGGCCAGAAATACTGATGTTGTTAGGAGTGGTTGGGTGGAGCACAGGCACTTGCCTAAAGGGCTGCTCCCCCGACAGAAATCCCTAGTGTTTAGGAGGAGCCAGGTAATCACATCCTACTGTGATCGCCTGGCGTTCTGCCGTGAAAGGGAGGTGTCATTTGAAAGCTGAGTTTTTCAACTTTCAAACCCCTTCCTTTCAGGACAACTCCCTGGGAACACAGAGAACAAGGCATTTTCTGCCTGAAGTGGACTAGCTGCATTATCACAATAAAAGGCAGCTGCAGACCCTCAGGCAGGTGATTGCGTTGTAGAGTTAAAGAGAGAAGAAGCAGCAGCAGCAGCCAAGGGAGGAGCATGAGAGGAAACAGGTCCAGGTGAGAGACTCTCCTGGCCCATAGGTGAGGGCTAGTACGGCATCTTCTGAGGCCCAGGAACTGTGGGATCCACAAAGTACCGCAGTTCACGGGCGGCCAAGTGACAGAGCAGCCGCCGACGCAACACTAAAGGGCGCACAGAGCAAGGAGAAACAAACAGGCCTTAATCAGAGATAAATTAAAATCCCAAGCACACAAAAAAGACGCGAGTAAAATAAACCAAAAGAGGCAAATAAACATAAAGCAAGGGTCATATCTAACTGAACTGTCCCTTTGAGGTATTCAGAACAGGGTCGATGTGGTTGATTAGGAAGAGCGTGTGCCTACAGTATGTTTTTGTATGCTGTTCTGGATCCTTAGATTGGTACAGTCAGGGCTGAATGATATGAATGAAGCCCATCCATGCCTCCCTTAGTCTGTGGCGTAGCTCGGGTGTCATGGGCCCAAATGCAAGCAAAAAAATAGGCCCTGTATCTCCGCCCCCATCAAGGGCACTATTACATTACAAGCATAATTGGGGTAAAGTGTGACCTTCGTGCCACTGCACCTGCTACACCAATAATAGCTGTCGTCGTGCTCCGTGCTTATAGGTCCCAAAGTTCCTCATTCTTTATTTTCTTCTCTCTTCTCTCTCTCGTCTTCCCGCTCTCCTTTTATCTCCTTCCTCCCTACCAATCTTTCCTTCCCCTCTCTATTTTTCTCTGTTCCCCATATCTGTCTCTTGCCCGTCTAAATTTCCTTCCTCATCACCTCTCAGTAGCATTTTTATTTCTTGCTCCTTTCTCTTACTGTGCCCTTTATGCTCTTCCTTATTTCCTTTCACTTTCTTTTTATCCCCTTTCCCCATTCTGTCGCTTTTCCTCGCCCCCTCTCTTTTCTATATTTTTCCCTCTCCCTCTTTTTCATCCATTTTCTCTTTGTATCTTTTCTTCAATTCTCCCGTAACCTCTATTCAGCCCTACTGCATCCCCCATCAGAAGAGTTAAAATAGAACTAGCCTCTGTGTTTAAAAAAAGATATGTGTGTGTGCGAGGCCACTAAAATAACTGCAGCTTGTGCATGGCAATCTGGGCCCCCCTCAACCTCTGAACCTCTGTGTTACTGCATTAGCGAAACCACTGGTAGCTACGCCCCTAACCAGAGTATCCATTAGATGTTAGGATTCTACCATTTGCCCACTAGGTTTCACTTACAAAAGCCCTGTAGGCTCTTGCCTTTATTCCTTTTGTATGTTTAAAAATGCTTTTTTTTTTAATTGAACAGTACAGGAAAATACAAGTTAAACAATCCAAAGGAAAATACAAAATATCCTAAGTATTGTAAAATAATATGAGTAGCATTGTTACAGATTTTTGAAGAGATACAAATAAGAAGGAAGAAAATAAAGAGATAAAAAGAAGTAAAGGGAGGAAAGATCAGAAAAGCCTTGCAAGAAAAGAAAAATGAATTTAGTTAAAGAATAGAACTCAATATTGTAAATTGACAATCATTAATAGACAAGCAAATTATTAGCAACAAGTATATAAATAAGTAAAAGCATGCCATCATGGAGGATCAAAGACTTCATCTACTGTGAGGGTGTCTAGATAAAAAGGAGGAAAGTGGCAACCACAGCAAATCTCTCTTACTCATTTGTGGCACAGATGTTGCATTTGCTCTATCTAGTCAAGGATTATGACACAACATGTTTCACCACATGGTAAAGGTCATATTAGTAGTATCCTTCCAGTTAGATGAAATAATTTGTGGAGCAATAGCAATAAGCATATCCACAAACTTCCCAAGCATGCTAAACATTAGAAGAACCACCTTGACAAATCTGCACTACATAAACGGTAATGAGATCGAGCATATATTAATGAACTTTTTCAAAACTTGTGACCAAAACATATTGACCTTTGGACATTCAAAGCACATCATTATTTTCATTTCTGCATGGCCAATATTTGTTATCTGTAGCAATGTTCATTTTATAGAGAGAGGTAGGAGTTAAAGATAAGCTATTATTAAAAAGAGTAATGTTTGCATAGTGCTAGCTGATCAAGATGCCGAGCGTATCTTGGACCAACTTTTGTTCCACATTTGAAGCGAGAAAATATAGGGCCATATGTACGAAAGTTTAGCTTTGCAATTTCCAAATAGCGCATCTGTAGAAATCGATATTAGGGAATCGCAAAATGATATGTATGAAACAGTGTATTCCTCTAATAGCAATTTCTACAGATTCACAATTGCAAATAGGAAATTGCAATTTAGGAAATCTAAAATTGCGATTTCCTGATAGGAAATCACAAATTAGGAAAAGTCATTTTTCTTTAGCTTTAGGTTACAAATGCAGCCATGTCACCCACCTGACACCCTCCCAGCAACTTAGTCAACAAGAAAACCTCTGGCTGTCGTTTTGAATGTACCCAAAACACAACATTAGGATCAATGCATAGATTAATATAAAACCCATTAGAAAACTGCTCAAATTTCTCAACAAACAATATGTCACACAACAGAGTACTAATGAACCACCATCTATTCGAGCTGTAGTATTCAAAGAAGGGCCCGTGGGCCGCCAGCAGCCCAGCAGACCTTTCCTGGTGGCCCGCCGATCTTCTGGGACCCCTGGTAAACCGAGAACTAAAACTGCTCGAGAGAGCCGTTGTTGGCTTTTTCTGAAATCGCATCAACATCATTATGTCGTTCTGGGCTTTGGTTCTATAGTCAGTTCAGCGTGTTTTATGAGCAGGGCTGGCCTACTCATAGAACAATCATAAATGACTGTAGAAACAAAGCCTAGTATAAACAAGCATTGGCATAGCCATTAGGTCTCGCCTTTGGGACCTTATAAGTGTTTAGCCATGCAACAGTTGATGTTGTTGCATCAAGGATATTGTACTGCAAAACTAAATACTTATAAGGTCCCAAAGGTGAGACCTATTGGCTATGCCAATGCTTGTTTTTATATCCTTCCCTGATTAGGAACAGCCCGGGTTCTCATATAAACTGCATATTTATCAAATCTGTTATATCAGCTGGGAAAAAGAGTTCCACACCGACAGTAAATTCACTTTCAGGGGAAATAACCTCAATACCCACTTCAGTATTAACATAAATTGCAGTATTCTCGGCAATGCATTCAGTGTTGTATTTATCGTTGAAGACGCCCTAGAGGCCTCAATGGCAAATCCATCCCGTGTACTATATATTAATTATGTTTTACCAATAGAAGTCATATTCACCTCAACATAGGAGAATACCCAAGACAGACAAATGATGAAAGGACTTGGAACAACTTATTTTGTTTTTTTTAGAACGCCCGGACCCTTTCCTTGCATACGAGGGCTTATAGCCACTGTCATGTATGTTTATATAGTCATACAAGGTAATTCTTGGCTGAATATTCTGTACAAATTATATTTATGTATTGAATTCTGCACCCTGCGCCCTCGGTCAAGCCACTACCACATCCAACGCCTGCGCAGCCCTTGTCAGGCACATCCCATGTCGGACCTAGAGAAACCTAGAGCGCTGGAAATCAAGGCCCTATTGGGTATGACTGGAGAGTGTCAAGCTCTGAGTCTTAACAGATCAAAGTCTAGGTCTCGAACTCTGGTGTCTCTCTCCGATAAGGACAGTAAAGCAGAAGGCATTTCTAGTTTACGACCACCCATTCGGGTGCAACATGTACAGTTGAGCTGCTGGTGGCCTTTGAGTTGTTGATAAAGACCCGTCCCCTGCTGCTGTAATGTACACCAACACTGTTGTGCTAAGTAAAAAACCATCAGGGGTTTCAAGACGGGGCTTTAACGTCAGGCTCATCACAGCACCACAGGCTCCGAGGAAGGTAGTACCTTTCAACCTATTCGTCGAATTAAAACGGACATGTAAAACCACACATCCCTTTTTGTAAACAAGAACTGCAGCAGGCAAAAGCAATAAAAGGCTTTGTCAGTAAACAAGCAAAACTTGTGTCAAGGGAAAGACGCAACGCCTTAAACTCGCCATGATTTGATTTTAAAAAACGTTCTGACATGCGGAGAGGATGAAGCTCTTCAGAACGCACGAACACTAAATAGCAGCATAGGTTTAATTTCTGCTTAAAAAGACGAGCGAGGGTGTGGAGAAGGGAGAGGGATAGCGAAGATAATTTCTGCTTATTGGTCCACTTACAAATCAAGCTTAAAATCAGTGCCAGGAAAGAGTAAACAAGGCTCCGGGAAGCGCGAGAGCTCAGCCCAGAGAAAGCCAAAGCGGCAAGTAATAAATGGGACCACAAAGAAAGCCACGGCCGCGAAAGTGAAAGGTGACACAAAACAGATGTCATGCTGGCTCCCGAGAGCAAAACGCTCTGGGAGTGAACATTTTCCTAAAAGCTGGGACATCCACACGCCTTTGGCCAATTGCGTGCTAAAGCCAGACGCAAAGGCCAATGGCGTGTGAGCACTACATGCACGAGCTTCTCCTGAAGCTGAAGTGATTCCAAGAGGTCGATTTCCTACAGCAGCGCATGCGCTGCTCTAGGCTCGACCTAAAAAAAGATTTTGAAAAAGCGCGTTTTATGTGCACTTTCGGTTATGGGCTTTGTTTTTACAGTCATTGTAGCTTGTAGTTTCAACAAGGCAGCGATTCCCATTGGTGAAAGCTTAGATAAGAGAACTGTGTAGTGCTGAAATTGTCTTTTTATGGGAAATATAGCCATGATTGCAATGGCAGGGTAAGTGAATGAGGGGAGGGTTGGTAGAGAGGTAGTTAAAAAGTACACAATATTCTGTAACTATTTTGTTGGTCTTTTAACCAACAGCTACCTGAATATAAAGTATAAGGCAAACACCTTAAATGAAATAATGAGTGCAAGTAAAACTCATCTGTGGAAATGCATGGTTTTGGTAGGAAAGCTGAGTTAGTTAATGCCATCGCTACAGAATTCACATGTCTATGTGTATAACTACAGGGTCACTGAGATGAATCATGGTTGGTGCACTGTAGAAAAGTGATGTGCAAATATAATGCTCAGAGGTCCCTTCCTGTGACAGTAAGCACTGTTAATATGAGAATCATTGGTTTAAAAATGTATTACACACAGTATAACATAGCCTACACAATTTAAGAAAATGTAAAGGCTACACACAGTATAACATAAACTGCTGCAAAATGTGAAAAAACATTTTAAATTAAGCATTTTCTAGTAATCATTTGAAAGGTGTGTTTTTGTTTTCTGTCTTGATAGTCTCCCACCCTGCCTGACTCCTTGGTGATGCCACAGCATCGATACGGCCCTCGGGCACACTCCAAAGTGTACATTTTGGCCCCTGAGAAAATGCTTGTGAGTACCCGTGTATTTGAGCATCAGTTATCCAGGAACACATCCATATGTATTATGAGGAAGGTCTGAAAAGAGGATCAAACCAATTGCAGCTTGTACCAAAAATCTCAGCATATTGTCAGTTAAGACAATGTAGTCCATCTGAAATCGAGATTGGTGCGCAGGAGAATAGAATGTAAATTTAATTAGATGTGGATTATATGCTCTCCAAGCATAAACAGGCCCTCAAGAAAGTATTGACTTTTTAAAACTCTTTGCATTTCATTAAGCATATATTTTATCTTGGAATTCTGTCTACCTCTTAAATGTTATATCAAAGGTTAAATCATTTGGCGGGTGGCCAAGCAAAAAAAGGAGAGATTCTAAAACATCAAAGCTCTTACAGGAGATCACAAAATAAAATTATAATACCATTATAAGCAAACAAGCGTCCTTTTGGGTACACGCCCAACAAAAGATAGTGAAAACTGGAATAAACCACCAGAGAAACGTGAAATTCTGAAAACGATTAAGAACACGCCTCCAGAAAAAGGCACCCGGTCCAGGTGATTTCCCGATTAATGTTTATAAAAAATGTTCTCACTCCATCATCGGCCCTCTTTCAGGCATCCTTAAACAATTTGCATCCCAAGGTAAAGTGTAAGGCTCTGCAGCAGATTCTACCATTGTAGCCATACCAAAGGAGAGGAAAGATCACCTAGAGCCAAAAAGACTACAGACTCATTTCATTGCTGAACATGGAAGCAAAGAGATATGCTAAAGTTTTAGCTAAACGTTTGGAACCACTAATCCCCAGGCTGATTCATAACTCCCAGGCATTATTAAGGGCAGATTGGCTAGCCACAATAGTCAAACATTCTGCCATATCATTGAAATGGCTTGTTTTTCTTCTTCTCTAATAGCTGTGGTGGCCTTGGATGCAGAAAAGGCCTTTGGTAATGTGTCTTGGCTTTTCCTACACGCGATCCTGATGAAACACAATCTTGCTGATATCTTCATAGAAATGACAATTGCTCTCTATGCCAATCTAAGGACATGAATCAGAATCAATGGTTCTCTTTCCGAGCCTCTTAACTGACATCAAGGTACGCGTTACGGTTGCCCCTTCTCCTTCCTATTATGTCTGCTGGCAATTGATCCACTAATACAAATTTTAAATACCACAAAAGATATCAAGGTTTTACACTCTAACACTACTCCCTTTAAGGCAGCGCCGTACGCCGACAACATCGTAATGTTTCCTGAAGAAGTGGATAGAGCTATTTCGGCGATTAACGAGGTCATTCGTCAATGTCCTGATGTTGCTGGGTGTAGTCTGAACAAGGACAAGACAGAAGTTCTTCCTCTTAATCCATAGTGCCTACCCATACATCTGGCAACCTAAATGTATTAAATGATTAGGTGTGTGGTTTTGCAATAGCTTGGAGGAGTCAGTAAAATACAGCAATCTGAAAAAGATTGAGAAGATTAAAGACCTTCTGACTCAATGCTACCCAAAATATATCTTCTGGTGGGACAGCAGGGAATCTTTAAAGATGATGATCACACCTTTGATTAACTTCAAAGCTAGTATATCAAGATCCATACGTGACTATCGAACTCCTTTTTCTCCACTACTGACAAGATGGTTGTTCTATTCCAAATTGCATCTCCTACCAAACTGCCTTCCTTGCTGCTCAGGGTTTACATTGGCTTATGAACGGCTCCATTCTCAACCATGCTAGCTACACATTGAACGAACCATTTGTTTCCCCTTTCATATTTCCTCCCTTTTAACACTGTCCCAGGTGGAGGTACCACATTCCATACAAATTATTTTAGATCGATTAGGGCCTTAATTTTTGATAAAAGAATGACAGGGACAATTTTCAAATCAAAACTACTGTCACTTTGGGACAATAAAAAATAATTTACTGAACGTTCACCACTCTTGAGGCCAAAATGGGCATCCAAAGGAATCCACTTCAACAGGGATTTTTATGACCACTCAAAATTATATTTTTTTACAAAACTCCAAGGAAAATATGTTCTTGAGAACATAATTCTATGATTTCTTGAAAATTAAATCTAAAGTTTCCAAACTTGGTCCTCTAACTGGCGCAGACCTAATTGACCATGTCAAATTTTGGCATTCAAAAGGCCACACTGCTTCTAACATTTATAAGTCCATCAACACCTCTACGTCAAAATCACTGCCGCCTATACAGATTAAGTGGAATAACCAATTTATTTTCATGGGGAAAGATCCCCTTCCAGAAGGAATCTGATCCGCACTCTTGCACAATAAATCCTTTTACAATAAATTTGTCCCCTCCTTAACTCAATCAAAATTTTTCATCATACATTTGGTGTACAAAACTCCTGCAAAACTTCATAAACGTCATTTAACACAGCCAAACAAATGTTGGAACTGTAAAATTTCAAGGAGGGATACAGAGTACATGTTCTTTAGTTGCCCACTCCTTGGAAAATATTGGGAAAATATCAATCCCCAATCACACTGATTTTAAAAACAAAAATTTACTTAGATATCCCAACTAATATCCTAGGGCCATGGTCCTCCACTTTAGCACTTACCCTTACTGAAAATGACAACTACTTATTAGATCTTCTGCTATATATCACAATTATTCTCAAAGAGTGGTGGGGTTGGGTCTCCTATCTTAGAAGCGCACACAGATCTCAGGGCTGTCTCCCAGGAAACCCCCAGATTTAACAAAATCTTTGGAACTCATTGGATGCTTTTACCCAAAGTGATTCTGTTTCCTAACCACTCAGTTTAGTTAATCATACTTCATGTATACCCGCATTTAAAGACTAAATTGATCTATCTCTTCTTCTCTCTCTTTTTTTGCACTATGGTCTGCCCCAAGTCAACTCTTTACTGTAGCAATTACCTTATATTACATGTGATTCACTGCTATATATCTGCTCTGCTTTGCATAATGATGCCTGCAAACGAAGAACTTCTCTAATGTTCCTGCTGTCAGACCTCGGACCACGGTCTTGAATCTCAGTGTTTTTGCTTAGCTTTATATGTTTTGATTTATGTTTTCTTCTACATTGGCATCTTTAATTTCTATACACCTCAATAAAAAATTATTGAATTCAAAGAACGTCTATCTATAAAAGAATCCATGAGTTGATTGCAGTCTCCACCCATAATAGGATTTTCAACTGGGGATGACATTAACTGAATTTAAACATTCTCCCAAAACTGAACACCAGCCCCTGTAGGACCATAAACATTAAATATAGCTAATGGTGTTTTATTTATCTTGAGATTCAAAAGAAGCCATCTAACATCCTTATGTTTTATTTCTGCTTCTGATCAAGAGCTAAGGATTAGTGGAAGAGAACAATTACCCCATTTTTGTATTCTTAGCAAAAGAACAAAAAACGTTACCTGCCCAATTTTTGTTTAATTAGTTAATGTCCTTGTCCATAACATACATTTCTTGCAATAAAACAAGCTGACATTTTAACCTGGATAGATGTGTGAAAACACTTTGCTTTATAATAGGGTTGCATAAGCTCTTAACATTTCAGGAGATGACACAAAGATTTCTCATGGTATATAAATGAAACCAATGATAAATAAATAACAAATGCAATGTAGTATTATAAAAATAGGGAATCTAGCAAAATTACGAACAAATGAATGAGCAAAAGGAAAACAAAGTAGGGCTTGGGTTAAAACAGTAATGAAAATTGAGAAGCAGAAGGAAAGTGAAAAAGCGAAAAATAGAGCAAAGTAAGGAGAACTTCCCATATTATAGAAAGAAAAGACGGTAGACAGTCAGGAAGACTTCAACCATACTATTGAAAGATACAAGAAGAAAAGACAATGCACGCGAGAGATGGTGAAAGACGGAAGAATCAACCGACCAGAGGTTAGACCCTCGGAGATATAGAAAAGGTACATGCAAGTGAAGGGCTAAGTAGATGAAACACAGTGAGAAACATTATCGGACCAAATAAAAGCACTTACCAAAAGTAGAAAGGACACGATATTGGTGGGTATTGGGATAGGTGTACATTTAGACACTGAAACCAAAGGCACATTTTTTGACAAACAGGCAGTCTGTACATAAAACATAAAACAAGAAAAGGCGAAAATCGTATTTATAACATACTTTCAAAGGTAAGACATGAAGACAACATTTAAAATATTATTCAAACAATATTATAAATCAAATTTTGCCACATTTCATTGCTTCTCTATTATATAAATGAATACACTTTTTCAATTAATCTAGAGTTTTAAAAGTTGCTGTGTTATCCTTAAAGGGAAAAGTAAACAAAAATGTTTTTTTATGCTTGGAAAAATAATTGGTACAATATTTTGATGTTAAGATGTAAAGTATTAATGTAAAATAATTATACATATTTATTTTAAATGTAAAAAAATAAAACTAATAGGGACACTCCACAACTAAAAGACTGTTTAATGTTTGAAACTGGGGACATTATTGTCTGTATCTACCAAGTGGCCTGCAAATAGTCCATGCAAGCCACCCACATCCCTCGCTTGCTTGCGTGGGCATCTCACATGGTGAGCAGAAGAACCAGCACAGAGAGGGGTCTCATCTGGGAGGTTGTGGGAAGGATACTCATGAATGGGGTCTGAAAGGCTGCTTTCCTAATGGCTGGGAGGTTGGCTAATGCATGGGACTGGCAATCCTCAGGAGGAATTTAGGAGCAACACTGATGCCTGGCAGTGAAATGGCCTTCTTTAAGGTTTTAAGTTTGGGGGCAACAATGCCCTCTTCTTCATCCAGGTCCTCCTCCTCCTCCTAGACCAGTTTCTGCTCATCCTCCTATTCCTCTTCACCTTGGTGAGCAGTGCTGGACACAGATAATGTAGCTTGGAGGAGGATAGGAATCTCTCCTAAGATTGGCAGCTATCCTCCAATGGTAGACGGTCCAGCATCATCGTCAGTCTCAATGTCCCCAGAACCTGGAAGAAGATTTCAACAGATGAAGTACATGACATCATTTTTCTGTCACATTCTCAACACAGTACTTTACTAAATATTCTCCACAAAAAGAGTAAAGTTAGTACCATGTAGGACAACGTTACCGCTTTAGCACAAATTTATACTGTTGTAGTCCAATCGCTATATGACTTCAAACAGCATGAAGTAGAAGGCCACACCATAATCAAGATATTCAATAGCCTATGTGGGGAAATTAAAAAGGAGAAAAGGGGCGAGCTGATTAGCAGTACTAAAGCTGAATGGTATGACGAACACTGTAAGGTATGTAGGGCCGAGCTAATGCTTGCTATAAAGAATGGTCATAGGAATCTAGTGGATGCAAATAGGAAAAAATACAGAGCAGCGCAAAATGCTGCTAAAAGAAACAGGGAAGAGGCCCTTTGGAGAAATCTTTTGAGTGCAGCAAAATCAAAGGACAGTAAGCAGTTCCACCACATGATAGTCAAGGGAACCAAGAACAGAATAATGGAAGAAACATATCATATCCAACCGCATTTATGGGTAAATCATTTTAGCACAGTCTACAAGAGCCAGTCTAATTTCCAGTTAGGGGGAAACGATAGAGATTCCTCTGGGTAATCTGGGGACCTGAGCACTGTTGATCAGTTTTTTTTAGCTTGGATGAAACAAGGATGGTCCTTTTCACGTTAAAAAAGGATAAAGCACCGGGTCTTGATAGAATCCCGGGTAACCTTTGCCTCTCAGAACCAGACGTTTGGAGCTTTTTTGTTAATCAAACCTTCAACGCAATTTTAAAGGGAGCAGTGGTACCCGACTCTTGGCTAAGTGCTGAGGTGGTGCTTGTTTTAAAAAAAGTTGACAAGGGAGATCCATCAAACTATAGGTCAATAAGTCTTATCGACATTTCACAAAAATTGTTCTGCAGGCACCTGCTATAAAGGTTCCAAGTCAGGATGTATGAGGAAAATATACTATCACCATTGCAAGCTGGGTTCAGAGAAAATACGAGTACTGTTGACCAAATTTTTCAGGTTTCCTATAAGTTTATAGAAATACATGACTATCAAAAGAGAACATATATATGTAGTATTCATAGATCTACGCGCAATCTTTGATCTCATCCCTAGAGGGAAATTGTGGTCGGCCCTGGAGCGAATAGGGGTTCCCCAGACCCTATTGCATATTATGATAAGACTCCACATAAATAACTGCGCCCAAATAAGATGGAGCTGAAAAGATGAACTGACAGAACGTATTAGGGTGGACAGGGGAGTGCATCAAGGCTGTGTATTAGCACCGACCCTGTTCACCCTATACATTAATGGGATGATAGATTCCTTGGCTGATTGCAGTGGTGATCCTCCCACGATTTCTGGACAGAAGGTATCGTCACTGTTAATTGCTGATGATACCTTATTAGTCTCAAAGTCCCCCCCGAGTAAGATTTTTCTCTTCTGTGAGGAATATGGGCTAGAAGTAAACGTGACCAAAACAACATTTATGACTTTTGACCCGGAAAGGTATTTTTCAGGCAAAACCATACTGGGCAACACATATCTGGAGCAAGTGAAACAATTTGATTTTCTGTGGGTCAGGTTTACTAACACACTATCATGGTCCCCACAAATAGCCAAGAGCCAGGTGACATTACAGCATGTAAGCTGTGCTATATTCAAAAAGCTGAAGATTTCAAACTTTAGGCTTGAACTACCGGTAATCGAAATCTACCGGGCAAAAGGTATTGCAGCAGCTCTGCTTGGCGCCGAACTATAGGGTTTGAATAACATAAGGGGTATTGAAAGAACAGAGAACACTTTCAAGAGATCTGTGCTTGCACTTCCTCGTAATGCGCCCATAACCCCCATTTGACTGGATCTTGGCCTAAAAATGTGGCTGCATTTAGGCCCTTAGCTTTCTGGAATAGAGTATGGGCCTACGATTCACTA
This sequence comes from Calotriton arnoldi, assembly GCA_963921515.1. Lineage (NCBI taxonomy): Eukaryota > Metazoa > Chordata > Amphibia > Caudata > Salamandridae > Calotriton > Calotriton arnoldi. The sequence goes on from CAWUFW010003935.1 coordinate 731,971, forward strand.
CTCTCCCTACGACTATCATTTGCTGAGATTATTGCTCTCAATCCCAAAGGAAATATACCTTGGTTCAAACATGTTAGGAAGTGGTTATTTAGTCTAGGGATGTTTGAATTATAGACTAATGGATACTACATCGAAACTTATGGGTCGGCTCCTCCTATTTAAACTAGAGGGTTGGGCGAAGGAGAATAATATACTAATCCAGGCCCAGTATGGGTTCCAGCAGGGAAGGGGCACCGTGGTCCAGTGTTTGAATCTAGCAATGATCACAGAAAAATATGTTAGAATAAAAGGAGGAAAAATCTACATGGCTTTCATGGACTTGTCGGCAGCGTTTGACTGCGTCGTCCATGGAAAGCTATGGAAGATATTGGAGGAGATAGGTGTCGACCATGCCATAATAAACTTTATAAGACAGTTGTATGTAAATGCTACGGCAATGGTCTGATATACGAAAAATGGTGACTGTACACGCCCCTTTCAAATTGCTAGAGGAGTAAGGCAAGGCTGTGTCCTTGCCCCATTTCTCTTCTCTGTTTACACAAATGGCGTTGAAAACGCACTTATTAAGGCCACTTGTGACGTCCCTTTATTTGGTTCCCAGCCTCTACCTATCCTGGCATACGCGGAGGACGCTGTATTGATTGCTAGGACAGGGCGTGGACTCCAAAGTTTGATAAATACTTATGTATCTTTTATGGACTCCCTAGATTTAAAGGTAAATCATGCCAAGTCCTTTGCAATCATAGCCGGGGCTAGGAAAAGAGATAAAATCCCCTACCTACATGTAGATAGAAAGAGAATGGAGGTGGTTGACACTTTCCCCTATTTGTGGGTTCTCTTTGACAAAGACTCATCTTGGTCAAATCTGGTGGAAGGCAGGAAGATGGGAATGGATAGAAGCCTCTCAGCTATAAAAACTTTTGCCCAAAAATTGGGTGTAAGACCTTTGATACCGCTAAAAAACATCTATCAGGCCAAGGTTAAGGCGGCGGTAACTTATGGGGCGGGAGTATGGGGCCGGGTAGCAACAAATACTCTCCAATCCACCGAAAACAAATTCTTTAAGTCCTTGGTTTGCCTCCCCACTCCTCATCAAATTATACTTTACAACTGGAATTGGGCCGCCCCTACATCCAACACGCAATTCAACTGACTCCAATCCTACTGTGGCACTCAATTTGGCGGAGGGATACAGTGCCACTCACACAACTGATACTAAGGAATTGTTTGAGCATGGAAAATAGTAGAATGTCGTTGTGGCTTGGTTATGTGGAAACAGTTCTGAAGGAAATTGGCCTACACGATCTATTCAAGGAACCCTCGACTTGTAGAAGGATCTCAAAGAACAGGGGGGCATATTTACGTTCCCTGGCGCATCCCTGCAAATCAGCAGGGATGCGCCAGGGAAGATGCGACACGCAAGTTTGCCCTTGCGCCACCGCCGATGCGCCGCATTTACAATGCGGCGCGCCGTGGCGCACAGAATGGCAGATGCGTGTCGCATCCCCCGACGAAAAGGCGGCGCATTGCTGGAGTCACGTCGCAAGCGCGACGCAGTTCCAGCAATGCTCGGGGTGCCCTATCCCTAACATGGTGCGTCAATCCTTACGCCTGCTTCAAGCAGGCGCAGGGTTTTGACGCAGCATGGGCGTAAAAGTGACTCAGTGAAATCTTGTAGATTTCACTGCGTCACTTTACGTGGCGTACCTGCGAGGGAACGCCCACCCTGCGCTGGAACGCCCACATGAAACCTGACACAGGTTTCATGTGGCGCAGGGGTTTACATCGTGACGCATCTCCCTAGATGCGTCACGTTGTAAATATTGCGCAACGTGACGCATGGTTTGCGTCGCCGCTGCGTCACATGAGTGACGCAACGGCGGCGCAAGGGGCTTGTAAATATGCCCCAAGGTTTCTAGTATGTTCATCTCAATGGCGGATTGTAAGCGGAAGGAACTCTATAAAGAAAAATATGCAGTTGTTACCTATCGCCTGAATCCGCCACTGACAGAGAGAGGGTTCTTTTATTTAGCAAATGTTACCATCCCACAGCACAGATTTATACTGTTGAGGTTCCGCATGAATATGATCCCTCTAATGTTAGGCTATCCGGAGAAAACTTATAATCATGCGGAGTTAAGTCTATGTCCATGTGATAGCCTTTCAAGACAAACTGAATTGCACTTGGTATTATTTTGTAGGCTCTACGAGAAAGAGAGGAATCACTACCTTAAGCCTATTTTAAAGCAGAAGAATATTAGGCAATGCCGAGTTGCACTTTTCTTTTTAAAACTGCTATTCGACCCCTTAATATGTTTCTCATTAGCCTCGTTTCTCTGGGCCTGCATGAGAAAAAGGAAGAGGGGGGTTGTCAGTATTCATGGGCAGACGGCGAGTTAACCTGTCCTGTATACTAGAGTGGTTTTTTAGGTCGAGCCTCGAGTAGCGCGCAAGCGCTGCTAGGCGAAGACTTTATGTAGGGGGTTTCAAAAGCTGACCACACGCTCGTGCGTCGTGGCCTTTTACCTGCGGTTACGCGCGCCGCAGACATGTGTTTCCAATTATCGTGCCCAGACGCGGGCGCGATAATTGGAAACACATGCCGGGAAAGGCCATGACGCACGAGCGTCTGGTCAGCTGGAGCAGGCTGCCGCGCTCGCTCGCCCCCGCTCCTCCATTGTTGTCCTTGTTTTAATTATCTCGAGCCGTACCCGCAAGCACGAATGCTTACCCTCCCCCACCCTACCTCACCTCCCTCTCTCTCCTGCGCGCTCTGTTCGTGTTCTTCCTTTGAAGTCTTCGTTCCTCTCGGACTCCTCCTTTAAATTGACCCTCGATTCCATTCAAGCTGTTCTTCCCCCTCCCCTACATCGCTCCTCCCTCTCACTTGGGCTTTAGTTGAAGAAGCCGGAGTTGAAAAATAAAAATCCTGTTTCCATTCCCCACTGATGACGATTGCAGCGGAGCACGCACCGAGACCGGGCAGTTTTGTAGCCTATATCCCCCGGCCCGCTTTCCGTTGTTAGCTTGAGCATTTCTAGTGTTGCTTGCTTAAAAGATTTCTTTGAATACATTAATGTGCAGCAGCACGTACGGCCTCTCTAGCTGCGTGACAGCGGCAGACTTGAAGGCACCTCGTATTTCGCGTAGTCGCGCGCCAAAGATCTTTTCACCTTTGAAAAGCTAGGCATTGAAAGGTGCTGAGGTTCGGCTGATGCCAATTGCTTTCTCTGAGGGGTGACTGGCAACAAGCTGCCACTTTGATGCTAATTTTGGTGCCAGAATTGGTCAAGGAGTTGCGCTGTTGCTTCTGACTTCATATGATGTGAGTTGCACGTCAGAATTCAGACAGGGTCCCGCTCACCCTTTCATCCTGCCGATGTCCCTATTAATGGCCGCTCCTCTTGTGTTGAAAGCTTGTAGATGGCAGCTGCCCCACTGAACACTGGGTAGATCCGTTGTCAGTGAACAGGAGTTGCTACTGAAGGGAATGTTTGTTGAGTTGGCATTGGTCTTTGAGGTTTTACTGATAATTTTTTTCTCACCCCTACTTTCAACATGGTGGTTTCTTTTTTCTCATGGCTTCAACTTGTTGCCATGTTCTTGGCATTTTTGGCCAACTAATGTCCCCTTGATATCGGCCTCTTCGTATTTTCAGTTCTGACGAGGTTGCAGGGCTTGGGCATGGCTGTTAACACGGCTTTAAATGGGAAGAAAAAACTATGGGGACGGTGTAATTAAGGGCGTGGCTTAAAATCACGTAAGCTAAAAATCTGTGCTTAGCACAGTGTCCCGCCCCACTGGTATTTTGCTGCTTCTGCCATTGCATCCGGCTATATAACAAAACAAGTAACATTACGCCTCAACAAGCCAGTACTATTGGGTTTGCCAATGGTTGTTAGTTCCTTAAAATAAATAAGCAATACATATGGCTTCATTGTATAGAATATTGAAAACGCTTCTGTCTGAAATGATGAGACTGTGAAAGAACTATATAACGAGTCTCTTGGAAGTTACTTCAAAGTCCGTGAAGGGTGGCCCTGCTGCAAAGTTAAGATTAATTTTTATCCTGATGTGGAGGGCAAAAATGGAGAGCCCGATAGGGACCCGTCTCAGCACCTACTTTTTAGAATTACTTTTCAGGCTCTTTTTTTCCCTGTAAATTTGTTTGCTTTCAGGCTGACTTTTCTGTCCCTTTTGTATGTAATGTCTTCTTGGTTATATATAAGGTGACAAAAATGCTTAACACTTTTTACTGTAACTTTCCAACATGCTGTACAGCAGCCACACTGCTCTACAACATAGCTTAAAGACATTGGCAAAGCCAATAGCTCTGGCTAAACACTTATAAGGTCCCAAAGGCGAGACCTATTGGCTATGCCAATGCTTGTTTTACAAGTTTGTGGCTAAATGTTTTTTTATTCTTTTTATTTTTATATTTAGATGGGATATGAAATATTTTATGATTATGAATTTTTTATTATGTATTTATTCTGTGCTTTTATGATCTTTTTATAATTGATCGGATAAAGAAGAGACTGACTGACTGACTAATCCTGAGTTGATACTGAAAAAATCTCTAAGCAGTGTAAAGAATAGATACTGGGACCACATAAACACACTACTGTCACTGAGTTAACTGGCAGATTTCTGGATTTTAAGGATAAAATGATTAGAGAGGGCTTCCTAAATCATATAGAACCACCTGAGAAAAGATGTTTGTACTTAAAATTCAGATATTGCATTTTACCACTGAATGACTTTTGTAGTAGATGGGTGGGCTGCAATACCTCCCCAAATTGTCCTTTTTGCTTATTTAACTCTGAATCTTTGGATAATTATTTTGCCCCAAATATACTGTTATTTGAAAGCCTGGCTAATCCCGATCTGTCGCATCTTCTCCATGATGCGCCTGAAGGATGCTGTCAGTGATAACACGCACTGGTTAGTGTTAGCCTTGTCCAGATATTTGTTGTATGCTTGGTAGCAAAGGTGCAAAAATAGTTCACTAATCTCAGGGACATGAATTTGACTTCTTGGTTGGATGGATCGAAAACTGTTCTTCTTTTTATGCTTATAAGTGAAATTTTATGTATTGAGGACTTAAACTGACAATCGATTGCTATCTTATTCAAATGCACATGCACTTTATGGATCTGAAGTGATATTAATGAGGGTGTCCTTGTAACTGCCTATTAATACCATCTATGGCAATTCTAATGTATCAAACAGACAATTTATACCACTTACAACTGTGATCAATCTAATAGCAGATATACGCCATACTAGACACATTCTGGGTGATACAAGGCGTATATTAGATTTTATAAGGTTGCTCATAATATGGGCACCCGTTTAAATATTAGCACATAGGCACTTTAGGGATTATTCAATGGTTGCTGCCAATAGAATGAAGGAAAATGTATTTTTTAAGTATTTTTATGGATTTTGACTGTATTTTTGTGATGTACTTTTATGGTTTTACTTAAGACCGAATAAAGAATAAACCTACCATGTAGGCTGAAGACAACATAACCTATTGTGTGTAAATTCACCAGATACAACCACAGAAATGACAGTTTTGGAGACCTCCTGTGAGGTCTGATGCGGAATCTGGGTCCTTATAGATGATATTTGAAAGTATGTTCAGATAAAGCAGCTATAGAGATAAAATGTAGGCTCCATTGATATTGTCAGTCTATATAAATCATTATGACCACAAATCCAGATATATTAGAGAGACATACAGGAGATTATAAAACACCATGAAATAAATCTTTCAACATTTAATGTACTAGCAAAAAAGAGACAAACGAGTTAGTAAAAGGGCAAATGATGAGATGTAGGAGGTAAGATCATAGGCTCCTAGATTCACCTGATAGGTGGCTGGCAGAGGGCCTAATTGCTGCAGCCATGATGTGCCCTGATGTCTGAGATGAAGATTTTGGAAGGTTGACACTAGGGGCTGTTGTATGACAGAAGGTGACAAGAGAGAGAGAGAGAGAGAGAGAGAGAGAGAGAAAGAAACATGCGGGAGTAAGTCATTATAACTCAAATAAAAAAATGCTAGATACATCATTCCACTTTTGAGAGGCACAAAAATAGTTTTTCAAATATTTACAAGGCCTAACGTACAAGTCAGTTGATAATCCTTTATTTGGCTATCAAAGCCGTAAAAGTTTAAAATAACAAAATACACATATAAATTATGTAATTACAACAGCTAACTGCACCTAAACGTACATGTTCAACAAAATGCACTAAAATCCTACTAATAAAGCTGCTCCCTTATTGCTCCATAACATATATTTATTGGCGCACATATGACAAAACAAATTAAATAAAAAAATATTATCAAAGTCTAAAATTTTAATAAAATAATACATATTAACAAATTATGAAAAGTCAAATCATTAAAAGTATCTAAAATTTAACTGGCCTTCTATTTCTCCATATCAATTATATAAACATAGGGGTTAAAATGACTGACATAAATGACATCAAGTTTCTGAAACAGAAACATCCATTTAAAGCAAGTTACACAATTCATCCTAAAAAATAACCACAGTCTCATGCTGCCAACGAAAATAGCCCATATTGTTTTCTAATTCTGAAAGCACTTCTAATGTAATCATTCACTGCATGACAAATTTGAGGGGTCCCTAACTGCTGTAAAAAAGATCATATCAATCGAGTAATATCTTCTATTAGCTGCACGTAAGATTGGAGTCAAAAAGGAGGACCCTGGGGAAGAATATATAGTGCAAAACAGCATAAAGAGAGTAGTGCATTGAATTGACAAGTCATCACAAGGGCATTTGGGAAGGTTTGAAAACCATGCTCCTGGTGAAGGGAAAGCTACAAAAAGGTGCAGTGTGCTGAGTCGAAAGCGGGTAAGATAATACCTATATTCTGAATTGGAAAATAAAACCAAATAGGGTGCCATCATCAGGGTAGTAGACACATCAGAATTTTTAACCACAGTCTCCCTAGATTGGGCCTTCTCAGAGCGCGCCTCACAACGATGGTTGTAACACAAACCTTTACCATGCTCTTTAGAACTGGCAACAATACTCTTGGGATTAAAAAAATAACTCAAGGGTACCCAACATTGTGAATACTTTTTTCACATATACAAGCTAGGGAATCTGCTCAGTATTGCCTAATGCAAGGCAGTCCTTTAGAATCAGCCTCACAAAGCCCGCCTCTGGGTTTGCATCAAATAATTATCCATAACATCAAAGGGGCAACACCGATAGCATCTTCCAAATAGCCTAATCCTACCTATGCATGCCATGTAAAGGTAGCTGTACTCTACGGACGTGACAATAATCTACCAACAAAGCTATTCTCAACCCATTGGTGAATTTATGCATCAGTCTGTGACCATACGCCTGCCCCATTAAGCCCCACATTTACTCTTATACATTTGAATCAGTTCTCTCACCTACTTATGGCATAACCTGTCTGCAAATCAAAAATTGCTCTACAAAACAGCTGTGATATTACATTTAAAAGATTCTCCCAATTTAATGATAATGTATCATAGTGCTACCCTTACATTGCCAAATTTCAGGGCCAACTTGAATGTTATTAAAAATATGTAAGTAGGCTTAGATATTGAGCATGGTACCAATAGGGATGTGTGAGGAAAAGACAGACATACCCTGTCAGCAATAAATACATGTATTAGTTCCCTCGTAAAAAGAGCAGAGATTGAACTTACCAGTCTGTACCATTTTGTCTGCTGTGTGGTGCAAGTCCCAGTGTTGTAGCACTGCTAGAGGCAGAAGTTGATGTTGTGGCAGGTGGTGAATAGACAACAACACAGGCCCTTAAAAGTGAAAATAAAAGCATAACTATATATTAGTGTACCAGCATAAATGAGAAGGTGAGATTTGAGTACAATAAAAAGTCATGGCAAGACACGTATTGACCGTTCTGTTTTGCATAAAAATACAAGTGAAAACAATCTCTGTAGGCTGTTATTAAAAGACATGGTAAACACTTAGAGACATTTATGTTTTGGTATAAAAAAAACAAGTGAGAACAATCCTCTGTAGTCTGTTATTAAAAGACGCGGCAAATATATTGGCATTTCTGTTTTGGATAAAAAGAAAAAGCGAGAACAATCCTCCATAGTGTGTTAGTGTGTTAACTTGTTTGCAGAGGAGTCATACATGTATGTAAAGGTGGCTTGTGTTGTGAGACCTGCCCTATGCGTTGCCCTGCTGCAGTTGCACTGACTTTTGCCCAAGATGAAGCAATCAATTTAGCTGTATGAAAAGTAGTAAAGTAAACATTAGCACAGCATATACAAAGTTTTAGGCCTTATGTGATAGGGCATTTGGAAGGGGTATATATGTGATGTGCAACTAACAATGCAGGTTCGAGTGAAGGACAGATACAGATGAGTGCTTGTAAGTTTGTTTTTATAGAGCTAGTGAGAGTAATACCTGCTAGGTTTCCAGGCCCATGTGTGACTAGGTAGGCCAGAGACAGTTTTTACTTAGAAATTCTGAGAATTGTAGTCTTATTTAACTAAGTATAAAACCTGGATTACAAGTCCTATAATTCAAAGAAAAACTGGGACTGGCTTATATAGTCAGACAGGGACCTGGAAAAACTGCCAACTATGTAGAGCATGTGGGCGGCGATGATCTTTCCTGGCACCATATTTAGTGTTGTACTGAAGTGGCATCCCTTATAGCAGGTGGTCCTCCAGGAAGACCATGAGACAGCTGAATCCTAGAGAACTCCTCCTTCACCCGCCTCTTCTCATCTTGCCATTTTTTCCTACTGTCCCTCACTGTCCGGACCTTCTCCCCCAATATATTGACAGAGTCCGCGACCTCCTGCCGTAAGACTGCCTTCTGGGTCACACTGGGGGAGCATTGAGGCAGACAATGTAGTTGTTTGTAGTAGTTAACCACAAGGACCACCTCACCTCAGTGATTTTTGTGTATCTCTTCAACACATGCAGCATTCTGGGGTGGGAAAGATGCAGTACTGACTGCACAGTTCAAAAGTTGAAAGAGAAAGAAACAGATCCTATGATGTGGGTAGTATGCATGTGGTTGTAAGGGAATGTGTGTCAGGTGTGTCTGATTTCTTTCATGTGTGTGTCATTTGCCTGTTCACTGCCATGCACAGTCCTGCAATTCACTGCAAGCCGGGGGGTCTCCATCTTGGGAGTGGAGATTCCTCCCTGTATCTGGAGGTCTCCTATTCAGTATCATGTAGAGTCTCTGCTCTGATGGCGGAGTCTCCGCTGCAAGTGTGAAAGTTCTGCCAGACATAAAATACGGTTGTAAGTTGCATGTAGTAACTATACGGTTGTAAATTGTGATTATTCTGGCTCCCCTCCCTAAGCTGATGGGGGTGTACACATGTAAGTCTACACTTTTAAGTAAATTTACACTCAGATTTTGTGAATAGCCAAAAGTGAGTAGTTTTTCTTAAAAGTGTAAGAGTACATTACACATATAAATGTATTCACAAGTGTAAGTTACCTTTGTGAAAAGCCCTGTCTAAGATTAATCTGATCCTTACCTTCTTGTAAGAGCTTTTCACCTTATAGAGAGATTGCTTTCCAAGGAACATACAGGCTATCTTTTACAATCATTTTTTGTTTGAATCTGTTTTTATTGTATTTGTAAATATGAACATAGGCATGAAAGGCAACAGACGGTCGGTATACAATTGTACATATCTATCCCTCCGCTATACCTCAATGTACAGATCTCTGTTATAGGCGTGGAGTATTACATTACATGTTAATGATATCTGCAGGGCCTCTTAGCTAGCAATAAGTCGGTCCAACATGTGCGGCCCAACGTGTCCAGGCAGAGGTTATTGGATCAGTTCAGGCGTTTTGTCGACATGTCGTTGTTTAAGGTCCTTTCAGTTCATATAATGCGGCTGGTTAAACAGATAGCAAAGTTGAGACAACATAAGAATAATAGTGATAACAACAACAACAGCAGCATTGACCGACCCATTTGCAATGTTCTTCCCTAATGCTTCCCCCCCCCGGGACTACACGACCGCAGCCACCACACTGTCTGCACCTCTCCTCGCCAGCCCTCACCCCAGACAATCCGCATATCACCGCTGTGTAAGGAACAATACAGCAGGGTACTGCCAGTGTGCTGGCCATCATTCACTCCCTTTCTACGTGGATGAGCTCCCTGTAAGGTCTTCCTCCCCATTTTGCAGACTACGATATAATCCCTCCCAGCTGGCTGCTATGGGCTCCTGCCGTAACCCCAGTGTTTCCTCCCGCCGGAGGGCGATGCCCTCTGCCTTAGCCCATGCCAATAGTGAGTACCGCCATGCCTGTGTATGTGGGGGATCTCTCACTTTCCAGCGTTTGGTCAGGAGCCGTTTAGCTACCACTAATCCCAGGTCCAGGAACCGAGAGGTAACCTTTGTGGCTTGGGTTCGCCTGAAATGATGGAGTAGGTTTACCGTCCATTCAAAGGGCAGGTCGCGGCCTGTGCCCTGTTGCAAGAGCTCACGGATTTCGCGCCAATAGGTGAGTATGCTGGGACAGCTCCAGAGCATATGAATCAACCCGGCTCCAGGTTCGTCACATCTGGGGCACACTGCGTCAGTACGATGAAAGTACCTATTTATTAGTTCAGGTGTGAGATATGCTCTGTGTAGAATAAATAGTTGTATTTGTCGAAATCGCATGTTCCTGGGTATGCACACCGGGCTTCTAAGAATCTTTTCCCACTCCTTATCCGCTAGTTGTCGCCCCAAGTCCAGTTCCCATTTTTGGCGGAGTGGATCCAGTTTGACCGCGACATGTGTTCGGAGTGACGACGCGAACCAGCGAACCAGGTGTCTGCCCCTTCCCATAACATGGAGATACTGAATAGTGAGGTGTTGGGCTGGCTCCGTGTGCATGTCTCCCCATCTGTCCGTTAGTGTTGCCAACAGTGAACGATACATTAAAAACTGCCCTGGCGGTAATCCCTCTTCAGCCACCAAGGATTCATATGACATAAGCGCACCATCCCTGTATAAATCTCCCAGGGTTTGTACCTCCGCTACCCGCCAGTCCGCGAGGGACACTGCTGATAGTACCCCCGGTCCACTAGGGGAGCCCTCCAATGGTATCGCGGGTGCATAAGGGACGACGTCTCTTGTGAGGTATAGACATCTACGGTAGCACCGGTACGCCACTGCCAGCAGCAGCGGTGCCAGTCGCGCAGCCCTAGCAGCTGGGTGGAAGAGGCTGGTTATGTGTGCTAACGAATACGGTGGTAGTGTGGTTGCGGTATCATCCCTGTCTCTGTCCGCGAGCCATCTGGCTATCCATTGTATCTGGGCTGCCAAATAATAATGCTCAAAGCAAGGTACCGCTAGCCCCCCCTGGTCAGTTGGCAGGTATAATTTCGTCAGCGCCACCCTGTGCCGTGCAGCCCCCCATATAAAATCCCGGAGCAGTTTAGTAAACGTAGTGAAGAAGGCGGCCGGAACGTAGAGAGGTAAATTCACAAAGTAGTACAGGAGCCTAGGGAGGATCACCATCTTCGTCAGCGCCACTCTACCTGTGACCGTCAATGGGAGCGCGCCCCAGAAGCCCATTTGCGACCGAATGGCCGTCACTGCCCTCCCCAGATTACCATCCATCAGATCTTTGGGTTGGCGATATATCTGAATCCCCAGGTACCGAAAAGTACATTCTTGCCACTGTACCTGTGTACCATTGAGCGTATACCCTGGGTCCTGAAGTCCCTCCCGAAACGCATAGAGACAGGATTTACCCACGTTGACCCGGAGCCCCGAGAGGACAGCGAAATCCTGAAGGATGGTTGCCAGCTGCGGTGGTATATTATTTACGTCTCGTATGTAAACCAGCAGGTCGTCCGCGTACAGGGACACATGGTGCACCGCGTCTCCCAGCGGTATGCCCCCTCCTGCCACATCTCGCAATCTGGCCGCCAGCGGCTCTATGGCCAGCGCAAATAATAAGGGTGACAAAGGGCACCCCTGTCTGGTGCTCCTGCACACCGGTATGGCGTCAGAGATATATGGTCCCAGCCGCACGCGGACTGTGGGGGCTCTAAAGAGTAGGCCAACCATCTGAAGAAAGTCCGGGCCTAGCTCGTATTTCAATAGCACTCCCGCCAGAAAACTCCATTCCAGGCAGTCAAATGCTTTCTCTAAGTCTAACATGAGGCACCCCGCCTTAGGCCAGGCGTGTACGCTGTCCGTTGCCACCCTGCAAAATCGTCACAGGTTCAATGACGTGCTTTGCTTGGGGACAAATCCGTTCTGGTCCGTGTGTATTAACCCCGGGACCACTAGCGCCAATCGGTCCGCCAGGATCTTGGCAAGGAGTTTGCAGTCCACGTTCAATAACGCCAAGGGTCTGTAGGAACCAAGGGACGCGGGATCTTTGCCCGGTTTCAGTAAGGACACCAGGTAGGCTTCTCTCATCGAGGGGGGCAGTGTGTGCTCCGCCAGTGCTGTCATGTATAACTTGTGGAGGGGCTGCACTAAGGACTCTCTGTAGGCCTTATAATATTCGGCCGGCAGCCCATCCGGGCCCGGCGTTTTCCCTGATGCCATAGCGCCGATTGCATCCCCAATCTCTTCCAATGTAAGAGGGCCATTGAGTGCGGCCTGCTGGGTAGCTGAGGCCGTGGGTAATTGGACCGGGTCTAGGAATCTTGCTAGGTCACTGACAGAGCAGCGTCCTCGGGAGCGGTACAGTTGTGTATAATGATCTGTCATTGCCCTGTGTATTTCGCTTTGTGTGTGCACTAATGTGCCATCCGGTATTCGTATGGCGCCAATCGGGGCCCGCTTATCTTCTTGTGCTATCAGCCAGGCCAGTAGGAGGCCCGCCCGGTCAGCTGAGGCGTGGGTGCGTGCCGTGTGTGCCGCGTAGTTATGGCACCGCAGCCGCTCTAGGAGTTCCGCGTGTTGGGCGCGTAATTCGGCCAGTTGGGTCGAGCATCCACCCGTCTCCCCCCTCCCACCCTCGTGCTGTAACAGTTGGGATTCTAGGCGGGCGAGGGAAAGTGATAGTTGCCTGCGTATATTCCATGTGGCCCCCAGACAGTGTCCCCGAACCGCTACCTTAAGGGCGTCCCATTCCACTAGGGCGTTACTGGCCGTATCTTCGTTGAGTTCAAGATATGTGAGAATAGCCGTCCCCAGCGACCCCTGAAACTCCGGGTCTTCCAGTGCGGTCACCTGGAGCCGCCATGTGGGTATGGGCGGGCGGCCTGCCGCCCAGCCCAGTTGTATCCACAATGGGTTGTGATCCGAATGTGTCCGCCCCATGTACTCGGACTTCATGACCAGCGGCAGTAGGGATTGGGATGCTACCACCCTATCCAACCTTACATGTAGGCCATGTACTGCTGAGTAATGAGAGTAAATACGCACACTAGGATTTAAGACGCGCCAAATGTCTGACATTGCCCAGTGCGATAGCCAATCCTCCAGCGCTCGCGCGTTTGATGTAGCAGGCGTCTTGTGGAGGGGGGGAAGGACCTATCCAACTGTATGTTGAGTACCGAATTGAAATCCCCCCCTAGGAACCAAGGGAGCCCTACATAGGGAGTCAGGGCTGTTGACAGTCTTGTCAGGAAGGGTATCTGATCTACATTTGGGGCATATATTGATCCCATCAGTATTGGTTGACCATTAAGCTTCCCACGAACCAAAGTGTACCTGCCCTCCTGGTCTATTACCACCTCCTCACAGATAAATGGGACCCCCGCCCTCAACCAGACCAACGTGCCCCTCGCATGTGCAGAGTATATGGTGCCATACATCTGCCCTCTCCAGCGCCTACGCAGCTTTTCGAGCTCCGTCTGTGTCATGTGTGTTTCCTGCAAGAGGGCGATGCTGGTCGAGTATCGCTGAAGGTATGCAAATATGGAATAGCGCCGTGAGGGTGTGTGCATTCCTCGTATGTTCCATGTGATTACATTAACTGTCGTCATCGTTGGAGTGAGTGTACCGCTGCAGCAACAGGCGCATTATAACTGTCAGTGTGTCCCGGCCAGGGGTGTGCAAGGGTGTGACGGTCTGCTGCAACAAAACCCGTAGGTCAACTTTAAACATCATAACAGATAGGGCGGACTCCGCGAGGATGTCCGTCCAAACTTTGCAATAGCCTGCAAGTATGAACTAGTTCTGTATACTGCCTGGTGGGGTCGTGTACCTAAGCATCGCTCCTCAGTAGCTACCCCCTTGTCGCATGCAGAGAGAGCGCCATCTGAATAATTGTCCAGGGCAGCAAATCGAGCCCGTCGTAGGCGGGGATCGGCCACCACCACGTCTCTGTCATATCATTGTGGGTGAGTATGCGTCACAGCCAAGTATGTAGTGTATGGCCATCTGGTTAGCCCCCAGTGCATGTACGGTGTTCACCACTCCTCCCATGCCCCTCACCATCATTATCGCCCCATGAAGACATTATGACCCATAAACACCAGTGTACTTGCGTGGGCACCCTACAACAAAGTCCAGTGTCTCTGCCCCTCATCAGATGATACCATCAGCAGTCTGTGGGGTCACTGCCGGCATGCAGAGATCCTCCGACATCACCGTAGATGGAGACGATGCGCCACTGGCCGCCGAAGAGTCGCATCTCCCTGTTCCTCGGCGTTCCTTGCTGTGTGGGGCTCCAAGGGTCGCAACCGCATCCAGGACTCCTCGCCGTTCCATTCTGCTTTTTTCCGGACTCGGGGCTGCCATCCCTGTCCTGGCATAGTGCGTCGTCCCGTGTTTGCTCCGTCGTCTCGATCTTCTGCCTGTGGGTCTGCCCTCATCTTGGCCAGAGGGTCGTTTTCCTGTCCAGAGGTCCGTCTCCTCCAGCCAGTCCCACGTCTCTGCCGGGGAGTCAAAGAAGCGGGTCCCTCCTTTTGCGACCACCCGCAGTCGAGCTGGGAACAGGAGGGAGTAGGGTAACTCCAGTTCCCGGAGTTGGCGCTTTACCGCCATGTAGTTGCTTCTGCGGCGCTGCACAAGGGCAGTGTAGTCAGGGAACATCATCACTTGGCTGCCGCTCACTTTGAGGTCGCCCAGTTTCCGGGTTTCGCGTAGCACCGCATCCCTATCCCGGTAGTTGAGAAGTCTTAAGAGGAACGGGCGGGGTCTGGCGCCCGGCTGTGGTTTCAGTGCCGGTACGCGGTGCGCCCTCTCCACCACAAACTGGGGCGACAGCGTTCCCGGGGGCATCAGTTCCTTTAGCCAGTGCTCGGTATACTGTTCCGGGTTTCTCCCTTCTTCCCCCTCCGGCAGTCCCACCACGCGTACATTGTTGCGGCGGGAGTGCCCCTCCGCGTCTTCGACTCTATCCTCCAAGGCGTGCACTCGGTCGATCATGTCCTGTAGCGCCGCCGCATGACTTTGGGTGACGGGCTGGAGTTCTTTGAGTGTCTGATCGTGAGCGGTCACCTTCTCGGCCAGTTTCCGATGGTCAGCATGTAAAAGCGTGAAGTCCGACGTTACCTTATCGATTCGGGCTTCCAGAGAGGTCCTGGTGTTATCTAGTGCAGTCCCAAGTTTCTCCACCGCGGCTAGCACCGAGTCGAGCTTGGCTGCCACCGCCGCGGATGCCAGCTCCATCTCTCCCTCCTCTCGTATGCGGGCAGGGTCCGACCCCCCCGCACGCAGTGGTCCCTGTTGTATTTTCGCCCGCATTCGGCCCATCACAAGCTGTTGCGCTGTCAGCATTCGCCTACGGGGCAGCGGGGCGAGATCTCCTCCGCACTAGCGCCACCACTTCACAGGCCCCCAGCAATGTGCCTCCGTGTTACTTCTCGCGGGGCAGTGTCCTACAACTTCACCAGGCGGTGCAGTATCTCTCCTCGTGTGACCATTACTTCTTGGTTGTTTGGTGTCCGCCTCCTCACTGCCACGGGCCACCTCCACAGTGTGGATGTTTTGGTTCCGCACTGCCGCATTCAAAGCATTCACTCAGTGGCTCGGGAGCCAGGTCTGTGGCCGTCTCGTAGTGCCAACTCACGGCGAGCTATTAGGCTGGGGGCCCTCCTTAGTAATTCACTGCCCCAGCGCCTTCACTCACTGCCCCCACGGCGATGCCACCCCTTCAGTGGGTCACCACAGCAGCGCTAATCCACTGCGTGTTCGTTCCGCACCAGTTACAGGCCACTCCGTTTCACCGCCACGGCCCGGGGCTCCAGTCTATTCATCTCCCCTCGCCCGAGCACTCAAGGCCTCCCCTCCGCCGCCTGTGCTCTGGGGCTGGGTGTAACAATCCGGTCTAGGGTGTCCAACCGGGGGACTCGCTCCGGGGGGCCAGGGCCTCAGGGAGTCACGCCGAGCATCACCCGCTGTCGTTCATCGCCTCCTATCACCGCTGGTCCACGGTGTGGCGTGCCTTTGCAGGACGTGAGCTACATGGAGGCCCTGCAGCTTCCCACCCAGGGCCCCGCACCTTTGCGTCGTCTCCTGTTGCCTGCAGCCCCTCAAACAGTTAGGCTCTTGTGGCCACCGGGGGATCAGTGCCCGCTTTGCTCCCTCGACACTACTTCTGGCGCGCTGGGCCCCGAGACCGTCAGGCGGCAGCCGCAGTCGTCCGCCCCTCCTCTACCTCAGGCAAGCGTCTCGTCGCGGCACTCGGCGCTCACTGACTCCAGCAGCATAGGGGTCCGGCTCGGCCGGGGAACCACTCCGTCCGTGGCGGGCTCACCCCGCAGGCCCCCCCGGGCGTGCCCCCTCTCTCAGGCGCAGCCGGTCCTTACCTCCGACGTCGCGCAGCGGTCTCTCAGGTAGGCCGCAGTGCTCCCCACAGCGAAGGGCGATCGCAGGCCCCCGCAGCCAGGGGCCAGCCAGGTCGGAGAACCACCGCCGCCTCCGTAGGCTCGCCTCGTGGGCCTCACCGGGTGCACTTCTCTCTTCAGGGGCAGTCAGGCCTGATCACCGCCGCCACACAGGTAGGCCGCAGCGCCGCGCTCTACGTCGATGGCGCCCCCAGCTTCTGCCTCTGCCTTCCGGTAGTTTCAGCAGCGGCAGCGACCCCTCACCGCCTCGGGCTCTCTCATTGCCGGCAATGATGGCGCTGCTAATGGGGAAATATGCCGGATAACTAGGGGATGCTGTCGGAGCTTTACGAACTCGCATCCGCCATGATGGCTGGTTAGCCACGCCCCGGCTATCTTTTACAATCATTAGCAATATCACACATATATCAATGGGTCTGGGATTAATTTCCCCAGCCATTACTTCCGTTTGCTCCTTCCTTGTCATGTCCATCAGTTCATGTCACTTTTTCTGCTGATTAGAGGGAAGAGGAGGAGCGGGAGGAGCTGCCCAGCTTCTGCAACCCTCTTTCCTAACAACTCTCCCACCCTGCTAAATGAAGAAGAGTACCAGGAGGTGGGGACTAGAAAGGGAAGGATTAGGATTGCTCTTCGTCCCTCCCCTTCCAATCCCCACTTCCTGATTCAATTTCAGTAGCACCCGATGCTTCTCTGTCTAAAAGAAGTAATTGTAGAGGAAAGAGTTATGTGTCTGTGCCACATCAAGGACCTAGACGCTGTTTGGATTTTCTTTAACCTAAGAAAAATTCCAACAATAAACAATGTCTGACTTCTTTCTGGAGCACAAACACACATTTCTGCACTCCAGCAAGGGGCCAGACAAGAAGAAAATATCCAACTCACACATTCACTAACACACAGACACACACACTCCTCCATGTGGTGGAAATACACACTACCAGTAAAAACAGTACCTCACAGGTGCAGGTAGGCCTATGGTAAGTGACAGAAACAGGGCAAATATGTGAGCAAGTGAAGTCAATTTAGTATCAATGTAATTTTCAAATGGTCACAATTTTGGCCTATTCCTGCCTGGTGCAATAGGCCCACTTCACACATGTAGGTACTAGTTTGATTTGAAGAAGTGTGGGAATATTGGACGGTAAAACCTTTGCCCATACTTTGGCATTTGCTTTAGAGGCTAGTTAATAAAATAAGTTGGGATTCATGTAGGCCACATCCCTGTGGATTCCCCTGAGTCTCTAGTTTTCAGAAATGTCTGAGTTTGATAGCTCCCTTGGGTGCCAACAGTGCCGCCAAATGCTACAGACATCCCCCATGGACTCTCCCCTCAGCCGAAACATTCCTCTGTGTCAGGTGTGTGGATCTCTGCTCAAACCCATAGAAACCTCTCTATGTCTTTTGACGCCGCACTCAGAAGACATAGTGGAATACAGTTTTCAAGCTTTGGGATGATATGTTCTTGTGTGAGAAAGACTAAGCAAACTACGATGTTTTGTGAAACAAATATAGAAAATCGGACAAATGTCTTGTTCAGTGCTATGTCGCAGTCAGTCAATTAGGCTGAGGGCAGTCTGGCACCAAGCGATAACATTTTTATGCCGTGGTGATATTAAAAACACGTGGGTGTGGTATATTCAATACAGTGCAGGGGTGATATCTGTGACCAAAACGCAGATATCCTGTTCCATCATTTTCCTTGCAGTCGCTTTCTACATTTTCAAGATGCACTGCAACCAGTTTGCCTGTGGTTACCCTGCACCCATAGAAAATGCATACATGTCTGGTACTCTCATGCTCAGGAGGCCAAGAGGAACAATGTTGGGTAGTCATGCATTGGCAGTTGTATACTCCTTTGGGAGGGAGACTAAAGAGAAACACCATGTTTTGGGAAAGAAGCTAAAAATCTAACATACGTCATGGTCAGCAACATCTCTCAGCCAATAAGGTTGAGGGAGGTCTGGCACCAGGCAATAGAACCCTCACGTGTGTATATGTTAAAAAATATATAGTTGTGTATGTTTCCATGTAGCTCAGGGGTGATATCAGAGGCCAAATGAAAGGTACTCTAAACCTGGATTTCGCTTGCAGTTGCTTTCCTAATTTCCAAAAATGCATTACACCCAATATTTTGCCTGTGGGCTCCCTGAACCCATAGAAATCCATAAATGGCCGGTAGCCCAATGCTAAGGGTACTATTAGGAACAAAGATGGTGGGTTCAAGCAGCGATATGTTCTGCAGGAGGCTGGTGGGAATTAACATGTTCCAAAACAGTTCTGGAAATCTGACAAATGTCATATTGAGATTGTTCTGCTGGCTTGCCAGTCAGGGTATGGGAGGTCAGGCTTGCACCAATAGATTCCTTAGTTTGTACATAATTATATCCATTCCTGATACTTTCTGCTAATGTTGTAAAACTTTGACGGACGGCTCGGTCTAACAGGATGGCTGTCAAACTTTCACAAAGCAGGAGTTTGTTTTGGGAAAAAAATAAAACTAATGTTTCCCACACTACAGGAGTTTTTTCCCCCTGGTTGGAGGGGTCAATCTTTTTTTTCTAATAGAAAAGAAAAAGCTATCCGATTGCCCGCTCTATATAGGGCGGTCAGTCAATGGCTAACCTCTGATCAGCCCATACTCTTTCAGGCCACTGGAGGAGTATTTTAAAGTAGTCTTCATCGCCGACATACTTTCAGTCTGTCTGCCTCTAAATGAGGCAGGTCGATTGACAGTTTAGCAGAGATGGTACGCCATTGCGACTGAGTACATTCACCACCGAACTTCAAATCAGCCCATATATGTCTTCCCAATAAACACTACATGATATAGACTTTCTGTCTATGTTTAGCTTTCCACCTAGAAAGTCAAGTGTATTCGGCCTTAGATGCCATTTGTGAAACCTCTTCCTACATTGAGCTACTCTTGGCTCCCTCTTACATCCATTTCAAAGGGGCCCTCCCGTGGAGAGAAAAAACAAGGTCCTCCTCCCAGTTCTGCATCTGTCACAATCAACAACAATAGACATTCTAGAGCGGTGCTTTGTTTGATGATCTCTGCTGGGGTTTTGAGGTCATTCACCTGATGGCCCCTTTCAGTTTTGGCTTGAAGACCAATAAAATTGGTAGCAGCCTCTTACGCCAATTTATTTGAAGACATCTATACTTTTTTTTTTTTTTAAACGTAATCCTCAAAAGGTTAAACAGGCCTTGACAAGGATATTTCAGATCATATTAAATAAATACAAATTAGGCATATTAAAGATCATACAGAGATGATACATGAGTCTCAGGGCGAAGGCTGGGATCAATGTAGAAGAATCAGAAAATTCCTTTTAGATCTTGTAGGAAACCAGTAGCTCAAGAGCTGAGAAGGCTCCATACAACAACACTACACTATTAATTGATTGATTTCAATAGGATACAACTACTATAATAGCAAATATTCTAATGGTATAAAGGTCGAGCACATGGTGGGGGTTTTCCCTTACCTAATTGATCCTGAATTTCAGCCCACAAGGCGAAGATGCTGTGAGTGGGGTGCTTGTAGGACAGCAGCCCTTCCTTGAATGTGTTTCAAAGTTCTCCTTTCTATGACATGGCATACAATATGGCTGTGAGAGTAGTACATTAAATATGGTTTTCGATGTCCCTGGCATGTGTTACAAAAGTTTCTAAACCACCATTATTAAATCTCCACAAAGTAATTGTTCTGTTCTTTATTTTATCGTTTGCTGTTCGGTAATTTCTAGATAAGAGTATTTTCTGTATAACATTTTAAGCACATACATGGAAATCAAATGTAATATTCAGGTAGAACACCAGATATGCTTCAGCTCTCAAATGATAACCAGGATTTGAACATCCTCTTGTGCATTTAACAAAAATATGCCCCAGCCTTTCTAAACATGGAGAGCATGGTTAGGGGATTATCTGGCAAGGTGCACTTTGGTTAGTGAGAGGACTTCATGCAGTGGACAGTTTGGGAGTTTGGTCTTTTCAATGCTTGTAGGCGGTGTTAGGGTGATAGCATGCTAGCAAGCAGTGCTTGCGTTTGTTGCCTGTTTGTACAGACTAAAGGCAGCATTTTTTTTTTATATAATCAGAAATATCGTTCAGTACTGGCACAGAATATCTGCACAAGCTTGCACACTCAGACAACTGCACACATTTGCATATACTTGTACACACACGCATAAACTCATGCCCCCACATGGCCCTGAAGAAGGCTTTGCAAATACCTAATGTGAGCCGATACTGTACAAATCTGAAATTAGTGGAACATGCATGAACAATATACAAATTAAAATTATGTTCGGTACATATTAATATACTGTCATTAGTAGGTACACTCTGTCTAGGTTGAAATAGGCACTCCCACCACTCCCTTTGTGTTACAACTGCCTGCATTCCTATTTTTGGGAATGAGGAAGCCACTGCACCATCCTGCCAGCGTGCCTGTTCATGTATGAATTCTGAAAATCTCTTGCATGCTTGTTAGTTTAAAAGGTTCTGTGGGAAGAATATTTGCTGACATGGCCTGGTCTTGTTACGTACCACACGGCTGGGTCTTACATTTGCATAATTTAAATTCTGAACATCAACCATGCCTGTATGTAAGAGTTAGCTTGCATCCCGAAACCAGTGTCATCTCTGAGATGCGGAAGTGACGTGAAAGGCATTGTGAAGTTTAGTATGAAACTTTGAATTACCTTTCATGATTTAAAATAGTTCTTTAGAGCTTCACTTCGTCCATAGAGTGTTTGAATGTGGGATCTAGATATAAGGGAAGAGTCTGGCCCCACATTATAATATTAAAACTATTTATCATGCTGAAAGAGTTTCATGGTCAAAAGAGAAGCAGGGACAAGGCATTTTCACTTATTAACTTCTACATGTTTTTTCCCAAGCTTTATTCACAATCTGGTAAATGCATCTATTGGTCACGAATGCTTGCATTAGGCTAATGAAGCTAACCTGCCCATAGTGACAATTTTTGTTCCACATTTGTGTACACAATTGCTAATAATATTGTGTATCCTTGTTAAGAGGGACATATTCCTTCAGTGTCTTCGCTGTGCTTGATATGAGAGCGGTGTACTTAAAAAGGATAGGATGGAGTAATGTTCACATGAGATATCTGTTAAGGAAACGTCCAGGCCTTGACCAAGTGAGGCAAAGAGACTTTCTGTGGCGTGAATTGCATTAAAGAGTAACATACATCTGGGGAAGCAACAGTGACAGCTCTTACATCTGTATCAGTATATTAGAAACATATGGAACGGTGGTTTGATGCCACTCTAAATAAATTGGAGCCGGACGGTCATGGATGACTTGTTAAGCGGCAGACAAGGTCATTCACACAAGAGGTGTGGTCTAGGTGCCCAGCAGCTGACGTTGAAACCTGTGGACCTGTGCTCGACTACTAACCTTGGCATCTGGGCAGATCACTATGGGGCTCATTACAAGTGTGCCCCACCAACGTCTACATTTTCCTGAGTGTGACCATGCACGTGTGCATGTTTTGTGCACATTTTTCTCCTTGTGTATGCAGAAATGCCCCAGAATTGGGAACTGCATGCCGTGCTGGACCCAGTAAACCAGGCCCCTGCAAGTTCATTGGGGCTGGCCATGGGAGTGCAACAGGTAATAGACCATAGGGAGTCTGTCGTAGAAATGAGCAGCAAAGACGCCTTTAAGCTATCCTTTTCTTGCCGCCTGCGGTGCATGTTTAATAACGAATGTTAGGCATAATTAAGCCAGTCATTAACTTTCTGTTTTTTTACATACTACTTATAATTTCATTGTCATTCAAATCTACGTCTGCAACCAACTGCCTTCAAGATGAGTGCATTTGTATTCATTCAAATACTCTTATCAAGATATGCATTACCGAACAGCAAACAATAAAATAAAGAAGAGAAGAATTATTGTGTGGTGATTTAATAATGGTGGTTTAGAAACGTTTGTGACACATGCTGGGGACATGGAAAACATGAAGTGGGAAGGCTGTCAACGGACTACTAACCCACACAGCTGAAAAGCTTATTTTCTGAATTTCAAAAATATTTTTAAATATATGATCACTCACTAATGGAACTAGAAATGATGTAAAGTGCCTCTCACAGCTGGAGTGTGATCAGAACAAAAACTCTGGCGAATATCAAAAACACATGCAGAACCAATTTTGGGCCAGATGTACAAAGAGTAGGAATAGCGATTTCTAAATAGGGATTTTGGGCCATATGTACGACCATTTTTTGCAGTCGCAAACGGGAAATCACCCCGTTTGTGACCGCAAAAAAGGGTCCTGGCATGTACAAACGCTATTTTGCGAGTCACCGACTTGCAAAATAGCGTTTGCGACTCTCGCTATTAGGAAGGGGAGTCCCTTCCTAATAGCGAGTTACAATGCAATGCGGCCGCAAAACACTCGCAGTTTACCACCTACTTCAAATAGGTGGTAAACCACTCGCGAACGGGAAGGGATCCCCAGGGGACCCTTTCCCCTTTGTGAGTGTGTGCGAAAATATTTTTTAAGAGCAGGCAGTGGTCCATGGGACCACTGCCTGCTCTTAAAAAATGAAACAGAAATGTTTCATTTTTCTTTTTTAAATGCAGCCGGTTTTCCTTTAAGGAAAACAGGCTGCATTTAAAAAAAATAAAAAAACGGCTTTATCAAAAAAGCAGTCACAGACATGGTGGTCTGCTGACCCCAGCAGGCCACCATCCCTGTGAGTGCTGGCCATTCCTAATGGGGTCGCAAATAGCACCTGCCTCATGAATATTAATGAGGCAGGCAATTAGCGACCCCATTAGGAATCGCTTACAGTGTCTGAGACACTGTTGTAAATTGCATTTTGCGAGTTGCAAAGTGACGCAATTTGCGAGTCGCAAAATGTAAGGGTTGTACATCTGGCCCTTTATCCGATTCACTATTTGGAAATCGCTATTCCTTATGTATGAAACTTTTTGTTTCATACTTGGGATTCCTAGTGGATCGCAAATCGACCTACTGCATGAATATTAATGAGGTAGGTTGCACCTTGTGTCCTATTAGGAATACCTGCAATCACAGGGATCGTGGCCTGCTGAGGTCAGCATACCACCATGTCTGTTATTGCCTTTGAATAAAGGCTTTTTTTTTTAATGAAATGCAACCCGTTTTCCTTAAAGGAAAACAAGATGCGTATCAACAATAAACAAAAAAAAACATTTTGTTTTCATTTTTTAAGAGCAGGCAGTTGTCCAAAGGACCACTGCCTGCTCTTAAAAATGTTTTTTCCACATTCGCAAAGGGGAAGGTGTCCCAGGGGGTCCTATTTCAATTTGCGAATGCATTACCACTAACTTTGAGTTGGTGGTAAAATATCAAGATTTTATGACTCCATTTGGGTCCCAAAACCTTAGACCATATGTATGAAAGTTACTGTTTGTGATTTTCAAATAGTAAATCCATAGAAATTGCTATTTAGAAATTGCAAAATGAGATGTACGTAGGAGCGTATTCCACTAATAGCGATTTCTACAAATACGCATTCACAAATAGGAAATTTCCTATTTGGAAATCGCACAGATGCGATTTCCAAATAAGAAATCGCAATTAGGAAAAGTTGCATACTGGATGCAAAATGATGATGTAAAAAACAGGAAGGTTAGAAAAACAGGATGTGGCCGCAACCCAGGAGCCTCGGAAGGTGCTGGAAGGTGGGTGTGCTCCTGTCTGACTACTGGCAGTGGAAATCCAATTTCTGAAGTACACCATGTCCAAGGAAGATGAGAAGAAAAACCCTGTCAGTAGGAAGCACAAAGTCAAATATTCTGAGAAGGAGCTGGAGTTGTTAACAGGAGAACGTGTGGCATACATGGGCCAGCTTTTTGGGAAAGCACCATTTTCTGTTCCAGAGGCCCAGAAAATAAAAATATGGAACAGCATCCTGGAGAAAGTCTACTCTCTTAGTGTCAACCAGAGAACCATACCTGAAATAAGGAAACACTGGTATGACCTACGATCTCGCACCAAAGAGAAGATGGGCAGCAGGATGGCTGAGGCTCGTGGCACTTGTGGTTGACCCTCCAAACATCCTCCTCCCACTCTAAAGGAATCACTGATAGAGGGGACATTTGAACCTGAAAGTGTAGTTGGAGTGTCAGACATTGAAACCTCCAATCCTGCAGGCTCCATCCAAGGTAAGTCATTTTCCTTTTAATTTCTTATCGTAAAATATTGTTTGTAAGTCCTCAAGCCCAACATCTTAACTAACAAAACTCCATTGAGATGTTTGCTGCACTTTGGCAATGCATTATGGGAGTGGTCATACAACTTAGTTACATGGTGTACTATGTGTTGATAATGAAACTACACACCTATACATGCTCTCCTTGTCACAAACACATAAATCACATTTTCAACACTATTTCACAAACTTATTAACCATTTAGTTACAATAACTATATACATACATTTCCACAGATCATTACTAGGACGTGTCTGAAACCATTGATGCTGATGAAGCAATTGACACACATGTGGAAATAGAGGACAGCACAATTGCTACTCATACGCCCATTACTCCTACTCCAACTAGTAGGAGATCAAATGTGTCATCACTACCAAACTTTGTGGAAGGTGATGAGGAGTTAACACAAAGCAGGAAACACAACTTCATCTGTGCACACAGATACCATAGAGTCCAACAACAAACAGTCCACAATGATAATGTCTCAGATGACATGGCAGGCAGTTCTCAATTGTTTGGTGGCCGAGAGAAATCCATCCTCACAGTACAGCGCCTGTAAGCCAAAAATATAAAAACTGTTAATATGCGTCTGCAAAGCATGTCACAGTCAATGCTGCAATTCCAGAAAGGACAAGGCAGTTAGATTGCTGCCATTAAGAAGGACCAACGTCTGCAAAGATGCAGGCACAAGCAGCACATGGCAAGCTATGATGCATTCACTAAAACTATCAATCGATTGGCAGTAGCCACACCACTCTTGCCAGGAGAACTATCAATATCTAAAATGACATGGGGCACTGCTGCCAAGATGTTGCACGTGGGCTGGTCCAAGTGACCACAGCTCTGGAAACCATACAGACACATAACCTGTCTGTCCCTAGCATTTTGCCACCACCTGAAAGTGAATACGGCTCTAGCCTCGGTGGTACATCTGTGCCAGATGGATGCTGTAAAAGGCGAACATGTTGACACACATCTGGAACAGATATATCTCCACCTTCACAGCCAAGTCCTACTGAGAAGGCGACCAACACCAGAGGCTGTAAAAAGTGACTTTTGTAGACACTCTGATTTTATGAGACTACTTTATGTTTGCGTTCATATACTGAGTTGCTTTGTTTTAAAAAAAAAATCATCCTGTAAGGATAAAGTTGATGATAAAGAAGTAGATTGTTACAACCTGAATAAAAGGTTATCTTTCAGTCATGCAAAAACATTACCATCATGTGTGTTGTCTTTTTGTTAGATTTGGTCATCATTCTTACCTGAAAAATAGTTGTCTGTGATCTTTGTGCGTCGAGCTCGACCCTCTGCTGCACGTGTCCTGTCCTGCTGAATCTGTAGTGGTGGTAGTTCACCATCTGAGTCTGAATCTGGCTCTATGTTGATGTTGTGAAGACTCTTCCTCGTGGCCATGTTGTGGAAGATGGCACATGTGGCAATAATTTTACAACAGGTCTCTGGTCTGTAGAGTAGTGCTTCACCAGTTTTGTGGAGACATCAGAAATGGGACTTGAGTATTCCAAATGTACGTTCAATTATTGAGCGGGTCGTCTTATGTACCCTGTTTTACTGCCTTTCACTTCTGGTTCTTGGATGAAAATATGGTGTCAGTACCCAAGAGTGTAAGCATATGCACTCTCTCCTTAAATAGTATGAGAGGGAAAAACTATTAGGTCATTTTACAAACATACTTTTGGACACTGTATGAATTGAGTTTGCCATCCTCTTACCAAATAGAAAGCCATCGCCCAATCACCCTGAGACAGAGGGCTATTTATTCCACTGTGGGGGAACATAAAGGAGTCATGGGTGCTGCCTGAGAATCTAGCTATAAGGTTAGTTATGATGCATGAGACATCACACACTACCTGTACATTGAGTGAATGTGTGTATTTCCTGTTTCTATAAATGAATTAATTTACAGAGGGGAGACATATGGCAATATCTGTGCCATCAACACAATCAATCACATTGAGAAACTGTGCTACCCAATAAAATATTAGTTGGGTCTGTTGTAAGTATTGGAGAGTATTTGGAAAAAAGCATATTTGTTCACTTTGCTAACCATGATGTCAGACACCCATCAAATTACCTAGAAAAAGCACTTTGTGACATTTTCCCTGCCACTGCCATGACTCCCTGGTAACTGCCTGAAGCCAAAAGGTGCAGACAACACAATACTTGCACATGTGGGGGGTTTGCATTGCTTCTGACTGTTGGGGTTTGTAGCTGAGGCTGTAACTCACCGGTTACATCCATTAGTACCTCACTACTTAGCCTGTGGTTCTCATATATCTCCTCCTCAGTCTGTTCAAACAGGATGACCCTCCCCCTAAATGTCCTCTCCTGTCTCCTCTTCCTTCTCTGCCTACCAGCCAAAATCCTCATCCTCCTCGCCAAGACATACAGAGCCTGCCATTCTCAAAGAGCCAAATGCATTTTGGGTGACTTTCTACATAGTGTTAGCGATTCACTATTTGGTAATACCAATTTGAGATTTCCTAGTAAGAAAATCCTAAATTACGATTTCTACAAGATGGAAATCGCAAATTGCACCATTGAAAGGAGTCGTGGCTTAGCAAAATGGCAGAGTATACGCTTTCCCTGGAGCTCCCGTCAACTCCAGTTATCCGGAAAGCATCCTGAGTGAGTAAGTCAGCAAAAAGACTCACAATCGAAGCAACGAGATTGCCTCTCCCACCTATGTGCCGCTTGCGATCCATGCTCGGCTGGTGTGAGGTAATATTCCCGGGCCGGAACGGACGGCTGCGAAGACAACCTGCGGCCATCTTGCCTTCACTGCTGGGAGCTGGCGTGGGAGACGGAAACTGAGGAGTACAGTGTCTGGGGTGCACAGAGACGGATGCCGGTCACCCGGCAGAGCCAGATGGCCCCGCCTGCCAGTGGTAGAGGCGCCCCAACTGGAAACACCGATCCATTCGAATACCAGGTGAGGAGATACGGGAGCGGCGCGTCCAGGCCCTGGGTCCCGGAACGGCCGGACTGCAGATTTCAGCAGCGTGAATGGGCCCGACCTGTAGGTGGACATAGACAGACGGCAGGGGCGTGCGAGATCCCTCCCAGGCCCCAGTGGATTAGGAGGCGACCCCGCTGTAAGAGCAGCTGAATTGGAGGGGCCGTGACTATACAGGACGGCTTGAACGGGTGCGAGCGCATCGGAGTAACTGGCGCTCTAACTCGGAGAGGAGGCAATTTGAATTGGGCTTCCCCCTTAGCCCAACATCACGAGGCACGCCAGATAAGCAGCGAGGCGCAGTGGCGGTGAAGCTCCCCTGGAAACTGGGATCTGGCTTTAGGGCAGCCCCCGATGTGGAGTTCCCGACACAAGGGCCAACCGCGAAGTTGTCAGACTCTGCCTTAGATTGAGAGGCTTAAATACAGGCCCTGAATTGAGATGACAGTGAATAATGCCAGCACTGACGATAACCAAGTGGCAGCTGTGGACCGAACGCAGTGGATGACCAGCAGTTTTGGGGCGAGCACAACGAGAGGTGGCAAGAAACCATGCCCGGTGTCCATGCAGCAGTGCACTGCTGACACACACGTGCTAATACCAGGAGCCATTTTGAGATTCATAGTGGTGGGCGCAGGAGAAGTAGTCTGGAGTAGCCCCCACATGCACTGAGCTGTCGCATAAACAAAGAACGCTGCGCTTCCCAAGGAAACACACAGGGCCAGCTGGGTGTGTGGGGCCGCCTACAATCTGGAGGTGCAGCCCGGTACGGACCCACGCAGTGGGACAAGGAGGTGCTACTAGCTGTGGGACAGACTGGGAGGCATTGCCTGGTATAGGGCCAATTAGCCAAGATGGTGAAAGAGAAAGGAGGCAAGGCGGCCCAGGCCAACAAAATCTCAAACTACGCACATCTCCTCCCCCTTGACCAGGGAGCGCAGATGCCATCACATGAAGATGGGGCACCACAGAGCGAGGGGCGGGCCCCCTCTGTTGCAGACGTGCTGATGATGATCCATTCTTCAAGGGATGAGATGATACACAAAATAGACTCCGTCGCCATTGATGTCAATCTGCTCCGATGTGATATGCGGAAACTCTCGGAAAGAGTGACCACCACTGAACAAACGGTGGATACACTACAGACGGAGGTTCACGCCCTACGAGAGACGGTTACTGACCTCCAGTAGCGTATGGTCCACCTGGATGACCGAGCAGAAGATGCCGAAGGGAGGTCAGGCAGGAACAACCTCCGCTTTGTGTGCTTACCCGAAAAGGCAGAGGGACCGTCCACTGTACTGTTTCTGGAGGACTGGCTTGTTACTGCATTACCCCCCAAGAGGCTCTCAAAGTTTTTTACTGTGAAGCGGGCGCATAGAGCACTTGTCCCCCCCTACCTGGTGCACCGCCCATAGCCATTATTGCCCAGTTTCTCAATTTCCGCGACTGGTACGCCATCATGCAACTTACCCGAAGCCGAGGCCCGCCGCTCTATGAGGGCCGCCAGATATCAAGTTATCCAGACTACACACAGCGAGTACAGGATCAAAGAAGAACCTTCTTGGCAGTGAAGCGGCGCCTGAGAGACTCGAACCTAAAATACAGCATCCTCTTCCTGGCCAAGTTGAGAGTTCAATGCAAAGGGAAAGTGCTGTTCTTCTTCTCTGCGAGTGGCTGGCTGGACTCGCGGGGGTCGCCTGGACTAAATCTAAATCTGTATTTGTAAAGCGCGAACTACTCACCCTTACGGGTCTCAAGGCGCTGGGGGCCGTCGGGGAAATTAAGTGAGCTTTTTGCCCAGAGTCACATGGTGCTGAGCTGAGCTGCCGCCGGAGCCGGGGATCGAACCGTGAACCCTGTGCTCCGAAGGCAGCTGCCCTGGCCGCTGCACCACACCTCTCCACAATCCCCCTTGCTACAGGGTCAAGCAGGCCACCCCGGATCCGATGAAAGCAAAACCTTTCACAGGCTGACGACAAGCCTCGGAGTCCTAGTCACATTAGAGTATGTCCGGATGGAACATTACAGGCCTCAGATGTCCCGGATTTGAGGGCTTCGTCGCCTACTCGACACACGAACAGTAACCCGAGTGAAGACACCGATAACTAACAAATGCGTGCAGCTGAGAAATAATAAACATATGGACACAATCTATGGGAATATCAGTCCACGGATATATGGCAAGAACACATTGCTAGATGGCAGCTATAGCGACCTGGACGACATCTATGAGCGTTGACGGGGGTCTACCCCCAGAGGCAGGTATCTGGTTGGGGAGCTGGAGGCTTGCCCTCGCACCCCTCTGGCTAGCCAGCCACTAATGTTGGGGTGGGTGGGGGGGGTATCTACCTAAATGGTTGTTTTTGTTCTTTTGTTGGTATTAGAAGTTGGGGGACCTCTTTGGTGGGATATGGGGCTACATCTTCATGCCTTGAACTTGTTTTTTTCATATGGGGAGGGAGATGTGATATTGCCCAAGGGGAGGGGTGGGGGGGTGATTGGTCATGTTGGGGATAGGGTTACAGTGTTTTTCCCACCTCCGTGTCAGAGAAAAGAACTAGCAGTGATGGTTACAGGTTCAGGGTCATATGAAGGGTCTGAGGCAGAACGGCCGCGTGGCGGCAAAAGAGGGACAATATGTGCTCCATGGCAGCCACCATGACTAAGCTGATTACATGGAATGTCCGAGGCACAGCCGCCTTTGAAAAACATAGACGTGTATTTGCATACCTGAAACGTTATAAGATTGCAATAGCATGCCTACAGGAGACGCATATCTGGGGGGACACTATACCATGTCTACGGAAGCGTTTGAGGGGGAAATTGTATGCTACTTCCTACTCTGGGTTTGCTAGAGGGGCTCTCATATGGGTGGCTCCAGGGGTTCCCTTTCAACACTTGCACCATGTGGTTGACTCAGAGGGGAGATACGTTATCCTGCATGGGAGACTTGATGGAACGGAAGTGTGTATTATTAACGTATACGCCCCTAATGACAATGGTTCTTCTTCTTCCCCATCTTAATGGAGGCGGCAGCACCATATTTGGGGTTACCGATGCTACAGGCTGGAGATGTTAATTGCGTCTTACATGGTTCACTTGACCGTGAACCCCCACGGCCTCACACTAAACCT
Organism: Calotriton arnoldi; assembly: GCA_963921515.1. Taxonomy (NCBI): domain Eukaryota; kingdom Metazoa; phylum Chordata; class Amphibia; order Caudata; family Salamandridae; genus Calotriton; species Calotriton arnoldi. Next base: position 763,100 of record CAWUFW010003935.1, read on the forward strand.
CGCCTGACTGGCAAACTGCAGGATATACTAGATTGCGATGCAGCGCGCGAAATGTAATTCGTTTTATTTATTTATTTATGTACTTAAATCAGTTCGGCCGTAAGCCGGAGTTTACTACCCCCCACCCTGCCCCTCCCCGGCCCCGCCCCGCAGCACTCCCTCCAGGAGCCGCTACTGGTGAAAACCAGCTTCCAAGAAGCAAAGGAGCGATTTACAGAGAACATTTTTATTGCAGCAGAAGTGTTTGAAACTCAAATTTCTGTACACAAGGACAGTGCGGTGTTTGCTAGGCTTTATTCTACATTTCTGTTTCTTGCTTGGTGTCAAAGTCTGTTGTTTAAAATATAAGCCCTGGTCTCCAAAAATAAGTGCCCATGCCTACGACCTGGAAACACCGGCACAAATTATGCACTGATTCAGGTTGTCATTATGGACAGAGCTTTGTGAGTTTTATCTCCTGACTGGGCGCATTCTGAGTGATTATGTTGTTGTGATGGTTTCTGGATGAGACAGCGCATTATCCAGAGCATGAGTGGGTCTAGGTGTTGTCAGAAGCAACATGGAATGATTTGAGTATTTACAAGACTGCTAAGTGACGCTTGGGCCCACATTTCAAATACTTTGTGTCCGGTTTGTGTTACTCTTTTAACACAAACCCAATGGAAAGTGTTGTGGTGTGATTTGCAATCCATTGCAAATCGTGATTTTTGTGGGATTGTAACCCAAAGTAACACAAAGCTGCAGAATGTGGTCTTGCTTTAATTTGCGTCAAAGGGGTGTTCAATGGGCGGTGCATGTGCAACCACCCAATGGTTTTGACGCAAATCCCTATCCTCAAAGAATTGTATACAGGGATTTGTGCCAAATTCCTTCCCCCAATCGAGGCAGGCATAACAAGGAGAAATGACTTTTCCTGTGTGTTGCATTATACAGCATACATACAAAATGGAAAAGGACTTAAAGCATAGCTTTTGTACTGGAACAAAACTCCTTCCAACACAAAATCTGAACTTCCCACAATGCAGACACCTTTGCACTATGGCGCAAAGGTGTTTGCATTGATGCACGGTAGCCAAAAGTGCACAAAAAGAGAGCAGAGCAACACTGCATTTTAGTAGATATGGCGCTGTTCTGCTCTCTCCCTTTCGCGTAATGCAGTACAGCAACTTTACTTGCTGCGCTCGTTGTGTTACTTGTATGTAAATCTGGGCTTTTGTGTTATCTGATGCACAACTTAGAAGGATTGTGTTTTTGTGGAGGGCTCTGTGTGTGACTGGATATTATGTGCAGAACTTTAGGTGTAGCTGAGACTATTGTGACGAAAACGACTTCACAAAATTGTTGCAAAAAATAAAAACAGCACATCATAAGTTTACCATACAGACACTGGCACTTTATATTGATCTAAATGAAACAAAAAGCCAGAACCTTCCCATAATATTCTAGCCTTCGGTGCTATAACAAATGTATCCATATTTGAGGGACTGCCTGGGTTCCATGTACTGTTATACAACAGTCTTCATTTCACAGCATAGCTCAGATGAGGACTTTGTTGCACTGCACAGTATCCAGTGTCCCAGTAATCTGTGGACATGGTGGGGTCCCACATTCCACGGATTATTCTCCCATTCTGTGGTGAAGCACTAGTTAGGTTCATTGCATGCACTGGATGCACAATATGTCACAGGGCAATATTCATATTGATGGATTTCCTGTGTGTTTTTTTAACCATATAAGTTTTTTTTCTGTGCTTATTTTCTGTCTACCATTCTCTTTGTGTTGGCCATTACTTCGGCTGTTTCCAGTGGACCGTCTGGTGGTTAAACACATTCTGAAGCGAATCCAGGATTTCAATTGATCACAACATATATCTGGCTGGAATTACCTTTAGGTTATAAAGTGCTATATCTGTAAACTTTTGAAAATTCAGAATTTTCAGTTAAATTTCCAAAGTTCCTGTCAGATCTGTTTTTAAAAAAGATCATCATGGCGTGAGAGGAGCAGTTAAGACCTGGCTGTCCATTGGTCGTCTCCGGTGCGTGATTTGCAGGCATGCGCCATTTTGATGAGAAATGTGTCCACCATTAAAGGGCCAGGCACACTTTATGTATATACGCTTCTAAATACAGCATTGGAGCTCCTGGTTCAAGAAGGTCTAGGGGAGTCGCCCCTCACTCTCGAAGGCAGGAGTTTGCCTCATTTGCTTCATTCACACAGGTGTCCATGAACACACGTAATTTACAAAAGCCTCATGATTTTAGTGAACTGATGCCAGTGGGTAGCACCCCAACTCTGAAATTTGTTCCAGCTCCACTGTCCTGGTTATTGGGGGCAGATACCGGCCGGAATTGTTAACATCAGCCAAGGCATATTTCCCTCTCATTACCAGCGATCTCATAATGAGGGCCGTAACTCTTTTAAGCCTTAAAGTTGAAATAAATGGAATACATTTAAAAAAAATGTGAAATGTAATTGTGTAATTCAAAGATGTAAGTCCCTACTTGCTGTAAATGATCTTGTATTATCTCCCAACAACTCCAACAACTTACAACCCGTTGCTGCTCTCTATCTAGGGTTGCGTCATGTAAGTATCAATTCAGGAGGGTTAGCATTTGTGTTGTATAATGGGAGACAGAAGTAGACATTGAGATAGTGGGGGCTTAAATAAAAAGGAGTTATATACAGAGAGAGGGGCAGTGAAGGGTGTGATACAAGATCACTGTTGGAATTTCAATTCAAACACATTTGACCTTCTAAGCAAAAATAATGGCCAGATTGTCACAGCTCGGAAATTGTCAATGGGTAGGAAATAGCTACCAACGCTAAATTCGTGAAAAAAAACCCATCAAACCTTTACCGGGAATTTTTGGAGCCAGGGAAAGCTGATTGGCTTGATATGGTCATTGAATATTGTGACTGTGGACCATCTAATTTTATCATACTGCGATTTACATGCTTCCTTGCTTGGTGCACCATCGGCAGGACACCAGCACTAGATAAGATGATGACTCTTAGGCACCTATTACATATTAGGTGGTTTTGGGAGTGAAGAGGCTGGCTTCTCGACACCTAAAACACCTATTACGAGTTCTTCTCCACAGAATGGGAAATTCTACATGATATACCTGTTTCCCTACGTATTATTAATGCATTCCATTTACTATCTGTGTTGAGCGGGTGGTAAACAGGAGTTTAAGGGGTCAGGTGGTGCTTGGGATGGGGGAGAGTTTGGTAGGATGTGGCCTGCCAAGGTGAGCCAATGCTCCCCTCTTGCTGTAGGAGGAGATTGGACAGGGCCCTGGGATCAAGCCGGGCTGCACTTGCATCAAAAACCAACAGCGATTTTAAAGACTTCAAGAGAACTTAGACACTCTACAGGATGAAAGCAAGGAGCCTGGTGGATGGTCTCAGATATCGAAGGGGCAACCATGATCATCCACCCTCTAGTTTCACCAAGTCACAACAGTAAGGACGCTACAATAGCATCAAAGAAATAAATACGCTTATTTCAGAGGAAAAATCTCAATATTGAGATAGAAATTGTGTAATGTGAAATCTACACTAATTAAAACGTTGCAGAATTAAAAGCCACAATAGGTGGGATTCTGGCAGGTGCAGAACACATATATCTAGAAAGTCCTGCAATAAAGAGTATTCAACAATCAGAGTAGATGAAGAACTCCTCTTCTCCTAGTTGGAAGCTAGTGATCATCCTTAAATGAATTCTTGAGTATAAAAGACATCTCATTAGTAGATCCTGGCCAAGCTCAGTGCCTTGTTATTGCAAGCCATGTATTGTCGTTTTCATGGTAACCCACCACTTCAAGTGGTATCTTGGAAGCACTGATTACTTTCAAGAGGCTCGCGATGGTGAGACAGGCATTTCTGCATCACAAAGTGAAGTGTCTGGTGTCCTCAGCTCAACCTCGTCTGTCGCTAATGGACGAAGACCTGTCTGGGGCTTTCAGGGAGCAACATTCAACAGTAGGGCTCCAATATGTCCATTTTAGAAGTTCTGTTTACGCCTACGAATATGAATGGTGATGTTGCAACAACAGCTACAAACTTTACTGATTTCAGGGGCGTCGCTTGGTCATTTAGCTTAGTAGGTTAGTAGCTGAGTCTGAGATTTCTCAGCCATCACTATGGTGTACCCGAGTAAAAAAGAAAAAAGATGAGGTGTTGAGCATTGTTGGGCGTGGGCAGGATTCAGAGGAGCAAGGGCAACTGATATTGTGAAAAGTAAACAACATTCTTGAAGCACTTCAAATCTAGCAAAGCTGTGTGTTGTAAAAAATAAACTTAGGAAAAGCTAAGCAATGGACTGGCGATTTGAGCATGTGGTTCAGAAACTGAAACACATGCAGTTTACAAGCTCCAATCCTGGTGAGATAACTCAGGAGGTTGAGTTTCTGTTGTAGTGATCTGTGTGTAACCAGTAAGACATATATTCCAATGCATTTGCTGTGTGTGTGACTTCATAGGTATTTGTATTTTATATTAATTATTTGAAATAGCGTGAACTCCGTTCATAAGAGCTGCAGGTCACTGCACAGAGAACATTGTAATGCCACTGGGAGCTTCTCAAACTTGAGGTGCTCTACATAAAACAGTACGCTGCACTTTAGGTCTGGCTGAAACGAGATTACAAAAAAAGGAATTTAATAGGAAGATGGCAGGGCAGGAACTTGTAGGTGGGATGTGCATATGTGCAGTAAAAATGCTACCCGCTGCCCCACTCCGCTCCTCAACATTACTAAGATTTACCTTCCAACCATTGGCACAATGAATTTTTTGAACAAAAAGGGATATGAGATACGTACACCCCACCGTCCCACACACACTCCAGATATAGGCCAGAAAGTAAAGATTATTTTACTAAAAAGGGAGCGCTGTGGAACATGAACATACATACACGGAGGTCTCCGAGTCTAAATACATGCCCTCTTTCATCTTACAAAGCAGCAACATACAGGGGGGTTGTTGTCTACTTTTGACCTACTCTTTCACTCCACTTCTTTCCAAAAGCCAGATGAGCTGTTGAATGGTGATACCACGCTGTCCCGCCACCATCTCACGAAAGGTATGTTAATATTGTCTATATGCCCCCAAGCACCTGGTCAAAAAATTATTAAGTGAAAGTAACTTCCTTCAGGGCAAAAATGGTGAGGAAAATATGTTTACGTGTGAAAATCCTTTCTAAATTGGATAATTTAAGAGCCATCTAGTCTCATTGCCCTCTGTTTACCCCTCCCCCGCGACATGTGGGAGGGAGAAGGAGGGTTGGTTGAAACAAGCTAGTGACAGCTTCGGCTGAACATCTATTTAGTGCCACAAGGACAGCTGTTGCCAATGCAAACACAACACTAGACCGGGAGTCCTTGAACCTGACTACCAATACCAGAAATTAATTGGTGAGAGTGTCACACCACAACCCCCTCCCTCCTCACGCCCCCATGAAGAAATTCCCCTGGACCATTTCAAAGAAATCAGAGGTCCTGAGACCTGTGAAGCAAAGACAAAAACCAGACTTATCATGTGAACCTTGTCTTACAGATAAAAAGAGTTTGTCCATTACCCTCAACAGCAAAAAAACACAGAACATCAGCAAATATTTTTAAAGATGTGAACAGTGAAGAATACAATCTGATTGATTGGTGGGTGCTGCTGCTTTGACTCATATCTCAGTAGAAGATGGCACTGGGTGGACAATAACTACTGACCTACTGGTTTCTTTAAACACTTAGTAATTCCCCAGAGGTGTAAAGAGTCAGGGGCATGTGGTTGGCTTAATATTGAGATGTCCTAGTGGTGTTTAATACATTTCAGTTTATAAGCCGCCTTATTTCAGAGCAGTTGTTACAACACCATTAGCAGGCTGCCTCATGAGTTATTTGTTTTGGAATGGTGAACTGTGTCATTACCCACATATTAGCTTCTAAAATGGAGGCCTCAAAAGTAAAATTGACAATCAACAATCGACAATCTTTGTAATTAAGTTTAAGACTCTTGAAGGATCACATATGAGTTCAGGTTTGTCAAAGAGGTTCCTACTAGACTCGGATATCAATAGCATAGACCGGCCTGGACAAATCTGATTAGGAATGGATATGAAATATGAAGATATATGGTCTGTGGTCAGATCAGATTAATGGGGAAGATGTGGTTGACATCTCAAAGTGCACATCAATTCAAGTGGATATTCATGATACCTGGCAATTTGATCACGTCTGAAGAATGATCTTAGGTAATTGTTCCATTGCTGAAATGTACTTCATACAGTTTGGCTTCTGTGAATTTATGTAATGTGTATTTGTAAAGCGCATCAACACCTGTAAGGGTATCGTGGCTCTCAGCAGATGTGTGTGCCTAGTTCTGCCTATGGTAGGTTGGTTCATTGAAAAGCCAGGTGTCCAGCTTCTTGAGGAATTCAAGAAGAGAGGAGGAGGCCCTGATGTGGAGCGGGAGGCCGTTCAATGCTCTGGGATCAATGTAAGAGAGCGCCCGTGCTCCTGAACTGGTTCTGTGTATGTGTGGGATGTGTGCGAGTAGGAGTCCTGCAGAGCAGTGGTGTCTGGGTGGTTGGTGGAAGGAGATGCGGCTGTTCATGTACTATAAACAAACAAAAGAAATAACTATCCTGAGCAGGGGGTGGAACAAAGTCCACCGTCTGACTATTGAAACGTACTTCTGAGAGGAAATCAGGTATAGCTCATTGATATAAGCATAAAAATGTCCAGCAACGGAAAGATGCTTTTTCCCCAATATACCAAGTGCAGAGAGACCAGCGGTAGAGCCATCAAAGGCAGTTTCTGCACCAGGAAGCCTTCAAACATTCACCGTCGAATTATATAAATACGAACTAAGGCAACGACTCTTACAGATTTAATGTAAAGATTGCATAAGAGAAAAACAAACACCCTGGGGTATAATATTGATAATGAGAGGCTACCTACGTCCTTTCATATCATTTCAATAAAAAACCATAAAGATTGTGTGATTCAATATATCAGCTGATCACGGATGTTTCGGATTAAAACCCCAACAAATTATAAAGTGCAATAAACCTCAATAAAGAGTGACTTTATTTGGAATTGTAACAGATGCAGACTAGATAGGCCCAGAGTGTATTTCACTAAAGAGTATTTTTGTAACCGCAGTCCTTGAGGACATTCTGCTTTCTTTAATAAAAGCATGTTTGTTGTTAAGTCATGTTTTGAATATAAAATATGTTTTACTAGCGGACCGCCGCCTGAGCTCATTGTCCAGTGCTTCTAACGCAGGTATTCACATTTTCCTGGCAGCTGAAGCAGTATCTTGGAGGCGCTGATTACTTTCAAGAGACTGGTGATGGGGAGACAGGCCTTTCAGCGTCACAAAGAGAAGTGGATCGTGTCCTCAGCTCGACCGCTCGGGGGCTTTCAAGGACAAGCATTCAGCAATGGGGGCCGACCAGGCTCGCTCCAGAGGGTTTTGTGTCACTGAATGGAAACGGCAATGTCACCACAAAACCTGCAAGCTTTTCTAATCAGTCTCGAAAGGAAAAACAAGTCGGGCCATAGCTATTGTGAGTGATCGAGGGGGAGGGATGGGGGAGTTAAGTGACCTATTATTAAATATAAATGAATCAATCAATTGGAATTAAAGCATGCAATAATTTTTTATATATAGTACGAACTCCTGAAGATATTGGAGAGCTTTACATGAGCACCAGTTACATTACACATTCATTTTTTAAACCACGGGGATATTAAGTAATTTGCCCAGAATCGAGGGGGGCGGAGCTTGCCTGCACCGAAGATGGCCGCCTAGGTCGTGAGCTCCGTCAAGCCATCTCATAATTCGCCAGGAATCCTGCGTTAGGGTTGCTCTAGATGCTGTAATCACACTGCCCTGTGTGTCGGAAGGCCGGCCCCACACGTAGCTGGTGTTTTTAATTATGGAGGTGACCGCGTTCCGAAGCTACAATACGCGGACACCGAGAACGGGAGCTGCGCAGCGAGGCCTGTTGCAACGCAAAGAGAGAGAGCCCACCCGGAGGAGCTGGCCTGAGGCTGCCAGAGGGCGCACAGTCAGCGAAGTGCTGCGGTGAGTGCTGCTGCTCCCCGCGGGGGCGAGCGGTGCAAAACCGGGAGCGGCCCGGCGGGAGGCTTCCGACGGACGCTCGGGGCCTGGCAGAATCGCCCCTGAACTACATCTGCCGTCTCCTGGATGCCTGGGCCTGGCTGACTGTGGGGAACGGTCTGATCGCTGGGGACCTATGGACTCGGTGAGGAGCGGCGCATCGCAGGGACGGGCAGTGCTGCACTATTCCCAGCTGACCGGGGGTGCTCCTTGGGGCATGTCGACACCCCCGGCTTCCTGTTGGCTGCTACCCCGGGCGGAGGCGGTGAGTGCTCGACTCTTCATGGCCCAGCCGCGCCCCTGACTGTGCTGCGAGGGGTCACAGGTCACGCTTTGTCACACTGCCCATCGGGGGGATCTGAGAAATCCCAGTCCTCCTGAGACTCTGTGAGCCACTGGGACGGGCCTGGTGGGACGAGGTGTCAGTTGTTTTCCCCCTCCTGCTGGGACAGAGACCACCATTGAACAGCGGGAGACCTGGAGCGCTCGAACGGACTGATTCAGTCCATACTGGGTGTAAGCACACACAGAAAGGTGCTTCGGTTTTAATTGAGACCTACTGCGCAGCAGGCAACACAGTTGGATACTCGTCGACGTATAACCGGGGTGAGTCTCTGGACGAGGGCGCCTAGCGAACAATGCTCATCCCAGCGCTGCATTGGCAGGGCGGCGGGTCACCCGGCCTATGAGAGAACTGAGTCAATACGACTGCTGCGTACTGTGGTGTTAAGGCAACAGGCCAGAACTGCTTCTCGGGACCCGGGGAGGGGACGCATAGCCTGCTAACGTTTGCCCGGCGGCGAGGTGCGTTGCGGCTACACACCTCGCGCTCCCATAATGGGGAAAGTCGATAAAACCCAACCGAAGCTCACCTTTGACCAGCGGAAGTCTAGGACCAGAGAAAACACCCCAGAGGGGGGCCACGACGCGCCAGAGGAAAGCCCGGAGCAAGTGGAAGGAAATATTCGGACCATGCTTGCAACCATGCAGAAAAGCCTGCAGGCCAGCCTCTCGGCCATAGACTCTAAATTGGACTCCCTGTCATACCGGATGGACAGGATGACGGAACGGATGGACAAGCAAGTAGAGAGGATAGACATGGCGGAGCGCAGAGTGACTGAAGTGGAAGAGATACAGACAGTACTAGATACAATGCAGAAACAGATGAACAAGGCGTTGCACACCCTTCAAGATAAGGCGGAAGACCTCGAAGCCCGCTCCCGGAGATGCAACATACGTATTACGGGCCTGCCAGAATCCACGCAGGTGGGGAACATGGAGCTCTTTGTGGAAAAACTGCTCCATACTTTGCTGGGCGCTGACAAGTTTTCTTCCATGTTTGTGGTGGAGAGAGCTCACCGTTCGCTGGGCCCGAGACCTGCCCTGGGTGCTCCACCGCGACCCATCATCGCTAAGATCCTGAACTACAGGGATCGAGACACAGCCTTGAGGTTAGCAAGAGAGAAACAGTCCTTACAGTTTGAGGGTTCTGCGATCTCGCTTTACCCGGACTTTACAGCCCGAGTGCAGGAAGCTCGCAAACAATTTGCTCCACTCAAGAGGCAATTGCCAGATCAGAATGTGGACTACGCCATGTTATACCCGGCAAGGTTACGAGTTAACAGGCAGGGACAATCCAGGATGTTCACTGACCCCAAAGTGCTGCAGAAAGCTCTGAAGGACTGGGCGAGGGAACGTCGGAGGAGCCCGGAGCACACTGCGGTGGAGGGAGCGACTGGTGGTAGTCTGGACGAACAGGACTAGCGAGACTCCCCTCCTTTCTGCCAGATAAGATGGGGACACTTGGAGGGTGGCTAGATAGAGAAATTGTTGTTGCACGGTCAGTTGCGGGGCTGTTTTATGTGCGCTGTGTTGTTGATCATTTGGGGGTTGGGGCTGTTCAGGATGCCTTAAGAATGCGACCAGGCTGTACAATTAGGTTTGGGGCGAGCGCTGTTTCCCACAAGTGGTCAGGGGGAATGACTGAGACACATGATTATATACCTCAAGCAACTAAAAACTATGATGGCGGATGGTAATGGATAGTTAACCTACAGTAGTTACATTACTACACGGGTAGGCGACATCCACCTGGAGTTTAATCTCAGTAATTGCGATAACAGAGCTGTTTGATGTGAATTTGTTATCATAGTTTGGGGTTCTGCGGGGAGATTTCGCCAATGCACAGTTGGGCATAGCTTCGCGGGGGTGGGGGGTGGGGGGGAATTGAGACAGACACATTGCAGAGTTTTTAGCAGCACAAGGTTTGGACGACCAATGTTACCTTTGATTTCAGTCATACATACAGCACCGGCAACATACTGATGCCTTCCTATATTGATGATGAGTCGTAGTGGGCGAGATTTGGATACACATAATGTGCTGAGGACCATGACCTGGAATGTTAGAGGCCTCAATGACCATAGAAAGTAAGGAGGGTCATAGCTTACTTGACGAGACACAGAATAGATATTGCCCTGTTACAGGAATCACACCTGCCCCTGAATAGTATCATGTTCCGCAGCAGAAGTTTACAAGGGAACTCCCACGGGGCGGGCTTCACCACCCATGCGAGAGGAGTGATTACTTGGGTGAATCCTACATCTCACCTTAAACTTGACCCCCTGGACTCAGACCCTAAGGGTAGATATGTGGTTTCTCGATGCACAGGGAAGGGTTTGGACTTGATTTTGGTTAATGTCTATGGCCCTAACTATGATAACCCGGGGTTCTTCACCTCTCTCACAGAAAAGATGCGTGCCTATGCAGGGAGACCTCAACTCTGGGGGGGAGATTTTAACTGCATTAGGAACCCGACTCTAGATAGATCCGGAGGCCCGGACAGGCGTATTTCTGCTGCGACCCGCACCATTGCGGATGCGATGACGCAATTAGATCTAACTGATGTTTGGCGGCAGCGGCATCTGAGTCGGGGTGGGTATACTCACTACTCGGCGTTCCACGACTTGCACACAAGGATTGATTATTGGCTAGCTTCTCAACACATGTACACAGGAGTCAGGGAGTGTACTGTGCACCCACGTACCTACTCGGATCATTCCCCCATACTTTTAGTGGTAGCCACCCCGGAGAAAAGGATCCCCCCTTTTACCTGGCGCTTCCCCCCATATTCGCTGCTGGATACTGCTTTTAGGTCTGAGATGGCTGAAGCGATAGACACCTTTTTCTCCTGTAATATTGGCTCGGTGGATACATTCGCAACGGTCTGGGAAGCGTTTAAAGTTTACATTCGCGGGGTAGCCATGTCAAAACATTCCGGGGTACTTCGGGCACTTCGTAGGAAACTCTCTGACTTGGAGAGCTCCCTTAAACCATTAGAACGCCAACTGGTACAGGGCGCGCCCGAAGCTGATACAGTACGGTTCAAAACTATATTGGCCGAATACCATGACACGGCAGATGCGGAACTTAAGCACCTAGGCAAGTATGCAACAGCACGCACGTACGGTGAGGGGGAGCGCCCGGGCGCGGTCTTGGCTTCCCTCCTGAAGAAACGCAGAGAAACTCTGGTGCTCTCGGAAATTAGGGGCGAGCAGGGGGAGGTAATAATGGGAGACACAGAGATATTAGAGCCCTTCCGTCAGTACTATTCGACTTTGTACTGCTCCCGGCACGAAGGCGTGGCGTCGGAAATGTTAGACTATTTGACCCACGTGAAGTTGCCCTGGCTAACTAACGAACATCACGAGTACCTAATGCGCCCACTGGAGAAAGAGGAAATTCTTTCTGCGCTAGCAGGGATGAAGTTGGGTAGTGCCCCTGGGGTGGATGGTCTCACGGTCACTTTTTACAAAGAATTCCGAGACCTATTGCTCCCACACATGGTTACACTGTTTGAACATATGGTGGTTGATGGCATCATGCCGCCGTCGATGAGAGAGGCGGTCATTGTAGCAATACTGAAACCGGACAGATCTCCAACCGAATGTTCTTCGTACCGCCCCCTGTCATTACTGAATGTTGACACGAAGATTTATGCCAAAATCCTTGCTACCCGTCTGACACCGTTAGTTCCATACTTAGTGGCCCCAGAACAGGCAGGCTTTATTCCGGGTAGGAACTTGACCTACAATTTGAGAACAGTCTTTGTGGCGATACAGCACACCAGACAAGACGTAAAGGCAGTGGCAGTCTTTTTGGATACGCAAAAAGCCTTTGATTCGGTCGAGTGGCAATTTATGAAAATAGTGTTGACAAGAATGGGATTGGGCAATATGTTCCTACAAATGATGGGGGTCTTGTATAACTCACCAACTGCTAGAATAAAAATCGGCCCTTTAGTTACAGATCAGATACACATCACTAGAGGTACACGGCAGGGATGTCCTTTATCCCCGATTTTATATGCACTGGTGGTGGAACCGTTGGCCTGCGCCTTACATGAGTGATCCAGCGCGATATTAGCAAACAGCAATCATACACAAAACACTCACTTGGGCCCATACATTCATACTACGCTAATACTTACGCTGGGGTGTCAGTTGTACTCTTTTATCAAAATCCCTGCTACCAATTACCTTCTGATTGAAGAGTAATGACTTACCAATGAATCCTTTGCTAATTGGGAAGTTTAAAATGAGTGACATTCATTATAATACATAAATCCTGAAATAATCACTGAGTCAGGAAGTTTTAAAATGTTTATCTAAAGATTTAGCAGAGTAAAATACAGAAACCACACGGTACTTAATCGCACATCAACGAGAAAGCATAGAATAATTATTGCTAATCAATGACGGTCCTTAAGGAAAAGGAGAGGATAGAGACAGCAGCGCAACTAAAGGTTGCATTATATTTACCTAAGTGCGAGAACCAAACCCCTTGGCCAAGGAGTTAGAAAGAATAGGACCCAGGAAGGATGAGGAGCAAAGACCTCTCTATAACGACGCCTGCGCCGTTCCCCTCTCTGATACTCGGCTTCTCCTCGATTCTCCCTTCTAATGGACTCCGCCGCCCCCTCCTCAGGACCTCTTCAGGACAGGGATTCAGTCTGCAATCGATCAGCTTGGCGGTCTGGAGCTCTTCTGTCTGTCAGCATGGACGCCTATTCTCTTGCAGCATCTCCTTCCTCGGACTCTCAGTCTCTCCGTCTAACTAATTAGCTAATTCTATATCTGTTATACCCTTCTACGCCCATGTACCTCCCCATAATGTTGCTAAAGTATGGGACCACTATTCCTGATTGGACAGGGACAGGGGGTGGATTCTCACACCATATTGATTTGTCTAAATTGTGAAGCCCATTGTCTTTAAACTACCGCCCCTTCAATTTAATACATTTGCTTTATTTCCCACCCGTCTCACGACAATATTTACAATTTATTCATATAAAATGTTGCTTTTCGACGAGAACATCTTGGTATGTAGTGGTGTCGGCCAGCAGGTCATGGCCTTGGGTGATGTCCAAGTTGACTTCATCTCCTTCTATCTGGTCTGCCACTGCAAGGCGCATGTGCGGAATCTTTGTCACACGAGCTTTGAGCGCACCAACCACAGGACCAAGTTTACGAACTAATAAAAGTCAAAGAAGATAATATTAAAATCATAAAATAAAATGTTTCTACTCTATTCCCACTTAATTATAAATTCTGTCCCGCATTAGTAGCGTTAGAGAAACGTCAATTAAAAATGACATGAGAGCAAGCTGAAGCATGTGAAAACATCAGCAGCCATTTTAATACACACTGCGCAGAAGCAGAAGTTTCCCACCAAGCAAAGAAAGACGTCACACCATGTGATATGGTTGCGACATGCGCAGTGAGATTCCCGTGCTTTGGTGGCCATTTTGGATTACAGACAAGCGTTATTCATTAGTACAACACATAGGCAAGCATCCTCACTGTTCGTGTAGTGTATGCAAGGGTTAGTATAGACAATACAAGTTTAATAAATTAATACTATGAGGAGATTGTGTACGAGCAAGTCTCATTTATGAGTCCTTGCTCCATCAATCCCCTCTCTGATGGCGTTTCTGAGCCATCAAAATACTACCCACAATCAGATGCCAACTTCTAGCAAATCGCTTCACTCTCATTTTTACACTTTCTATCTTTCACATCCCCTTTCAACTTTTTGTATAATTCACTTCTCCACTCTTCAAGTTCTATTTCATCTAATTTTCTCTTCTTTCCTTTTCCTGTCACATTATATGAGCCATTCTTTCTACAACATTTGCACCATATTGTTATTGTCAGTACTATTATTGCTATCCCTGCTAAAGGTACTAATATTTGACCTATAAGTCCTTTTCCTACATTAGCAAACCAGGTACCAATTGACGCAATACTACTTGTCATTCTTTCCCATTCACTATCAACTTCCAGTGGTTTAAGTTCCTTCTCAAGTTTAGTTATATTCTGTATATACGTTTCAATTTCTGCACTCTTATCAGGAATATAAGTGCAACAGTGTTTCGTCTTCAATAATTTACAGACTCCGCCCTCTTTTGCCAATATAATATCAAGAGCAAGTCGATTTTGCATCACCATAGATCTAATCGCAACAATTTCTGCATTAATCATTAGAAAACCTCCAGCAGTATCCGTTGATAAACGATCAACCACTGTAGACAATTTACATATCTTCCTTGAGTTCAGAATTATTCCCACTGAAGGTATCAATGCACCAAATATATCACCTACAATTTCTGAAAAACTAGCTCTTTTACTACGTGTTAATTCGCTATTGTTTTCATTGCTCCCAGTGTTTCTTTTTACGTGGTATATCTTTGGAAATACTATTCCAAAATAACAACTTCCATACCACCGTGCAGGAAGCCTAAAGTAAGCCTTATTCCCACACACATAATAGATTCCAGGAAAAACTGAATCTGTTCCTCCTTTGATTCCCCAACCTCCAAGAATTAAGAAATTGTGCTCACATTCACTGGTACCGATGAAAACATTGTTATAATCAGTTTTTAACCTATGAAGACAAATTTTCCCTGTCTTTATAAAATCCAGAGCCATAGCAGCTTGAGTCTTGCCAGTTGTAACTCCCTTCTTTCTCAGCCCGAGGTGGCAAATGAGCTTTATGCTCAGAATCTTTCTTTTGAAAATCTTGTCTTCTATCTTCCACTAAATTCAAAAATATCTTTTCTTCTTCATGTAAAGAACATGTTAGATTGTGTCTATGTGCATGTGTTATGTCTATTTATTTCATTGTTAAGAAAAATTCTCCCATAAACTGTGCGTCTTGACTACTAAGCACTGGGTTCATACTCTTTCGAATCGGAACCTCAGAAAATATCACATCTAGGTTTGAATAATAATATTGCAGTCTTCCTGTTCTATAAAATAAACTTGTTAATACACTACATGATATGCCATATGTCAATGGTAAGTGATGGTATGTTAATCCTTCTGCTACTGATTCAGGTAACTTCATACAGACATAACAATTACTAACTTCCATTGTGTCTACATATTGAAACAATAACTTTGTGAAAACGTTTAAACTAGTGTCGTTATCAGCTATTTCATGATGAATTTCTGGTTCATTCTCTGCCATTAATTCTACTCTATTGCCCTTCATGTTTGCTGTCCTCTCCTTAGTTTCATTATTAATCTTTTTATCCATTATCATAAGGTAAGGAACTGCTACAATCAGGACTAACCATACTATAAGCACCATTACTAGACTACATATGCATATTGCACAGCATCTTCTACAACATCTCTGTTTTGGTCTCCCAGCAACTCTATCGTCAGGCATTTTCGACAAGGAAGATTGCTCTTCTTATCTTTTTCCTCTTTTCTTTATATGATTCTTTTGCTTAGTCAAGGTGGTCTTGTTTCTTTTTCGTACGTCAGTTCTGCACTTGTTCCTTCGTCACCACTTTCACTTGACTCTGAGCTTTCAAAATCTTCAAGAATGATGTAAGTCCAATCAGGACCCTTGAATTTGTTATTCACAAGTTTCAGTCTTTTACTTCTTTTCTCAGTTTTATTTTCTTTATTCAATTTGGCTTGTCACTTCATTCACTTGATCTGGACCTTCACTTCTGGTTGTTATGTGGTATTTTACTCTTTTAATGACACTCGGCCAATGATCTCCTTTTCTTGTTTTCTTTGTTTGCACTGTTTCTTTATCTTCGTCTTCAGAAGTCTTTTTATTTTCACTGCTTAGTACTGTTTCGTTTTCTGCAATTACTGTTTTTCTTGTTTGCTCTTTTTCGGGTCTGATTGGTTTCTCTTCAGCAGCTCAACTGTGAATTTCCAATAGGTGACCTTGTTCTTGATTTATTTCTTCATGTTCATGATTCTCATGATCTTCTTCTTCTGTGCTCTTTTCTGGATCTAACTTGTTCTGATCAGGGCTTATTGCACTTTGTACTTCTGCAGCCTGACCGGATTCTTCTAAACCTGTCTGTCCCTGCTCAAAGCTTATCAGATCTTCGTTGATTTGAGCCCAGTTTCCTTTCCCTATCTGATCTTGCTCAGGTTCTCTTATTGTCTCTTCTTCTTGACCCTGAGCTTCTTCTTCTTCACCTATCTGATCTTCTTCAATTTCTTCCAATTTTGTTTGACTTCTTGTTCTGTGGTAAACTTCAGGAACTTCTACCACTGATATCCAATCCTGACTTGTGCTCGGTTGTTCTTCTTCAGCTTCTCTTGAATCTCGAGCCTGAGATTCTTCAGCTGGGCAACCTTCAGCTTCTTCAGTGATTGGTGTTGTCTGAGGATTCTCTTCCTCAGGATCTGGTACTCTCTTAGTGTGGTTTACATGAATCCAATTAGGAAATCCTGCACACTTCACTGCTGTATTTGTAGTCAGTATGACTTGACACGGTCTGCCCCATCTACGTGATAGACACGTTTCTCTGGTGTGATTCTTCACTACCACCCAGTCACCAGGATTCAGATCATGTTCTTGTTCAGGCTGCCTGGAAACTGCGTCTTCTCCAACCTGGTGAGAGACAGAACGCACTAGGTCAGCCAATCCTTTGCAATAGTCCAATACCATATCATCAGATATATTCACCAGTTTGTTTGTGGGAACATGTGTCTGTTTCATTGCTCTTCCCATCATTATTTCGTGTGGGCTCAATCCTGTGTTTCTGTCAGGTATGCTTCTGAGTCCCATTAAAACAAGTGGCAATGCATCTGGCCACTCTAATGATGTTGATGCACACATTTTTCCCAGTCTTGATTTTATAGTGCCATTCAATTGTTCAACCACTCCAGAAGCTTCCGGACGATATGCACAGTGCAGTTTCTGTTTGATTTGGAATGCTTCACAGATTATTTGGATCACTTCACTGTTAAAATGTTTTCCTCTATCTGATTCCAAAGTTACTGGGAAACCAAACCTAGGAATGAGCTCTCGCAGCAACAGTTTTGCGACTGTAATGCTATCATTTCTCCTAGTAGGGTAAGCCTCCACCCACTTTGAAAACAGACACACTATGACTAGTACATACTTCAGCCCTCTGCATGGTGGTAACTGTATGAAATCGAACTGAAGTCTCATAAATGGACCCTCTGCATTTCCAATTTTTCCAAATCCAATTATTGTCTTTCTCCCTGGGTTGTGCTTCTGCCAAGTTAGACATCTCTGGCAAAGACTCTCTGCAACAGCCCTGAACTTAGGATTATACCAGTTTTGTCTGAAGAGCCTAATCATTGCATCTCTCCCTATGTGTGTGTCTCCATGATACATTCTGGCCATTTGTGAGAGTAAACAGTCTGGCATGACTGGTCTGCCATCAGTACTGATCCACACTTCGTCATCTTTTCTTTGTGAACAACCCACTTTGATCCACAAATTCTTTTCATTTTCATCAACATCATCTTGCAGTCTCTTAACATCATTCCATGTTTCAGGCGGCATATACAGCATAAGTTGGCAGCTGATTCCCATTCTTTCCACCCTCTTATTGACTGACGTTCTGGTTTTTGCACAATATTGAGCCACCAGATCTGCATATCTGTTGCCGACTACCACCCAGTCATCTCCTGACTGGTGTGCGGCACATTTCACCACAGCCAATTCTTTTGGTGATTGTATTGCTTCCAGCAATTCCCTTACAAACTGTCCATTTTTAATGGGGGATCCTGAAGAAGTCATGAAATCCATCTGCATCCATAGTTGGCCAAAATCATGCACAACCCCGTAACCATATTGGCTATCTGTAAATATAGTTACTCTTTGATTCCTCCCAATTTTGCATGCCATTATTAATGCAATCAATTCAGCTACTTGTGCAGATTTGACTCCTGGTAAATAGGATGCTTCGACTATTCCAGTTAATTCACACACCGCATAGGCAGCAGTTAGTTTGCCGTCTTCATGTCTTTGACATGAACCATCAACAAATAGCTCCCTATCTGGCTTTTTAAGAGGCTGTTCCTCAATATCTGGGCGTGGTTTTGTGCATAACTCTGTAATCTGTAAACAATCATGTTCATCTTCTTCGTCATCTTTAATTCTTTCATGATATGGGTCTGGTAGTAAGGTTGCTGGATTTATTATAGTACACCTCACCATGGTCACATTTTCAGCACCCATTATTATTCTTTCATATTTAGTCAGCCGACTAGGAGTAAGATGCTGAGTTCGGGTTCTTGTCAACAGAATCACAACCGCATGTGCAACATACACCTTTACAGGATGTCCCATCACAATTGACTCACTTTGTTAAATGCTCAAACAAGTAGCTGCCACTGCTTTTAGGCATCCTGGCAACGCGGCTGCCACTGGGTCCAATGTAGCAGAAAAATATGCTATAGGACGTCTGTCTAAACCGTGTCTCTGGGTTAGGACAGAAAGTGCACAATTTTCTCTCTCATGACAGAATAATGCAAATTCTCTTTTATAATCAGGCATGCCTAAGGCAGGTGCTGAACATAGGGCATTTCTCAATTTTACAAAGGCTTCTACACTTTCATCTTCCCACTCAACAGGATCCTTTGCTTTCTTTTTTGTCATGTTAATTAAGGATTTAGCTAACAGGGAAAATCCTGGTATCCATTGTCGACAGTAACCTACTATTCCTAGGAACATTCTTACTTGTCTTTGGGTTACAGGCATTTGCATTTTCTTTATTAACTTTACTCTTTCAGAGGTTACTCTTCTTTTTCCCCTCTCAATTTGGTGTCCCAGATATTTAACAGCTGTTGTACAGAATTGCAACTTTTCAGGTGAGACTTTATGCCCTTTCTCAGCCAACAGATTTAATAGTGCTATGGAATCAACGACACAGTCCTCTCTGGTGTTCGATGCCACCAATAAGTCGTCAATATATTGCACTAGGACTGAGCTTCCTGGCATCACTAGTTTTCAAGGCACTTTTTCAATATCTGATTAAAAATAGAAGGACTTTCCGTGTACCCCTGAGGAACACGATTCCATACATAGACTTTGTTCTCAAATTTAAATGAAAAAAGATATTGGCTGTCTGGGTGCAATGGTATTGAAAAGAACGCTTGACACAAATCAATTACTGTGAACCATCCTGCACTCCACGGAATCTGGTATAGGATTACTGCAGGATTTGGTACTATAGGACAACATGGTTCCACAATCTTATTTATTTTCCTCAGGTCCTGAACAATCCTATATTTTCCACTAGGTTTCTTTAATCCCATTATTGGTGAATTACACGGGCTACTCATTACTTCTTTTAGTATGTTTTGTTCAACCATTCGATTGATTTCTTCAATGACTCCTGCTTTTACTTCTGCACTCATTTTGTACTGTCTGGTATTTGGGAAAATTGCACCTTCCTTTACAGTAATTTTAACTGGGTCTATTTTAGCCATAAATCCTACTTCTTTTCCTGTGAAATCCCATACTATGTGGTTTACTGTACCTTTTAATTCTTCTGGCAACTCATCTTTTGTTAATACTGAAAACATCTCATCTACTTCTGTACCTTGCTTTGCAATCATAATTTTATATACATGGTCTTCATCTGGTGTCTGAACTGCCACACCATCCGGTGTGCAGAAGATTGTACAATTCATTTTGCACAACAAATCCCTACCTAATAAATTTACTGGACCAGAATCACATACTACAAATTGATGCATTTCTCTGAAATTTCCAATTTTAACTTCCATTGGTTTGGTAAGAGGTGTTCTAATCCTTTGTTTAGCTACACCTACTACTTGGATATCTTCACCAGAGAGAGGAAGGTCTGCAATGTCTGCTGTTCTTACAGTAGACCGGGTAGCACCAGTGTCCAAAAGAAAAGTAATATCATTACCCTTCACATTTCCTTCAACATATGGACCTGACTGATCTATTGGTAAGGATGCGAAAAGTACGCACTCCTTCTCCCCCTCTCCTAGGCACCGTCATGAACTGTATTGACAGAAATCGTCCTGTAAAAGAAACTGTGATGTTATATAATCATTCTTACCACTTCCTCCTCGATATCCGATGTCTGTACCATGCTTTGCTCTGCTTACATTACCCTGAATAGGTGCAGGTGGAAACTGACTCTGAGGATTTACACCCTGTTGTGAGTCATTCTGCGTCTGTGGATTAAAATTTTGATTTGGGCCATTATTATTTCGAATCTTTTTACATTCATCCTTCCAATGCCCCAATTTTCCGCATCCATGACAAGGAAATTTCTTTTTAGCTTCTTCTCTACTCATTCGTCCTCTCACTTTTCCACCATTCCCAGTCTCACCATTCGTACCAGAATCTTTTCCTTGACTTTCACTCGGATTGTCCAAATTAATTCCCTGTTTCTCAGCCATTTTCACCTGTGCCCACATTACTTTCTCCTGCAATTTCTTGTGTCTGTCCTCAATATCATCTCCAAAATATTTTGCATATTTCAAAATCTCATCAATAGGTTTCCCTTGCCAACACAGCATGTGTTGTTTAATCATCTGACAAATCTCTGGCTTCAAACTGTAAACAAATCGATACACAAACTGACTCATGTTCTTGTCTCCAATGTCCTCAAATCCACTATACTGTTTAAATACCTGCAATAGACGCTCATAGTAGGAATGTACCGATTCATTAGCTTCTTGTGTAGTTCGGTCTATTTTCACCCAATCTGTTTCTTTCGGTGGTATTTTCCCTTTCAGGTAAGTTATCACCTGCTGATACTTTTTCATCACATCATTTGACGGGGCACCTGTCTTTGGGTCTCTAGGATATTCTTCGCTTGGCCAATCCACTGTTATTTTACAATCTGTCCATAAATCGGCAGGTACCACTATGTCAAACAAACCATCCAAATCCTTCAACAATACCTTTGACACTTTCACAAACCTCTCAACCTGCTTGTACCATTCAATTGGTTTTTTTCTCAACTTTGGGAAATCATTCGTAAATGACAAAATATCCTGTTTACTCCATGGGACATGTACATATCCTCCTCCTGCAACTTCTCGCATTGGGTACATTTGGTCTGCTTTCCCTGTTTCCTTCATCACATATTCAGATGCTGTCCTACTTGATCGTGCTTCTTCCTTTTTCTTGGCCCACCTAGTTCTCCATTAATCTAGGTCTCCCCATTTTTGTAAAACTATCATTAATTCTCTTACTTGTAATTTTCTTCCAGAGGCATTCATATTTTCCAAATCTTTGTCTGAAAATTCTGCTCTATAGGGTTTCTGCAACACTTTTGATCTCCCTATTTCTATTCCCATCTGTAGAGCTAAATTAGATAATTTTTCATGGAATAATCTTACATTTCTCGTGATACTCCTGCACATAAACAATAATTCTTCATCATCATAGGTATTTAAACGATCTAGTCCTACATTTCCTGCTATTATTTCTTCTAAATCGACTTTCAATTTATGAATATCCATTATTTTTGGAGGTGTACACTGCTGTTCTGATCCTTGTACCCACCTTTCTAAATCTTCAGGGGTGACTATTGTGGCACTTTTCGCTCCTGATGAAGTTACTACACTTATCTCTTTTGAACACCCAGGTGTGGTTCTTTTGGGAGTAATATTGACAGAATCTCGAATGGGTAAATCCATCAATGATATTGTGGATTCGCTGTCACTAAAGTTATCTTCAACCATTACTGCTGCTTCAGGTTTTGTAGCGTTTACAGGAGTAGGTGCAAGTATCGGTGGAGGACAGTTTCCTTGAGTACCATATAACGGGACTACTAGACCAATTGTTACAGGTATGGTCAATGAATCAGGATGTACTTTTATCTGTGTTATTTTCTGTATTAATTCTGCTCTGGTCTTCTCTAGGGCTTCCCTTTCTTTGTCATGAAGTATTCTACTAGGGGTGAATTCATGCATTACCTGCGGTACTAATGGGGTTTTTAACGGTGGTGCACTTGGGGTGCATCCACTTGTCCCTTCCTGATATGGTGGGGGTTCCTTAACATTTCTTCCATAAATTCGTCTTCAGAATCGTCACTTCTCATTAAATGGTTTGTCTTTTCTGTGCATTTACTTCCTAATTTCTCTTCCACTGTTACCAAAGGATACAGTCCCTCTGTAACCATTGCCCTTCTCCATTGTTTCATCTGAATGTCCCTAGATTCATGTTGGTTCCTGAAAAAGAATCCTCGATAACCCCTGTTACTCCTAAATCGATCACACTCAAATGCTTCGGTTTCCCATTCTTCTAAAGCTTTGTATTGAGTTAATCTAGGTCTGGGTTCTAAGTCATTCATCCTTAATCTCAAGTTCTGCAGAATTCACCCATTGAACGTGCCATTCTCAGGAAATGCTAGTATTCCTTCATTCTTTGTATATTCTATCCAATTCTCCATCCATGCACAAGTATGATAACCTCTCTCCATCATCATAAATGAAGCGGGCGTTTTAGCTGGTGGAATAATAATTCCTTCTCTAGTTTTGATTGGTTTGTCCTTTTTAAAATAATTCTTAATCTTTTGTAAAAATGAAATTTTTCTCTTTTCTCCGTACATCTTGGGTAAGTATCGATGTAAAAAATTATATTCTGCAAAGCCCAAATATCTCCTATCCGGACGAGTTCCTGTTAAAGTCGGATCGCGTTTTAACATGCAATCCTTTATCCACTAAGAATTTTGCTTCTATAATTTCGACCAATCAAATGTCTGCTATCTTTTATTCCCGAGCCAATCCTTGCGCGGCCTTTTGGTGACGTTTGTCTGTCAACCCCTCCTTTACAATCTGCGTTTTTCTGTCCCTCGCTGTTTCAACCAATCCCAGCGCGGCACCTATGACGTCAGTACTGCTCCTGACTACTGACCCCTCCTTTACAAGAGTCTCTCCACACCCGCTGATTCAACCAATCCCAGTGCGGCGTTTTGTGACGTCAGCTCCCTCTCCGGCAACTGACCCTCCCTTTACAAAATCTTACGCAAACTTATTTTCTCTACAATTCTTATTTAAATTCCAGTTACAACATAAAACATTCGCTATCGTGCCAGTTTCTCTAAATTCGAAAAAGATAGTTTCTCTCACACTTAGTAAAACCTTTCCGTTTACTAAACATACACTACGAGTAAAACCCTTCCGTTTACTCTTCACACAAGCTCAGAAGTACCTGTTACTTCTTCAATGTTACCCTTTCTAGGTGATATAACATCAAATTTTTACCAGCGTACTCCCTTGCTATTACTCACATGTATAGAGTCCCTAACCAGTACTGATAGTCCTGCTTAACTTTTCAGTACTATTTCTGCCTGACAGATAACCTCACTGCAGTATGGCTTCCACTTACCAACCGCTATTCAATTTTCCCCGGGGATTCTAGACAACATAAAACAAACTTTGAATACACGGATGTTAGTTCATAAAAATAAAATTCTCATTACCCAATTAACAAAGAGTAACCATCCTCTGATTACCAGAAAACTGATCCAGCGCGATATTAGCAAACAGCAATCATACACAAAACACTCACTTGGGCCCCTACATTCATACTACGCTAATACTTACGCTGGGGTGGCAGTTGTACTCTTTTATCAAAATCCCTGCTACCAATTACCTTCTGATTGAAGAGTAATGACTTACCAATGAATCCTTTGCTAATTGGGAAGTTTAAAATGAGTGACATTCATTATAATACATAAATCCTGAAATAATCACTGAGTCAGGAAGTTTTAAAATGTTTATCTAAAGATTTAGCAGAGTAAAATACAGAAACCACACGGTACTTAATCGCACATCAACGAGAAAGCATAGAATAATTATTGCTAATCAATGACGGTCCTTAAGGAAAAGGAGAGGATAGAGATAGCAGCGCAACTAAAGGTTGCATTATATTTACCTAAGTGCGAGAACCAAACCCCTTGGCCAAGGAGTTAGAAAGAATAGGACCCAGGAAGGATGAGGAGCAAAGACTCCCTCCAGGTTCAGGACAGGACTGGTGACCTCTCTATAACGACGCCTGCGCCGTTCCCCTCTCTGATACTCGGCTTCTCCTCGATTCTCCCTTCTAATGGACTCCGCCGCCCCCTCCTCAGGACCTCTTCAGGACAGGGATTCAGTCTGCAATCGATCAGCTTGGCGGTCTGGAGCTCTTCTGTCTGTCAGCATGGACGCCTATTCTCTTGCAGCATCTCCTTCCTCGGACTCTCAGTCTCTCCGTCTAACTAATTAGCTAATTTTATATCTGTTATACCCTTCTACGCCCATGTACCTCCCCATAATGTTGCTAAAGTATGGGACCACTATTTCTGATTGGACAGGGACAGGGGGTGGATTCTCACACCATATTGATTTGTCTAAATTGTGAAGCCCATTGTCTTTAAACTACCGCCCCTTCAATTTAATACATTTGCTTTATTTCCCACCCGTCTCACGACAATATTTACAATTTATTCATATAAAATGTTGCTTTTCGACGAGAACATCTTGGTATGTAGTGGTGTCGGCCAGCAGGTCATGGCCTTGGGTGATGTCCAAGTTGACTTCATCTCCTTCTATCTGGTCTGCCACTGCAAGGCGCATGTGCGGAATCTTTGTCACACGAGCTTTCAGCGCACCAACCCCAGGCCCAAGTTTATGAACTAATAAAAGTCAAAGAAGATAATATTAAAATCATAAAATAAAATGTTTCACTGTATGCCCACTCTTTCTACTCTATTCCCACTTAATTATAAATTCTGTCCCGCATTAGTAGCGTTAGAGAAACGTCAATTAAAAATGACATGAGAGCAAGCTGAAGCATGTGAAAACATCAAGCAGCCATTTTAATACACACTGCGCAGAAGCAGAAGTTTCCCACCAAGCAAAGAAAGACGTCACACCATGTGATATGGTTGCGACATGCGCAGTGAGATTCCCGCGCTTTAGCGGCCATTTTGGATTACAGACAAGCGTTATTCATTAGTACAACACATAGGCAAGCATCCTCACTGTTCGTGTAGTGTATGCAAGGGTTAGTATAGACAATACAAGTTTAATAAATTAATACTATGAGGAGATTGTGTACGAGCTAGTCTCATTTATGAGTCCTTGCTCCATCATGAGTATCACAATCATAAGGGTATACGTTTTCCGAACTACCAGCTCATAGTTTCCACATATGCCGACGACACGCTTCTTTACATTAGAGGCCCTGAAAATCACTTGTCTCCTACACTAAGAGAAGTAGTGAAATTTGGTGCACTTTCGGGCCTGAGAGTGAACTGGGCTAAGTCTATAATCTTACCCCTTACCCCGACTACTGTCCCTTTCCAGCCCGACTACCGGCTACAGTGGACAACGGAGCCAGTCCGATACCTAGGAATTAAGATACATACTGATTCGGAGGTGGTGTTCCGTGAAAATTATGGGGTGGCTGTAAATAGACTGGGGGATGACATTGAGAAATGGATCCGGCTACCGCTGTCACTAATGGGGCGAATCTCGATCATGAAAATGGAAATTCTTCCACGCTTTCTGTTCTTGTTCTCCTATATTCCTATGGTCCTCCCGGGGTTTTTTTTCCACACACTTACAACGATGTTGACTAAACTAGCATGGGCAGGTAAACAAGCCAGGGTTAGATGGGATATACTCACACTCCCTTACCGTCTGGGGGGACTGGGGACCCCGGATTTGGACTTATACTACAGGGCGGCACAAAGTGCGCACGCTCACCAGTGTATGCATGGCTCACCAGATACTCCGCACTTACAGATAGAACAGGTGGCGGCCTCCCCTTTACAGTTACCTACTATGTTGTTTACACCCCCAGACCGTAGGACGTGGATCCTAGACTCCATAAACGCAACGAGACATGCCTGGCATCAACTGCTGAAATTACATTCTGGAGCGATATTGTACTCCCCGTTGGCTCCTATAGAGTGGTGCCATTGGATTCCCTCCTGTAGTGACCTTGGAGTGACTAGAGCGCTGAGCTCTATGGGGGCGACGACTATAGGAGATATGTTCCAGGATGGGAAAGTCAAGACATGGGAACAGCTTGGGGAACCTGATACCAATGCATCACTGCTACATAGATTTCAGTTCCATAGAATGAGGCACGCAATGGCAGACATATTGGGCAGTGATCTAGATGAACCCCCCGAAGTCTTACCACTCATGTATGTTATAAAAGCTGGCTCCCCAACCAAAATTGTGTCTAAAATTTACAAACTAACACTGGGGTATCGGGAAAACTTCTACACTAAGGCGAGACTCGCTTGGCAAACGGACTTGGGTAGAGAACTGGATGATGTTACCTGGAGATATTGCTGCGAAAACTCGAAGCGGATCTCGCTGAATGGGAGACACAGGCTCATTCATTTTAACCCCTTCCGTGCTCATGACGAGCTCAGCTCGTCATGCTGCGCGGTAGCGCTGTGCACATGACGAGCTGAGCTCGTCACGACTCCACCCGCGATCGGAATGTCCCGCATACGAGCGGAATTCCGATCGCGGTCAAGGGGTTAAGTTTCTAAATAGGGTGTACTATACGCCGGCGAGACTGTGTCGATATGGGCTGCGAGACACAGCTAAATGTGATCGCTGTGAAGAAACCCGGACGGATTTTTTCCATTTAGCTTGGCTATGTCCTGGGATTAACAACTTTTGGGTCTTGGTGTTTAAAGAATTAAGCCATGTTATAGACACGCAAATCACGCCAGACCCCATGCTGGCTTTATTGGGGTACTCTAAGCCACTCCCTAAGACAGTCCGCAGATTAGTAGACATAGGTTTGGTAATAGCTCGACGGAGTGTGGCAAAGCGCTGGTCGAGGGGCCCGATCCCCACTATTGCAGATTGGAGCAGGGACATGGTGTACTGCAGCACGCAAACGGACACTTATAGCGAGCTCCTCCCCCCGCGCAGTCGGCCTAAAAATTTCTGGGCCCAGGATGCTTGTTTCCGGTCCAGGGAAGACATGGCTTGGCAGTTCGGGCTGGACTGTTCCCATGAGGCACAGGGTCAAGACTGATTTGCATATAGCTGTGTCTGAACTGGGGTGGCGAAGTGAGCTAAAGAACGATGATGGATTCAACCCAGATCTGTGACTGGGGGTGAGTGTCTGAAAAGTTTCAGCGCTCCGTCCATCATCTCCTTGTGTTTGCTTTATTCGCCCTAAGTTGCCAGGGTATGACCAGACGTGGGTCCCTTGCTCACTTTGCCACTGGATTCAAGCTAGCCTGGCTGATGAGGGCTGTTAGCCCTAAACCGGTCCCAGGATGCTTGTTTCCGGTCCAGGTAAGACATGGCTTGGCAGTTCGGGCTGGACTGTTCCCTTGAGGCACAGGGTCAAGACTGATTTGCATATAGCTGTGTCTGAACTGGGGTGGCGAAGTGAGCTAAAGAATGATGATGGATTCAACCCAGAACGATCTGGATCTGTGACTGGGGGTGAGTGTCTGAAAAGTTTCAGCGCTCCGTCCATCATCTCCTTGTGTTTGCTTTATTCGCCATAAGTTGGCAGGGTATGCCCAGACGTGGGTCCCTTGCTCACTTTGCCACTGGATTCAAGCTAGACTGGCGGATGAGGGTTGTTAGCCCAAAACCGGTCCCAGGATGCTTGATTCTGGTCCAGGGAAGACATGGCTTGGCAGTTCGGGCTGGACTGTTCTCATGAGGCACAGGGTCAAGACTGATTTGCATATAGCTGTGTCTGAACTGGGGTGGCGAAGTGAGCTAAAGAATGATGATGGATTCAACCCAGATCTGTGACTGGGGGTAAGTGTCTGAAAAGTTTCAGCGCTCCGTCCATCATCTCCTTGTGTTTGCTTTATTCGCCCTAAGTTGGCAGGGTATGCCCAGACGTGGGTCCCTTGCTCACTTTGCCACTGGATTCAAGTTAGCCTGGCTGATGAGGGCTGTTAGCCCGAAACCGGTCCTAGGATGCTTGTTTCCGGTCCAGGGAAGACATGGCTTGGCAGTTCGGGCTGGACTGTTCCCACGAGGCACAGGGTCAAGACTGATTTGCATATAGCTGTGTCTGAACTGGGGTGGCGAAGTGAGCTAAAGAACGATGATGGATTCAACCCAGATCTGTGACTGGGGGTGAGTGTCTGAAAAGTTTCAGCGCTCCATCCATCATCTCTTTGTGTTTGCTTTATTCGCCCTAAGTTGGCAGGGTATGCCCAGACGTGGGTCCCTTGCTCACTTTGCCACTGGATTCAAGCTAGCCTGGCTGATGAGGGCTGTTAGCCCGAAACCGGTCCCAGGATGCTTGTTTCCGGTCCAGGGAAGACATGGCTTGGCAGTTCGGGCTGGACTGTTCCCATGAGGCACAGGGTCAAGACTGATTTGCATATAGCTGTGTCTGAACTGGGGTGGCGAAGTGAGCTAAAGAACGATGATGGATTCAACCCAGATCTGTGACTGGTGGTGAGTGTCTGAAAAGTTTCAGCGCTCTGTCCATCATCTCCTTGTGTTTGCTTTATTCGCCCTAAGTTGGCAGGGTATGCCCAGACGTGGGTCCCTTGCTCACTTTGCCACTGGATTCAAGCTAGCCTGGCTGATGAGGGCTGTTAGCCCGAAACCGGTCCCAGGATGCTTGTTTCCGGTCCAGGGAAGACATGGCTTGGCAGTTCGGGGCTGGACTGTTCCCATGAGGCACAGGGTCAAGACTGATTTGCAT
This sequence comes from Calotriton arnoldi, assembly GCA_963921515.1. Classification (NCBI taxonomy): domain Eukaryota; kingdom Metazoa; phylum Chordata; class Amphibia; order Caudata; family Salamandridae; genus Calotriton; species Calotriton arnoldi. The sequence goes on from CAWUFW010003935.1 coordinate 792,215, forward strand.
ATAGCTGTGTCTGAACTGGGGTGGCAAAGTGAGCTAAAGAACGATGATGGATTCAACCCAGATCTGTGACTAGGGGTGAGTGTCTGAAAAGTTTCAGCGCTCCGTTCATCATCTCCTTGTGTTTGCCTTATACCAGACATACCTGTTGTCTAAAGATGTGCTTCCTGGTGGTGAAGCTGTTGCTTGTGTGCGGGAGGAGGAGGCAGAGCACGAACTTTAGGACAGCAATAAAAAGGTAGTAGGAGAATGTGTTGTTAGACTGCTAGATATGGTGGAGATAAGACAGAATCAGGTCCAGAATTCCATATATACAGATGGGGATTGCCTATTCTGCGACTCAAGTTACTCGAACTGTTGCTAACTTGGGAAATATGGGTTGATAATGTTAAATGTACGGTAACCACGGGTATGACTGAATGTACACTGATGTATTGTGTTTGATTTCCTTTTCTGCAAACCTGTCACTACGCTGAACGGGGTCATGTCTCTTTGTTTTGATGAAAATATCAATAAAGTTAAAAAAAAAAAAAAAAAGAATTGCCCAGAATCACAGGATGTTGAGCCAATGCAGAGACTCAAACATGTAGTCCTGGCCCCTTCTTCTATCTCCGTCAAAAAATTGTTGTCCAGAGATTTTCATTTTTGATTTGTGGATTTTGTAACATTAGAGAAGTAATTTAGCTTGGGTAGACATTGCTAATTCGGGCCCGATTTTTCTGGATGACATTTTTAAAAATGGCGGATGTGTTACAGTGATGATGTAATATTTCAGGAACCATGAGGCCTTTATACTTCATTTTGGTGTTAAAACATAGGTTCTGGGGATCAAGTAGCCTTATAGAGACAGAAAATTACTCCTCAGAGCAACTCTTTCACCATTTTCCAAAATGGCATCTCTATAATGATGTGTTTTAGCCATCATATTGGTAATTTATTTTAATTTTGTTTTTGTTTCAGGTTTTCCTTTGTTTCAAATTCATAAACATGAGTCAAGCCGGTAGTAGCAGAGGATCTTTACCTCCTGACTGAGTGTTGCTAACTACAAAATCTGAGGACTCCTTCAACAAAGAAAAATGTGTCATATGCCAAACTAATCTGAAAGAAAAGCAGCTGGACAGAAAAGAGTTTGAGATGCTGCAGAAATACAGCGAGAAGGAGTTCACAAAAGATTGAAACTGATGGCTGAAGAGGATCAAATATTTTATCAATGTAACAGCAAGTGCTACAAGTCGTATACAATGGAAAAAAGCCTGGAAAAAACTCATTAAAAAATAGCAGAAACCATTATATCACAACAAGAATCCGAGTCTTCTGAAAAAGCGACAACAATCAAACCCAGTGCCCAACCACTCAGAAGATCGATGGCTACCCCTCATTCACCTCCAACAACTGATCAGAAAGCAGAAGACCTTCAATGTGTTATCTGTGGTTTAGCCAGAACAAGGGCCAAAGGTATTGACGAAAGAGCAAAGTACAGAGTGTGTGAGTCTCAAAGGGCAAACATGTTTTTATGTGCAGCTAGTTTCTTCCAAGATGAAGTTTTCAGCTGAGTACCTGATCTAAAGAATGAGATGAATGTATTTGCAGTGGATTCGTATGCCCACTAAAACTGCATGCGTGCATAAATTCGAAAATATGAATGTACAATGAGCTTCCAGCAGCAACGTAACAGCCAACCTTCAGTTAAGTTTTCACTCTTTGAAAAAGCATATGAAGTTTTAAAGCCATATTTGTGAGTGCTGGCTATTGGTTCACTATCCTTAAGATCAGAGAAATGATGGTCAACATTGATGAAACTGTATTGATCCATAACAATGAAAAGATTTTTCTGGTGAGATTGACCAATTACATAATTCGCTTTTGTCAGTCTTACTAAAAGAATGAGCCACAAAAAGGTGTTCTCAGCTGATTTGACTCCTGAAGTTCTTGCTGCCAAAATAAGATCCTAGGATGTAGTAAAATCAGAAGTAAACATTTCAAGAAACGTCCAGAAAGATTTAGTTTTTGGACATTTGACGAAAAAATTTGTGATGCCCCAAAGCTCCGCAATTCATGGGCGTCAACAAGAATGCCTGATGTTGTCTTAACATTTTTTACATCATTGTTTAATATCAGCAAAGCAAAACTGTTACAAACTAAAGGTGATAAACTCTTGTAAATATGCCCCTCAGTTCAAAATCAGAAAACCTGAAAAACAAGTTCGTAGAGTTTGTCACAGAATGTGAAGAAAAATGAGAACTTTGCAAGTACTGGGGAAATGTTTTACACATGATAACTTTAGTGAAAAACTTGGTACAAGCTGATTGGGAGCTGCACGTGAAGACTGTGGAGTCACTGAATACTGTGTTTTGCGAATTCGACTGCATAATATACCTGAGATATGGGTCCTGGTATTTGGAAAGAGTAAAAAAAGCTAGAGGTGGAAAAACCATACTTCTACAGAAAATTAATCCAAAGACATTTTGTGGCAAAAGACAGAGAGGGAACATTCAATGCTGTGGCTCCAGATCTGAAACTGGAACAGATGATCCAGAGGTCACAGAAAAGCTCCAAGGGAATTATCGGTCAGACATGTAAAAGTGAATATGTTGCTCAAGGGCAGTTACTTTCCCATGAATTCCTTTCTATTTGTAATGTTTTCAGAGATGACAAATTCAAAATACATGGATCATCGTGAAACTGTTCCTCACCACGAACATGTGGGAAAGAGAGGGAAACATGTTGATAGCCTTCTTCATTTCATGCAGCAGCAAGGATCCCCTTTGAAATGACTGATCCTGTGCGACTACACAATTTCATGACCAAACAATATGTGGATTACGATATAAAGACACGTCTACTAGATGTCCTGGAACATAGATCAAATCTATACGCAGAACTGAAGCAGGAGAGATTTGTACTGAAAGAGAAAAAGCTGTTTGACATAATCACTAAAGCTAAACTTCCACGCTCTAATTGCGATAGGAAGAGTTTCGTCTAACCAGTTACTACAAAACAGGTTACAAAACAACAACTTTCACAAGATCATAGAGAGATGGATGTAGCAAAAGAAAGGGGTGAATTTATCATGGACATTCTGTCACATGATCTTCCTACAACAAATGTATTATTTTATGGAGATGCTGCAACCAAACCAGTGAAGCACAAACTTGTACAAGAGCTAAAAAAACCTTTCACCTGAAGAATTTCAATTTGAAAAGGTGTCCTCATTTAAAACTGCTGTTGTTTTGGACTATATGTTATAATTGCGAATGGTCAAGGTTTCATCCATGCAAAACTTCGGAGAGGTCGTTCAGACTGATCTACAGATGTCAAAGTTAGTGTGCACCTTGCAAAAGACTGCAAATTGTCTTTGACAGTTATCTTGAACTATCTGTCAAAGAGTGTGTGAGAATCAGACGAATGTCTATAAGTGGAACAATTTACATTGCCTGCATCAAACATTTGACACCTATACCTGTGTAACTTGATAAACTCTGGTCATCAGCATTGAACAAGATGGACACAGCAAAGCAAATCTGATTCTTCAGTGAACACTGAATTTCCAATTATTGCAAGTGAAATGATGGTCATTGAGAAGTTGGTGCCTGCAGAGGTATATTCAAAAGGTACGGGACACACTGTTTAAGAACTTAACAGCTAATTGGAGGAAGCTGACCTTTGTGTTGTGCCACATGTTGAGTGGGTTGCTTGAAATGAGTCCAATAAATAAAGTTGTTGTACTGTCAAATGACACAGATGTTATTATTATGCAACTTGTTCAATGTTCATAAGTCAAGGATTGACAGAGTTATGGATATCTTATGGAACAGGCGAGAAAAGGCACTTAGGGGCTTATTTACAAGCCCTTTGCGCCGCTGGTGTCTCACTTTTTATATGGGAAAAAGTGACGTAGCGGAAGGGCTTGTAAATAAGCCCCTTAATCCCACTTCATATACTGTACAAGAAACTTGACCCAGAGATGCCCAGTGTTATTATCAAGGCACATATTGTTATAAGTGATGACACTAAGAGCAAAATTGGTCAAAGCTTGGAGCTTTAACTGCTGAGCCTGGGAAGTTTCTAAAAGGATTTACTGAGACCGAAGAAGAATATGACTTTAAAGATGTAGACAAATACCTTGTGTGTGTGTGGAAAATGAGTTCTGACTGTCACACATATGACGATCTTCGATACAGTGAGTTCAAAAAATCAGTCCCGCTAAGTTTCCTTCCACTGATGTCATATTCTGTGCGTGGACACATTAAAAGAGCATTCTATTTGATCAGAAGACGTGTTCATTTTTTGGATCATGCATATGTAGAGAAAGATCCGTGTGAATTTGGTTGGGAAGATATTGATGGGGTGCTAAAACTTACGAAATTTCTAAAGCCTCTACCCACACAACTTACACATACATGTACTTGCAAAACCTGTGCTACAAAAATATGTCCCTGTCGATACACTCTTCTCAAATGTTCAACATTCTGCAAATGTATCATGAATGATTTCCGAAACAAATAAATACAGTGAACTATGAAAATGTGTCTAAAACAGGAGTGCTAAACATAATTTTTTTTCATATCATATTCAGATCATAAACATTATTTGACGTATACACAAAAGGGTTAAAACCCATTATTATTTGTTTCATTTCTATATATGTCTCTTCTTCCTCTAGTATAGCGCCATTTTGGAAAATGGCAGAAGGGTTGCTCTGAGCAGATTATTTTCTGTCTCTTTAAGACTACTTGACCGCCAAAACCTATGTTTTGACACCAAAATGAAGTATATAGGTCTCCTGGTTCCTGAAATATTACATCATCACTGCAACTCATCCGCCATTTTTTAAACTGTTGTCCAGAAAAATTGGTCTACCCAAGCTAAATTACTTCTCTAATGATCGAAAAACAGAAATCAAAAATGAAAATTTCTGGACAGTAACTTTTTCTTATGGAGGTATATCAGAGGGTTGAAATTACTGGTTCCCCAGCTCCAAATACGGCAGCTCTGGGCGTTACGCTACATTCTCTCCCAAAGTAAGAGTAACAGAAACATTTTAAAACTCAAACGTTTCCAATGCTTTAAGCAAGGATGATGTGTGAATTTGAAAATGATAAAAACGCTGCAAAGTGTAATGTATGAAAGGTACATATATGTAACCGATTTGCTGGTTTTCCCTTTGTTGCAGTTTGGACCCATTCTTTATTATTGTGAAAGCAGGTCTTCTTTCATAAAAAAAAGTTACGTGGTGTTTCTCAAAGCCCTTCCATCCTTCAAATATCCATTACTTCCCCTTCTGTTCAATGTTAGCGCCTTTAAGCCATTTTAGGGGGTTTACAAAGCGATACCAAAGGGGATGATGGACGGGGGTTTAAGCGCTGCTCAGGAAACAGAAATAATACACTGGCCCCCTCATTTCAAGTTGCTTCTTGGTATCACCAGTTAAACTCATATCTCTGCTCCTTCGATGTTTCATATTCTGCATGAACGGATAATATGAAAACATATTCATCAAATCCTCATTTTTAGCCCAGTTTGCAGTTTTCATTGCTGTGCTTAGACAAGCACAATAAGCAGATGCTTTTCGCCGGCCTGTGATGTTAAAAGGTGCTGAAAGGCAAATAAAACAAAGTTTTCTGTCACAAGTATTTATAGTTCAGCAAGTGCAGTGGCACCTGGGCCCAGAATTGTGAGGGGCCCACTGCACGTCAATTATGGGTGTTTCTGCCACAAATGCATTTTTTCTTGTTGGCGTAAGGGTAACTGACACCCGTCTGATGCCCCTGGATAGCAACTATGGCTGCATTTTACTGTTCTACAATGTGCTAAGGAGCCCATGTTCCTTGCTTCTATTAAGGCCCTCGGCATTCATGCTCATAGCCAGCCGCGGCCTGTGCAGGTAAGAGTGGTGGGGGCCGGGTTGGGGGGGATTCGACAGATGACCACGAGGGAAAATTAAATAAATAATTAATTTTCCCTCGTTGTCTGTCGAAATCCTCCCCCACCCAGCCCCACCGCCCCACCCAGCCCCACCGCCCCACCGCTCTAACCTGCACATGCCGCGGCTGCTCATAGCTGTCTAAAATACATCAGGAATGAAGAAAGTGTTGCTTGGAGGAAGGCAGTCAGAACCTTTGAGAGTCTGTTAAGTTGGGAAGCAGTAGTGCATTAACCCCTTCGATGCTCATGACGGAATGGTTCCGTCATGAGCATCGGTGCCCCAGTGCTCATGACGGAACCATTCCGTCATGAGGCCAGGAGCACGAAATCCCTCTGCTGCAGACAGCAGAGGGATTTCTATTTCTCCCCTGTGACCTTGGGAGCTGGGGAAGAGCTTCCCAGCTCCCGAGGCCCCTCCCTGGTTTCTGTGCCATGACAATCAGCGCGCACGTCGCGCTGTTGTCATTGCACAGAAACCAAAACTGAAATGAGCCTTTAGGCTCATTTCAGTTTCACTTTCTAAGTGCTCAGGGGGCTATCTCAGCCCCCCGGGCACATAGAAAGACGGGAGAGGTATTATTGGAAAGGGGAGAATCTCCCCTTTCCAATGGTACCCCTCCCCAGTGGATCCCTGCTTGGGGATCGCCCCAGGAGGGCGATCCCCAAGCAGGGATCCACCCACTAGACACCAGGGAGGGGGGAGCGGTCCCTTGGGCAAGGGCCTTTGCTCCCCCCATAAAGAAATGAGCGCTAATCAGTCTTTTAGCCCCCCCTGAGGGGCAGATGGGGGCATTAGCCCTCAATCTGCCCTGCCGGGGGGCAAAAAGCCCAAAAGATGCCAGGGATTTTTTTTGGGCAAATTTGAATTAGGGTGGGGCTGCCCAAAACGGGCATGCCCATGCCCCCACCCCCTCCCCCGCAAAAATTACAGCCTTCCTGCCCCCCCTGGAGGGCAGATGGGGCAGTGGCCCCCAATCTGCCCTCCGGGGGGGCAAAAAGCCCACTAGACGCCAGGGATTTTTGGGGCAAATTTTTATTAGGGTGGGGGCATTGGCATGCCCGTTTTGGCAACCCCACCCTAATTAAAATTTGCTCAAAAATCCCTGCCGTCTAGTAGGCTTTCTGCCCCCCCTGGGGGGCATATGGGGGCATTAGCCCCCAATCTGCACCCCCGGGGGGGCAAAAAGCCCACTAGTCACCAGGGATTTATTTTTTTGGGGCAAATTTGAATTAGGGTGGGGGCTGCCCAAAACGGGCATGCCCATGCCCCCACCCCCTCCCCCACAAAAATTACAGCCTTTCTGCCCCCCCTGGGGGCAGATGGGGGCATTAGCCCCCAATCTTCCCCCCGGGGGGGCAAAAAGCCCAGTAGACCCCAGGGATTTTTTGGTCAAATTTTAATTAGGGTGGGGGCATTGGCATGCCCATTTTGGGCAGCCCCCACACTAATTAAAATTTGCCTAAAACTCCCTGGCGTCTAGTGGACTTTCAGCCCCCTGGGGGCAGATGGGGCATTAGCCCCCAATCTGCCCTGCCGGGGGGGGCAAAAAGCCCACTAGACACCAGGGATTTTTTTTGGGCAAATTTGAATTAGGGTGGGGCTGCCCAAAACGGGCATGCCCATGCCTCCACCCCTCCCCCGCAAATTTACAGCCTTCCTGCCCCCCCTGGGGGGCAGATGGGGCAGTAGCCCCCAATCTGCCCCACCGGGGGGGGGCAAAAAGCCCACTAGACACCAGGGATTTTTTGGGGCAAATTTTTATTAGGGTGGGTGCATTGGCATGCCCGTTTTTGGCAACCCCCACCCTAATTAAAATTTGCTCAAAAAAATCCCTGGCGTCTGGTAGGCTTTCTGCCCCCCCTGGGGGGCAGATGGGGGCATTAGCTCCCAATGTGCACCCCCGGGGGGGGCAAAAAGCCCACTAGTCGCCAGGGATTTTTTTGGGGCAAATTTGAATTAGGGTGGGGGCTGCCCAAAACGGGCATGCCCAAGCCCCCACCCCCTCCGCCGTAAAAGTTACAGCCTTCCTGCCCCCCCTGGAGGGCAGATGGGGCAGTAGCCCCCAATCTGCCCCCCGGGGAGGCAAAAAGCCCACTAGACGCCAGGGATTTTTTTGGGCAAATTTTAATTAGGGTGGGGGCTGCCCAAAACGGGCATGCCAATGCCCCCACCCCTCACCCGCAACAATTACAGCCTTTCTGCCCCCCCTTGGGGAAAGATGGGGCAGTAGCCCCCAATCTGCCCCCCCCCCCGGGGGGGGGCAAAAAGCCCACTAGACGCCAACGATTACGCTGGCTTTTTTATGTGTGGGGTGGGGGCTGCAAAAAAATAGCCACAGTGTTTCTGCCCCCCTTGGGGGCATATCGGGGCCCTAGGTGGCCGCCGAGCCCCAGGCCAAAAAGTCATGGGACCCCCCTTGCAAAACAAGGTCGTTTTGTGATAGGCAATTTTGATGTCGCCTCAATACGTTTTGGGCCCTTACTTGTCGCGGGTACTTGGTCCTCCCATCCGAGTGAGGCACCATTTTTATCGGGAGACCTGGGGGAATGCTGGGTGGTAGGACATTTGTGTCAGCCCGGTGATGCCACAACTTTCCCACACACAAATGTGTGAAAAAAGTGATTTTTTTCAGCAAAATTTCACGTTTGCAGGGGATTCAGGGTAAGAAAACGTTGGGGGATCCACGCAAGCCACACCTCCCTGAAATCCCCTGGGTGTCTACTTTTCAGAAATGTGTGGGTTTGGTAGGTTTCCCTAGGTGGCCTCCGAGCCCCAGGCCAAAAAGTCATGGGACCCCCCTTGCAAAACCAGGTCGTTTTGTGATAGGCAATTTTGATGTCGCCTCAATACGTTTTGGGCCCTTGCCTGTCGCGGGTACTTGGGCCTCCCACCCGAGTGAGGCACCATTTTTATTGGGAGACCTGGGGGAACGCTGGGTGGTAGGAAATTTGTGTCAGCCCGGTGATGCCACAACTTTCCCACACACAAATGTGTGAAAAAAGTGATTTTTTCAGCAAAATTACAGGTTTGCAGGGGATTCTGGGTAAGAAAACGTTGGGGGATCTACGCAAGCCATACCTCCCTGGAATCCCCCGGGTGTCTAGTTTTCAGAAATGTGTGGGTTTGGTAGGTTTCCCTAGGTGGCCGCTGAGCCCCGGGCCAAAAAGTCATGGGACCCCCCTTGCAAAACCAGGTCATTTTGTGATAGGCAATTTTGATGTCGCCTCAATACGTTTTGGGCCCTTCCCTGTCGCGGGTACTTGGGCCTCCGACCCGAGTGAGGCACCATTTTTATTGGGAGACCTGGGGGAACGCTGGGTGGTAGGAAATTTGTGTCAGCCCGGTGATGCCACAACTTTCCCACACACAAATGTGTGAAAAAAGTGATTTTTTCAGCAAAATTACAGGTTTGCAGGGGATTCTGGGTAAGAAAACGTTGGGGGATCCACGCAAGCCATACCTCCCTGGAATCCCCCGGGTATCTAGTTTTCATAAATGTGTGGGTTTGGTAGGTTTCCCTAGGTGGCCGCCGAGCCCCGGGCCAAAAAGTCATGGGACCCCCCTTGCAAAACCAGGTTGGTTTGTGATAGGTAATTTTGATGTCGCCTCACTAGGTTTTGGGCCCTTGCCTGTCGCGGGTACTTGGGCCTCCCACCCGAGTGAGGCACCATTTTTATCGGGAGACCTGGGGGAACGCTGGGTGGTAGGAAATTTGTGTCAGCCCGGTGATGCCACAACTTTCCCACACACAAATGTGTGAAAAAAGTGATTTTTTGAGCAAAAGTTCAGGTTTGCAGGGGATTCTGGGTAAGAAAACGTTGGGGGATCCACACAAGCCATACCTCCCTGGAATCCCCCGGGTGTCTAGTTTTCAGAAATGTGTGGGTTTGGTAGGTTTCCCTAGGTGGCCGCCGAGCCCCATGCCAAAAAGTCATGGGACCCCCCTTGCAAAACCAGGTCGTTTTGTGATAGGCAATTTTGATGTCGCCTCAATACGTTTTGGGCCCTTGCCTATCGCGGGTACTTGGGCCTCCCACCCGAACGAGGCACCATTTTTATCGGGAGACCTGGGGGAACGCTGGGTGGTAGGAAATGTGTGTCAGCCCGGTGATGCCACAACTTTCCCACACACAAATGTATGAAAAAAGTGATTTTTCGAGCAAAAGTTCAGGTTTGCAGGGGATTCTGGGTAAGAAAACGTTGGGGGATCCACGCAAGACATACCTCACTGGAATCCCCCGGGTGTCTATTTCAGAAATGTGTGGGTTTGGTAGGTTTCCCTTGGTGCCGGCAGAGCTAGGGTTCAAAAACTACAGCTAGGCACTTTGCAAAAAAAGGGTCATTTTTCACTGTGAAAATGTGGTGTGTCCATGTTGCGTTTTGCGCTGTGTCCTATCGCGGGCACTAGGCCTACCCACACAAGTGAGGTACCATTTTTCTCGGAAGACTTTGGGGAACGCGGGGTGGGTGAAATTTTGTGGATCCACGCAGATTCCAGAAATGTCCACCACAGAAAAGTGAGGAAAATGTGTTTTTTTTGGACAATTCTTTAGGTTTGCAAGGGATTCTGAGTACCAGAACCTGGTGAGAGCCAGCCAAGTCACCCCATCCTGGATTCCCCTGGGTGTCTAGTTTTCAAAAATGTACAGGTTTGCTAGGTTTCCCTAGGTGCCGGCCGAGCTACGGTTCAAAAACTACAGCTAGGCACTTTGCAAAAAAAGGGTAATTTTTCACTGTGAAAATGTGGTGTGTCCACGTTGCGTTTTGCGCTGTTTCCTGTCGCGGACACTAGGCCTACCCACACAAGTGAGGTACCATTTTTCTCGGAAGACTTTGGGGAACGCGGGGTGGGTGGAATTTTGTGGATCCACGCAGATTCCAGAACTTTCCACCACAGAAAAGTGAGGAAAATTTGTTTTTTTTGACAATTTTTAGGTTTGCAAGGGATTCTGGGTACCAGAACCTGGTGAGAGCCAGTTAAGTCACCCCATCCTGGATTCCCCTGGGTGTCCACTTTTCAAAAATGTATAGGTTTGCTAGGTTTCCCTTGGTGCCGGCAGAGCTAGGGTTCAAAAACTACAACTAGGCACTTTGCAAAAAAAGGGTCATTTTTCACTGTGAAAATGTGGTGTGTCCACGTTGCGTTTTGCGCTGTTTCCTGTCTCGGGCACTAGGCCTACCCACACAAGTGAGGTACCATTTTTCTCGGAAGACTTTGGAGAACGCGGGGTGGGTGGAATTTTGTGGATCCACGCAGATTCCAGAACTTTCCACCACAGAAAAGTGAGGAAAATGTGTTTTTTAAAAAAATCTTTTAGGTTTGCAAGGGATTCTGGGTACCAGAACCTGGTGAGAGCCAATCAAGTTACCCTATCCTGGATTCCCCTGCGTGTCTAGTTTTAAAAAATGTATAGGTTTGCTAGGTTTCCCTGGGTGCTGGCAGAGCTAAGGTTTAAAAACTACAGCTAGGCACTTTGCAAAAAAAGGGTCATTTTTCACTGTGAAAATGTGGTGTGTCCACGTTGCGTTTTGCGCTGTTTCCTGTCGCGGGCACTAGGCCTACCCACAAAAGTGAGGTACCATTTTTTTCGGAAGACTTTGGGAAACGCGGGGTGGGTGGAATCTTGTGGATCCACACAGATTCCAGAACTATCCACCACAGAAAAGTGAGGAAAATGTGTTTTTTTTAACAAGTTTTTAGGTTTGCAAGGGATTCTGGGTACGAGAACCTGGTGAGAGCCAGTCAAGTCACCCCATCCTAGATTCCCCTGGGTGTCTAGTTTTCAAAAATGTATAGGTTTGCTAGGTTTCCCTAGGTGCCGGCAGAGCTAGGGTTCAAACACTATAGCTAGGCACTTTGCAAAACAAGGGTCATTTTTCACTGTGAAAATGTGGTGTGTCCACGTTGCGTTTTGGGCCGTTTCCTGTCGCGGGCACTAGGCCTACCCACACAAGTGAGGTACCGTTTTTCTCGAAAGACTTTGGGGAACGCGGGGTGGGTGGAATTTTGTGGATCCACGCAGATTCCAGAACTTTCCACCCCAGAAAAGTGAGGAAAATGTTTTTTTTTTTTACAATTGTTTAGGTTTGCAAGGGATTCTGGGTAACAGAACCAGGTGAGAGCCAGTCAAGTCACCCCATCCTGGATTCCCCTGGGTGTCTAGTTTTAAAAAATGTATAGGTTTGCTAGGTTTCCCTAGGTGCCGGCAGAGCTAGGGTTCAAAAACTACAGCTAGGCACTTTGCAAAAAAAGGGTCATTTTTCACTATGAAAATGTGGTGTGTCCACGTTGCGTTTTGGGCCGTATCCTGTCGTGGGCACTAGGCCTACCCACACAAGTGAGGTACCATTTTTATCGGGAGACTTAGGGTAACACAAAATTGTAGAGCAACTGTTATTATCTATTGACTTTCGATGCATTTCTGCCTTCCAAATGAAAGGCAATGTGTAAAAAAGAAGTCATTTTGAAAAATGACCTATAATTCTCATGCTAGTATGGGTACTCCCAATTTCGGAAATGTGCAAATATCTACTGTTTCTAAACTCTATATTTTGTTCCCATTTCAGAAATACATAGGTGTCTTTCATACCGATTTTTCCATGTATAAATTTTCCCAGAATAATTGCTATATACCCGGGACATAATAAAAAACCATTGCAAGATGCTGCTCAGTTATTGGCTATGGGTTCGTTGGGTTCTTGGTGAACCTACAAGTCCTATATATCACCACAACCAGAAAGGTCCAGCGGATGTAATGTTATCTTGCTTTCAAATAGCTGTCATAATTAGAAGAAGTTACAGGTGAAAACGTTGACACAGATGGCTGTTTTTTTCAACTAATTTTCAATTTTTCCTATATTTAACTGTTTGTTTCTATAAAGAAAACTTGAAGGATCTAGACAAATGACCCCTTGCTGAATTCAGAATGTTGTCTACTTTTCAGAAATGTATGGCTTTCCAGGATCCATTATTGCTTTCATACCCATTTCTACCATTAACTGGAAGGAGGTTGAAAGCACAAAAAATAGCAAAAATAGGCTATGTCCCAGAAAAATGCCAAAACTGTGTACAAAATTTTGGTTTTCTGACAAAAGTCTGCTTGTCTCTTAAAGCTGGGAAGATGGTGATTTCAGCACCACAACCCCTTTTTTGATGCCATTTGCAGGGAAAAAACCAGATGCTTTCATCTGTAGCCCTCTTTTCACATTTTTCCCCAAAAAACAAAATTTTGCTGTATTTTGGCTAATTTCTGGGTCCCCTCCAGGGGAATCCACAAACCCTGGGTACCTCTAGAATCCCCATGATGTTGGAAAAAAAGGACGCAAATTTGGCATGGATACCTTATGTGGTCAAAAAGTTACAGGGGCCTAAGCGCGAACTACCCCAAATAGCCAAAAAAAAGGCTTAGCACAGGAGGGGAAAAGGCCTAGCAGCGAAGGGGTTAAAGCAAAAAGGTTGGGATATTATGTATTGACCAGCTGCCACGATTGCAGCAAGAGGGAGGTGCTACTGACTAGGCCTGGATGAAATTCAAATTAGACTGCCGTAATTGAAGTAAATTTGGGAATTTGGCAATATGCTTGTAACACAAAATTCCTGAAATGCACCATTACCCCACGTCACATAATTACGACAGCCTTTGTGGCAAAATTACAGCCTGGCCATGCTGGAAAGTGAACAGTCAGAACATTCGCGGATATTGTTCATGGCAACCGTGTTTTTCATGCTATTTTCTTTTGCGTAAAAAATTTATGCGATGACACATTTCGCTCTAAAATATAGCACTAAATGACAGCATCGCATTTCTCGTAACTAAGCATAATTTTGCATAATTTTCCTGAAATTTCACATACTTATCTGAAAATTAAGCGATTTCGCACACCTCTACTTCACACCTCTATTGTCTAACCTGAATCTAAAGGAACATTCAATGGTAGCAAGTTTCTGCAACAGTCCTCACCAAATCAGAAGCCATAACCGAAACATATTTCATATAAGTGGCAGACATCTTGGAAGGAAGAAAGGTTGACTTAGTCTTACTAGAGTTTGAACATGTGGCCTGAGGTCACACAAAGTCTGTACAACAGATGCATCAAACCATTGTGCTATGTGGGTCTGATATTACATATGCTGCGGAAAAAGCAAGGTTTACACTGGGACTGCTACAATTATCCCAGTCCCCACTCTGTCTATGAATGCATTTTGTAAGTTGCTGAATTTATTATGATAAAACAAAGGGCCTAAGCTTACAAGGGAAAGAACAGGTCAAAGAGAAGAGTAATCATAACAACTGTTATTTACACAGCGTAGAAATTGTGTATAATGCTTTGATGCAGCACAAAGCACTATAGGGGTGATTTCCATATCACTTTTTCTGTTTCAGATTCTTAACAACTTACTGATTGACGAGTGCTGGTCAAGGAGGAAGTCTGTGCCTTCAGACCATAGCTGCTACTGCAGTTTTACAGTCCGCAAGACACCATTCTATCTGCTACGAATTCGAAACTGCATTTTATAGGAAGAATTTAAGCAGAGAATTTCTATAATATCAATGGGATTACAATATTTTATTTATGAGGCCAACTGCTGTTTGTAATAATACCCATCATTTTAAAAATATTAAAAGTGATATGCCCCATCAAAATACTCAGAAAACACTTCCTTTGACAAAATCCACCATGTCGGAGCAGTGGTAAATTCATACACTACCACAAGAAAAATGAAGAGTTCCCTTCAGCGATAAACTGGCGTAAGGCAAAAAATGTGTAGGGAAACAACTGTAATTTCTCCAGAGGTTCTCCACTTTGTACTTGCACTATGGATACATTTTTTAGACAGGTTTCACCTCCCTTTCAACACCAGGGCAGACATATTTAAATTATGAGAAAGAAGTGCGGAGCCCCACGATTGTATAACGGAATCCCACATGTGTTTAACACGCATGCCTTTACAACGAAGGCATTAGAACAAACGTGTTGTTACGATGCGTTCCTTTAGCACGCAAGTCGTTACAACCACTTGCCTTAGGGGGGCGCTGGACTTTGGCAAAGTATCATTTACTATTCCAACTCCAGTCTGTGCAAAATGTAGAGAAAGAGTTGGGCTTAAAATCCAACACTACTTCACCAATGAGCCCCCTAAAGCAAGTCATTGTAACGAATTGTGTGTTAAACGAATGCGTGGTAATGGCGCGTTTGTTCTATTGCCGGTGTTGTAAAGGCACAGCATGATTCCGGCATCGTAATAAAGGATGTTTACCAATCCTCATTCTATGACGGAATCCCGCATGTGTTTAGCACGCATGCCTTTACAATGCCGGCATTAGAACGAAAGCTTCGTTAAAACGCATTCCTTTAGCACACAAGTTGTTACAACGACTTACCTTGGGGGGGGCGCTGGACTTTGGAATAGTATCAATTACAATTCCAACTCCAGTCTTCACAACATTAGGGAAGGTATTGAACTTAAAATCCAACACCTCTTCACCAATGCGCCCCCTAAAGCAAGTCGTTGTAACGACTTGCGCGTTAAACTAATGCATGGTAACAACACGTTCGTTCGATAGCCACACTTTATTCTCATTCTCCGTAAAACCTGCACTTTCTCGAGTTTAAATGAGGATGTGAGAACCTTACTTGCAACAGGGACATTGATAGAAGGCCCTGACATTGCTTCAGGGACATTAACATCAGAGTACTGATTTTGACTCACTGACTCAGGAACAATAAAATATGGCACCAAAAATTAAACAAGGCACCAACATGGCATATGGACACAATCACTGACACAATGGCATAAGGAGATTAACACATAGGTAATAACATTGAGGAACTGGGGCACTCATATGAGGAAAGTGACACAGGGACAATGACGGGGAACACTTTGAGATCAACACACTACTCCTAGGACCCTCGCATGTGGACATGTACATATGAACACTGACCCTGGTACTTTGACAAAAGAACGCTGACTTAAGGACGCTGACACTGGGATATCAGGAAGATTGTGACACTGGGACAAAGGAAGGTTGAGACAGGGACACTGATGAAGGAATACTTACGCGGAGACACTGACACTCAGACACAATCACTAATGAATAGACCTTGAAAACTGGCACAAGAACACCGAATTGTGGAGACTCACGATGGAACACTGACAAGGGGACAGGACAATGGTCATGGCACGGGAAGGTGACACAGGACAATGATCATGGAAGAGTGATACTGAGACACTGACTAGGTGACATATACACAAAGACACAGGTACAGGGGCACTGATATGGCAACATTTGCAAACAGAAACTGTTAGAAATGGGATCTCTAGTTGGCAAGGGCTTGCACCTTTGTCCAAGTAGGGACCCGTCTTCCTAGTCAGGGTAAGGGTTGTTACACTCGTGAAGTAACCCCTGCTCACCCTCGTGGTAGCTTGGCACGAGCAGTCAGGCTTAATTCAGAGGCAGTGTGTAAAGCATTTGCACATAACCAACAGTAATACAGTGTAAGCACTACAAACGGACACCACACCAGTTTAGAAAAATAACCAATATTTTATATACTCAAGACAAGACCAATTACGACAAAAATCCACAATACTGTACTTTACGAATGAATACTTGATACGGTAACTTCTTCTTTGCAGGAATAGCACAAAAGCAAAGTTCGTACGAGTCGGTAGCTCCGTCCGAGCCTACCGCGATGCTGAAAACCACAGAGTCTAACAGTTCCAGCCGACCGCGTTGATACGGGCCAGCAGAGTCGTGAACAGACTCGGTAACAGTACCTTTCTCGTTGTGGCTGGTACGGAGTGTACGAGCCGGTCGGCGTTCGTCGCGGTTGCGGTGCAAGACGGAGCGGTGCAAGGTGCGGTGTCCCTCGATGCGGTGCAGGCAGCGGCTCGATGAGCGTCGTGCAGATGGAGTCGGTGAGTCCAAGGCGTGCGATGCAGGGTGAGACGATGCTCGATGCGGTGCTGACAGGTTGCGATGCAGGCGACCTAGCCGGAGTGCGGGAGCTGGTGTCGGACAGCGGTGCGAGTCGGAGCGGTGCGTCGCAGACGTGCGAGCGGTGCCCCAAATGCGGTGCGGTCTCGACTCTTGAGCCAGTTGCAGCGACAGTGTCGGTCTGGTCCGGCTGGCCCAGTGAAGCGATGCGATGCGAACTGCGGTGCCCACAGGTCACGGTGCAAGCAGCGGCTCGATGTTGGCGGCGTCGGACGTCGCCCACGGTGAGACCAGGGTTGCGATGCGAAGCGGGGCGATGCGGTCTGCGGTGCAAACAGGTCACCGGCCAGGGATGGATTCGGTTGACGGAGTCGGTTGCAGTTCCCTTCCTCTGTGGCGACTGAAACAGCGTTCCAGAAGCGGTACCCAGAGGCGTGTGAAGTCTTTGTAGTCCCTGAGACTTCTTAACAGGAGGCCAGCTCGGTTCCTGGCCCTTGGAGATACTCAGCACAAGTTTGTAGAAAGTTCAGTCCAGTCCTTTCACTGCCCAAGGCAGAAGCAGCAGCTGCAGGCCAACCCAACAAAGCAACAACACAGCAAAGGGGCAGTACTCCTCCTGGCAGCTCTTCCCGCTCTTCGTCTTGGCAGGTTCCTTGATTCCAGCGAGATCTAAATTCATGGGGTCAGGGCCCCAATATTTATATCCCAAATTCCTTTGTTCTCTGAAGGCAGAGAGGCCTTTGCCTAGTCCAAACCAGTTCTGGAGCACTTTGTTGACAAGTCTCCGTCCCTTCTTTCAGTGAGTAGGCCAGGGACATCAGACGCACCACAGGAGGTGGAGCCAGCATTGTGGTGGGAAGGCACTGTCCTATTCAGGGCCCAGGTGCGACCCCTCCCACCCATCTACATGTAGATCTTGCTATTCAGCCCTGTGCTGACTCACCCTGTCTCCTGGCATCCCCCAGCCCCTGTCACTCACACTCCAGACAAGGAATACACAACCTCGCAGAGGCAGGCTTGGATGGTTAGACAAGAAAATACCCACTTTCTAAAAGTGGTATTTTCAAACACAGAATGTTAGAACCAACTTGACTAAAAGCTGCATTTTATCATTCTGAGTCCAGGCATACTAAACTCGAATTTCTACCATGTTCCCGGGGTCATTTAGGATTATAAGCTGTAATAATCAAAACTGCCCGTTCTGGCCTAGGGGAACAGGTAGCCTTGCAATAGTGAAAAACGAACTAGGCTGTAATTCACTATCAGGACATGCCGCACACACCCGGGCATGTCCTACCTTTCGCATACACCGCACCCTGCCCACAGGGGTACCTTGGGCCTACCTTAGGGGTGACTAACATGTAGCAAAGGGAAGGTTTAGGGACTTGCAAGCGTGTGCACTTGCCAAGTCGACATGGCAGCCCCAGGCTGCGCACGGGCTCTGCGATGGCAGGCCCGAGTTACACTTTACGGGCTGTTTGCGTGGGTGGCACAATCCAGTGCTGCAGCCCACCAACAGCATTTGGTCTATAGGCCCTGGCACTCGCAGTGCACTTTACAAGGGACTGACACATAAACCAAATAGGCCAATCATGGAAACACCAATCCATAACACATTTTATACAGGAGCACTTGCACTTTCCCACTGGACCGCAGTGAGGAAAGTGCGCAGAATCATCACACCAGCAAAAACAGAGTCAAAACCGGGAGGTCAGAAAGCAAAAAGTCAGGGGAAACACGCCAAAAGATGCCAAGTCTAACAGAAACTGACTGTAATGGGGACACTGCAATGTGACACTGGCATTGACAATGATACACTGTAATTGGGTCACTGAGTTAGAGACATAAAGATAGTGCACAGGCACAGGGGCACTGTCAATGCCAAGGTGACATTCACAGCAGGCCACTGGCAATAGAACACTTACAGGTAACACAGCGAGATATGTTCAGGAACATAAGAAAACATAGGCCTTGTCAGAGGAACAATGGCATTGGTACACTGGTATTATGATACTGACACCGGAGGGCAAAGAAACATGGGAAAGAATGGAACAGATAAGATTCTGACAGTGCTTACTATTGGTGACATGATGGGTTCTTGATCTGCGTTTCACTCAAGCCTCTGCCTAGTACCAGACATTCTCGACCTTGCTCTGATCAGCCTGTACTTGTGAGTTCACAGATTAATTCTTTTAAACTCCAGAACTGATGCAATTGTTATGCACCTATGTGCAAATTGTGGTATACATTTCCTCGTGCATCCTTTGTGAGTGAACCCCAGAATTACTATACAGTTGTATTTAAATTCTGTCATGCTTTGACCAATGTTCCTGACACACAATGCACCAAGTTCCATTCCTCCTCCCAAATATTATTTAAGGGAAACTCCTACGTCCCCCTTATAAAACTATATTTAACATCTTTCAGCTGTCACCACCGGTAATAAACGAACTCCTTTAAAAAACATACCATTTGCCACAAACTTCCTAGAAAGATGCTAGGGGAGCCCCCTGTAAAATTCCACACTATTTTGAGGAAAGTTCCTTAATAACAAAAGTAATTTAACAATTTTTCTTTGGAGAACGCACTCCATGCACCTCCAGGATCACTTTTGCAATATTTTCATTACCAGGGGCCATTCTCTCTCCCCATTCCCCCCCAAAGTTATACACCTGGCTATGGGCCTGGAACCAGTTCTTAGAAATAAGAGCACATTTGTGTTAGCACATTCAATTTGCCTAAAGGAAAAAAAGCTTTGGCTTGCTGATCACACTGCTTCAAGGAATACAAAGCATCAGCAAATATAATGTGCAAAAATCATTTTGAACAGCGTAGAGTACAATTTGACCTACCTAAAGGCTCTGCCGCAGTAAGCACTGGGTTCAGACCCCGGAGCCATCCGAGAGACAATCTAAGCTGAGGTTCTGCAGTGATCTGAGGGGAAATTATTTTGAATTGAAAATGCATTGCTTAGCCAAAGCAAGGAGTGTACCTATTTTGAGAGACGTTATCCCAAATGAATGAATGAATATTAGATTTATAAAGCGCTAACTTAGCCCAAGGGCATCAAGGCGCTGTCACTGTTCCCTTCCCAGATGGATAATATTTACATTTCTAATGAACCCATACATTTATACATGTATCCACAGACACAGAAGCAGAAACAAATATCTACATTGCGCCACAGATTAATAGATAGACAGACCGAAAATTCGCCAGTTACACATAATGCTCGCCATAACTCGCACCGCCCTAGTAAGATTATGTGACGTGGAGGATCAAATTATGCAGCAAGCTTATCTAAAATATGTGGGGAAAAAGGCAAATGATGAGGCAGATTCTCTGGCAGGATTAGTTTCATCCATTTCAGCTATGAAATCTTCTAATTATGAAAATGATGTGGCAAATGTGGTCAATCCATAACTATGCGGTAAACGATACACCCACAGAATCACTTAAATCCCCTGGGCCTCACCATTGTCCATTGTTTTATGGACAATTTATTCATGAAAGGTGAATACAAATCTAAACATTCTAATTATATAGGACCCATGGTTAACTGTACTTTGAAGTAAATATCATTTTCAAACTAACGACTTCAAAATTAATATGTAGTATTAAAAAATAGAGAATTGGTATTTGCATTGTGGTCCTAGAGAAAGAGAAATAGTAGCGCAAGGCTAAAAACCAACAGTTTGTTTGACCTCTCAAAACATTCCTTCCATGGCACTCTTCAATTCATTATATTTACTGTATTTTTGAGGGGTATTCATCATTCAATATTTTAGGGCCTGATATAGATTTTGTCGGGTCGGGTCCCGCCGTCGCTTTTTCAATGGTCGTCCCGCCCCCCGACTTGGCGGTCCTCCCACCATATTTAGATGTTGTCAGGTCTTTGGCCGAAAGACTGCCCGAGACCCACCAAATCCACCAGAATCGTCCTCCTGCCTCAACAGCATCAGAGGCAAAGCGGCTGTGGGAGGGATTTCCTCCAAAAAGACCACCGAGCTGATTACGATGTGCCTTTCCATTGAGACAACTGTGGTGGGAACACCTTGAGTTGGCAGAATGGGAGAAAAAGAGGTTAAAAATTTATCTTTTTTGGGTTCACACTTCCGTTTCCATCTTGAACCCCATGGTACAGGTCCTACCAGTGCTGCTAATACTTGACCACGAAGCTAAGTCACCCCTTTGTCACCGGACTCTGTGGGTGTACATTCACCATATGTGTATGTTGTTGGTGTGCAATGTTATATGTTAAAAAAAAGTGCATTACACATTACTTACATGTACATATTGACAGATTCATAACATATATGTGTAGTGAGATCATGATGAGTAGTACTTACCTGTCTCCACACCCCAATGGCCTCACTCCGTCGGGTCTCCGGCGCCAGGACACGGCCAGCACAACAGGTACATCTAAATCGGCTCAGTGGAACCCCGCCGGCCTGACGGCTACGGAGTACTATCAGCCAGCTGAGAAGACCACTGACGTGGCAGACCCCAGTCTGTTGATGCCACATCTAAATTTGGTGGGCTTGATTCCGTCAGCTCGACGGAGTACTTGCAACCACCGCCAAATTCTAAAATCAGGCCTCTAGTGTCTAGAAGAAGCAGTGCGCTGTAACGTAAAATGTAAGAGCAAACAGTTCATCGGCATAGTAAGAAAGATTGGTTTAAACTGAAGTAGGAGATTGGGATTGTGAGAGACGCTGACATCAGGGCCAGCTTTAGGGTGGTGCGATCGGTGCGGCCGCACTGGGTGCTGACCTGAAGGGGATTCACTGACCTCAGTGGGGGTGCTGTGTTTAGCAATAACGTACAATTTAAAAGGACCTGCTGCAGAATTTCTTTTGCGTCCCGTTTTCAGGCATCAATAAAAATGCCAAGAGTTTTGTCTAGTGGCAGTTTTGACTCTCCATAAAGAACAGATCTGTATTCTATGTGGATAGCTGAGTGGATTAGTAAAGCCAGCCTTTATCAGCGCTTTAAAACAAATGAAATGTATGTAAGTGAGAGACTATAGAGAGATATGGGGCACTTTTGCCGGCTGGTAGTGAGGGAATCCGAGGAGGTCATGGAGGGGAGGGCAAAAAAGATCATCGCACCAGGCACCACCAGCGCTAAAGCTGGCCCTGGCTGACATCACTGAGCTCATGGAAGATCTTTCAATTTACTGTGGATATCTTCTTGCAGAATTGCACAGTGTTTTCAGAGGTTAATAGAGTAGGTGCTTCCTATAAAGGGTGTGGGTGCACGTTGATGAGGAAGGATTAACAAATCATGGGGCAGTTCAGGGTCATACTGGGACAGAAAATAGACCCAGGCATCAAAATAAAAGTGGGCCCCAATAGCGAATTAGGTACTTCAAAAAAGTCTCCCACATTTGCAAATTGGGGCAGTTTTGAACTTGTAAAGACACAGTGTAGAGGTGGTTTGCAGGATAAAAGAGACTACATACATTTGAGCTTGGTGCAGGCAATTTTTGAGTTAATACCCAGGAATTCAGTAAAAATTGGCCCACCTGACCATAAAACAGGCCCACAAACAGCCCACACACTGACCTGTGAGACCAGCCCATCGTGCATTGCACGATTGCCCTGTACGCCAATCCACCCTTGGGGCCTTTATCTGAAAAGGCGTTTCTTCCCACTTTTTCTTTGTGTTGGAATGGGGCAATCTTGTGTAAAACTTATGCATCCACCCTGTTGTCATAGTACTTGAAATCTTGAACAACGTTCAATAAGGACATACGTGTTTAGATACTCTAGTCTCTGGTGTCCCTCTTAAGTGATTAAGAATGCTATACAAGAGCTGGGCTTAGCTAGATCACAATCTACCCTTTGTGTTATTCCTACAAGGTAATTTATTCAAACGTTTGATATGCATTTCTTGCTGTTAACAAGACGAGTATCACTCAAAGAACCTGTTAATATTAACAAGTGTAGTGCTGCCCACATGGCAAGGCCAGGAGGTGTCATGGAGGGCCTAGCTGCGAATGAGGTTGTTAGAATGTTTATTGTTTATGTCCCTGTCTTATGCCACTTGCCATGTTGTTTGTCTGGTGCTGAATATTCATCTACACTTAAAAGCTGTAAATTGTACTCAATGAGCTACTCTTTGTTTCACTTAAATCCCTACTCTGGCCTCTATCTAGTTCACCCTAGTTTACCGCTGCTTTTGCCCATCTTGGTATCTCGACTGCTCATTTGATTCTTGCCACTCTTGGTGGCAAACATTGGCGTCCGTTGTGTTAATACTGCAGGCTAGGGGAACAAACATTCACGTGCATGCCCACATTTGTGCCACCCATACCCAGCCCTGTGATGCCTCTTGCAGCATTCACATGAATGCCAAACACATGCTGCTCATAGCTGTGCCAACCATAAGCAGCCAAGAGATTTGCCAACAATGGGCATCCCAGTACTGTGAAAGTAACAAGACATTTATATTTATGCAATATATCCTTCACTCTCTCATTGTATATAGAAAACATATATGTAGATGAGTGTCTGCATATAGGTTTCTGATGCTTTCTAGGCTAGTATATACAGGTAAGAGTAGAGAATGTCAATGTGATTAGAGAGAAAAGTAAGTATAATATAAGTGTATGTTTTGACATACAAAAAAGTATAAACAAATATAAAAAAAACCAATCTATACAGTCTATGTATCCGCACAACATACATGGGTATTTCTGAAAATGCAACTATCATTGCAAGCAATTACATATGAATTGTATGCTGATATATTGGAATTTATTCCTTGCATATCAATATTAATAAGTGTAATGCTTATATTTGTGCATGTTATATATATTACTAGGCACATAGTTCGATCTAGATGTGTGGGAATGTCTTGTGTACATGTATATGTATTCTATTTTAGATATAGCACAAAGGGGCAAATATATATCAAAATAAATGTATATATTTTGTTTTACATATATATGTATGTCATAGCACATAGTAAATCCATCCTATTTACATAACATTTAAGTGGAGGAGTGTGTGTATATGGCTTTATGCTTCTTTTCTATTAAAAAAAATATATATATATAATTATCACTATATGTAGATCTGATTAGAAGAGGGTATTGTGATATATCTGGATAAAAATGAGATCTATCTATCTATCTATCTAGCATATATATATATATATATATATATATATATATATATATATATATATATATATATATATATATATATATATATATATATACTACCATTTTAATTAGACTACAGTCATCTAACGCAGCACAGGTTAGGTGGGGTGCAAACAACCAAGTAACAGGAACCTTCCCTGTCCAACGTGGAGTGAGACAGGGATGTGTGTTAGCCCCCACTCTTTTTACTCTTTTTATTAATGGGGTGGTTGATTCTATAGATAGAGATGGCTGTGATGCCCCCAAAACCGGCGTAAGAAGAGTGCCTGCACTATTGTTTGCAGATGACACACTTTTAATTTCTAAATCTCCGCAGGGTCTAGAACAACTTTTGAATGATTTTATAAGGTTTTGTGACGAGAGGGGTCTGGTTTTAAATGAGGCCAAAACCAAGTACATGATTTTTAACAGAGGAATGAATAAATTGTCAAAAAGACCTGTATGGGCTGGTAGTACCAAACTGGAGCAAGTCGACGTTTTTGACTACCTAGGTATCCGTCTGACTCCATCGATCCACTGGGCTGCCCACATTGAGAAAGTAAAGCTACAACTAATCCACCAGTGCGCCCACATTAGTAAAATACATAGGAAGCCTGTTTCCCGCCAAATTGCTCCAGCACTTGAAATTTACAACATCAAGGTCCTAGGGGGGGCACTTTATCGTGCAGAGCTGTGGGGTACGGGTAATCCAACCTCCCTCACAACCATTGAAAATCGTTTCTTAAGATCACTGGTAGATCTCCCCTCCTGCTCCCCTCTGATACCCCTGTACATGGACCTTGCTCACAGACAGCTGGTACACAAGTTGAATTATAAACTGTTAATGTTCTGGTACAGGCTATGGACAGTGGAAGAACTTGAAACCTATCGAAAGGCTTTGTCTGATCTTCTGAAATTCCATAGGGCTACATCGATCAGGTGGTTCACTTCCTTACGGGAACTACTGGGGAGGTTGGGGATGGAGGCATTCTGGTCCAACCCGGAAAGTATGGTCCGAATTCCGAGGGCAAAGTTGAAAGAAATGTATTGGGAACTGATACTTGCAAAGGACCTGGTAAAACCTCTGACTAATCTGACTATTGATTCTTTGAATTTTAAACCTGTCCCTTGTTTCGAGTTCAGCATTGATGAAATAGTTCCCCCCTTGGCACGCAAACTTTTCTTACAGTTCCGTTATGAGACTTTGCCCACCAGACTGTTCTGTTCCAAGTGGTGCCGTAGTGTTTTTACTGACGATCTGTGCCCTGTGTGTAAAGCCTGCCCGGAATCCATTGTTCATTTACTTTTCTTCTGCCCACACTAATCATCTCTAAGGAAAAAATGGATATTCCCGCTGTGTAGACTTGTAGGTCTGGATCATTATCTCGAGGTGTTGAGAATCTTGTGTACTGATACTCGAAGAGTAATGGTTTTTGGCCTCTCAAGATTCTGGTATGCACTGTGGATCAGGCTTGGGAAATCATTTGCATGAAGCACTTTACTCTCTTCAGAGTCGTTGTACCTAACCCTGGGCGAAGTGCTACGCTACGCTCGCGTAGTTTGCGAAGTTTGCGCTACTTCGCACAACGCGAATTGCACGTAGCACAGTGCGAACACGCGTAGCGTGAGCGTAGCGTAGTGCCGCGGTCATTTTTGCTTGCTCGCGGTCCTCAACGTCAAGTTGGCGACCGCGAGCAAGCAAAATGACATCCCGGCGAGACTTTTCCTCGTTCGCGATCAGCAACATCAAGTTGCCGATCGCGAGCGTGGAAAATAAACCTCCCGGCGAGATTCTCAACGCGGGAGGTCAGGTTTCTCATTGCGAGTGGTCGCGTATGCTTGCGACCGCTCGCGATGAGAAACTACCAGTCCGCGTTGAGAAAGCTGCCGCTCGAGTAAAAATCTACTCGAGCGGCAGTAAGACAGCTCGCACTGTGCAAGTTGCCGTTTTCAATGATTGCACAGTGCGGACAAGCATCCGGCACTGTGCAATCATTGCGAACAGTGCGCTACGCAGTTCGCGTAGTGCTACGCGAAGCTTGCGTAGCGCGAACTGCACTTTGCGTAGCTTCGCGAAGCATTACTTCGCGAACTACGCCCACCCTTAGTTGTACCCTGTATTTTGCACAACTATTTTATGGAACTGGTTTTTTAACATATTTATCTGATAATGTTTTTACACTTCTGTTTTTCATACTTGTGCTGTGTACTTTTTTGGATCTGTGTGATCGAAATAAAGTTATGATGATGATGATGATATATATACTATGCGTCTTAGGATATGCAGATAAAGTTGTCATTATACATGTGTCCTGTTATAAGCAGATACATCAATATAAGAGGGTAAAACTTATAACACAATAAACTGCACAATAGTATATCACAACACAATATACAACAAAATAGTATGTTACAGACAATATAAATATTGCTGCTTCTGTGTACACACTGTTGTATATATAGAGTGGTTTATGCTGCTACTATAATTTGTCATGTGTATATAAGATAGATTTATGTGACAGAGGCAGTATCTATGTGTTGGCACGCAGTGGAGGGGCCTGCACAAAGGTTGACTGGCCATCTTTCAATTGCTTATTTCTGCATTTGATTGCTAAGGTGGTACTAATGAGTTGAAATGGTTGACCAGACAGTATTACTGTGTTTCCAAATGAAAAAGATAATGAAGTAATACTATCAAATAAAATGTGCTGCAGAATTTAGTCAACCCCGTCTCATAATTTGGTGCTCTCCTGCGGCATAATTCCAGTGACCTTGGTGATAGCAATGTGATATTTCACAAGGAGCACGCCTCCACACAAAGTTGCAGGGGCTACTATGTGAATGTGTGCTTCTTGAGATCAAAGGTAGATTTGTAGCTTTCGGAAGATATTTTTGTACTGACAATGGCCCAGCATATCCCCCAACACTAGAGTGTTGCATAAGCCATGACAAAAGTATGCTGTGCAATTGGGTATGCAGTAAGGTGAAGTAATACTATGTCTTTTTTTGTGTCTTTGGAGAACCTGCAGATTCACCAAAAAAGTAAGTTTTTGTTTATTTACTGTTGCACACAACTCACAGATGCACCCACCTACTGACTGATTTAGAACAATACTTCTGCCTTCTAGATAGAACAGCATTTTAGAAGTAAGGTTTTAGCCAGATGACTGCTGCCCAGGCCCTAACTCGGGTTATGGAGGACAGGCCTGAGGCAGGATCAGAGACTGAGACAGCAGATACTGAGACCACATCTGAGGGAGAGGAAAATGGAGCAGAATCTTGAAGTGATTTTTCAGTCGGTGGAGTTCCATCCGACGACTCATCTTCCAGTGAATCTGAGAGACATGAAGATGGCAGTTGTGCTGTCCCTTCGCAAACACAGTCTGTGCAGCGGAGCGACCGTAGCAGGTTAGATCACCCAGAGAGCAGGCATGTGTGCGGCAAACACAGACAAAGTGCTCTCTTGGCAGCCCCTCCCCTCCAATTTAGTTCATCCCCAAATTTTGCCTTTTACTGGCAGCGCTGGATGTAAAGTCAATATGGGCAAGTTTTTGCCAATTGACCACGTCCATCTCTTTTTAGATGTTGACATCCTTGAGCAAATTGTGCAGCAAACCAATTTGCTTGCCAAATAATTTCTGAGGGAGCATGGAGGCACTCTAAGAACTCATTCTAGGACACACCAGTGGACTCCCACTTCACTTGAGGAGTTAAAGATATATTTGGGCCTTACGATCAAAATGGGGTTAGTGCACAAACCAAGCTGGCAGTCCAACTGGTCTGCTCGCATGGTTTGGGTAACCCCCATCTTCATCATCTTCTGCCGTGGAACATTTGTCTGCCAGGTTTCCAGAGATATACATAAAGAATATAGAGCTTGATGAGTCCTTGACCATGTACAAAGAGTGGCTGCTGTTCAGGCAGAACATTGCAAGCAAAAGATCTGGCTATGGCATCAAGTTGATGACTCCAAACCAAACAGAACGCAGCAGGCATCCTCCTCCACAACATCCCAACATGCACACCCCCTGCAACTCAGACAGCTTCACTTACTCCCCAGCCACAGCTCTTTTCAAACTCCTGACACACACATTCAAAGCCTCACACAGCACTTGTCCAGCATACCTCAATACCGCCTCAGATTTCAGGAACCTTCCAAACACCTTTGTTAAGTCGGACTCGTACTCGCACACATTCCATGCATGTGCAGCACCAGAACAAGAAGTGACTTCTCCTAATTGGCTCCAAAAGGGCAGAGTGACCTGCCCCATCACATAAGCACTGTCTCTAAAATTACTGCTTTTTTCACGAAGCTGAGCATTTGGCTCTTCAACTAAGTTAATGCATGGATCAGCCTTGACTGCTCCTGCATCGGTGATAGGATGCCCTCCCAGATGATAGTACGCTTTTAGAAGAAATCGGGAAACGGCATTTACAATGCGGACTGAACCACGCGTTCCGTTAGCACACTTGCCTTTAAAATGTAAATGTAAAAATCCGTATTTGTAAAGTGCGAACTACTCACCGTTAGGGGTCTCAAGGCGCTGGGGGCCGTCGTGGAAATTAAGTGAGCTATTGCCCAGAGTCACATGGTGCTGAGCTGAGCTGCCGCCGGAGCTGGGGATCGAACCATGAGCCCTGTGCTCCGAAGTCAGCTGACCTGGCCACTGCACCACACCTCTCCACCTATGCCTTTACCATGCATATGCCTTTACCACCCATAGTCCTTTACCACGCATGCCTTTACAACAATTTTCGCTGTAAAGGCGGTAAAGGCATATGCGTGGTAGGGGCAGTCAACGCTCTAGATTCAGAGAGAATGGGCGGGAGGTCTTGGAGACTTGGAGGGACTTCCTCCAATGAATTTGTGAGAATGGAAGGAACAGGAAGGATCGGGACACGGCTTGGTGAGTAGGGCTGGGGGCCAGGTTTAGGGCTCAGAGTGGGGGGTTGGGGTGTTTTTAGGCCTAGGGTTGAGGTAGTATTTTGGGCTGGAGGCGGGTTTTAGGGCTCAGGGTGGCGGGTCAGGTAGCTTTTCAGGCTGGTGGCTGGTTTTAAGGCTCAGGGCAAGGGGCTGGGGTGCTTTTAGGGATGGGAACAGGGTCATCATTATTAGGGCTGGGGGCAGTTTCAGGGCTCAGTGCGTGGGGCTGGGTGTTTTTAGGGTTGGGGTCACGGTTGGGTTCAGGGTTGGGGGCCAGGTTTTAAGTCTCAGGATGAGGAGCTGAGGTGTAATCTTTGCCACGCACATGCCTTTACCAATCATGCCTTTACAATGAAATTTGCAGTAAAGGCATGCGTGGTAAAGGCATGTGTGGTAAAGACCGGATCGTGGTAAAGACCTCGTTGTTAATGCGTGGTTCCGTCATGCAACCAAAAAAATCATAACATTACAGAGAATTCGGCACTCAATGCTACACATATGGGTAAAATGTTTGTACTGCTTGGCATGTTCATCCTCCGTCAGAACTTAGTAGATGTTCAGTTTGCTGTACGACAAGTGCATTACAGCACTGCACATAACAGTGGATGGGACATATGCTATGTTCTCATTGACTACCCTGTTTGTCAAAAATGATTGTTTTTGTGGTTTATGACGTGCTCTTTAGGCAACTTAGGCAGCATTCGCCACCATGTCTGTCTTAGTTTCAAAGGTGAATTTGCTCACTCAGTTTGAGGAATGTAGGCCTCGGAAGGCATTCTCGGAGACCCCCAATTTGCATCCACAAACTGGAAGGAGTTGGATTTACCACAGTGAGTGCGCTAAATACACATGCAAGACATTTCTTTCTGAGCCCCATGTGGCTGTCATGAGAGCACAAGGCATGCATTTGGTAATGTTTAAAATGGAGGCAGGTGTTTGACAGGTGGTAAAAATTTAGTCAAACTGTTTAATAATTTGTAAAGATTGTGGATACACCAGACGTCAACATTTCTGGACATATGTGTTTATAGAGATTTGTTTGTTATGTGTTTTTGTGCAATTTGGTTGATGACTGGTTGAGAGTTTATCTTGAATGGGGATTCCAACCTGTGGCGTATGAATGTGATGGGCCCTTGAATGGCGGCGGTATGTTGATGTGAGTGCACTGATCTGTTGGATTGAGCCCGTGGCCCGCAGTATGAAAGTCTTGAGTGTGGTGTGTTAATGGTGTGTGAATTAACCATAAAGCGGTTGGTGTCTTATGGTTTTATGGCTCACCTTCAGTAGTCTTGGTTTCAATATTCAGATACTGTGATAAGTGTTTTGAAGCTAGCATTTCTGGAGGTGCTAAAACTAACCCTTGTAAGTGGTGGATTAATTAAAAATAATCAGTAACAGATTTATATCTGTGGCAGTAAGGATACTATGTCGCAATGGCGACAGAGTAGCCTTACCACAAAGATCATGGAAGCCCTGACCCAGGTGGTTCTTGCCATGGTTATGTCCCATGTTGACTATGCCAACTCACTGTATTTTGGCATCCCTCTATACCTAACCAAACGTCTGCAACTGGTACAGAACCAAGCAGAGCGACTGATTTCTCAGCAACCCAGACACCATCATATCACCCCCCTCATGAGGAAGCTGCACTGGCTCCCCATCACACAGCGCTGTGCCTTCAAGGTTTGCTGTCTCATCTTCAAATCCCTGAATGGAAGGAGCCCCAAATTCTTGGACAGCCTTATTCTGAGGCATGTACCTTCGTGCAACTTGCGCTCGGCCCACAAGCACCTTCTGTCTACCCCTTCCTTCAAACTGAAGTGCCTGGGTGGTGCTAGGTTTGCTGTTCTAGCTCCAAGACTCTGGAACTCTCTTCCCTCCGAAATTCGATCCTGCACCGACCTCCTAGGCTTTAGGAGGCTCCTCAA
Source organism: Calotriton arnoldi (assembly GCA_963921515.1). Classification (NCBI taxonomy): domain Eukaryota; kingdom Metazoa; phylum Chordata; class Amphibia; order Caudata; family Salamandridae; genus Calotriton; species Calotriton arnoldi. The sequence goes on from CAWUFW010003935.1 coordinate 823,080, forward strand.
AACTTGGCTGTTTCAACAAGCTTACGAGTAACTCCCTAGGACTCAGGCACCTCTCAGAGCAGCGCCATGAAACCAACCCGGTGTACATGCGCTTTATAAAAAAAATTTAACATCACATTTAACATAACATGGTCTGCCCACCCGATATATATGCGGATGGACCTTTGGTGTAACTGTGGAAAAGACTACTTTATCTCTAGCATGGTTGCCACCCTCCCACATCTCGACTGAGTAAGGGCCTCTGTGGCTGACCTCTATGTCCACCTACCTAATTTAGATGCAGAGGACATACAGGTCAGTTTTCACTTCCTGTCACCACCTGGAAAACCATTGTGGTAAGGGGCAGTGAAAACTGTCTAATGACACCCTTACCATGAGAGATTACTCCCATGGTGAGAGGAACATTTTTTTTTCAAAAAGAAAATCCAGCTTTGTGATTTTGTATTTGAATATAAAAAACAAATTGATGGACAGCTCCATTATTTTGATGGAGCAGTGAGTCAAACATAAAAAGGCATTGACAGGAACCACCATGACGGCAGCTCCTGCCAATGTTTTTGAACTGACCGCCAGCTTGGGGGTCATTTCTAAATTTGCCGAGCGGAGTAGTCTCAGCATAGCAGACGTTAAGCCTTACGCCTAGGCAACAGAGTCTTCTTCGTCAGCCGAAATGTAAATCTGGCCCTTACTAAGAACTCCTTTGTTTTTTTTGCAATCTATATAGAGGTGTCCAGGGGGGGGGGTGTAACTTGCATTGATTCTGTTCATTTTCCTATAATGCCGTACAAAACTTGAAAGTGCGTACATGGCTAAGATTACTCATTTATTTGCATTTTGTGTTGGAAGTTTCTGTAATCTGTGGAGATCCACAAATTGATAACAGAGGACAGTTCCTTTGGTTAAATATGTGGCAGCCTTGTGGACCGATTGTGTGCATTAAGTCAATTGGCAGCTGAGCATTTGGAGGAAGCCCAGAGAGCTCAGGAAAAACAATATAGCTGAGAAATCTGGAGGTAGGAGACACTGTACCTGTTTTTTAATTGCCAACCTCTGAGAACAAGATGTTGGCCAAGTGGCATGCAACCTATGAAGTGACAGAGAAGATAGGTTCTCAAGCATACCAAATTACCAAGTTTCTCACCCTGACAGAAGAAGAGAATCCCTGGTTTACCACATATATTTGTTAGGAACATGAGAAGATCCAGAAAGAGTAGGGCTGGTGGGAATGGTTTAACACCCATCAAAATTACATACTTGTTAGACCTGTCAGCCTAGGGGTGGTCTTCCCCCACACGTTTTGTCCCTTGCCCTCTACTTTTGCTTACATTCATTTTGTTGGCCTTAGGACTGCTAAACAGGGCTAAAGTGATTGTGCTCACTCCTCTAAACATGGTAAAATTGGTTTAAACCTGATTGGTATATTTAAATTACTTATACTTGTAGAGTGATATACCATGTGCCTAGGGCCTATAAATTAAATGCCACTAGTGGGCCTGCAGCACTTATTGTGCCACCCACTTAAGTAGCCCCAGGCCTGCCATTGCAGCCTGAATGCAATTTTAAACTGCCAATTCAACTTGGCAATATAACCCCCTTACCGAGCCTTAAGCTCCCCTTTTATTGCATATAAGTCACTTAGGGCAGGGTGCATTGTAATTAAACAGTTGGACATGTACTTTTAAGTTTTACATGTCTGGGAAGTGAAAAAATCCTACATTTGTTTTTCACTACTGTGAGGCCTACCTGTCACACAGGATAACATTGGGTTGCATTATTACATTTAATAAGTGCTAACTTTTGATTGGGAACAGGCAAGCATTTTGTGTTTGGTATCTTTGGAATTGTAATTAAAACTCCTCTTTAATGGTAAAGTCAGATTTCAAATTACAAGTTTGAAAATGTCACTTTTAGAAAGTTGGCATTTTCCTGCCCTTTGCTATTTGGTGCCCGCAGCCTATCCTAGGTCGCGTGACTGAGTGTAGTTGGCAGCTGGACTTTGTTCAATCAATCTTTTATTGTTCCAGCTTATCATATATAAGTCATACAATATTACATAAAATAGGAACATAAAAACAGGCAGACATAAATCAGCTACAAAGTTCACACGTATAAATTCGTAGTGGAGCTAACAGATGGTTTACGCCATCTGTGCCCGCTATATTCACAAGTGCAATTCATAAATCTATAATATGCTTAAAAACACTGCAAGCTTGACATAGATAATTGACAAACCTGCTAATATAAAAACTGAACTAAAATGAACCTCTGACAGGCGTTCTGGCGCTAGTGCGGCTTGTCGCACTGGCCCAAACGGACAAGTAAATTAAAAAAGAAGATAACTATCTTAACAATGTATGTGCAAAGAGCAGGTGGTCAGTAGCTTTAGCATGTGTACAAAATTACAAAAATAGGACCAAAACATGGGGTTGCCAAGAGTTCTAGCCTGAGAGCGTCCATTGGAGTCCCTGGCCCCAGGCAGAGGAGGCACTGTAGAAATCTATTTTCCACCTTGCCAAGACCCTTTGGATTTTTAAACCCTTAGAGTTCTGCGACAAAGGTGCTTGCTGCTACGGCTTCCATTTGATAAGCGCGGAGTGACGGAGAACCGAGTCTACTTCCGCACTTAAGAAAAAATCTTTGCAGTGCATTACTACAGTGAAGCAGAGTCCCTTCGCTTTTGGATAATTTGGCGGTCCTAGATGACTTCTTGTCAAATCTAATCCCCAGATAGTCGAAGGAATGGACTCTGCTCAACCGCTGCCCATATATTTTAAAGGTAGACTTCAGAGACTTCCTGTGGTTCACTATCATGAATTCGGTTTTTGGCGTATTTATCACAAGATTTCTATTAGTGCAGTAGGACTCAAAACCATTCAGTAATCTGTGCATTGCAAGTTCGGTGCAAGAAAGTAGAACTGCATCATCTGCAAAGAGGAATATCAGGATTTTATCTCCCCTGATATGAGGAACATCCAAGTTCAGATTTTGAAGCATGCTGCCCACGTCGTTTATAAAAAGTTTAAATAGTAAGGGTGTAAGGACACAGCCTTGCGTTACGCCTCTTTTTATGGCAAAGTTAGGCGTCACTTCCCTTTTTACACTATATCTGAGGGGTGCTGAATTGTTGTGATGTATCTATTGTACCGCTGCCACAAGTTGAGACAGAAGACGCATTTCATGGAGGGATTGCCACAAGATAGATCTATCAACTGCATCAAATGCAGTTTTAAGATCAATGAACGTCATGTTCGATGTTGTATTTTTTATAATGGATTGTTTAAGACATAAATTATATAATCTCATCACTTGATCCATTATACTATGAACTTTTCTGAATCCAGCCTGAGATGATGACAGCATTTTCTTTTCCTGGACCCAAGCTTCCATTCTAGTTAGGAGAGCTTTTCCATAAATCTTCCCAGCACTGTCTAGTGGCCAAATTGGGCAGTAGTTAGCTGGATCAGTCCGTGTGCCCTTTTATGAAGGGGAACTTTGACTGCTGTTTTCCATGATGCCCAGACCGCGTTAAACACTGCTGTTATTACTTGTGCCCATAGAGTTATGTTATTGAGGTAAGTGTCGCTTGGCACACTGTCGGGGCCTGGGGCCTTACTTATTTTTTGAGACAGAATAACTGAATGTATTTTCTCTCATGTGAACTCGCTTGTCTATTTCCTATTATTAGAGATCACTAAATATATGGCTGTGGGTCTTTCTAGAGGGGGACTACCCTTAATTACACCAGGGTCAGGGAGGGGCATTATTGCTTTAGCTTTGTTGGATGCTGTAGTTTTATATATTTCTTCAAAATGGCTGACCCTTGCGACAGAGGTGATAACTGGGTCCAGATTTCATATAGGACCCTCGCAGACCCAAATAACCAAGTTCTCAAAACTTGTGTTATCCTTTTTTCTTTATATTTAATTGAATGCTTGTATTTGTGTCTCAATTATTTCGAATGGGCTTCTCTTTCTTCCCTATCGTTTCTGGATCTTAAAGCATTTGTTAGAGCCTGCTTCATTTTTGTGTATTTGCAATTATACCATCCTGTTTTAATTATCGTTAGGGGGATCTAGCACCCTGTTTAAACCAGGCTGGACTACCTCCCCACAGATTAAGTTACTCTCATTAGTGTGTCGAATTTCTCAATAGTGGCCAAGTTAGATGTTTCCTTCTCATCTACTATTTCCCTATAAACTTGGTTCCAGAGGGTGCGGATAGCCATGCTATTTTTTTTCTTTATTGCATTCGGTGTACCAGGCTAGCTTTTTTCTACTAGGTTTAACTAAACGTTAACCAAAGGCATTTCTACTATAATTACGGAGAGATGCATAGAAGTGATGATTAAAGGGTCGTGATCGCTCTCAATTCTCCTGGTTATTGTCATATTGATGATATCCCTTAATGACTCCTGATTAGTTAGGACATAGTCTATTAAGCTCTCTCGCTTACCAGATCTGAAGGTCTATTGTGCAGGATGGTACGAAGGAGAGCGGCTGTAAGTATAAAAAGATAGTACTGCAGCAGGAAAGTGTTGAACTTCCATCCTCTTCTGGTGGATCCTATGGTCAGGAACCAAAGGCAAGGTAGGAGACCTCCATGCTTGCAGCTTCGCTTGATCAAGCATAGATACATCTGGTTGGTATTAAAATCCCCGCACATAAAAAAAGAGTGAGAGCAATGCTTTCTCCCAGCATTTATTAGCTGAGGGCAGTTCCCCTTGCAAGCATTATTAATATAGGAGCTTGAAAGATTTAGCGTTGCTAGATTATCACTTGAGTTCCCTGCTGGAATGTATACATTAAATAAATCCAAAGCCCTTGCATCATCCAAGTGTTGTATATGCATCATGACTGATTTCCAATATATTGATTCAATTTCTCTGTGTGCTTTCCGCTCACACTGATGCTTGAAGGCTCAATGAGACCCAAGTTGTTAAGTCGCCTTTCAGCCTGCCCATCTTACCTTTAATTGTAGTGAATAGGTAGAGAACCCCTCAAGAATGATTTAATTAAGCGCCCAGGTCTCATAAAAGCAGCAAACTGTGTGAGATTTAATAAAAGTAATCCATTCTTTGTCCTCTAATTTTCGCTGCAAGCCAGCGATGTTCCAACTAATCAAACTACCCTGGTCACTTTTCTCACAGTGAGCTGGACATTTATCCTATGAGGAGAACTTCAGATTGACTCAAGGAGCTCCTTGCGGGGTTGTTGGTGGCCATGCCCAAAATGGATGACTATCTGAGTGGTCGGTTGAAACAGAAATAATGTTAGGTTGGTCCATATTGGAAGACTGAATGTGCATCTCCCAGTTGACATCATTGTTTTTTTGAATTCTCAGACCTAGATTTTGTTGGACTTTGTTAATTCCTCCCAGACAGCCATACAATAGAGCGATTAGGTGTGCCTGAATTGGCGATCTGCGCAGGATGGGGAGCCAGAGCTGGGCACAGCCCCACTTGCAACTGAATAGGCTGTGCTCTGCCTTCACACAAGGGAATTGTCACCCCTGCATTGTCCCTGCAGCCAGCTTGGAACCAGGGCAGGGGAGTCAGGAAATTCCAAGCACTTCAAAGGAAAGCCTCTCGAAACTTCTCCTTCTTCAAAGAAGGCAACATGTATAAAAAAGGGACCCTCAGACCCACTCTTCAGTTCACTTTCTGGACCTGCGGAATGACTCTCAGAGGTCTGCCTGCTGCTGTGGCCTGCTGTGTACTCCACAAGACTGCTTTGCTTCACCTCGAAGGACTGCTTTGCTGTCTGGAGCCTGCCTAGAGACCTTCGAGGCCTGTCCTGCTACTTGAGCCCTGCTCCATCACTTGAACCCAGGACTACAAGAGTGACTCCAAGGACTAATTTGCTGGCGCCCTAATCATAACTCAGGGACATAAAAGTCTCTAACCATCTTAAACTCACACCTGGACCCGGCCTGAGTGGATTCTGAACCCCCAAGTGGTGCCCCTCCAGTCCTGGACCCTTAGTTGTGGTGTTAAAGGTGCCCAGATAGCCAAAATCCAAAACTTGGGACTAAGACATTTTTATAGCTAAAAACTGCTCTGAGGCCCAAAGGAAGACCGGGACCAACCTGCTTATCAATTCATGGTAGCTTCCACTACGTTCTTCTCCACTGCAGTAAATCCTGTTCAGGGTTCCCTCGGCGAAGGGGTATCCATCCTCCAGGAACTCTTGCCGGCTACAACCTCCAGCTTCGTCCTCGCTGAAGATTTTCAACTTTCCAAAAATAACTAAGTCTGAACGCAGAAATCTTCAACGTTACTTTGTCCAGCAACTCCCCGATGACAACTCTCCTTCCTCGAACACCGCCTGCAGCCTTACCCTGCTAAACTTGACCTTTTCAGAATTTTTTCTTCAAATTTCTTCTAAGTCCGAAGCAGGGCTGGACTGGGAACAGAAACCGGCCCTGGCAAACTGCTCAGCCGGCCCCCCCTGGGGTGAGGGCGAGTGCAGCCGAGCAGTTTGCGAGGGCCGGTTTGTTACAGGGGGCCGATATTGCCAACCCCCGGTAACAAGAACGGCCCCCCAGGGGCCCAAAACCGGCCCCCACCCTAGCAGCCTACCGGGGAAACGCCCGGTGCCCACTATGGCCAGTCCGGCCCTGGTCCGAAGGTAAACACCAACTGGGCCCAATGATCTTCTTGTATCCAACCCGCGCTTCACCACGGCCGACCATATTTTTTTACTTTGACCTGGTCTCGCACAACTAGATGTCTTCGGCTTGTGCTTTGATCGTTTAAGCGCTGATTTTTACCTTAAACTTTGAAAATGAATAATTGCAGTTTTACTGATTGAATATTTGTCGTTTTGGTGTCAAATAATTTATTAAAATTTACTCTATTTTTCTAAATTGGTTTGGGATTTGTCTTATGTTGTGTTTTCATCGTATTACTATTTGTGTGCTGCAGAAATATTTCACATATTGCCTCTAAGTTAAGCCTGTCTGCTTTTGCGCCAAGCTACTAGAGGGTAAGCACAGGCTAATTTAGTAACTTTTGTGGTTCACCCTGACAGGAATTGTGGCTCTTGCTTGAACAGGGGTCACCCACATTTAACCAACAGCCCAATTTTTTACAATAATGATATGCTTTAAGTATGCGAGCAAGGGTCATAAGAGGATCTTGTTAAGGTGTTACCAGCGTCTGCGCAAAATAGGGAGTTGAAAAGATTACTTGGGAAGATAGGATGGATATTCTCTTCTATCCTAGGGCATATGCTTTAGTGGAACATGCTGTTACTATCCACCAGAATCCTCGTCAAACCGTACTGTATTCCAGAAGCAAGGAGGGCAGCAGTAAGGAAAGAGATTAAATTATGCTGTCCCTCAATAAAGGGGAAGGGGAGAAGGAAGGAGGGAAGGGGTGGTACCTGAGTCTATAAAAGTCAAGTCAATCAGTGAAGGTGGAGACTGGCTGGGAGGCAGTACCATTATTGAGCATAAATCTCTGTTCTTTCAAGGCATTTATAAGGGAAGGGGTCACAATACAATTCATGGCCATAGGTCCCCCTTCTTTCCAGGTGGAAGGTCCTAGATACTGGCAGGAGTTGGGGAAGCACCAGCACACTATACCATGCATCCTGACTCTGTGACTAACCAGTTCACAATAATTTATAGCTTTTTTTGCTTAATAAGTACATACTGGCTGTATTCTGTACCTTATCATAAAGAGAGGGTGCTGCCATGAATATATTTTGTTGGAGTTGCTATTTTAATTGTTCACAAATAAAAGAGGTGTACGCATATGGCGCCCAATTCACAAAGGTAACTTATGTGTAGTAAAGTCACAAGTGTGAAGTTTCCCCACTCATGGCAGAGTCTCCGCACTCGCAGTGGAATCTCCTCACTCGGGGAGAAATCTCTGCACTCGGGTAGGAATCTACGCACGGCGCACTGCAGAGAGTGCGCAGTGCGGACATTACACCCTGAGTGCGGAGATTCAGCTGCAAGTGCAAAGACTCCGCCTCGAGTGTTGAGAATCTGCACTTGTAACTTTACTACACGTAAGTTCCAATTGTGAATCGGACCCATATACTTTATTAAAGGTGTAACGAAAATACTGGCCTCTTGTCTAAAGCATATACACTATTTTGCAGTGTGTGCCTTTTAAGTTCTCTGCTTGGAATGCAAACATCATCTTTTGACCCATTTTTTAAATAATATTCTTCCTTAAGGGTTCAGCTTAAGTTTGCTAATGCAGTCTGAAACCTAACTGGTTAGAATTGCAGACTTTGGGTAGTATCATTAAAGGCAACCACATTTAATCTGTTTTAATAAATATATTAATCGAGCCTGTGCTAAGAACACATTCCATTCCACCATGCTTTAATTGAAATATTAGATGTATGTTTTTAGTTAGTAGTAATCTACTGAAAAACTGTACCCAATAACAAATCAATCAATAATCTCTTTCTTAGCACACTACCCCAGCCTACGTAAGAAAATGATAGAAACACAAAAAGGGAACATTAGAATTAAGTATTATATTAATTTGATTCCATATCTACACCCAAAACCTAAAACTGAGGGAAAACTAAAACGCATATGCACTAAATCACAATCTAGTCCATTGCAAAACCAACATTTAGCTGCATGCATAACTTTAATTCTACACAATACAGGAGGATTATATATGTTAGTTGTGTTAGCAGCATGTGATGTTTTCGGAACTAAGGGGCTCATTACGATGGCGGGCCCACCGCCAGCCGGTAGATGGCGGGCCCTCTGCCATCGTACTGCTGTTTTCCCCCGCCATATTATGATGGCGGGGGGAATCGTTGGTTAAGCGTGGCGGTCGTAAAGACCGTCCGCCACAGTTCCAACAGGCGGTCCTTTTCCGAACGCCTGTCGGAACAAAAACATTGGCTAACATTGTGGCGGTGCCTTGCAGGCACCGCTGTAGGGATTATGATATCCCTTTTCTCCGTTCGTTTTGCGGCGGACAACCTGCTGCAAAACGAATGGTGGAAACGGATTTGGGGGCTGTAGCGGGCCCCCCTCAATCCTGGGTGCAGGGACATGTACCCTGGGGGGCACCTATGGTGCCCCCCTACATATCCCTGCCCCATTTGGCAGGCACCGCAGGGTGCCTGCCACATAGTGCAGGCATGTGTCTGCACCCTCTATTTTGCAATGTGGCGGGGGCTGCTGACCGCATCCCCGCCACAATACGAAATATAGGTGATGCGACCGCCGTGGTGGCGGTCGCATCGTGATTAGGATTGTGGGGAGGCCGCCTCATAGGCGGCCGGCCCCAAATCCGTATCGATGGCGGACGGACTAAAGTCCGTCCGCCATCGTAATGAGGCACTATATCTTTTTCAATAAAGTGATATACCAAATGACCTTTATGTTCTGTTCCCATAAAAGTTAGTATATTTGCATTAGCAATTTTAAAATATTTATTTTAACCAGTAGTGGGAAGACCAAAAATACTTTGCAAAGAAGTGAAGTTGTCATATAATTGATGGACCTACAGTATGCCCTTTTGTCTCCAAGTTGACCAAGCGATGGGCCTATTATACATTGGAATCTTATTATATCATATCAGAGACGAAAATAAATTATCATTATTTCCCTTATTGTAGACAACAGGTCACAAGTGTGTGGGATAATTGTTGCTTTAATAGATTTCATATTTGCACAAACTTAATATATCCTCAAATGAAAATGGCACAATAAAATATTGTTCCATAGGGACCCAGGCAGGTAGAGTAACAAAGTCTTCCTCTCTAAAATAAAAAGACACATGTTTAAGATCAAACATTTTATGATATAAATGTAAATCTACGAAAAGTTAACTCCTCTCGAATTTTGCATTTCTTAACTTGGTGTGAGCTATACATGCCTTCCTACTGTTTCATTAACATTTCGAGAGAATTACATGTATTGTCTTGGGTGTGCACTCTGAATATCTAAATAGAATATCGATGACACAGACTATCAAGAACAAAATAAATTACAAAACTGAAATATCAACAGGTAAGTAGAGATTTTTATACCTAACTCCACATATATGTACGTTGGTGATATAACTATCTTCAAGGTATGCATATGAGAAGTTAGTAATAGCAAATCTATACTATACCTGTATGCACTTGCCTCTCAATATTTTGTCTTTCAATATTCTGTCCTCAATATTCTTGTACCACAATATTCTGGGGGCGATATTCGGTAGTACAACCTTATATTGAAGAAATACTTGGGTATATGCAAACGAATCATCGAGAGGTGGCATAAGATTATAGGAGATAGTGTCATCTTGATTGAGTCTAAATGACCACACCATGAGAAAGAAAATGGATTTCGTTGTTGAATTAGAGAGGTAAGTCCTTCTGACATATAATTCAAATTCTGGTCTCTTTCAGTCACTTACAGCACCATATACCCAAATCTTTTAATTTAGTACTGTTTCAGGATAAACTAAAATGATCCAACATAGATTTGAATCAGTATTTGTTAAGTCCTAATATTTCAAAGTTATCAGCGCTTAATTTATAATCAGACAACATAGAAAAAGAATTAACTTAAAAAAGAAAGCAGGCATAGATGTTTCTGGAGCCAACATATATATTATGATATAATCCGCACAGACAGATATTGTAATCCGAGCATGGCAATATTGAATACCAGTAATCTTATTAGTGCATCTAATTTTAGAAAAAAATGGTTCAAGTTTAAGGATAAATAATATAGGTGGTAAAGAACACACTTGCCTACTTCCTCTGCCTAAGTTAATGATGAGATGAGAAAGCTCCTTTGATGAAGAGCTAAGATTAGGTGAACGATACAGTAAAGAGATTAAACTCTGAAATGTTGGTTCAAACCCCTGCTATTTCAGAGCTTTGATTATTTACCATAGTAGAACTAATTTCTCATATCACCTGAGAAACATTCAGCGAAACAGCTTGATAGCAGATACCAATCTGTATATAGATTTCCAGATTTCGGTTCTCCGCCAGAAGCTGGTCCGCGTTTTCCCTTCCCTGGTTCTCCTTCATTTCTCTTGTGTGGTACTCACATATTATCATTGTAATGGTAACATCCTAACTCAACAATCAGATCTGGATATTGATTTTAATAAGGCTCTTACTGAGACTAATTTCATGGAATGTGGCAGGTATAGCGGGTAAGCCCAATACGACAGACTGAAGGAAACATGTTGCTCTTGCACATATGATATGTGTACAGGAGACATGGTGATAGATCCCCATAATCTTGAGGGCTTTGCATCAGTATCTACTCCAGCTACTCCACCCACGGCAGGGAGAGCAAAGGGTGGTCTTGCTGTCTTGATCTCAAAAGTATCTCCTTTTTAATTTCTAAGGGCCTGATTATGACTACGGCAGTGCTGGGACCACCGTACCGTCGTTGGTGGTCCAACCGCCGCCTCCTTGGCGGTCCGAGTGCCCGATTACGAGCAGTCAGCTTGGAACGCCACAAGACTGCCGCAAGACCGCCACCACCACCAAGATCTCGGGTCCTGCTGCGGCGGTGGGGACAGTGGTGGTCAATGGAGGTGGTGCGGGCATCAGCACTGCGTAGGGGGACACGACCTGCCTTTCCCCCGACCTTTTCATGGCGTGATCCCCACCATGAAAAGGTTGTCGAAAAGGCAGGGAAGGGGCCACAAAAAGGGCCACAGAGTGATTAAGCCCATTGGGAATTGTGACTGGGGACACATGTTGTGCCCCCCTATGCCTGCATTGTCGTGCACACACTGTGTGCTACACATGATATGGTGCACAGCAACAGTGCGCCAGACGTGCAAGTGGTGCGCACTTCAGCATTTCTTTAGGCTCTCTCTATGAGCCGAAGCATGCCGCCGCCGTGGTACCACTGCCGCAACACCACCAGCCCCACAGCAGCATTGTAATGCGGCGTTCGGGATGCCACCGTTTGGCAACATTTTCCCGACCGCCGCTGCTGCTGGCTGGCGGTCCGACTGCACAAGTCATAATCGGGCCCTAGGGCCCTGGTTACGACTTTGTCCACACACCGCCCACCATATTAGGAGCCTGGTCTGGCAGGCAGTGATTTGGTGGTCCCCTGGTGGTGCTTTTCTAGCCTTAGAAAGGCACAGCAATGGGATTGCCAAAGCATGTTCCTGCATGGCATGGACTGTGCAGTCCATGTCGTGAAGGAACTGGGGGTGCATGCATTCTGGGGGTTACAACATGTGCCCCCCTACATGCATCCCCTGGCCCAGAGGCAACAGGGGACCCTGTAGGGCCCCCTTAGTTTCCTCACCACCTCCCTTTTCAAAGCGGGCTCATCGCCATGAAAAGGGTGGATGTGAGAAAACTTGTAATATGCTTGGTGGTGCCGCAGTGGCACCGCCAACATATTGCGGCCTCACACCGCTGCGACACTGCCGAGGGATCACAGATCCCCGGCGGTTGTAGTGGTCCTTTGGCGGTCCGACTGCCAAACTTGTAATAGGGCGGTTGGACCGCTGGTGCAGCAGTACCCACACCGCCCCCACGGTTACAGCAGTCCATAGGACCGCTGTAGTCGTAATGAGACCCTAAGGGGCCGATTCCGATTCGGGCCGGAAATCTCTCCGACCGAGCCGGACCCGGAGAGATTTCCGACCGAATCGGACCCGTGCAGTCCGACCGAACGAGTACGATGCGCACGTATGCCATCGGACTCGAGTCGGTCGGACTCCCATTGAAGTCAATGGGAGCCTGTCGTACAACGCGTACGCGGGCTCCCATTGACTCAATGGGTGCGATGCGGACAAGTGCGCCCCCTACAGCGTGTACGCGGCGAAGCGATTCACGCCGTACACGCACAGGTAGGGGGGACCCATGGGTCCCCCCTGTGTGCGACTCGCGTGGCTACGCGTACAGGGGGGTCCGACACGGACCTCCAAAGTACGTCTCCGACTGCTCTTTCGAGCCGGAGTGCGCGGCTCGGTCGGACTGCTCGCGGCGCGCATCGTACTTACCCGGCCGGGGAACGTCTCCATTGCGCGGTGCGAGTCGAGTCCGTGCGAGTCGGTCGGTGCGGTTCGACCCGGGATCGAGTCGGTCGGAGCGGTCGGGACGCCCGGACGAGTCGGTCGGCGAATACACATCGTACTCGCTCGCCCGGACGCGTGTACGGATCGGTCGGGAAATAGGGCTCCGAATCGGATCCGGTTAAGCCGAATCCGATTCGGAGCCCTACCGGCCGAGATCGGAATCGGCCCCTAAGTGTTTTAGAGCTTCCTCCTTTTATCAATTAATTTTAATGGAGTAAAAAGGAAATCCTGACTTATTGATTCCAAATGTTTACAATTATTTATTTGATAAGACTCGAGGGGTGTTAGTTTTGGCTCGGGGTAAGGATTTACATTTTTTACATACATTCTAGTACTAAGAATCCATTCATTATATGGGCATGGGTCTTTAATTTTGGTATATGCCCCCTGCCATCAAAGGAAGTATTATTAAGTTCTTGATACAAAGGTAGAAGGATTAACTCACTTTCTACATAATACTTATGGCAAAATATTGACTGTGTTGCTGGCTAAATACAATTTGAATCCAGTAGAACAAAGTAGCATTCATAGGGTAACTTCCCTCCCCACGTTTGTGGGGAGAAGGGCTGGGTCAACAATTAATCACATTATATGTTCCCATAATAAGATAATAAATATTTGTGATCTACATGTAGAAAGTTGTTCTGTGAGTGACCACAATCCCCTGATTTTGACAATTAATGTCCCTTTATATGTAAAACAACCACCTAAGAGAATTTAGAATGTGACACCCAAGGGATTGAGAATGAAATCCTAATAAATGTATTGTTTATTGTTTCCATTATTAATGAGTGCAAACCAGATGTTATGCTATGTTTGGATTATATTGCTGACCAAACTTCTATTATGCAATCGCATATTAACATCTCGGAAACAATCAATTCTGCATTAGTAAAAAAACATGCTGAGACCGGAAACAGAAAGTAAAGGGTTGGTTTGACAAGGCTTATACAATTATACAATGTCTCTTGGAAACCTGAGAATTGCTTCACATTTAACATCAAGGGACAGGGTCTAGTATTGCTCCCCAAGATTGGATTAATCACTTTAGAAAACTATTTAACCCTTTAAAGGATAAACAATAACAATGTAATATTAAATAATGAATTGAAAGCAGAGTCCCTTTCTCTCTGAGTGAAGTAATAACTGTTCTAGATAAAAGCTGTAAAGGGAAATCGGCAGGCCCAAATGGCTTCCCTTTTGGACATCTATAAAAACATTAAGGACCTGTAGGCCTCACTTTTAACTAATGTCCTTAACCCCTTGTATGCATCGGACGCGCGGGAGCCGTCCGACGCATAAGTGCTAATGTGCGTCAGACGGTTCCCGCGCGTCCGACACCAAAGCACAGGAAATCCCTCTGGTGCAGGCACCAGAGGGATTTCTTTTTCTCCCCCAAAGCCTCGGGAGCTAGGGAAGAGCTTCCCCAGCTCCCGAAGCCCCCCCCCACGTTTCTGTGAAATGACGATCAGCGCGCACGTCGCGCTGACGTAATTTCACAGAAACCTAAACTGAAATGAGCCTTTAGGCTCATTTCAGTTTCACTTTCTACGTGCTCAGGGGGCTATCTCAGCCCCCTGAGCACGTAGAAAGACGGGAGAGGTATCATTGGAAAGGGAGAATCTCCCCTTTCCAATGGTACCCCTCCCCAGTGGATCCCTGCTTGGGGATCGCCCCAGGAGGGCGATCGCCAAGCAGGGATCCACCCACTAGACACCAGGGAGGGGGGAGCGGCCCCTTGGGCAAGGGCCATCGCTTCCCCTCAAAACTATTGGCAAAATTCAGTCTTTCTTCCCCCCCTGGGGGGCAGATGGGGGCAGTAGCCCCCAATCTGCCCCCCAGGGGGGCATAAAGCCCAATAAACACCAGGGATTTTTTTGGGGGCAATTGTTTTTAGGGTGGGGGCTGCCCAAAACGGGCATTCCAATGCCCCCACCCCCGCCACAATAACAGCCTTTCTGCCCCCCCTGGGGGGCAGATGGGGGCAGAAGCCCCCAATCTGCCTCCCCTGGGGGGCAGAAAGCCCACTAGACGCCAGGGATTTTTTTTGGGGAAATTTTAATTAGGATTGTTGCTGCCCAAAACGGGCATGCCAATGCCCCCTGCCACAATTACAGCCTTTCTGCCCCCCCCTGGGGGGAAGATGGGGGCAGTAGCCCCCAATCTACCCCCCCGGGGGGGGCAAAACATCCACTAGACGCCAGGGATTTTTTTGGGGGAAATTTGAATTAGGGTGGGGGTTGCCCAAAACGGGCATGCCAATGCCCCCACCCCCGCAACAATTACAGTCTTTTTGCCCCCCCTGGGGAGCAGATGGGGGCAGTAGCCCCCCAATCTGCCCCCCCGGGGGGGCAGAAAGCCCACTAGACGCCAGGTATTTTTTTTGGGCAATTTAATTAGGGTGGGGGCTGCCCAAAACGGGCATGCCAATGCCCCCACCCCCGCAACAATTACAGTCTTTTTGCCCCCCCGGGGGGGCAGAAAGCCCACTAGAAACCAGGGATTTTTTGGGGGGCAATTTTAATTAGGGTGGGGGCTGCCCAAAACGGGCATGCCAATGCCCCTACCCCCGCCAAAATTACAGCCTTTCTGCCCCCCCGGTGGGGGCAAAAAGCCCACTAGACGCCAGGGATTTTTTTTGGGGCAATTTGAATTAGGTTGGGAGCTGCCCAAAACGGGCATGCCAATGCCCCCACCCCCCCCACAAAAATTACAGTCTTCCTGCCCCCCCTGGGAGGCAGATGGGAGCTGTAGCCCACAATCTGCCCCCCCCTCAGGGGGCAGAAAGCCCACTAGAAACCAGGGATTTTTTTGGGCAATTACAATTAGGGGTGGGGGCTGCCCAAAACAGGCATGCCAATGCCCCCACCCCCGCAAAAATTACAGCCTTTCTGTCTCCCCTGTCGGGCAGATGGGGACAGTAGCCCCCAATCTGCGCCCCCCGGGGGGTCAAAAAGCCCACTAGATGCCAGGGATTTTTTTTGCCAGTTTGAATCAGGGGTGGGGGCTGCCCAAAACGGGCATGCCAATGCCCCCACCCCCGCCCGCAAAAATTCCAGTCTTTCTGCCCCCCTGGGGGGCATATGGGGGCAGTAGCCCCCAATCTGCCCCCCGGGGGGCAGAGAGCCCACTAGAAGCCAGGGATTTTTTTTTATTCGTGTAGGGGTGGGGGCTGCCCAAAATGGGCATGACAATACCCCCCCCCCAGAGAAATTTCAGTCTTTCTGCCCCCCCAGGGGGGCAGATGGGGGCAGTGGCCCCTGATCTGCCCCCCGGGAGGGGCTGAAAGCCCACTAGGTGCCAGCGATTACGCTGGTTTTTTTATGCGTGGGGGTGGGGGCTGCCCAGAATGGGCATACCAATGCCCCCACCCCCACAAAAAATAGCCACAGTCTTTCTGCCCCCCTTGGGGAGCATATCGGGGCAAACCCACCCCCCCTCCCCCCGATTCCCCTCCAGGGCGGCAGAAAGCCCACTAGGCACAGACTTTTTTTTAGCAACGTGCCTACCTGTGGATTTTGGGCCCTAGCACAGCTGGCACATAGAGAAACCTAGCAAACCTGTACATTTTTGAAAACTAGACACCATGGGGAATCCAGGATGGGGTGACTTGTCTGGCTCTCACCAGGTTCTGTTACCCAGAATCCCTTGCAAACCTCAAACTTTGTCCAAAATAAACATATTTTCCTCACATTTATGTGGTGGAAAGTTCTGGAATCTGCATGGATCCACAAAATTCCACCCTCCCCGCATTCCCCAAAGTCTTCCAAGAAAAATGTTACCTCACTTGTTTGGGTAGGCCTAGTGCCCGCGACAGGAAACGGCCCAAAACGCAACGAGTCTGCAGCCATCTAGGGAAGCCTACCAAACCCACACATTTCTGAAAACTACACACCCCGGGGAGTCCAGGAAGGTATGGCTTGTGTGGATATCCCAACATTTTCCTACCCAGAATCCCCTGCAAACCTCAAATTTAGCTGAAAAAAATCACTTTTTTCTCAAATTTCTGTCTGGGAAAGTTCTGGAATCTACGTGGATCCACAAATTTTCCTACCACCCAGCGTTCCCCCAGGTCTCCCGATAAAAATAATACCTCACTCGCGTGGGTGGATCAAGTACCCGCGACAGGCAAGGGCCCAAAACGTATTGAGGAGACATCAAAATGACCTATCACAAAACAACCCGGTTTTGCAAGGGGGGTCACCTGGGTTTTTGGCCCCGGGCTCGGTGGCTATCTTGGGAAACTACCAAACCCACACATTTCTGAAAACTATACACCCGGGGGAGTCCAGGGAGGTATGGCTTGCGTGGGTCCCCCAACGTTTTCCTACCCAGAATCCCCTGCAAACCTCAAATTTAGCTGAAAAAAATCACTTTTTTCTCAAATTTCTGTCTGGGAAAGTTCTGGAATCTACGTGGATCCACAAATTTCCTACCACCCAGCGTTTCTCCAGGTCTCCCGATAAAAATGATACCTCACTCGTCTGGGTGGGTCAAGTACCCGCGACAGGCAAGGGCCCAAAACGTATTGAGGAGACATCAAAATGACCTATCACAAAACAACCTGGTTTTGCAAGGGGGTCACCTGGGTTTTTGGCCCCGGGCTCGGCGGCCATCTTGGGAAACTACCAAACCCACACATTTCTGAAAACTAGACACCCGGGGGAGTCCAGCGAGGTATGGTTTGCGTGGATCCCCCAATGTTTCCCTACCCAGAATGCCCTGCAAACCTCAAATTTAGCTGAGAAAAACACATTTTCCACATATTTGTGGGTGGAATCACCATGCCGGCACAAATGTCCTACCCCACAGCATTCCTCTTAGTCTCCCGAGTAGAATGATACCTCACTTGTGTGGGTGGGGCAAGGGCCTGTGACTGGGAAGAGCCCAACACATAGGGATTTAGGGTATAGCACCGACATTTCTAAGTCCTACATTTTTTTAAAAATGCGTTTTTAGCCAATTCTGAATTGGACACCCACACAAGTGAGGTATCATTTTAATCGGGACACTAAGGAGAATGCTGTGGGGTAGGACATTTGTGCCGGCATGGTGATTCCACACAAAAATATGTGGAAAATGTGATTTCTTTCAGCTAAATGTGAGGTTTGCAGGGGATTCTGGGTAGGGAAATGTTGGGGGATCCATGCAAGCCATACCTCATTGGACTCCCCCGGGAGTCTAGTTTTCAGAAATGTGTGGGTTTGGTAGGTTTCCCTAGATGGCGGCGAGCCCGGGGCCAAAAAACCAGGTGCCCCCCCAAAACCAGGTAGTTTTGTTCTAGGTAATTTTGAAGTCTCCACAGTACGATTTGGGCCATTTCCTGTTGCAGCCACTATGCCTACCCACACATGTGAGGTACCATTTTTGTCGGGAGACCAGGAGGAATGCTGGGTAGTAGGAAATTTGTGTCAGCCCAGTGATCCTACAACTTTCTCACACAGAAATGTGAGAAAAAATTTATTTTTTCAACAAAATTTGAGGTTTGCAGGGGATTCTGGGTAGGGAAATGTTGGGGGACCCACGCAAGCCATACCTTGCTGGACTCCCCCGGGTGTCTAGTTTTCAGAAATGTATGCGTTTGGTAGGTTTCCCTAGATGGCCGCCGAGCCCGGGGGCAAAAACTCATGGGACCCCCTTGCAAAACCAGGTTGTTTTGTGATAGGTAATTTTGATGTCGCCTCAATAGGTTTTGGGCCCTTGCCTGTCGCGGGTACTTGACCCACCCACGCGAGTGAGGTACCATTTTTATCGGGAGACTTGGGGGAACGCTGGGTGGTAGGAAATTTGTGGATCCAGGCAGATTCCAGAACTTTCCCACACAGACATTTGAGAAAAAAGTGATTTTTTCAGCTAAATTTGAGGTTTGCAGGGGATTCTGGGTGGGGAAATGTTGGGGGACCCACGCAAGCCATACCTTGCTGGACTCCCCCAGGTGTCTAGTTTTCAGAAATGTGTGGGTTTGGTAGGTTTCCCTAGATGGCCGCTGACCCCGGGCCAAAAATTCATGGGACCCCCTTGCAAAACCAGGTTGTTTTGTGATAGGTAATTTTGATGTCGCCTCAATAGGTTTTGGGCCCTTGCCTGTCGCGGGTACTTGACCCACCTACACAAGTGAGGTACCATTTTTCTTGTAAGGCTTTGGGAAATGTGGGGTGGGTGGTATTTTGTGGATCCACACAAATTCCAGAACTTTCCACCACAGAAATGTGAGGAAAATGTGTATTTTTTAAAATAAATTTTGAGGTTTTCAAGGGTAACAGAACCTGGTGAGAGCCAGACAAGTCACCCCATCCTGGATTCCCCTGGGTGTCTAGTTTTAAAAAATGTATAGGTTTGCTAGGTTTCCCTATGTGCCGGCAGAGCTAGGGTTCAAAATCTACTGCTAGGCACTTTGCAAAAAAAGGGTCAGTTTTCACTGTGAAAATGTGGTGTGTCCACGTTGCGTTTTGGGCCGTTTCCTGTCGCGGGCACTAGGCCTACCCACACAAGTGAGGTACCATTTTTCTCGAAGACTTTGGGGAATGCGGGGTGGGTGGAATTTTGTGGATCCACACAGATTCCAGAACTTTCCACCACAGAAATGTGAGGAAAATGTGTTTTCTTTTACAAATTTTGAGGTTTGCAAGGGATTCTGGGTAACAGAACCTGGTGAGAGCCAGACAAGTCACCGCGTCGTAGATTCCCCTGGGTGTCTAGCTTTCAAAAATGTATAGGTTTGCTAGGTTTCCCTAGGTGCCGGCAGAGCTAGGATTCAAAATCTACAGCTAGGCACTTTGCAAAAAAGGGTCCGTTTTCACTGTGAAAATGTGGTGTGTCCACGTAGCGTTTTGGGCCGTTTCCTGTCGCGGGCACTAGGCCTACCCACAGAAGTGAGGTACCATTTTTCTCGAAAGACTTTGGGGAACACAGGGTGGGTGGAATTTTGTGGATCCACGCAGATTCCAGAACTTTCCACCACAGAAATGTGAGGACAATGTGTTTTTTTGGACAATTTTGAGGTTTGCAAGGGATTCTGGGTAACAGAACCTGGTGAGAGCCAGACAAGCCACCCCATCCTGGATTTCCCTGGGTGTCTAGTTTTCAAAAATGTATAGGTTTGCTAGGTTTCCCTAGGTGCCGGCAGAGCTAGGGTTCAAAATCTACAGCTAGGCACTTTGCAAAAAAAGGGTCAATTTTCACGGTGAAAATGTGGTGTGTCCATGTTATGTTTTGGGCCGTTTCCTGTTGGGGGCACTAGGTCTACCCACACAAGTGAGGTACCATTTTTCTCGGAAGACTTTGGGGAACGCGGGGTGGCTGGAATTTTGTGGATCCACGCAGATTCCATAACTTTCCACCACAGAAATGTGAGGAAAATGTGGTTTTTTTGACAAATTGTTAGGTTTGCAAGGGATTCTGGGTAACAGAACCTGGTGAGAGCTAGTCAAGTCACCCATCCTGGATTCCCCTGGGTGTCTAGGTTTCAAAAATGTATAGGTTTGCTAGGTTTCCCTGGGTGCTGGCAGAGTTAGGGTTCAAAATCTACAGCTAGGCACTTTGCAAAAAAATGGTCCGTTTTCACTGTGAAAATGTGGTGTGTCCACGTTGCGTTTTGGGCCATTTCCTGTTGTGGGCACTAGACCTACCCACACAAGTGAGGTACCATTTTTCCCGGAAGACTTTGGGGAACGCGGGGTGGGTGGAATTTTGTGGATCCACGCAGATTCCATAACTTTCCATCCCAGAAATGTGAGGAAAATGTGTTTTTTTTTACAAATGTTTAGGTTTGCAAGGGATTCTGGGTAACAGAACCTGGTGAGAGCCAGTGAAGTCACCCCATACTGGATTTCCCAGGGTGTCCAGTTTTCAAAAATGTATAGGTTTGCTAGGTTTCCCTAGGTGCTGGCAGAGTTAGGGTTCAAAATCTACAGCTAGGCACTTTGCAAAAAAAGGGTCAGTTTTCACTGTGAAAATCTGGTGTGTCCACGTTGCGTTTTGGCCCGTTTCCTGTCGCGGGCACTAGGCCTACCCACAGAAGTGAGGTACTATTTTTCTCTGAAGATTTTGGGGCCCGCGGGGTGCGTGGAATTGTGTGGATCCACGCAGATTCCAGAACTTTCCACCACAGAAATGTGAGGAAAATGTGTTTTTTTGGACAAATCTTTAGGTTTGCAAGGGATTCTGGGTAACAGAACCTGGTGAGAGCCAGTGAAGTCACCCCATCCTGGATGCCCCTGGGTGTCTAGTTTCGAAAAATGTATAGGTTTGCTAGGTTTCCCTAGGTGCTGGCAGAGTTAGGGTTCAAACTCTACAGCCAGGCACTTTGCAAAAAAAGGGTCCATTTTCACTGTGAAAATGTGGTGTGTCCACGTTGCGTTTTGGGCCGTTTCCTGTCGCGGGCACTAGGCCTACCCAAAGAAGTGAGGTACCATTTTTCTCGGAAGACTTTGGGGAATGCGGGGTGGGTGGAATTTTGTGGATCCACACAGATCCCAGAACTTTCCCCCACAGAAATGTGAGGAAAATGTGTTTTCTTTTACAAATTTTGAGGTTTGCTAGGGATTCTGGGTAACAGAACCTGGTGAGAGCTAGTCAAGTCACCCCATCCTGGATTCCCCTGGGTGTCTAGGTTTCAAAAATGTATGGGTTTGCTAGGTTTCCCTGGGTGCTGGCAGAGTTAGGGTTCAAAATCTACAGCTAGGCACTTTGCAAAAAAAGGGTCCGTTTTCACTGTGAAAATGTGGTGCGTCCACGTTGCGTTTTGGGCCATTTCCTGTCGCGGGCACTAAGCCTACCCATACAAGTGAGGTACCATTTTTCTCGGAAGACTTTGGGGCCCGTGGGGTGCGTGGAATTTTGTGGATCCACGCAGATTCCAGAACTTTCCACCACAGAAATGTGAGGAAAATGTGTTTTTTTTGACAAATGTTTAGGTTTGCAAGGGATTTTGGGTAACAGAACCTGGTGAGAGCCAGTGAAGCCACCCCATCCTGGATTCCCCTGGGAGACTAGTTTTGAAAAATGTATAGGTTTGCTAGGTTTCCCTAGGTGCTGGCAGAGTTAGGGTTCAAAATCTACAGTTAGGCACTTTGCAAAAAAGGGTCCGTTTTCACTGTGAAAATGTGGTGTGTCCACGTAGCGTTTTGGGCCGTTTCCTGTCGCGGGCACTAGGCCTACCCACAGAAGTGAGGTACCATTTTTCTCGAAAGACTTTGGGGAACACAGGGTGGGTGGAATTATGTGGATCCACGCATATTCCAGAACTTTCCACCACAGAAATGTGAGGAAAATGTGTTTTTTTGGACAAATTTTGAGGTTTGCAATGGATTCTGGGTAACAGAACCTGGTGAGAGCCAGACAAGCCACCCCATCCTGGATTTCTCAGGGTGTCTAGTTTTCAAAAATGTATAGGTTTGCTAGGTTTCCCTAGGTGCCGGCAGAGCTAGGGTTCAAAATCTACAGCTAGGCACTTTGCAAAAAAAGGGTCAATTTTCACCTTGAAAATGTGGTGTGTCCACGTTATGTTTTGGGCCGTTTCCTGTTCGGGGCACTAGGTCTACCCACACACGTGAGGTACCATTTTTCTCGGAAGACTTTGGGGAACGCGGGGTGGCTGGAATTTTGTGGATCCACGCAGATTCCATAACTTTCCACCACAGAAATGTGAGGAAAATGTGTTTTTTTTGGACAAATTGTTAGGTTTGCAAGGGATTCTGGGTAACAGAACCTGGTGAGAGCTAGTCAAGTCACCCATCCTGGATTCCCCTGGGTGTATAGGTTTGAAAAATGTATAGGTTTGCTAGGTTTCCCTGGGTGCTGGCAGAGTTAGGGTTCAAAATCTACAGCTAGGCACTTTGCAAATAAATGGTCCGTTTTCACTGTGAAAATGTGGTGTGTCCACATTGCGTTTTGGGCCATTTCCTGTCGCGGGCACTAGGCCTACCCACACAAGTGAGGTACCATTTTTCTCGGAAGACTTTGGAGAACGCGGGGTGGGTAGAATTTTGTGGATCCACGCCGATTCCATAACTTTCCACCCCAGAAATGTGAGGAAAATGTTTTTTTTTTGACAAATGTTTAGGTTTGCAAGGGATTCTGGGTAACAGAACCTGGTGAGAGCCAGTGAAGTCACCCCATCCTGGATGCCCCTGGGCGTCTAGTTTCGAAAAATGTATAGGTTTGCTAGGTTTCCCTATGTGCTGGCAGAGTTAGGGTTGAAAATCTACAGCCAGGCACTTTGCAAAAAAAGGGTCCGTTTTCACTGTGAAAATGTGGTGTGTCCACGTTGCGTTTTGGGCCGTTTCCTGTCGCGGGCACTAGGCCTACCCAAAGAAGTGAGGTACCATTTTTCTCGAAAGACTTTGGGGAACACAGGGTGGGTGGAATTTTGTGGATCCACGCATATTCCAGAACTTTCCACCACAGAAATGTGAGGAAAATGTGTTTTTTTGGACACATTTTGAGGTTTGCAATGGATTCTGGGTAACAGAACCTGGTGAGAGCCAGACAAGCCACCCCATCCTGGATTTCTCAGGGTGTCTAGTTTTCAAAAATGTATAGGTTTGCTAGGTTTCCCTAGGTGCCGGCAGAGCTAGGGTTCAAAATCTACAGCTAGGCACTTTGCAAAAAAAGGGTCAATTTTCACCTTGAAAATGTGGTGTGTCCACGTTATGTTTTGGGCCGTTTCCTGTTCGGGGCACTAGGTCTACCCACACACGTGAGGTACCATTTTTCTCGGAAGACTTTGGGGAACGCGGGGTGGCTGGAATTTTGTGGATCCACGCAGATTCCATAACTTTCCACCACAGAAATGTGAGGAAAATGTGGTTTTTTGACAAATTGTTAGGTTTGCAAGGGATTCTGGGTAACAGAACCTGGTGAGAGCTAGTCAAGTCACCCATCCTGGATTCCCCTGGGTGTCTAGGTTTCAAAAATGTATAGGTTTGCTAGGTTTCCCTGGGTGCTGGCAGAGTTAGGGTTCAAAATCTACAGCTAGGCACTTTGCAAAAAAATGGTCCGTTTTCACTGTGAAAATGTGGTGTGTCCACGTTGCGTTTTGGGCCATTTCCTGTTGTGGGCACTAGACCTACCCACACAAGTGAGGTACCATTTTTCCCGGAAGACTTTGGGGAACGCGGGGTGGGTGGAATTTTGTGGATCCACGCAGATTCCATAACTTTCCACCCCAGAAATGTGAGGGAAATGTGTTTTGTTTTACAAATGTTTAGGTTTGCAAGGGATTCTGGGTAACAGAACCTGGTGAGAGCCAGTGAAGTCACCCCATACTGGATTTCCCAAGGTGTCCAGTTTTCAAAAATGTATAGGTTTGCTAGGTTTCCCTAGGTGCTGGCAGAGTTAGGGTTCAAAATCTACAGCTAGGCACTTTGCAAAAAAAGGGTCAGTTTTCACTGTGAAAATCTGGTGTGTCCACGTTGCGTTTTGGCCCGTTTCCTGTCGCGGGCACTAGGCCTACCCACAGAAGTGAGGTACTATTTTTCTCGGTAGATTTTGGGGCCCGCGGGGTGCGTGGAATTGTGTGGATCCACGCAGATACCAGAACTTTCCACCACAGAAATGTGAGGAAAATGTGTTTTTATGGACAAATCTTTAGGTTTGCAAGGGATTCTGGGTAACAGAATCTGGTGAGAGCCAGTGAAGTCACCCCATCCTGGATGCCCCTGGGTGTCTAGTTTCGAAAAATGTATAGGTTTGCTAGGTTTCCCTAGGTGCTGGCAGAGTTAGGGTTCAAAATCTACAGCCAGGCACTTTGCAAAAAAAGGGTCCATTTTCACTGTGAAAATGTGGTGTGTCCACGTTGCGTTTTGGGCCGTTTCCTGTCGCGGGCACTAGGCCTACCCACAGAAGTGAGGTACCATTTTTCTCGGAAGACTTTGGGGAATGCGGGGTGGGTGGAATTTTGTGGATCCACACAGATCCCAGAACTTTCCACCACAGAAATGTGAGGAAAATGTGTTTTCTTTTACACATTTTGAGGTTTGCAAGGGATTCTGGGTAACAGAACCTGGTGAGAGCTAGTCAAGTCACCCCATCCTGGATTCCCCTGGGTGTCTAGGTTTCAAAAATGTATGGGTTTGCTAGGTTTCCCTGGGTGCTGGCAGAGTTAGGGTTCAAAATCTACAGCTAGGCACTTTGCAAAAAAGGGTCCGTTTTCACTGTGAAAATGTGGTGCGTCCACGTTGCGTTTTGGGCCATTTCCTGTCGCGGGCACTAAGCCTACCCATACAAGTGAGGTACCATTTTTCTCGGAAGACTTTGGGGCCCGCGGGGTGCGTGGAATTTTGTGGATCCACGCAGATTCCAGAACTTTCCACCACAGAAATGTGAGGAAAATGTGTTTTTTTTGACAAATGTTTAGGTTTGCAAGGGATTTTGGGTAACAGAACCTGGTGAGAGCCAGTGAAGCCACCCCATCCTGGATTCCCCTGGGAGTCTAGTTTTGAAAAATGTATAGGTTTGCTAGGTTTCCCTAGGTGCTGGCAGAGTTAGGGTTCAAAATCTACAGTTAGGCACTTTGCAAAAAAGGGTCCGTTTTCACTGTGAAAATGTGGTGTGTCCACGTAGCGTTTTGGGCCGTTTCCTGTCGCGGGCACTAGGCCTACCCACAGAAGTGAGGTACCATTTTTCTCGAAAGACTTTGGGGAACACAGGGTGGGTGGAATTATGTGGATCCACGCATATTCCAGAACTTTCCACCACAGAAATGTGAGGAAAATGTGTTTTTTGGACAAATTTTGAGGTTTGCAATGGATTCTGGGTAACAGAACCTGGTGAGAGCCAGACAAGCCACCCCATCCTGGATTTCTCAGGGTGTCTAGTTTTCAAAAATGTATATGTTTGCTAGGTTTCCCTAGGTGCCGGCAGAGCTAGGGTTCAAAATCTACAGCTAGGCACTTTGCAAAAAAAGGGTCAATTTTCACCTTGAAAATGTGGTGTGTCCACGTTATATTTTGGGCCGTTTCCTGTTCGGGGCACTAGGTCTACCCACACACGTGAGGTACCATTTTTCTCGGAAGACTTTGGGGAACGCGGGGTGGCTGGAATTTTGTGGATCCACGCAGATTCCATAACTTTCCACCACAGAAATGTGAGGAAAATGTGTTTTTTTGGGACAAATTGTTAGGTTTGCAAGGGATTCTGGGTAACAGAACCTGGTGAGAGCTAGTCAAGTCACCCATCCTGGATTCCCCTGGGTGTATAGGTTTGAAAAATGTATAGGTTTGCTAGGTTTCCCTGGGTGCTGGCAGAGTTAGGGTTCAAAATCTACAGCTAGGCACTTTGCAAAAAAATGGTCCGTTTTCACTGTGAAAATGTGGTGTGTCCACGTTGCGTTTTGGGCCATTTCCTGTCGCGGGCACTAGGCCTACCCACACAAGTGAGGTACCATTTTTCTCGGAAGACTTTGGGGAACACGGGGTGGGTGGAATTTTGTGGATCCACGCAGATTCCATAACTTTCCACCCCAGAAATGTGAGGAAAATGTGCTTTTTTTGACAAATGTTTAGGTTTGCAAGGGATTCTGGGTAACAGAACCTGGTGAGAGCCAGTGAAGTCACCCCATCCTGGATGCCCCTGGGCGTCTAGTTTCGAAAAATGTATAGGTTTGCTAGGTTTCCCTATGTGCTGGCAGAGTTAGGGTTCAAAATCTACAGCCAGGCACTTTGCAAAAAAAGGGTCCGTTTTCACTGTGAAAATCTGGTGTGTCCACGTTGCGTTTTGGGCCGTTTCCTGTCGCGGGCACTAGGCCTACCCACAGAAGTGAGGTACTATTTTTCTCGGAAGATTTTGGGGCCCGTGGGGTGCGTGGAATTTTGTGGATCCGCGCAGATTCCAGAACTTTCCACCCCAGAAATGTGAGGAAAATGTGTTTGTTTTTTGACAAATGTTTAGGTTTGCAAGGGATTCTGGGTAACAGAACCTGGTGAGAGCCAGTGAAGTCACCCCATCCTGGATTCCCCTGGGAGTCTAGTTTTGAAAAATGTATAGGTTTGCTAGGTTTCCGTAGGTGCTGGCAGAGTTAGGGTTCAAAATCTACAGTTAGGCACTTTGCAAAAAAAGGGTCCGTTTTCACTGTGAAAATGTGGTGTGTCCATGTAGCGTTTTGGGCCGTTTCCTGTTGCGGGCAATAAGCCTACCCAAAGAAGTGAGGTACCATTTTTCTCGGAAGACTTTGGGAAACGCGGGGTGGGTGGAATTTTGTGGATCCACGCATATTCCAGAACTTTCCACCACAGAAATGTGAGGAAAATGTGTTTTTTTGGACAAATCTTTAGGTTTGCAAGGGATTCTGGGTAACAGAACTTGGTGAGAGCCAGTCAAGTCACCCCATCCTGGATTCCCCTGGGTGTCTAGTTTTCAAAACTGTATAGGTTTGCTAGGTTTCCCTAGGTGCCGGCAGAGCTAGGGTTCAAAATCTTCAGCTAGGCACTTTGCAAACAAAGGGTCTGTTTTCACGGTGAAAATGTGGTGTGTCCACGTTGCGTTTTGGGCCGTTTCCTGTCGCGGCAACTAGGCCTACCCACACAAGTGAGGTATCATTTTTCTGGGAAGACTTTGGGGAACGCGGGGTGCATGGAATTTGGGGATCCACGCAGATTCCAGAACTTTCCACTACAGAAATGTGAGGAAAATGTGTTTTTTTTTACAAATGTTTAGGTTTGCAAGGGATTCTGGGTAATAGAACCTGGTGACAGCCAGTCAAGTCACCCCATCCTGGATTCCACTGGGTGTCTAGTTTTCAAAAATGTATAGGTTTGCTAGGTTTCCCTAGTTGCCGGCAGAGCTAGGGTTCAAAACCTACAGCTAGGCACTGTGCAAAAAAAGAGTCAGTTTTCACTGTAAAAAAAAATAAAGTATGTCCACGTTGCGTTTTGAGCCGTTTCCTGTCACGGGCACGAGGCCTACCCACACAAGTGAGGTACCATTTTTATCGGGAGACTTAGGGTAACACAGAATTGTAGAGCAACTGTTATTACCTATTGACTTTCGATGCATTTCTGCCTTCCAAATGAAAGGCAATGTGTAAAAAAGAAGTCATTTTGAAAAATGACCCATAATTCTCATGCTAGTATGGGTACTCACAATTTTGGAAATGTGCAAATATCTACTGTTTCTAAACTCTATATTTTGTTCCAATTTCAGAAATACTTGGATGTCTTTCTACCGATTTTTCCATGTATATATTTTCCCAAATTAATTGCTATATACCCGGTACATAATAAAAAACTATTGCAAGACACTGCTCAGTTATTGGCTCTGGGTTCGTCGGGTTCTTGGTGAACCTACAAGTCCTATATATCCCCACAACCAGAAAGGTCCAGTGGATGTAACGGTATATTGCTTTCAAACAGCTGTCATAATTAGAAGAAGTTACAGGTGAAAACGTTGACACAAATGGCTGTTTTTTTCAACTAATTTTCAATTTTTCCTATATTCAACTGTTAGTTTCTATAAAGAAACCTTGAAGGATCTACACAAATGACCCCTTGCTAAATTCAGAATTGTGTCTACTTTTCTAAAATGTATAGCTTTTCAGGATCCATTATTGCTTTCATACCCATTTCTACCATTAACTGGAAGGAGGTTGAAAGCACAAAAAATAGGAAAAATAGGCTCTGTCCCAGAAAAATGCCAAAACTGTGTAAAAACGTTTGGTTTTCTGACAAAAGTCTGCTTGTCCCTGAAAGCTGGGAAAATGGTGATTTCAGCCCCACAACCCCTTTGTAGATACCATTTGCAGGGAAAAAATCAGATGCTTTCATCTGTAGCCCATTTTTCCCAAAAAAAACAAAGGTTTGCTATATTTTGGCTAATTTCTGGGTCCCCTCCAGGGGAATCCACAAACCCTGGGTACCTTTAGATTCCCCATGATGTTGGAAGAAAAGGACGCAAATTTGGCGTGGATACCTTATGTGGTCAAAAAAATACAGGGGCATAAGCGCGAACTACCCCAAATAGCCAAAAAAAGCTTAGCACAGGGGGGAAAAGGCCTAGCAGCGAAGGGGTTAATGCAGCAGGAGCTGGGGTTTTCCCACCCTCATGGCAGGAGACTATTATCATCCCAATTTTTTAAAGGGTAATAAGGGTGACCCTTCACGCTATCGCCCAGTATCACTTTTGGGTTCTGCATCTAAGCTGATGGGTAGGGCCATTCTAGAGAGGAAGAAGCATTGGGCAGAGGAGCCCTCGATATTAACAAAGTCTCAATACAGTTTTAAAAAGGGGCTTGGGCACAATAGAACAAGTATTGAGCCTTAACCTGTTAGGAGGGATATACAAGGGCGAAACCTGGTTTCCTTCATTTGTGTTTTATGGACCCGAGTAGTGCTTTTGATTTGGTCAACTATAATAAGTTGTGGTTGATCCATAAAACATTAGGTGCTCCAGAAGAACTAGTGATTCTTTTACCAAGGAGGTACTCAAACTTGTCTGCAAGGGTTTGATACGGTCCTAAGGGTGAATGTATTACACCTTTTGGAATAAAAAGGAATGTAAGAAAGGGATGTATATTTGTGCCCTTCCCTTTCTCCCTTTACATTATTGGTGTGAACACAGAATTGCAGTCACTTAGCGTGGATAGTCCTGGACTTAGAAAACGAAAAGTTCCTTTACTGTTATATGCAGATGATGCTGTATTGATATCACAAACAGCGAATGGTTTACAGCACATAAGTAATACCTTCACTGCATTTATGGAGAGGAGAGACTTAATGGTTAACCATAAGAAGAGCTTTACTATGATCTATGGTAAGAGGAGACCAAAAACACGAACACATCATATGAACGGGGAGCATATAATGAGAATAACAATCATTTCACAGTTAGAGATCCAGTTTTTTGGCACAGACTCTTGGACTATGTATAAAGAAATTGTCTCCACCAATTTATTGCCTACATCAGAAGACATTTTCAGATTTGCAAAGAAATGAGACTAAACCCATAAGAGGAATGTTAGCCATATATAACAGCTGGGACATGGTTTGAGCCCTGTATGGAGACGGCCTATGGGGCTTTGCTCTAATCTGATAGTCGGAAGACAAGAGAACAATTTGTTTAGATGCTTGCTTGCTCTTCCAAAAACCATCTCTGTGTCTGCTATACATAAGGAGTAAGGAGTACCCGTTATTGAAGACATTCTATATGTTAAGTCGTCCCTCCTCTGGCATGCGGTATGGATGAAGCCAGAAGCATAATTCTCAAGAGAGATACTAAAAGATTGCCTTTTTAGAGATCATGTCAATAGGATGCCTTGGATACAAAATATTATATATTTTAAAATAAATTGGGCGATCATGAGCTCTTGAAAACACCAGCTTCGATAAATAGTTATTCGAGAAAAGAATGTAAGTTATTATGTATTGCTACTAGAGAAAAAGAGCAAGCTTGTGTTGAGAAATGTGTAGATGTTTTCCCTATGGTTTATTAGGCTGGTGTTCAGGCCAGTCATTTTACTATTCCAAATACATTCCATAGATATTTACTTACATGATTTTGATTAGGTTTAGTTTATCATTTGGTGTTATTCTCTAGGGTGAGACATTGGAATAAGGATAAACTTCTGTGTCCTTGCGACTGGACATCCCTCCAATCCGATACCACAATAAGTACCCCATGGGCTTATAAACACAGTCTATAAGCTCAAAGAATGAAATGGGAAAAATTGATGGAAACCTTTCAGTTGTTACCCACTAAATTGTGGGAAAGGAAGTAATCCTAATCAGGTCCGGGACCTGATTAGGCCATCTTTTTCGGACTGAGTTGGCACTAGGGTCATAGGACCATAAAACTCCGTGTGACCCGCATATTTTCCTTTTATATTTTAATATTCCCTGCAGTTCCACTAATAAAGGGATACCAGGATCTGCTGGAGGATTTTTAATCTTTATACCCCCTGGCCATCTCTTTCTAAGTGCTCCCTGAAACATGGTTGAGCCCACCCTGACCTTTAGGAGTCAGGGCGAACCCGATGATGAAGCATGACACTACTAGAGTGTGTGAGGGTTATATTAACAAAAGGAATTACTTCCTTTCCCACAATTTAGTGGGTAACAACTGAAAGGTTTCCATCAATTTTTCCCAGTTCATTCTTTGAGCTTATAGACTGTGTTTATAAGCCCGTGGGATACTTATTGTGGCATAAGATTTAGTAGAGGAGGACGTATCCCCACCAGGAATTCCCTCTCTGCCCTTATGGCTCAGGAGAAGTTCCCCTTCTCCGTGTAGCTATAGTTTATGGTCCAATCTACCATGCACTTTATAATATTTTGTAAATTATATAGTACTCCCAGAAGGAAATTGCTAAAAACATAATTTTTAAATATGAATTTTACGACATATAGACCAGCACTTATATATATGATTAATTTAGGAGATGTAATGATCTGTAGTGCGGTTGTACATTTTGTTTTGTAGACCATGTGCATAAGAAAATGTTTAACTCATCTGGAATCAGTGCTTAATTTGAACCAGTGGTTTCCGGTGCTCGGCACCGGCGCTTAATTGTCAGCGTCGGGACTGTGACATTCTGCCATTAGGTGGCGCTGTCTGGCTAATTTAGAGATGACCACAACAACGGTTAATTATTTACTCAATATGCATTAAAATGACTATTACCTGCCACCCAATCCATTCTTTTAGCTTTGGGGTCGTGAAATAGTCCAAATTGCCACACCTCTAGGAGTGTGAATGTTAGTACTTCTGTTGTTAATATCATTGGCGGGACTGGCAGGGGCAATGTGTGGCACAAGGTGCAGTGGCCTCCTGACTAGAGCCCTGGCACTTATTTGTTTGCAAATTAAGCACTCTCTGGTATGGATACATTATGAACTGTATTATAGATCTTTTGACCACTCTAGACTGAATTCCCTTGAAGGTTTTATGGTTTTTATTGTTTTATTAATAATGTATGTAAATATGTTTTAAAGTATGCTCTTTTACGGCCTATGTGTTTTATAAATTGAATAAAGATGATTGACTGATTGACGGACTATAAATAAATATTGCCTTGTGAGGCCCTGAAAAAGCATCTAACCTGGGTACATTCTTCGATCCCCTTCTGAGGGGCCTGCCCTTCCTATGCCCCTCCCACACTCAAATCACCAAACTGTTTTTGCATTCCACTTCCTAAACCAAACTTCTTCTCTTTAGTAACAAAAACAAAGCACCTTAAAATGAAAGCAAGACAAAGGCGGCCTGTGCAGCTGCATGTTAAATGTGCCTGGTATCCAGCATGGCTGTTTTAACTCATCCGTCTGTTGGGTATCCCACATTGTTATGGACTTGGTCTTGGGTACATATGGGGCAGCAGTTTAGCTGAGCTGGGTAACATACATTTGTGGGCAAGGGAGTGCCTAGGTTTGCAGTGTGGTCTCTGTAAGACATGATGCCCCCTTCTTCTCCTGATGCCACTCGGATAGGGGGAAACGAAGATACTTCAAACCAACACCAAGAAACAGAACCCGCCATCTCATGTGATTGGCTGAGCCCATGATAGGGTAATAGGCTGGAACTCTCTTAGAAGTGAACACTTTGGGTCTCGTTGAATTTTACTAAATACATTATAAACTGCAGATCTTGTGTACACATTTTCGGAACCTTGGCACTGTCTATCACACACAGTAAGAGCATGTAGTTCAGCTCCAAAGTGAGGTCTGATTTGCACGTATAATATGATGCAGGAGTAGATTGCGTACCAGTGTCTGGCACAGATGTACATACACCTTGTAGGCTGGGTGTAAAGCTCACAGCCACTGAAAATGAAAGGCACAGAAGGGAACAGGCCTTTAGCTGTATGTACTCTGATCAAACCACAAAGGAAAATACACTTCAGGCCCATGCTATTTGCAGAACGATTTATCATGTCCTTTGCATGTGTTTTTAATATTTCTCTTTTACTTTCTCTTGCGTTCTGCCTTTTTGTGGCACCAGCATAACTCGGCTTCTGGGCGTAGCACACACCGTGTTTACTGTTTTTGGCTCATGTGAAGCCTGAAGTGGCTAGTCCTGAGGAGTGGCATCCGCAAGGGGATTTTGCAAATGACTCACCAAAAAGCCTCCTGTAGCCCACATTGCCTCCTGCCTGCAGCAGAACCTCTGAGCGTGAACTGAGCGCGAGGGACTTGTCGAGCACCACGTGCTCTCTTTTACTTGTGCCCATGACGCTCAGAGCAAACTAGGACACGCAGCCCCGTGTGTCCGGGTAGAGAACCATAAACTAAATTGGCCCTCACAGGTTAAGGTGCAGTCTCAGGTAAAATCCTCATATACCACATACAGCCTTGTATGCAATAACTCCAGCCTCATTTGCATACTTACAAACTCACAGAATCAGTATTTATTGCTGTCATATGACCATGCACAGCTACCAAATACCAGGGGCAGCGAGGAGACTATCGTAAAGCAGTTGTGGCTTATTTTATAAGTCCCAGTTTATATTGGCATGAAAGTTTAAGACGTGAGCAGAAGGGATCAACTTCAGGTGCTCTACACAGAACAGGTGTATTATGGGTCGAAAACAACATTTAATGAGGAGAAAGGGGAAACCTAGACGTTTCTATGAAAGTACTACACAGGATACTGTACAGATGGGGGCAGATTTACAAGCCCCTTGCGCCACTTTTGCGTCACTTTTCCCATGTTAAAAGTGACGCAAAAGTGGCGCAAGGGGCTTGTAAATCTGCCCCATGGTTTTTAAAATATCCACTTATTATATCACATACATTTGCAACTTTAGATGCAGGGAGACAATACATATTTGCCCAGAAAGGGCACGATTCTTGCTGAAGTCAGGACTAAACCCAAGGTCAGGCAGGTACTGAGATCAAAATGAGATTACTTAAATATGGTAACAAGAAATTCTGTTTTTAATAGGGAGGTAGGACTCACTCTACCTGTTCACTTGCTACACTTTACAACTATGTATGAGGCATCTCCAGCTGCTACTTCACAAGTCTAATCTGGGTGCCTTGCTGAGGAGGGACAGATGGGAAGTACGAACTGAAGGTTTTGAAAAATATGTATTTCCCTTACAGTAAAATAAAAATCAAAGAAGGGATCTCGTATTTGATTGCTATTTCCTTGACATCCTCCCAAAAAACAATTAGAGCTGCGGAATAAACAGAGAACGTCATGCCTTTCTCTTGCTCATCCCTTATTAGATCAGAGATCTTTGAGCATTGTAAGTCTGTGCACATCCAACGAGCTGATCAAAAAATACACAACTGAAAAATTATCTTGTCAGGGTAGAAAGGGCTAGAAGAACGACTTGTAAATGAGAAAGGTTTCTCTGTTGCAGCCACTAATAATAATAATAATCTTTATTGCTTGATTACTTAAAATCATTGCAATCACTACAAATTCACATCACATACTTTAAAACATAATCGATCATTAAAAAAAATCCATTGAAAGCAAAACATGTTCCCAACACATAGAATAAAAAACTGACCTGTATATACAAATATAAAACGTATCAATAAAATCAGGTCTATTCACATAGCATCGATAATGAGCGATTAATACGGCGACCATCATATCAGAGCAATAATAAAGTGCATTACTATAAAGTGCTAATATGCGATTATTGCAACAATCTTCGTATTAAAACAGATAAAGTGCATTAGTTTATGGTAATAGTGTCACATCTATTTTAACATATCTAATTGTCACCTTCGCAACATGATTATCAATTAATAAGAGTTATAAGCCAAATAATACTATTAGGTAACACAACCATAGAAATACTGGAGGTCTACCTTATTATATCAAAACATTTTTCAGCTGCCAATAAAAATTTTACCAAATGACACAATAGAGGAATCGATTCACCAGATAATGACATAATTAAAGCCTGACGAGCAGATCTCACCCCGCTCTTCAAGAAACATGGTCTTAAGAATGTTCGTCGAATATTAATCAACTTTGGGCATACACACACTATATGGACTAAAGTTTCCTGTGACCGTCCACAAAGTCTACAATCAGGGTCCGGCCACTGCTTAATCCACGAATTTGTGCCCTCCTTTGTTGGATTTAATCCCATTCGTAACCTCAGAAACGTATTTTTAAATTTTGCTGAGAAAAAAGCATTCAAATACGGCTGTATACGCAAGGTTTGGTATGAATTAATCACATACCATGCGTAATTTTTTCCTGCTAATTCAGCCTTATCCAATTTAAGCGATTCGGTTTTAATACGCTTTTTTAACATTAGCTTGTAATTGAATATGTTCAAATCTTGCAATGCCGTTTGCAGGCCTATCTCTCTTAAAGAAGTTAAAATATAGGATCTCCATTTAGCCGCATAAAACGACTTATCTATTTCTTGCCAACAAATGTTCCCTAAAGATGCTGGTGCTGATGTTGACAATGCAACCATACATTTTAGAAAAGCTCCTTTTGATACCAGGCTCTGTCTCTGGAGACCAAACTCCAATCTTATACCTGCTTGACACACTGATTTGGCAATCCCAAAGGTTGCTTTGAAGACCTTGACAACCAATAGGTCGAGTACCTTTGCATCTTTCCCTCTAATAATGGGAGAACCATATATGAGGGTTGGTTGTAGTTTGGCTTTAATTACTTTAAGTATAAAGTCATATGATTGGCAGTTCAATGATTTTTTTAGACATTTAAAAGCGTGGATCAAGGTCACAGCCTTGGCCCTTAGATCCTTAAAATGAAATTTAAAAGACACACGGTTGTCAAACACCACCCCTAGGTATCTATACGTCTTAACAATATCGATTGTACCTGCTCTAGTCTTCCAAGAGTTAAACTTCTGTTTAGCTACACCAATTTTCATCACTTTGGTTTTCTTAACATTCAATTCAAGGCCATTCTGTTGAATATAATCATCAAAGGCGGTAATAAGTCTTTGTAGGCCGATTGGAGTATGACTCACAAGGATGGTGTCATTGGCATACTGAAGGTAACTAATTTTCTCCCCCCCCAACCTAGGAACATGCCCATTAACGACATCCAGGTGCTGGGAGAGATCTGATAAGAATAAATTAAATAGACAGGGGGCAAGGACACAACCCTGCTTGAGGCCGTTATACGTTGCAGCCACTAGAGCTACCAGTAAAGGGTTAATGCACTTCCTTTGTTTTCTTCTCCCTCCTCTCTCTGGAAGGAATGACTAATCATCACCTGTAATTCAAAGATGCCCAGGGAGACATGCCCCTTAAGCACTGCTTCATTTGTAAAAACAAACCAAAAAACATAAGTGCCAGGGCCCCCGTTAGGAGGCCACTGCAGTTTACACCACCCATTCCCCCTGCCAGCGCTGCTAATGACCCTACCAACACGACTACTAACCATCACACTCCTACAAACGTGCCAATTCAGACTATTCCAGGCCCCCAAAGCTATAAGAATGGCTTGGGAGGCAGGAATTTGTCATTTTAAATGTAGGTCGAATTAATAAACAGCTGTTGTTGTGCTCAAAATTAAATTAGTGAAACGGCAGCACCAAGTGGCAGACTTATATAAGTGCTGGTGCTGACAATGAATTGCCAGTACTAAGCACTGGAAACCTCAGGCTCAAATTAAACACTGCCCTTAAGTGCTCCAGGTCCCAAGTCAATCACTTCTGACTTTTATTCCCCAGACCCATGTTGCTTACTAGCCTGGGGTTGGCACCTGAATAGGGTCCTAGGTTGCTTGTGTTCCGATCCAGGGAGGACCTGGCCTGGCAATTCGGGCTGGATAGTTCACGTGAGGAACAGGGTCAAGACTGATTTGCATATGGGTGGGTTCAAACTGATGTGGCATGGTGGGCGAAAAAAGATGGATTGGGATGCGGCCAGAGCCATTGCCAGTGGTTGAGGTTAATTCACACATTCCATCCATGTTGATTTTACTAGTTAGCACCTTAATGAGGTTCCGGGACAAGTACAGCTGCACAATCAAATATGTTCCAGCACGAGCCCTAGCATGTACAAGCAAATAACTTCTGGGCAGCTCCACTTAAGAGCAATGGATTCAAAAAGATCCTAAACAAGCCAATACAAAGGTTTTCTATGTTGAAGGACAAAATGGCTTTGGCGAAAAGTGCCTAATCATGGCAAATTATAAACAACTATGGGCCAGAATACTTATTTTGTAAATCCTAAATAGTGACTATTTAGGTAATACCAAACCATTCGTTCCTATGGGCCTAAAGGCTCATAGGTACGAAAGGTTTTGCATTTGCGATTTCCTATGAGGAAATCGCAAATTAGGAAATGCTAAAGCAAGGATGACGTTCGACCTAAGGCCCTCCTTGCTGCACCCCCGAAAAAAGTTGTGCACTTGTAAAGTGCACAGATGCCCTAAGGGGCATGTGTGCGCTGCATTGCACTTTAAACAAGCATTGGCATAGCCAATAGATCTCGCCTTTGGGACCTTATAAGTGTTTAGCCTTGCAACAGTTAATGTTGTTGCAGTAAGGATATTGTGCTGCATGACTAAATACTTATAAGGTCCCAAAGGCGAGACCTATTGGCTATGCCAATGCTTGTTTTTTTCATTTCTTTAACGGCGCAACAGCAGCTCTCCACGAAATAAGCACGCTCATGTCATCTGACACCGCAAACTCCGTTTCAAAATCCTGGTTGTGTGTCTGCCCCTGGCCGGTGGGGCCTTTTATCTATTCCAACCAAAGTGTATTTGCAATGGACTAACTCACAGGGAGAGAAACAGAAGTAACCTTCCAGAATGTTCACAGAGCTCAAGGACGGCCTGACAGAAGAGAAATGATGGCGAGCAGAACTTGAACATCACGGAGGCCTCCAAGGCACGAATGCGACCGGTACATGACAGCTCCGATATTGTGTAGCATGTAATAGTGCTTAATTTGTGCCGGTGGTGGCAGGAAAACTTATTTCTTGATTTGTCTTTGAGCAAGCTAATAATACTTAACCACTAATGTTTTGTTCCTGAGTGGCGTCCTACTAGCTGTAAAGCACTTCAGCGCATCATCAGGGGTAGTAAGCGCTATTTAAATCTAATTACAATATAACACAAGAGCAACAGAGAAAACGACAGAAAATGGGGAAAGGGAGAGAAAAATTGAGGCAAAGGGAGAAAGCAAGGATGAAAAGGGACCTGCAAGAAGAGACAAGAAGTGTAGGGTGGGCGAAGAAAAAGGTATGAGGTGTAATTCGACAACCCTGGCTTTTGGAAGTATAAGTGGTGGGGTCCTAAGTGAAAAGTTGGACCCCTGAACTTATTTTTCTCAAAATACTTATAATATATAAGGAACACTTATAATGGAATACTTTTAAGAGCTCGGGCTACGATGTCCAGGGTGCATCGGGCCTTAGCCTCGAACCATGTCCAATGTCTGCAATTATCGGAAATGGTTTTAAGAGAACATTTTACTGCCATGCTGTTATTTATGATTATTTACAGTTTACAATTGCACGAACTCGGCCAGAAGGTATTGGAGCGCTTTACATAAGCACCAGGTATCGAAGATTAAATTATTTCTTCTGAATCACAGGATGATCAGCCGACGCCGAGAATCCAAATCCGCACCTCTGGTCCTAACGCCACATTCTCTCGTCACAAACAATAACCATCCAATCATTTCAACATTGTTTGCATATATCATAGTCTGTTCAATGGCAGTGATTTTTCTATTTCATTGGGTCACAGGGAGGTCCGTCTCGACAGGCCGCAATTTTCATATTGGATGGAGTTTTGGGCGCTGCCATACAATTCAGGATTGTAAAGGCGGGACGCGTTTAGCATAAGGCCAGGCTGCATCTACTTTGTATTAACGTATACATTTGAAACATAATCAGGACGGACCCACTTATCCTTAAAGGGTGCGGTTAGTACATCGCTTTTCATATGCCCCCTCCCTGCTGATGTCTGCGCGTTCCTTTTGGGTACATGAAGTGGATATAATCTTGCCTCGGGGCCTGGTCTTGTTACCCTGAATCAGTATTTCGATGTAATCAAGAGGCCTGTGGTGAAACACTCTCACCCACCCCTTCAGTATTGATCCTATGACCCCCCAGCACATAGAATGAAAAGGTCGCCTGAGTCACACATGTGCGACATTGCATCCCCCCTACGCCAAAGTGTTCCCCTGGGCTGTTTGTTGCATAGCATTGTAGTGGGACATTTATCTTTGGGCGGTAACCCAGAGAAAGACGGACACAGCCACCATGAAAGGAGGGCTATGAACAGGCAGAACCCCTTGTGTCTCCGCAGCGACTCGCCATATGGACTTCTATTGGAAGCAGAGCAAACCAATGTTGCTGGGTAATAGCCTAACGCCAAACCGGACAATACCGGAATTCACAATAGGGTCCTGTGCATGACGCATCTTTCTTCCTTTCTGTCTGTCAAATAAATCATGTGACATCCGTCTCTGCTCCAATTGTCTGGGTGAAATAACCAGGGAAAAATGTCTCCCAACCCCCAACAGCTCCAGCTGATACCGGGGCGCCCTGGCTCCTGCGTGCCTCTTGTCACAGGCTTTACCAGCGAGAACCAGCTCAGAGTCCAGCCTAATTCCTGTGACCTTTAACCCACCCCTCTTGAGGGGACAGCAGCAGAGGCATATTTGATGTCCTCTTCAAAGCTGAAGCACAAAATGGAGAACTTTCCACTTAGGCTAAGACCACCCTGAACTTCACTGTTCCATAATCTAACTGCGTCGGTAGACTCAATGTAATTGGATCTCTCTGGATCAATCAGGTGTGGATTTAAATGACAAAAAAACGGGTCTCAGTCGTAGAAGCAATTGGTTTCAAACATCAATGGAAAAACAAGCACAAGCGCGCGCGCACGCCTCGCGCGGCAGCAAGGGGAGAAAGGAGGGGGCCTGCGCGATTCCCTTGCGGGAGCAGGCAGCAAGGCGCGATAATTGCTACCATATGGCGCCAGCTGCTCGCTCCCGCAAGTGAATCGCCAAACGTGCACGCGTTGCCATTGAAGGCTATGGAACGCGTGCACGTTTTTGGCTGAAAAGCCGAAGCCATTCCAAAAGGTCTTTTTGCCTAAGCAGCGCATGCTGCGTAGGCGAGACCTAAAAAAGCATGTTGGAGTGCTTTTTTAAAATTGCACTAGGTTACCATCGAGTTTGAGTCAATGGTAATAGCATTTCCTAAATGCCCAATTCACATTTAGGAAATGCTTTGTACATGTGCATTTAAAATCGCAAATAGGAAATTCCTATTTGCATTTTCCTATTTGGGTGTCGCAAAATGCAATTTTTACTGGGTAGAAATCGCATTTTGCGATTCCCAAAGGACCTTTGTACATGGCAAAAGGCTATTTAGCATTTCTTAACAGGCCGAAATAGCGATTTGGCCCGTTAAGAAATGCTAAATAGCTTTGTGCATCTGGCCCATAGTCACTCTCAGACCTCATTCTTACTTGAATACTTGTTATTCCCAGCACCTACCAAGCACATTTTTGCAGTACCCCTTTAGTGCTCTGACAACACAATGCTCACACAAGGCCCAGATTCAAACACATCTAACTATCACTCATTACACATCATGATGTCATGAAGGTCAAGTTGAAGTCATAGATTGTATATCCACAAGCTAAAACATCATTGAAGATTTTGGGTGTCCAAGAAAATCTATGAGGTGAAGATGTGGGATCACTAGAGTCCCAATGGGCAGGCACATCATACCACTCTTTGGTATTGAATACTCAAATTGCCTTTTAAGGATCAGTGTAGACACTAACATATGTTCCCCACAGTTCTACATCTCACTCCCTCATGAATGCCACCAGTCAGTGAATGAGTGCATTGAAACACTACTGCAGATGAACCATCAACTGGCAAATGCACAGTGGCCTCCATGTAAGCCCTACTGCTGATGGCACCAGTGATGTCTGCACTCCATTTTCACTGTATAACCAGTACTTACCAATGGGAACTGTTGTACAGTCACTGCATGTACTGTGAACTAAATGCCATGTCACATGCAATGGGGCCACCATCATATGAGAGACAGTAGTGGGGGAACATCACTCCTCACACAAGCAAGGCCAGTTGCCTGTGTGGTACAATTGTCACCCAGATTTACTGAGAACATAAGATGATTTCAGCCAGGTGTCTGCTCAAAAGGAGAGAATTGGATGTGGATAGGACTCTGCTGTCTTCCATGTCAGAAAAACAATGGGACCAGCACATTAGCATGCACCTACTACCACAGTTACACTGACAATGACTCATCTTGTGTGTGGCACATGGGCCACCACCAATATGGTTGGTGAAAGGCCTGTCTGTAACACTCAAAGTTGGCAACATGACATGTATGACTCTGGCCTGGACACATCCTCTTGTTGCTGCTGATGGGCCCTCAACTGCCCATCAAGGTCCAGGTAGGCCACCACCAGTATGCGGGCTATCAGGGGGGTCAGGGTCCGGTGCAAAGCCCTTCCATGTTGGGAGTATTTCCCCAGCTGGACCTCCATGATTTTCCGGGTCCAGCGTCGCAGGTCCTTCTACCTCTTTCGGCAGTGGGCACTCTGCCGGTTATAGACCCCCACAGTCTCAACCTTCCAGGCGAAGGATCTCCAAATGGTCTTCTTCTGATGAGCGTTGACCTGTACGGATGCAATAGATGTAGAAACAGATTGTAATTGGAACTGTATTGATAGCTGTATGGTTGATACACATTTTTTAACACCTAGCACAAACATTCTTCAAGAGTCAACACAATACATGTGTCCATGTCACATGCTATGCACAACTAAAGCATGGATACACACTTTTGTGGTCATCTGATACGACTAACCTCAACCCTGGCCATGACCTACACTGACTGAGTCAGCCCACTAACATCATGTAGGCCAGGCTCATTCTACATGAAATGTGATGTGAAGTCCCATGATACACAACACACCATGTGGACCTTCTGTAGGATAAACTACCTGTTCATGACTGTCCATATACCTTTACTGCCAGGACCATTGCAATGATGCATATGGTCAATAGAGGCAAGTACCATAGTATACACAACATCCTAAGACTAAGGTCGCAAGGTAAGGCCTGGTATGTGTGACACTCAGAGCTACCTCTCTGGGGGCTGTGTGGACTACTCATATGAGTATTCTAGTAAGTCATAAAGAGTTTGTGTTGTGTGTGCTGCCATCAAAGGACACCCCTTTTGCCATATGTGGCACTGTAACTGGGATGACAATCAACATACCATTGTATATGTAGTGTGATAG
Organism: Calotriton arnoldi; assembly: GCA_963921515.1. Classification (NCBI taxonomy): domain Eukaryota; kingdom Metazoa; phylum Chordata; class Amphibia; order Caudata; family Salamandridae; genus Calotriton; species Calotriton arnoldi. The sequence continues at coordinate 865,306 of CAWUFW010003935.1, forward strand.
GGAATACTGTAGCCAAGCAGATGATTTACATTTCTACATCAATTCAAAAGTAACCCACAATCTACACTGTTCATTTCTCAGATGTACAGTAGGCCTGTATAGTGTAGGCAACAATATTAGAAAAGTGTCAAAAGGCCTGTGTGAGTAAATGGGACAGTCATTAGTGACAGACGCACATTGACACTGTGGGTCAATGGAAAGAAATATCAGGTCACAGGATCGCCTCAGTCACAATCCCTCATGTTATCCATGTAACAGCTATCAGGGCTACTAGTGGTATAGGTAATTCCATCTGGGAACATCCATGGATTAGCAGGTCTACATGGACATTACTCTGTGCAACAGTTCTCCTGCCATGGTCATGCCTTGCTCTCTGCAGGCTTAGGCTACTTATCCCACATGAACCCTCACATTTCCAAGAATTCTATACAGAAAAGTCAAACTTCTGCCCATTCCAATGTGAACATATGCTTGTGTGGCACTCTGAAGGGGTCTGTGGGGTATGGCTACCTCCCAGACAACGGTTTTATGATGTCTGATGTGGACTGAGGGATCAGTGGGACAGTACACTTGGCTAACATCATCCTCAAATGCCAATAACAGTATACAGACATGCGTCATGGTGTAAAGCCTAAACATAAAAATGCACATATACCACAATGTGATTTGAGAACTAATTGTAGCTACTATGAGCTTGATCCCTGCATAGAAATATGCCTATAACACAAGCAGAAATCACCCTTATCACACATTGTAAAGGTGGCTTTCTCTCCACAAAGTCCAGGGCCCCATAATCCATTACATGTTTGCCCTAGGGACCACACACTGTATGCAATCAACATAATGCTTACAATCTGACAGTCAGAGGCACATTGTAGCCTATGGAAATAGAAAGGAAGCAGTGAAATGGAGTTAAATATGTATTTGAGAAACTTACATGTTCCACTGGTGAGCCATAAAGCTTGGCATACAGGGGAAGGACCTCGTCACCTTCAGCATCCAGCTCCTCTGGAGTGAATGGAGGGAGCCTTTCTCCTGTAGTGCGTGCCATGATTGCTCCCAGAGGTGGCAAACAGCACCTAAAATGGATAAGTGTTGATAGCAGCAGTGTCAGGAGGCAAGTGAGATTGTTTTCCAACTGCTGCTTACATGTACGCCATGTACGCAGACATGAACGTCGGCGCACACAGTCATTGGTCAGTGACCGTCACTATCCCCAACATCAGCTTATAACTGTGGCGTGTGGTGTGTGACCACCTACCACACGGTCGACTACCGCCGGCAGCGTACATTCAACATGTCCTATTAGTGAGGTCAGGCATCTGCCATGTTAGCGGTTGGAACACTGTATTGGTGACAGTTTAAGTATATCGCCACCACTACAAATGGAGGCAAAAATGTTTACATTTGAAAGGCATGAATCAAAAAAAGGGGGTCTAGGAGCCAGATTAAGGTCCATTACCCGTGCTCCTCACTATAATTGACACGTCTAATCAGTGTGGGTACTTGTTCCTATGTGGAGAGGATATAGAAAACGTTAAAGAAAAGGTGTGGTTGGAATATATAGTTCCAGGGGGATCTTTCTAATTTGGAAGTGTTGCCCTCACACACCATTGTGGGTGTCATGCTTCATCATCGGTTGTTTTGCTCCTCGTGGGGCTGGTGCTGCAATGCCCCATGGGCCCCGCAAGAGGGCTCTTTGTCGGGGATCTTTTCTTGTATCAGCCGTGACGGTGCATGCAGGTGTTTGGGGTATATTGTTTAAGGTGGAGAGTGTGGTCTTAAAATTACCTAAAGGAAATCAAATTTTATTCAGAGACCCTTCTGTAATGTTAGAAACTAAGATGCGGTAGTGTGCGCAAGGTTATGATATGCCACTACTCAGTGAGTGTGTTGTAGTGAACTATCGTGGTTTCACTATTCAGGTAGACATGTTTCACGCTATGTTGGTCCAGTACTGGATCCCTAGCGTTTCTTCAGGACCAAAAAATATGTTCCCAACCCCTGAATTAGGGTGGGTATCTAGAGTCTTATTATACTCAATCCCTGGCAGTGATACAGTAGATCCTAGGTATCTATGTCATGCTCACCCCAGTACGAATCCATAAATCAACCTGGAGGAAAGAAGAAAGATATAAGGAAAGGACTTGAAATATCCAAACAATCAATGTTTTATTGTGGACAGCACATATGATGCACGTATGGTCTCTGCATATCATCGTATCATGCAGTGCCATTCTTTGTTGTCCGAGCTCTAGGTTAGCCCTTCAATTGGTGAGTGCCACCAGTGCCTAAATCACTCGTGAAATCACTGTGTAACAGCAAGCATTATTAAAAAATATAAAATAGAGACTACACAAACAGGAACTCACAACATACAGTGTTATTATTACAGATTAAATATGCATTGTCATTACTGACTCCCATGAGGTATTTGTATTTCTTACCCCAACTCATAGACCATAATGTGTCCTAGGTCAAGGCAGGGTACCGCGAGATTATTGCGGTTTCTGTAAAAGAATAATATCAAAGGCGGAAGTGGTCAATGCATAGTTTCACCGATTGCGTACTCAAGCGTCACTTTCTCCTCCGCGATCAATATCATACTCACAGTTCCATGCGCGTCCAGCAGCCCATCAACTACCCCTTGTCCTGCCTGCCTGCAGATGAAGTGCATGGCCAAAAGGGGCTTGCTTAAGTACAGAGAGCTCGGTTAATGAGGCTCACCTGCAGCAGAGACCCGGAACTACTTTCTGCGTCAAAAAGCATTGTGGGTACATGTGAGACCAAGGTGGTTGGAGCTTATTGTGGCGGCCATCTTAGAGAGGCTCTGTTCTCCGTAGAAGATGTTCTACGGAGATAACGTGAATTGGTAGCGGCCATCTTGAGATGGTCAGAGGCGTCTCATGTTCTTACGAAGCTCCCGTTTATCAGTGGGCTCTCTGAAATTTCTGATGTTACATAAGGACAATCTTCGTTAATTCACTACAGTGGTCAGTGTATCTCCAATAGTAGCCATGATGCAATCATTATGGAGGATCTTATGACAATCTTGATATTCTGTGTATATTGAGATGTGTTCCATGTAATACTGGTTTGACTATTCCCAGTAAGCTGGATTGCTTCGATGTCTAGACCGGGGTGGTCGGAACCCAGGTTCACATACAGTCCGACGTAGTATATGGTCAAGCTAATAAAAGTGACTTTGGCGCTCGTGGCATATAGTGGTGGCCATGTCGAAGTAGTTGGAAAAATCTTAAATCAATCAGGGTATCTAGTTGATAGGGGATGGTGTTCAATTGTAGTCTATGGTAGGCATGTGAGGTGACCTCTTCAATATTATTGATGTTTTTCGATTGTCAATCTACCCCCAATAAAGGAAATGGCTATGGTATCTGAACCTAGGTAGTCTATGGTAGTCATGTGAGGTAAGCCCTCCAATATTTTCTGGTATTGTATACTTGGCAGGCTATCCTACATAAGGTAAATGGCTATGGTACCTGAACCTAGGTGGTCAGGAACTCCAATTGCTGTCATGTCATTTGCTCATTAAAAATGCTCAGGATCGCCCCAGGAGTCCATGATGGTACAGATTTATTGTTCAACCAATGGAGTGTGGAATGGGGGACTCTAGCCCTCTTACATCATGGTGTTCTCCACACCTCAGTATCTGACTCTGAGTTCATAGAGAAGTGTCCCATGTAGTTTTAAATGTTACACTAAAGCCACAGAATGTCGTCATTTAGTCCATGTATATGGCTTTTCAGACAGAACACCCACTGTTGTTCTTTCGTGAATATCGACCGCTGGTCCCAGTGGTCATTTGCCTCTAGTATTGTCCATCTAATGTCATCTGGAGCATGGCTGATGTTTGCAAAGTGTGTGGACATCTTAGTCGTGATGCGGTTACAACGGATGTTGCTGCTGTGTTCCGTGATTCTTGTTTTGATAGGTCTGGTGGTAATCCCTACATATTGAAGATCGCATGGGCAGGTAATGAAATAAAAACAATTCCGTGTTTTGTAATTGGTATGTCCTCTCTGAACCCATGGACGATTTTCTTCAAGGTTGATCTCTTTGCTCATTTTATTCAGTTTGCAAATTGTGCAGTTTCCACATGGGTAGTGTCCTTTTATTGGAGGTAGACCCCAGTGCGTCTGTTTGGTAGTTTTCTTCGTTTTCAGTGGGTGTGTTTGGACCAAAAGATCTCTTAGATTTTGCGTCCGTGTGAATGCGAACCTGGGGTCTGGAATATCAAGGGTAGCACTTTTGAGAATTGACCACTGTTTTTTTATGATCTTCTGGATCTTGTTGGATGAAGGTGTAAAAGTCGTCACACAGGTAAGAGGATTATTCGTCTCCTTATTCCGTGTCTCCAGTAGGGCTTCACAATGATTATTTCTGGTCCTTTTATATGCTCGTTTGACTATTCTCTCCGGATAATCCCGGGTTGTCAGATTAGTACAAAGTTCTTTAGCTTGATCATCATACTCCGGGAGGGTATTGCAGTTGCGTCTTAGACGAAGAAACTGACCGAAAGGGAGATTATCCCTAAGCGCTTTAGGATGATGGCTCCCATAGAGTAGGAGACTGTTGCGATCTGTAACTTTTTTTTATAAATTGTGGTTGACAATCCACCATCACTATGGGAAATGAGCAGGTCTAGAAATGGTACTGCTTTCTTTGACATGGTACTGGTAAAGTGTAGATATGGATTGAGACTGTTGATCCAGGTGCAGAATGTTTCACATGTCCCTATCTCGCTATGCCACAGGATCAATATATCATCAATGAATCGTTTCCACATTCTGATGTTCTCACGATAGGGGTTGGTCTCTGCAGTGATGTGTTTGTTCTCGAAGTCAGCCATATAAAGGCAAGCTAGGCTAGGGGCAAAGGTGCTCCCTATAGAGGTGCCCTGTATCTGGTGATATATTTGATCCTTAAATGGGAAGACATTTTCTTTCAAAGCTAGGGTCGCACATTCTACAATAAAATTGACCGGAGTATCTGACTCCCAGTGTGGTTTAGTCAGTAGGCAGGTTTCCATAACCTCAATGGTGGCATCTTGAGGGATATTAGTGCACAATGCTTCTACATCCAAGGTCACCAGTAGATCTTTCCCCTGTGGGTGCTCCAGATCTTTGAGTAGATTTAAAACATCTGTAGTGTCTTTGAGGTACGTAGTTGTCTCTGCACCAGAGGTCTGAGGAAGTGGTCGCAAAATTTGCTGAGTGGTTCCAGTACCGAGTTGATACCTGAGACAATGGGGCGTCCTGGTGGCGGTGTGGTCCCTTTATGAATCTTCTGAAGTATGTATAAGTATGGTGTTTGGGGTGTGGAATTTATGAGGAATTCAGACTCTTGTTTGGTAATCCAGCCCTCTGTACTTGATTCAGTCACCAATTCGGTGATTTTAGTGGTAAGTCTGATGGTCAGATCAGTGGTGAGAGGGCGATAGTATTGCTCATTCAATAACTGTCGTAAGCATTCTTTGTCATAGGCAGGTTTTGACATCAAGACGATTGCTCCTCCCTTATCCGCTGGTATTATGGTGATACTGGAATCTTCGGTGAGACTTTGGATGATGTTCCTCTCTCTGCTGGACAGGTTATTGAATCCGGGAGGAGCTCCGTAAGAACATGAGACCCCTCTGACCAGCTCAAGATGGCCGCTACCAATTCACATTATCTCCGTAGAACATCTTCTACAGAGAACAGAGCCTCTCCAAGATGGCCGCCACCATATGCCCCAACCACCTTGGTCTCAAATGTACCCACAATGCTTTTTGACGCAGAGAGTACTTTCGGGTCTCTGCTGCAGGTGAGCCTCGTTAACCGGGCTCCCTGTACGTAAGCAAGCCCCTTTCGGCCATGCACTTCATCTGCAGGCAGGCAGGACGAGGGGTAGGTGACGGGCTGCTGACCGCGCATGGAACTGTGAGTATGATATTGATCGCGGAGGAGAAAGTGACACGTCAGTACGCAATCGGTAAAACTATACATTGACCGCTTCCGCCTTTGATATTATTCTTTTGCAGAAACCGCAATAATCTGCCTTGACCTAGGGCACATTATGGCCTATGAGTAGGGGTAAGAAATACAAATACCTCATGGGAGTCAGTAATGACAATGCATTTTTATATGTAATAATAACACTGTATGTTGTGAGTTCCTGTTTGTGTAGTCTCTATTTTATATTTTTTAATAACGCTTGCTGTTACACTGTGATTTCACAAGGGATTTAGGCACTGGTGGCACTCACCAATAGAAGAGCTAAAATAGAGCTCGGACAACAAATCATGGCACTGCATGATACGATGATTTGCAGAGACCATACGTACATCATATGTGCTATCCACAATAAAACATTGATTGTTTGGATATTTCAAGTCCTTTCCCTATATCTTTCTTCTTTCCTCCAGGTTGATTTATGGATTCGTACTGGGGTGAGCATGACATAGAGACCTAGGATCTACTGTCTCACTGCCAGGGATTGAGTATAATAAGACTCTAGATACCCACCCTAATTCAGGGGTAGGGAACATATTTTGGTTCTGAAAAAACGTTAGTGATCCAGTACTGGACCAACATAGCGTGAAACATGTCGACCTGAATAGTGAAACCACGATAGTTCACTACAACACACTCACTGAGTAGTGGCATATCATAACCTTGCGCACTCTACTGCATCTTAGTTTTTAACTTTACCCGAAGTGTCAATGAATAAAATTTGTTCTCCTTTAGGTAATTTTAAGATCACACTCTCCACCTTTCACATTATACCCCACAGACCTGCATGCACTGTCATGGCTGATACAAGAAAAGATCTCCGACAAAGAGCCCTCTCGTGGGGCCTGTGGGGCATTGCAGCACCGGCCCCATGAGGAGCAAAATGCCTGATAATGAAACATGATACCCTCAAGGGTGTGTGAGGGGAACACTTCCAAATAAGGAATGATCCCCCTGGAACCATATATTCCAACCACACCTTTTGTTTAACGTTTTCTATACCCTCTCCACATAGGAACAAGTACCCACACTGATTAGACTGTACATTTGAAATGCTCCATTTCCATGTCATGTCCAGTACAAAACTTCATCAGTGTAGTGCATTACTGTGCACATAGTCGAAATATGCACAGCACACTGTACACCGCAGTTGGTGGTATGTCACATCGAAAGTTATGCTACCCTTACTGTAGTGGCAATTTACATTTTCTGAATTGATGATGTGTTCAGTTCTATAACAGACCTCTGAAGGCCACCTTGGGGATAACTGGTGGATGTTTAAGATTTGACATTGATGATGTAAAATATGTAGTGCGTCATGAAGCATTCATGTTCAGATACATGACGTTTGCCTTACTCTTCACATATGTTACTCTGCACACTGTGACCAATATACATTTTTGTGTTACTCCTCACATAGGTACCCTGGGAGAGGGAGGAGATGCCAGGCTCCAGTGTACTGCCCATTTTCAGACCCACAGACCATGGCAGAGCGACATGTTATCCAGAAGTTCTGTTTGAATCGTCAAACTCTCCTGGATTTATGTCATCAGTTGGAGCCTGACCTCCTACCTCATATCAATAATCCTACATCAATCCCATCACTTGTTAAACTCATGTCAGTTTTGCATTTTTTGCCACAGGCTCATTTCAATTCACTGTTGCTATTTCAGGTGGAATGTTGCAACCGATGTTCAGTCTGGTACTCACAGAGGTGCTAGCAGCACTTTTAAGACATGTGGTCAGCTACATCCAGTTTCCCAGATGTGAGGATTTAGCCACTGTGAAGTCATATTTCTATGGAAATGAGGCCCATGGAAGAACACGGTGGCCAGTGGAGGGGGCTTTTGGGCTCCTGAAAGCAGATTCAGATATGTAGACCGGACAGGGGGAGCCCTCCTCTTCTCACCCGGGAATGTGTGCAAGATCACCGTGGCCTGCTGTATACTCCACAACATTGCCCTGTGATGAAACATACCTTACATAGCAGAGGATGTAGGCCATGAAGAGCCACTGGGTAGGGACCCTGAAATGCCAGATAAAGATGATGATAGTGGTGAAGAGGAAGGAGCTGATTTGCGTCAGGATCCCACCTGGAACTACTTCTCGTGAGTGTAGGTATGGTGTGAGATGTGTTGACTTTGACTATTCTTGCAACTCTTATAGTGATGTTGTGAGGAGGATGTTAATGCTACATACTAGTAATATATGGGTCTGGAAATATTTGGGTAAAGGTGTTTGTAATGAAAGTGTAGCTTTGTTCAGCTGTAAATGTGTTTTGGACTGTGTTCTTTAGAAGTAGACAATGTGATGTGTGTCATATGTATCGTTTCTTAGCTAACCTCTCTGCTTTGGTCTGTTTTAGGTACCTTCACCATGTCATCTTCACTTGGACATTTTAGAGTTGTGACATTAGCAGGTATATGATGCTGTTCAGACGTACGAAGTGGACATGGATTGGTCCTGAGAATGTCTGTCACAGACCTTGGAAAAGCCAGTACCAAAACAGCTTGCACAGCTATATAATGGAAGTTACCTGGCTTCCATTGGACTTGTTCCTTGTGATGCATTAGTCCTACTACAAAATGTGTGCCATCATGTGCTCCAACACAATGTTGTGTTGTGCCCAATTCATGCTATCATGCCTTCACATTGGCTAATTCTGCATTGTCTATGAACTGTATGTAGCTGTTGATGTGTCTCCTCATTGTAGGCCAAAGTGCTTGTAGCACATCAGTGACATTTGTTTAGGACATTCAACCAGATGCAAGCAACCATGGATTGAAATGACCCTGTGGTCAGAAACTGTTGTACTGACATGTGTCTGTTTATTTGTATATTTGATGTGGGATTCCTTTTGTGAGGTAGGCAATATGGCTCCAGCTGATGATGGAGACCTAATTTATTGTTGCCTTTTGTGTGGGATATTGTCAGATGTATCCCCTCCTTTCATGTTGTAAAAGTCTGTAAGTGATTATGTGAGTCATGTCTTATTTGCTATATGTTTGACCTCATGTCAGCCTATGAATTGAACAATGGAATAAAGATGATCTCAGCCCAGACACTTGTATGTATGTGTTGTGACATGGTAGGATCCTAAGTTAAACATTGTTTACATGCAACATATCCATGTTTCCTGGAGTCCCTAGTTTTGACATTGCAAAGTTCACCTGGTACTACATTCAATTCAATTTTTATTTGTTATGGAACTCCAACGGAGGTCCACAAGAATACACCAGTACATTAAAAAAAAACATACTTTGAATACAATACAAAAATTTTTTCTTTTTAAAAAAAATACACCAGTAGATTAAAAAGAGGACAAAGGGGAATACATACTTTATATACAGTACAAAATTCTCAATGTCCAACCATCAGACGTTACAACATACAAAGTAAACTTAAAAAATTTCCTAATAAATAGCCAGAAATGTTTTAAAAAATTGATATATCCTATGGCAAACCATTTCATTTGGTGGGGACAAGACAAATGTTCGGGCCTCCTGAGCAGAATGAATGTTAAATTTAATAAATGATGATCTTAAAACGAACGCCTGGACCTTTGTAGTTCCGGGCACACAAATAGCACGTGATTAAGATCCTGAATTTGTAAAAAACACAATTTACAATTTCTCTCCTCTCTTGGTATTTTATCCCATATACCAGTAACTTCTCTTAAAGGCAACAGGTTGGTTCTTAAAAGAAGTATCAGCATTCTAATCCCATGTGGAAGATTCTATGTTAAATAAAGCTGTGGTCTATTCCCCACAGCTCTCCCACAGACCACCTCATTGCGGGATTTAGATTGACTTAAAACAGTATCTCTAGCCATGCTAATCGAGCTTGCGGACTTCTTTAAAAATAACTTCAATGCAGGCTTTGGCATAGGAGAATCACTATTTAAACTGAGCCCAAATAAATCATTTGCTTGAGCAAAGGACCTAAAGAATGCTGATTGATCCTTTAATTTGTCAAAAATTTCCATTCTGAAAGCGGCCCTAAGGGTGCCCTCATCCCCCCAAAAGAGGGAATTACCCCACCTCAGGACCGCTGACAAGGATAAAATATATGAAGAAACTAGACGGAATTCCAAGCGTAGAACATGTGGGGCAGCCAGAGAATTTAAATTACAAATATGGCGAAAAATCCGGCCTTCAGCCTTATCAAAAGCGAGCCAATAGTTCATATCCAGTACTTCTGCAGCATATGTTAGAGAGGGAGGAATTTTAACCTTAAATACTGACTGAACATGACTAAAATGACGTCTCCCACAGGTTTTATAAAATCGGTTTAAAGCTCCAGCCTGGGAGGCAGCCTTACCAACACACAGTTTAATATGCTCTAAATCTCGCCCATTTTTTAAAAAAAACCTTCCCCAGATACAAATACGAATCAACCAATTCTAGTTCTTCAAGCCCCAATGACCACTTATACCCTTTCTTTATTCTAAGACCTTTCTTGCGGAAGACTAAAATTTTGCTTTTAGCAATATTGATTTTCAAAAAATGGTCCTCCGCATATTTAGTTAGGGTGTCTAGACAACGTTGCAAGCCAATAGGAATTAAATCGAAAATTGCAACGTCATCTGCATATAATAAGGAACCGATGGACATTGTACCAATTCTAGGGGCATCCCCCCTCACTGAGTTTAACGCGCCGGGGAGATCATATATATAAAAAGAGAACAAAAGAGGGGCCAACAGGCAACCCTGCTTAAGCCCATTATAAGTCTTAATCCTACAAGATAACCCCTGAGAGCCTCCCATCAGCACTTGGCACCAGGTGTCTGTATGTAATTCTATGATGAGGCCCAAGAGGTGGTGTGGCATACCAAGATGGAAGAGCTTTCTCCACAGCGTTTGACGTTCCACTTTATCAAACGCCGTGAAAAAATCAATGAATGCCGTATAAACTGGCATGCTTTGTGAGAAAACATATTTCTCTACAATGGTCTGGACAGCCGCAATGTTGTCCAGGGTTCCATGGTTCTTTCTAAAACCAGCTTGTTCTGGTGGTAAGATGTTCTGGTCATGGGCCCATTGCTGCAGGTGACATAGTATACTTTTTGCAAATAATTTACCCGATGCGTCCAACAGCGCAATCTGTCTGAAACTAGTAGGTAAAGTTTTCGGGCCCTTTTTATACAAAGGAACTATAATACTCCCCTTCCAAGAGGATGGAATATTAATCGTTCGAAAGCAGAAATTAAACAATGGCGCTAAAAAGGCTCCCCATGCAGCGGACTCCTTTTTAATTAACACAATCGGGATTCCATCCGGCCCTTGTGCGCCGGAGGTTCTAGCATTCTTTATGTAACCCACTACTTCATCCCTTGACGGGGGTCCATATTCCAGAAAAGAGGACTCCTCTATGGCGGGCGTCACAAAAGGTACTGAATTGTTGTTTTTATATAATAGTGAGATATAATCCACCCACTCCCTTTCTGGGATCGGAATAGGGAGAGCCCTCTGTCTTGTGTCACAATATTCTGCAATCAGGTGCCAGTACTTTCTCGAATCTTTGGCTCTTGCCGCTTCCCTCAACCCAATCCATTTAGCGTCAAACTCCCTTCTCCTTTCTCTAAGTTTATAACGACTTCTTACTCGCTTAAGGCGATTAATTCGTGGTACTACATTCACATTGTTATATGTGAGAATTACAACAGGAGACAATGCTTTTGGTGACGTGTGTTTTTAATGAGGTGAACAAGGATAAGATCAAGAAATGTACTTAAAATTCAACAGTGCAAACAAAAAGTGAAGTCTTTGAAAATGAAACCATTGCAGTAGAGTCCAAATGGTCAGGAGTCCAAAGTCCAACATACTCCTCCCATCAGATATGGAAAAGTGGGCAGGAATAGTTCAACAAAGTGAATGTGTAGCACACACAGGAGGACATTAGGGTTGAGGTCTCTTACTGGTGGTGGTGGTTGTCTTGCCATCCTGAGCTCCTGGGATTTTGCATGGACGTCCCCAACCCCCTGACAAAGGGGGGATCTGGAGATGCTGAGACAGGGGCATGTGCAGGCATGTCGTCCTCGGACAGGGCCTCCCTTCCTGTGGCTGCGGCAGGTGTTGTTTTCTGTGGATGCATTTGGATCACAGGAAGGGGTAGATGCAGGTGGAAAAGCCCTACATAGGGTGTTGCTTATGTCCTACAGTACCCAAACCACGGAGGCCACCTCGGTGCAGATGCCGGCCACCTCGGTGTGAACGCCAGCCACCTCAGTGTGGATGGCAGCAACGTCCCGGTATATGTCCATCTGCAGCTCCTTCATTTCCTGGATTTCAGCAAATACCTGGCCCATGACACTTTGGTAGACTCCCAGGACTTGGGTGATGGCAGCCTGGGTATCCGTGGCCTCAGTGGGCTCACTCTGGTGGCCCACAGTTACCCTCCAACGAGCCCTAATCCCACAGCCCTGTGCCCTTGGCCCTGTTAGCCGTCTCAGAATCTAGGGCTGGGGGGCACAGGCTGGGACTCACTGTGCTAGGTGCACATGTTGGGGGGCAGTGGTTGGCTGTGATATTGTAGTGGTGGTGGGAGGTGTTGTAGTTGGCACAGTGAGCCCCACTGTTGGCGTCCACCCAGGCTGACCAGATGGGCCAGGACCGTCATCCACATCCACCTCTTCAGGAGCATTGTCATCGCTGAGGGCTTTGTCCTGGGATGGAGAGGAACTCTGTTCGGTTTCCAAACCTCTGTGCAAGTACACTGGTGGATCGACCTGTTGAGAAATAGAGAACATTGTTAATGGTGGAAGTGCGGTATCTACATCCACGTTGTTTGTGTCAAGGTAAATGGAGACCTAGATTTCAACCAAATAGATAGAGTTTAGTATTGTCATCTATTTGTGTGGAGTTGAAGTTGGTTACTAGACATTTGTTGACATTCAATAGATGTACTAGATTTCATCAGCTCATTAGATGTGCAGATATGTGGCATTTTGGCTTTAGGGATAGACATGACATCTCCAACACTCTACTACAAAGACAATGTAGTCATACTGTGTATTTGTCCATTCCTAGGCCTAGATGTGTCTAATACAGGCAAACACCCAACTTGGTTGTATATTTAGCATTGTTCATAATGTGAGAAGTGCAGAGTCAAAGGGTCACCTGACACTGCTAATGAGCTGAGCTTCTTTCATGGTTGACATATATTAGCGGTACACCGTTGTTATGGTGTCACTCATGCCATCAATAGTTTGAGTTGATGGATCCAGGACACCATCAAACAAAGTATTCAGAGTTATTTCGGAGTGGAGCATTGTCTGTACATTGCACAATCCATGATGAGTGTAAATCAGTTGTAACATGGCAAACAAGTGAGAAGAGGCAAAAGGAGTCTAGCATCTTGGTCAGAGTTACAATCACAAGGCCTCATGGTAATTGTAGTCACTTCAATGTCACTTTCGCAACACTTTCCAAAGTGTAACCTTCATGACTAGTGTAAATCAGTTGTAATATGGCAGACAAGTAAGAAGGGGCAAAAGGAGTCTAGCATCTTGGTCAGAGTTAGAATCACAAGGCCTCATGTTAGTTGTAGTCACTCCAATCTCCCTTTAGGAACATTTGACAAATGGCAACCTGCATGAATAGTGTAGATCAGTTGAAACACGGCAGACAAGTGAGAAGGGGCAACAGGAGTCTAGCATCTTGGTCAGAGTTACAATCACAAGGCATCATGGTTTAGCAAGACTTGACAAATTGTAACCTGCATGACTAGTGTAGATCAGTTGTAACATGGCAGACAAGTGAGAAGGGGCAAAAATAGTCTAGCATCTTGGTCAGAGTTACAATCACAAGGCCTCATGGTAGTTGTTGTAGTCACTTTAATCTCACTTTAGCTACACTTGACAAATGGTAACATGCATGACTAGTGTAGATCAGTGGTAACATGGCAGACAAGTGAGAATGGGCAGTAGGAGTCTCTCATCTTGGTTAGAATTGGAGTGAGAGGGCCTGATGGTAGTAGTGGTAGATTTCCTATCTGAACTTACCAAGACTGGACAATGGTAAGCTGCATGATGAGGGTAGATCAGTTGGAACATGGCAGACAAGTGAGAAGGGTCAATAGGAGTCTATCATCTTGGTTAGAGTTCCAGTCACAAGGCCTCATGGTAGTCTTGGTAGCTTGTCTATCTGAACTTACCAAGACTTGACAAGTGGTAAGCTGCATGACAAGTGAAGATCAAGAGTGACATGGAACACAAGTGAGACGAGAGGGCAAAAGGAGTGTAGCATCTTGGTTAGAGCTGGAGTGGGAGGGCCTCCTGGTAGCTGTAGTCACTTCAATCTCACTTTACCAACACTTGGGCTTAGGCCTAACACCAGAACCTTAAATGAGAACAACCTCACGCGAGTCACCACCACGCTACCCACTCCAACAGACGCCATCATTAGTCTCAAATGCGTGCTCCTAAATTGTAGTTCGGCAGCTAAACACGCGGCGGACATTGCCGACCTCACCCTCTCGCAGGATCTTGACCTTGTAATGTTGACGGAAACCTGGCTAAATGACTCAGCTGCCCTCAACCTAATCCAAATCTGTGACAGCCCCACGCATATCAAAGGAGCTACCTTAGATCTCGTCATTGGTAAGCCCAACTCCATCCTCCTGGATTCGATCCTCCCATGTGATTGGACAGATCATTATTGCATCACCTTCCGTATCCTGGAATTGGTAAGAACAAGTAAAGCCCAGCCCAAGAACCCAAAACAGTTGAAAAGATGCCTACGGAACATCAACCCGCATGATCTGACTGCTCTCTGTGATAACATCCTGCCCCCACCAAACATGTCGGATGTCCACGACCTTACGGCCCACTATAATGACGCAATGCTGAATGTACTAGACTCGGTCGCTCCACTACAGCTTAAAAGAATCTCCTCTAAACTCTCCAAACCATGGTTTACTGATATTCTTAATTCAGAAAGAAGAAACCTAAGACTTGCTGAAAGGTTGTGGCTGTCCTATCCCTCCCTTGAGCATCTTTACCACCTAAGATCCCTGAGAAGCATATATAATAAACGCATCAGATGCTCGAAGGCCACCTTTTTCAGAACTCAGCTAGACCAAGCAAAAAACCGTTCAAAAAAACAGTTCGAACTCATCAAGTCCCAAGCCAATAGTCATCCGAACTCCGCATCACTGGGTCAAGGGACATTGCCTAATTGCGAAGAATTCGCAGATTTCTTCACAGATAAGACCAGTAAGATTGAAACTGAATTACGATCTGCCCGTGACCACCTGTCGATCAGTCCACTGACCTCCCTATGTCCACCTGGTAGGGATTTCACGGTCCCGGCGCAACCACACCTCCCCAAAAACAATGCATCCTGGAGTCTCTTCCAAACCTTGGATGAATGTGCTATACGCAAAACGCTGTCGACTCTGAAACCTTCCAACCACTACAACGACCCACTGCCATTGAACCTTTTCCCGGAAGTTAGATCCTCCTTACTAACATTGTGGACTACGATCGTCAATGCATCACTTCGGCAAGGTGCTATTCCAGATTGCCTAGAATCGGGTCAAGTCACCCCGATTTTAAAGAAACCTACTGCTGATTCCACGGACCTTCATAACTTCCGCCCAATCTCCAACATCCCCACTTTAGCAAAGCTCCTGGAGAAATGTGTGCTTGCCCAACTCTGCAACCATATTGACCATTTCCAACTCCTGGACCAATGCCAATCTGGTTTCCGCTCGGGCCATAGCACAGAGTCGGCTCTAACGCACATTGTCGATGATGCGTTAAGAATGCTGAACCACAATGAGTCGTGCCTACTGATCCTTCTTGACCTTTCGTCAGCATTTGACACTGTCAAACACAATAACCTAATTGACCTCCTGGAACACAGGATGGGGTTGTCTGGGCCTGTGCTTAATTGGTTCTCTTCATTCCTCCTGAATAGATCCCAACGCTTCAAGGTGAACCAATCCCTGTCCCATCCAGCACCGGTTATGCTGGGGTTTCCCCAAGGTTCAGCACTCTCTCCCACGCTCTTTAACTTGTTCATGGAGTCTCTAACAGAAATGCTGAAATCATCCAGCATTCACTATCACATGTATGCGGACGATACTCAACTATACCTGAAGATCGCCTCCCCTGAGGACATTCAGTCCCTCAACTCACTCCTGCTGGAAACACAAAGCTGGCTGACACGTAACCACCTGAAACTAAATGCTCTAAAAACAGAATTCCTCCTAATCTCACCCCACAAGTAATCACCGGTCATTGAACAATGGTTGAATCAGCTTACTGCTCTTAACTGCAGACCTCACCTCGTGGACTCGGCATCCTCGCTTGGTATTATACTAGACAATAGTCTGAACATGCAAAAGCACATCAGTTCCCTCACCAAAGGAGCGAACTTCCAACTCAGCATCCTAAGGAAGCTCAAACCCTATCTTCCTGCTCATGACCTAAAGGTTGCAGTGCAAGCATTGGTGATCGCAAAGCTGGAGTATGGCAGTGCAATGCTGTGTGGCTTGCCCAGAGTGAAAACGGCTCCCCTTAGGCTGGCCTTCAATGCTGCAGCTAGGCTCGTAACGGGCACTAAAAAATTCAACCACATCTCTCCGGACCTGCTAGCCCTGAAATGGCTCCCATATGAAGCTCGGATACAGCTGAAAATTGCATGCATGACACACAAAGCCATCCACCTCAAGAACCCGATGTACCTCGCTCAGAAACTGGAGCTCTCATGTGGTTCAAGAGCCTCCAGAAGTGCCAGCACCCTCTTACTCAAACCACAAAAATTCAAGAAAAAAAAGACCTATAATCGAGCATTCTCAGGTATGGCACCAAGGATCTGGAACTCTCTTCCCCCGAAGTCAGGGTGATCCCTTCCACTGTCCTCTTCAAAATAGAAGTTAAAGGGCTCTTGATGAAGAAATATCTGCCTCAGTTTGCCTTCCCCACTTGACTCCCAGGCTATCGACGCTGTTTTGTGTCCTAGAGGCTAGGCTCACGAGAATGTTGGACATTTTAAGTCTATGTACTTTTCGCTATGTTGAATATTTGTGTTTGCATGTACACGTCCTACTGCACAATCTGTAAAGCGCTCTGATACCCTCGGTGGTCATGTTCGCGCTATATAAAACTTTCTAAATAAATAAAAATAAAACTTGACTAACGGTTAGTGTACCATAGATGTTGAAAATATGCATTTGGAATGGACCATACAATTACATTTGAACCCATATCGTGGGTCCTGGATAGATATTTTGATGGTAATGCACTTACAGACAGCATTGCAACATGTGGCATGTCATGGAGTTGGATAACCTGCAGCAATAGACATTGCCACAGACAAATCAGCATCTCAGATACTTTGAGTATTGCATGTTAGGAAAGTAGATAGAGAACACAATAGCAAAAGCAGAGTTGAGAGCAAACCGGACATTGTGGCAGTTATTGAATTGTAACTTCCCAGAGTCCACTGCCCCCTCTATTCCTGTCAATCCCTTAGAATGCAGGATGGTCAAGACCCTTTCCTCTCAGGGAAAGAGTTGTAATGCTGCGCTGGGATGGCCACTGCCAGTCCTCTGAGCCTCCAGGTGGTGGCTGTTGTATTTGGTACGTACCCTCAGCCTGAGGTCATTTCACCTTTTCCTAATGTTTCCCTATGAGTGCAGGGTGGTACCAAAAGCATTCACTCTGTTGACTACCCTGTCCCACATTTCAGTTTTCCTACTGAGAAGAGTCTACTGGACTTGGGCTCCAAAATGGTGTGGCTCTACTCTAATGATTTCCTGCACCATTACTGTCAACTCTTGCTCAGTGAAGCTTGTTGTTTTCCCCAGACATGGTGAAAAAATAAAATGTGCATGAGTATATGAATGAAAAACAAAAAAAGTGATAGAGGTAAAAAGGTGCAAAACAAAATATTACAGGTGGTGAAGAGTGCTAAATGGAATGATGAAAAAAGGGGTACCTTATCTAAAAATGCAGAAAATGCTGGTGCCTGTCTTGTGGGCTGCAGTTGTGAAGCAAAGGATGCTTGTTAGGGATAGGGTGTGTTTTATAGTGTGATTTGTAGGTGTGTTCACTTGTTAAAACACATTAGGTGTGTAGTTTTTAAATACATCCAATGGTCACTGTTGTATTGTTTTTTATGGAGCCTACTGAGGCGGTCAACCGCCGTTGGGTAACCACCGTTTGTTGACTACTGCTGGCGGACTGCGGGTGCTACTGTGTAGTCATAATACGCTTGGCAGGGTGGACCTGGCGGTGTCGGTGGATGCACCGCCGACATTGCAGACTGCCGTGGTTCCACTGGGTAGACTGCCGTGGCCACGGTCGGTGTTTCAAACAGCACAACTCATATGGGGGAGTGTGGTAGATTGCCGGCGCAGCGCTGTCGTAGTCGACGCAGACACAATTCTCAGGCGGTTGGACCACCAAACTCGTAATCAGCTCTTGAGGCTAGAGAAATGACTTGAATGTCTAAAGATTTTTTACAAAGTATAGCCACTTCATTCCATTTCCCTATACCTGGAGAAAAGAAAATATGTCCAACCCATTGTTTTTTAAGTTTAACAATATCTGTTTCTGCCACATGAGTTTCTTGCAACAAGATAATATCACCCTTTAGTTTAGAGAGGTGTGTTAATACTGTTTGACGTTTTATAGGAGAACCCAAACCTTTAATATTCCAGGAAATTATTCTTAAAGTCATCTAAGGTGTAATGAGAATTTTATAACACATTGTATGTAACGATAACAGTCAAAAATCAACAATGCAGATACAATGAGGAAACTGAAAAAGAAAGCAATGATGAGAAAATATGCAAGGATAATAGATGAAGAATTGAAAGAATGTAGAAAGAAAAAGAAAGAAGAATAAATAGAAAAAGAGAAGAAGAGGGAGAAAAGAAAAGAAAAGAAAGAAGATAGAACGACAGATAAACTAAAGAGAGTAAAAAAAAGAAACATACCAATATAGCAAACAAATATTTGAGGGTGGTGGAGCCACATTAGGGGGATGACACAACCAAACTCCAAAGCAGTTGACACAGGAGGGAAGACCAGACCACACAAAGCGATATCAATTAATTCCTTCTAGACATACGGAACACTCCTAGGGAGGAGGGAAATGAAATATATTAAAAAGTAATTGGCAGGCATCCCATATAAAGTATTATAACTGTTAAGTAATAGATAACAATAAGCTGATGCATCAGGTATAATATAATAACAAAGAACGAAATCAGGAAGATCAAGCAGCATTAAATCTGGAAGTGTCCATCGTCTCTCCTCTGCAACTAACAATACATTTCTGTAAAAGAGAAGGATCTTAATAAGTAGTAGTCTTATTAATATAAGTCACTATGAATAAACAAGGATGGAAAAGACCAAATCTGGCATTTAGAGAGTACAGAGCTGGCCACAAATCAAGAAATGTATTTTGCCTTTCCGCTATAGATTTGGGAAAAGTCTTGTGTAAACAACAAATTGGATCCAGACCATGAGATACGGCCTTTGGCCTTGGCTACTTTAATAACTTTGATCAGGTCTAGATACTCCAAAAAATAAATGATTACTCCTCTAGGTTTCTGTGATGATGAGGCCAAGTGTGAAGGATGAACAAGTCTGTGGGTTCTTTGTATATTCAAAAGTGGTGAGAAAGGTAGGTCTAAGACTTTGGGAAGAAAAGAATGGAAGAACGATGTGGGATCTGAACCTTCTACTCCATCAACCAGACCATAAATGTGTAGATTATTCCTTCTATTCCCATTCTGTATATCTTCAGCATGTTTTTTTAATTATGCGACCTCAGATTTTAACAATTTGATAGTCTGCACAGACTCTTCAGGAACCTCAATCTTCCGTTCCACCTGATTAACTCTATCCTCCACATGTGAACACTTATCGTCCTGAGCTTGATGGTCTTTGGTATCCTCCCATGTATGGCTTGAGCGCCCGGATTACCTCAAGGAGCAGTTCCATTGATATTGCAGTGATGGATTTTATGGGCGAGGGAGGATCATTCTTAACTCTCTTATTGGTGGAGATATTAGAGGCTGTAACAAGTTTAGAGGGCAGTTTGGTATTAGAGGATGAGTGAGGTCTCAGCAAACTAGAAGAAGAGGAGGCATAATCTTGGCAGATTCCCCCAGTATCCTCCATATCTTCCAGAACAGAAAACAAGTTGGAGGTAGTGACTTTGGTAACGTTTTTAGCAACCGGTGTGTTAGTGGTGGTAAGTTGAAGATTCCTGGTCCTACCCATATGGTGTTTGTTGAAACAATTGAGCAGATGGACACAACAGAAAATCCAAATGAATAGGTAAATAGAGACTTTGTGTAAAGTCCTCAAAATTCTGAAGGACATTGCATTGCGGATATCAATAGTGTTGTTGTAAGTCTCATATTAGCTTTATATAATAGGTGGCAGCAATAGCAGGCAGTTGAAAGGCAGAAAACAAGCGTTATTCATTATGAGGAGAAAAACAAAATGGTCGGTTCGACCTTCTCTTCAGTGCCCCATGAAATTTCGTCTCAACCAAGTCAAAGAAACTGCAAGGAAACGTCCCTGCAACGAACCTGCGGGGTCAGCAGACATTCCTCGAACATTGCTGTTGCAGAGACAGGAAAATGCGTCCCCTGAAAGTTCATCGGCCCGTCCTCCTGCCACAACCGCAACGGAGCTCACAGAGTGGCGGCCATCTCGGATCGGCATCAAGCCACGCCCCTAAAAAATAAGGTTTTTATTCTGAATATTTTATGCATGAGATGGTTTTAATTAACCACAAATATTAAATAAAATTTACTAGAATTTACTAGCACGTTCCTGGCAAATATGATGCACTCATAGGGAAATGTATTTATGTCCCTTTTTTAAAAACCAAGTATTAGGATCATTAAGGATTGACCATTTGAATGCACTGGCATCAATGGAGGATGGCTTATCTTTAATCTTTTAGTGTAAAATGCTTATTGATTGCGCAAAATGTTACTTCATTGCTTGGTCCAGTAATCATTTTAATGTCTCATTAGTAGTTCATTATGTGACCCAGTGATCAGATCATTAGGTAGGTCCATCATCAACTCATTGTCTCATTAGCTGGCAATGTAATTAAATGACTAATTGGGGGGCATATTAACAACGAGGCGATAGACAATTATCGCCGCTTTAGCGTCCGTTTTCGGACGGAAAGCGGCGATAATTCTATCGCCTAATCAGCAAGGTCACGCTATCGCGTGAATCCCTGCACTATCGCCCTTTCCCCCAACGCCCATCCTTGCATCTCTAATGAGATGCAAAGTGGGCGTTACTGGGCGTACCCCAGATGGGCTACGTTGTAAATATCGCCGATGTGCACATCGCAATATTTACAAGGCAGCCCAGAGGATTATAGCAGACGTTAGATTTTGGCGAAAACGGCAGTTTTCGCCAAAATCTAACATCTGCTATAATCCCGACTTACCTATGTTAGCCATAGGAGGTGGATTCTGCTGATACGACCCTGTGGGTCGTATCAGCAAGGTTATCGCCCTTTTGCAGGGAACATCGCTGGAAAACCAGCGATGTTCCCTGCAAAAAGCGATAACATCGCTATCTCTGGTATTTTTATCGCCCTGGAGTAACGCGTTGTTAATAGCGCGCTACCAGGGCGATAAATGCCAGAGATAGCCAGCGATAATATAATTATCGCTAAGCACGGCCAGCGATAATTATCGCTGGCCGTTGTTAATATGCCCCCAAATTTTTAAAGAGGTCATTTATTTACCTCATCATCAGCTCATTGTGTAACTCCATGAATTTGGTCTTTCCATGACTCTGCTATCAGCTGAGTGATTAACAACACTATTAGCTCATTATGTAACCCATCATAACCTTGACCAACAATATACTTTTGTTTAGCATTGTACAAGATCACTAATTTGTCACCATTAGCTCATAAATGCACCATGATGTAAACTCTTTAAGACAACCTTTTAATGACGTCCTTAACACAAAGCTAATTATTTGACGCCATCATAAGCTCATTAATAGACAGTCATCGGATTGTTATATGACAGGCCTCAAACTGAGACAGTCAGACACCTGTTACTTCACAGCCACCAACTCATGACTGAACCTTAGTATTAGCACAATAAGTAACTCTAACCTCTGCATAGTAATTTCTTCCATGGTACAGGGCTCTCTGTTAAGGACTTTCAGAGATAGGAGTCTCCTTGGGTCAGCTACCTGTCTGCTGCAAGGTCAGAACTAACCCCTCCACGCTTCCATCCTCTTGTACCTTCTCTTACCCCCCTACCTGCCGCACCCCCAGGCTGTGGGAGGCAGAATGGTAGCGCCTAGTGTAGACAGATTCATCAAGTGCTTGAAACTCCAACTCCCACCACCAGTATCATCTCAGAGCCATGACATCACCACAATTTAGTCCTTATGAATGTTGGAAAAATATTTTTTAAGAGCAGGCAGTAGTCCCACGGACCTCTGCCTGCTCTTAAAAAATGCAAACAAATGTTTTATTTTTTATTGCTGAAAGGCATCCCGTTTTCCTTTAAGGAAAACAGGTTGCATTTCAAGTAAAAAAAACTTTATTCAAAAGCAAGGACAGACATGGTGGTCTGCTGACCTCAGCAGGCCACGATCCCTGTGATTGCAGGTATTCCTAATGGGTCGCAAACTGCGACATACCTCTTAAATATTCATGAGGTAGGTTGATTTGCGACCAACTAGTGGTCGCAAGTATGAAACAAAAAGTTTTATACCTAAGGGATAGCGATTTTCAAATAGCGATACGGATAAAATCGCTATTTGGAAATCACAATTCCTAATCTTTGTATACCTTGCAATGAGTTCTAGGCCAAAAATAGAGCAAAAAGTGCATTTTAATAAGGAATAGTCAAAATGCGGTACAGAGAAAAATGCATAAATTGCCATAAAGGCTCAAATACAGAATTACAAAATAATGTGAAATCATAAAATTCATAAATCCCTAGTTAAGCAGAATCTAAGTAAGAATCTTCAGTGTAAAACCCATAAAGAGTATTAGCACACTCCATAAAGAATCTATGTCAAATGGACAAAGAAAAATAAAGCCTCCAGCAACAACGGTTCTAATGACAGCTGTAAAATCACACTTTCTATTAATAGATTTTAGGCAAATTCAAAATAGTATGATCATGGTTAGGGCCGCATTGGCAAATATATTAGTACTAACTCGAAAAAGAAAGCCTCCATCTTCCCTCTCATCATCTGCCCTCTGGAGATGATCAACACAAAATGGAACATCCCCCTAATAATGGCTCATAGAATTTGCACATCCACACTTACACTTCCAGCGGAAGTCCTTGAAAATTAGACTTTGGGCACACGATGGAAGCTTCATTCACAATGCAGGCTTTCTAACAACATTGTACATCACTATCACATTTACGTCATTTACTTGGTATTCTGCGTAGACGAGGGGCAAAATGACTTGCAGCGGGACAGTGATTGGGAGGGGGAATGAGCAGGAACAAGTCGAACAGAACACCAGAAAGCACATCCTTATTAAAAATAATGGTGTCTTGCATGAAAATGTGGCATAACTACTTATCTCATTAGCTACTCTTCTAAATGACATAGATAACTCGTTTGAAGTGCAACATCATTAGTTCATCTTCTACGACTCTACGCAACATTAACAACACTCATTATAAGAAATAATTTTCACACAAAATGTGCACATTTTCCACAGTTTCGAAAACGTTTTAACAGCATCAAGTCCCATTTAACTGGGCAGTCAATTTGGAGAACAGCAAGCATGTGCAGGGGCTGATTCATCAAAGGGTAGTAATGTAAAATCCTCCAATTTATGGAAGAAGTGCCACATGTTCTACTTCATGCTATCTCTATGGTGGAGAAAATTCCATTAGCACATGTCCTTCATGATTTATAACTTTGTCCACAAGTATGAGGATTCATCATAACCTCCCAACCTTGATGGCCTTATTTTGACCATGGTGGATGGTCTGCCAGTATGCCATGGAGGTGGAGAGCAGGACCCTGGTGAAGGCGGAAGATTATCTGCCCTATTTAGAAATCTCCTCCTGCCAGGTACATTGCTGTAAAAAATAAGATTTGTAGTTGCTTCCTCGTGGTATATGTGGGTGCCCCCTTCTTCAGATGCCTGAGAGGTGCATTCCATAGTTTCATCACTATGAGACAGAGAAGGCAGCATGGGATGGAGTTGTGTACTGTGTATTGTATTGTTTTGCCCCCTTCACCCGCCTGTGCTGTGTCAGGTTGGGCTTACCAATGTTTGTTATGCCGGACTTGACGTTCTCTCCACTATGGAAGCCTCTTATTGATCTTACGGTGCTTTCCTTACTATATGATCTCCAGCGTGGCTTTTGCAAGTCTTGGAACTTGGCTTGATGATTGTTTGGCGCCAAGGCCCAGGTCAGTTTAGCCTGGTGTTACCATACATAGTTACCGCTATGGACATTGATAAGACTAGATCTTTCCTCAATTCCTTTTCTGATATTTTTCCTGCCTGCCGGGGCTTGGCACCTCTCATCCTACGAAGGCTAGGCACGAGTTTATACACATGCTCCTTACTGTGGTTTTGACCTCCAGCACAGCTCAAATCGAATATTGGGGCCCACTCAGGTACATTACACCACTAGCCTTGGGTAGAATCCCCTGACATTCCTGCGGGCCTGTCTGTTATGCGCTCTGAGTGTTCTCTCACAGGGCGCACACTATGTTTCTTACTGATGACAGTACCTACTTCTGGCCCTTGGCCGCCTGCCACTTTGGAAGACTCACTATCTGAACTTTTTCATGCTCAATCTGAGTGCTTTGACTATCTACATCCTTCAACACTTAATATTTTGAGTTTGCTTTTAACTGCTTTTAACTGCTTGATTGCTCAGTCACTGTATGCTTGTCCCCGCTACAACTAAGCGGATATCCTTTCAAATTCTAACGCCACCACCACCTCTACCCATTAGGTTGGATTGGCGAATGTACCTAAGGCTCTTAGCCCAGGACAGATGAGGTAAAATACCTGACTGTTGCAGGTGAGTTTAGGAACGCACTCCACCAGGGATGGTTTCCACAGGAAATTTATTGCAAAAAATCTAATGCGGCCCCCACTGGAGGGGAAGAATTGTATGGACTACAACTCCCAGAATGCGGTTGTGGAATTACTCACCTGCGAGGCTCATCAAAAGAGCAAATAACTGGAAGCACGCAGTAGAAATGATAAAAGTGTTGTAGTGCACGCCGAGGACTGACAGTGTTTATCCCTATGAAGAAGGAGCAAGCAGCTCCGAAACGCGTCAGGGTGAATTAAATGGGGACAGCGAGCCGATTTTTTGCAATAAATTTCCTGTGGAAACCATCCCAGGTGGAGTGCGTTCATAAGTGCAGGACGTTTTTGAAAGATACTTTACACGGCAGTCCGGCCGTGGGGAACTGCACTGCCCATGAGGCAAAAAGGGTCTGCGGGGTCGGGAATCGTTCCGAGCCATTATGCAGCACGGAGGATGAATAAATTTAAAAACCGGCTCTCTGTCCTGAGGCCCACTGGAGGGCTTTTGAAATGTATAAACAAAAGGACTGTCATAATGCGGCCCCCACTGGAGGGGAAGAAATGTATGCACTACAACTCCCAGAATGCTGTTGTGGAATTACTCACCTGCGAGGCTCATCAAAAGAGCAATTAACTGGAAGCACGCAGTAGAAATGATAAAAGCGTTGTAGTGCACGCCGAGGACTGACAATGTTTATCCCTATGAAGAAGGAGCAAGCAGCTCCGAAACGCGTCAGGGTGAATTAAATGGGGACAACAAGCCCATTTTTTGCAATAAATTTCCTGTGGAACCATCCCTGGTGGAGTACGTTCCTAAGCGCAGGACGTTTTTGAAAGATACTCTACACGGCAGTCCGGCCGTGGGGAACTGCACCGCCCATGAGGCAAAAAGGGTCTGCGGGGTCGGGAATCGTTCCGAGCCCTTCTGCAGCACGGATGATGAATAAATTAAAAAAACGTCTCTCTGTCCTGAGGCCCACTGGAGGGCTTTTGAAATGTATAAACAAAAGGAATGTCATAATGCGGCCCCCACTGGAGGGGAAGAATTGTATGCACTACAACTCCCAGAATGCGGTTGTGGAATTACTCACCTCCGAGGCTCATCAAAAGAGCAATTAACTGGAAGCACGCAGTAGAAATGATAAAAGCATTGTAATGCACGCGGAGGACTGACAGTGTTTATCGCTATGAAGAAGGAGCAAGCAGCTCCGAAACGCGTCAGGGTGAATTAAATGGGGACAGCGAGACGATTTTTTGCAATAAATTTCCTGTGGAAACTATCCCTGGTGGAGTGCATCCCTAAGCGCAGGACGTTTTTGAAAGATACTCTACACGGCAGTCCGGCCGTGGGGAACTGCACCGCCCATGAGGCAAAAAGGGTCTGCGGGGTCAGGAATCGTTCCGAGCCCTTCTGCCGCACGGAGGATGAATAAATTTAAAAACCGGCTCTCTGTCCTGAGGCCCACTGGAGGGCTTTTGAAATGTATAAACAAAAGGACTGTCATAATGTGGCCCCCACTGGAGGGAAAGAAATGTATGCACTACAACTCCCAGAATGCTGTTGTGGAATTACTCACCTGCGAGGCTCATCAAAAGAGCAATTAACTGGAAGCACGCAGTAGAAATGATAAAAGCGTTGTAGTGCACGCCGAGGACTGACAGTGTTTATCCCTATGAAGAAGGAGCAAGCAGCTCCGAAACGCGACAGGGCGAATTAAATGGGGACAGCGAGCCGATTTTTTGCAATAAATTTCCTGTGGAAACCATCCCTGGTGGAGTGAGTTTCTTATCGCAGGACGTTTTGAAAGATACTCTACACGGCAGTCCAGCCGTGGGGAACTGCCCATGAGGCAAAAAGGGTCTGCGGAGTCGGGAATCGTTCCGAGCCCTTCTGCAGCACGGAGGATGAATAAATTTAAAAACCGGCTCTCTGTCCTGAGGCCCACTGGAGGGCTTTTGAAATGTATAAACAAAAGGACTGTCATAATGCGGCCCCCACTGGAGGGAAAGAAATGTATGCACTACAACTCCCAGAATGCGGTTGTGGAATTACTCACCTGCGAGGCTCATCAAAAGAGCAATTAACTGGAAGCACGCAGTAGAAATGATAAAAGCGTTGTAGTGCACGCCGAGGACTGACAGTGTTTATCCCTATGAAGAAGGAGCAAGCAGCTCCGAAGCGCGTCAGGGTGAATTAAATGGGGACAGCAAGCCGATTTTTTGCAATAAATTTCCTGTGGAAACCATCCCTGGTGGAGTGCGTCCCTAAGCGCAGGACGTTTTTGAAAGATACTCTACACAGCAGTCCGGCCGTGGGGAACTGCACCGCCCATGAGGCAAAAAGGGTCTGCGGGGTCAGGAATCGTTCCGAGCCCTTCTGCAGCACGGAGGATGAATAAATTTAAAATCCGGCTCTCTGTCCTGAGGCCCACTGGAGGGCTTTTGAAATGTATAAACAAAAGGACTGTCATAATGCGGCCCCCACTGGAGGGAAAGAAATGTGTGCACTACAACTCCCAGAATGCTATTGTGGAATTACTCACCTGCGAGGCTCATCAAAAGAGCAATTAACTGGAAGTACGCAGTAGAAATGATAAAAGCGTTGTAGTGCACGCCGAGGACTGACAGTGTTTATCCCTATGAAGAAGGAGCAAGCAGCTCCGAAACGCGTCAGGGTGAATTAAATGGGGACAGCGAGCCGATTTTTTGCAATCAATTTCCTGTGGAAACCATCCCTGGTGGAGTGCATTCCTTATCGCAGGACGTTTTTGAAAGATACTCTACACGGCAGTCCGGCCGTGGGGAACTGCCCATGAGGCAAAAAGGGTCTGCGGGGTCGGGAATCGTTCCGAGCCCTTCTGCAGCACGGAGGATGAATAAATTTAAAAACTGTCTCTCTGTCCTGAGGCCCACTGGAGGGCTTTTGAAATGTATAAACAAAAGGACTGTCATAATGCGGCCCCCACTGGAGGGGAAGAATTGTATGCACTACAACTCCCAGAATGCGGTTGTGGAATTACTCACCTGCGAGGCTCATCAAAAGAGCAATTAACTGGAAGCACGCAGTAGAAATGATAAAAGCGTTGTAGTGCACGCCGAGGACTGACAGTGTTTATCCCTATGAAGAAGGAGCAAGCAGCTCCGAAACGCGCCAGGGTGAATTAAATGGGGACAGCAAGCCGATTTTTTGCAATAAATTTCCTGTGGAAACCATCCCTGGTGGAGTGCGTCCCTAAGCGCAGGACGTTTTTGAAAGATACTCTACACGGCAGTCCGGCCGTGGGGAACTGCACCGCCCATGAGGCAAAAAGGGTCTGCGGGGTCAGGAATCGTTCCGAGCCCTTCCGCAGCACGGAGGATTAATACATTTAAAATCCGGCTCTCTGTCCTGAGGCCCACTGGAGGGCTTTTGAAATGTATAAACAAAAGGACTGTCATAATGCGGCCCCCACTGGAGGGAAAGAAATGTATGCACTACAACTCCCAGAATGCTGTTGTGGAATTACTCACCTGCGAGGCTCATCAAAAGAGCAATTAACTGGAAGCACGCAGTAGAAATGATAAAAGCGTTGTAGTGCACGCCGAGGACTGACAGTGTTTATCCCTATGAAGAAGGAGCAAGCAGCTCCGAAACGCGTCAGGGTGAATTAAATGGGGACAGCGAGCCGATTTTTGGCAATAAATTTCCTGTGGAAACCATCCCTCGTGGAGTGCGTTCCTTACGCAGGACGTTTTTGAAAGATACTCTACACGGCAGTCCGGCCGTGGGGAACTGCCCATGAGGCAAAAAGGGTCTGCGGGGTCGGGAATCGTTCCGAGCCCTTCTGCAGCACGGAGGATGAATACATTTAAAAACCGGCTCTCTGTCCTGAGGCCCACTGGAGGGCTTTTGAAATGTATAAACAAAAGGACTGTCATAATGCGGCCCCCACTGGAGGGGAAGAATTGTATGTCCTTCAACTCCCAGAATGCTGTTGTGGAATTACTCACCTGCGAGGCTCGTCAAAAGAGCAATTAACTGGAAGCACGCAGTAGAAATGATAAAAGCGTTGTAGTGCACGCCGAGGACTAACAGTGTTTATCCCTATGAAGAAGGAGCAAGCAGCTCCGAAACGCGTCAGGGTGAATTAAATGGGGATAGCGAGCCCATTTTTTGCAATAAATTTCCTGTGGAAACCATCCCTGGTGGAGTGCGTTCCTAAGCGCAGGACGTTTTTGAAAGATACTCTACACGGCAGTCCGGCCGTGGGGGACTGCACCGCCCATGAGGCAAAAAGGGTCTGCGGGGTCGGGAATCGTTCCGAGCCCTTCTGCAGCACGGAGGATGAATAAATTTAAAAACCGGCTCTCTGTCCTGAGGCCCACTGGAGGGCTTTTGAAATGTATAAACAAAATGACTGTCATAATGCGGCCCCCACAGGAGGGTAAGAATTGTATGCCCTTCAACTCCCAGAATGCGGTTGTGGAATTACTCACCTGCGAGGCTCATCAAAAGAGCAATTAACTGGAAGCACGCAGTAGAATTGATAAAAGCGTTGTAGTGCACGTCGAGGACTGACAGTGTTTATCCCTATGTAGAAGGAGGAAGCAGCTCCGAAACGCGTCAGGGTGAATTAAATGGGGACAGCGAGTCGATTTTTTGCAATAAATTTCCTGTGGAAGCCATCCCTGGTGGAGGGCATTCCTAAGCGCAGGACGTTTTTGAAAGATACTCTACACGGCAGTAAGGCCGTGGGGAACTGCACCGCCCATGAGGCAAAAAGGGTCTGCGGGGTCAGGAATCATTCCGAGCCCTTCTGCAGCATGGAGGATGAATAAATTTAAAAACCGGCTCTCTCTCCTGAGGCCCACTGGAGGGCTTTTGAAATGTATAAACAAAACGACTGGCATAATGCGGCCCCCACTGGAGGGAAAGAAATGTATGCACTACAACTCCCAGAATGCTGTTGTGGAATTACTCACCTGCGAGGCTCATCAAAAGAGCAATTAACTGGAAGCACGCAGTAGAAATGATAAAAGCGTTGTAGTGCACGCCGAGGACTGACAGTGTTTATCCCTATGAAGAAGGAGCAAGCAGCTCCGAAACGCTTCAGGGTGAATTAAATGGGGACAGCGAGCTGATTTTTTGCAATCAATTTCCTGTGGAAACCATCCCTGGTGGAGTGCATTCCTTATCGCAGGACGTTTTTGAAAGATACTCTACACGGCAGTCCGGCCGTGGGGAACTGCCCATGAGGGAAAAAGGGTCTGCGGGGATGGGAATCGTTCCGAGCCCTTCTGCAGCACGGAGGATGAATACATTTAAAAACTGGCTCTCTGTCCTGAGGCCCACTGGAGGGCTTTTGAAATGTATAAACAAAAGGACTGTCATAATGCGGCCCCCACTGGAGGGGAAGAATTGTATGCACTACAACTCCCAGAATGCGGTTGTGGAATTACTCACCTG
This sequence comes from Calotriton arnoldi, assembly GCA_963921515.1. Classification (NCBI taxonomy): domain Eukaryota; kingdom Metazoa; phylum Chordata; class Amphibia; order Caudata; family Salamandridae; genus Calotriton; species Calotriton arnoldi. The sequence continues at coordinate 895,809 of CAWUFW010003935.1, forward strand.
CGAGGCTCATCAAAAGAGCAATTAACTGGAAGCACGCAGTAGAAATGATAAAAGCGTTGTAGTGCACGCCGAGGACTGACAGTGTTTATCCCTATGAAGAAGGAGCAAGCAGCTCCGAAACGCGTCAGGGTGAATTAAATGGGGACAGCAAGCCGATTTTTTGCAATAAATTTCCTGTGGAAACCATCCCTGGTGGAGTGCGTCCCTAAGCGCAGGACGTTTTTGAAAGATACTCTACACGGCAGTCCGGCCGTGGGGAACTGCACCGCCCATGAGGCAAAAAGGGTCTGCGGGGTCAGGAATCGTTCCGAGCCCTTCCGCAGCATGGAGGATTAATACATTTAAAATCCGGCTCTCTGTCCTGAGGCCCACTGGAGGGCTTTTGAAATGTATAAACAAAAGGACTGTCATAATGCGGCCCCCACTGGAGGGAAAGAAATGTATGCACTACAACTCCCAGAATGCTGTTGTGGAATTACTCACCTGCGAGGCTCATCAAAAGAGCAATTAACTGGAAGCAAGCAGTAGAAATGATAAAAGCGTTGTAGTGCACGCCGAGGACTGACAGTGTTTATCCCTATGAAGAAGGAGCAAGCAGCTCCGAAATGCGTCAGGGTGAATTAAATGGGGACAGCGAGCCGATTTTTTGCAATAAATTTCCTGTGGAAACCATCCCTGGTGGAGTGCGTTCCTTATCGCAGGACGTTTTTGAAAGATACTCTACACGGCAGTCCGGCCGTGGGGAACTGCCCATGAGGCAAAAAGGGTCTGCGGGGTCGGGAATCGTTCCGAGCCCTTCTGCAGCACGGAGGATGAATACATTTAAAAACCGGCTCTCTGTCCTGAGGCCCACTGGAGGGCTTTTGAAATGTATAAACAAAAGGACTGTCATAATGCGGCCCCCACTGGAGGGGAAGAATTGTATGCACTACAACTCCCAGAATGCGGTTGTGGAATTACCATCCTGCGAGGCTCATCAAAAGAGCAATTAACTGGAAGCACGCAGTAGAAATGATAAAAGCGTTGTAGTGCACGCCGAGGATTGACAGTGTTTATCCCTATGAAGAAGGAGCAAGCATCTCCGAAACGCGTCAGGGTGAATTAAATGGGGACAGCAAGCCGATTTTTTGCAATAAATTTCCTGTGGAAACCATCCCTGGTGGAGTGCGTTCCTAAGCGCAGGACGTTTTTGAAAGATACTCTACACGGCAGTCCGGCCGTGGGGGACTGCACTGCCCATGAGGCAAAAAGGGTCTGCGGGGTCGGGAATCGTTCCGAGCCCTTCTGCAGCAAGGAGGATGAATACATTTAAAAACCGGATCTCTGTCCTGAGGCCCACTGGAGGGCTTTTGAAATGTATAAACAAAAGGACTGTCATAATGCGGCCCCCACTGGAGGGGAAGAATTGTATGTCCTTCAACTCCCAGAATGCGGTTGTGGAATTACTCACCTGCGAGGCTCGTCAAAAGAGCAATTAACTGGAAGCACGCAGTAGAAATGATAAAAGCGTGTAGTGCACGCCGAGGACTAACAGTGTTTATCCCTATGAAGAAGGAGCAAGCAGCTCCGAAACGCGTCAGGGTGAATTAAATGGGGATAGCGAGCCCATTTTTTGCAATAAATTTCCTGTGGAAACCATTCCTGGTGGAGTGCGTTCCTAAGCGCAGGACGTTTTTGAAAGATACTCTACACGGCAGTCCGGCCGTGGGGGACTGCACCGCCCATGAGGCAAAAAGGGTCTGCGGGGTCGGGAATCGTTCCGAGCCCTTCTGCAGCACGGAGGATGAATAAATTTAAAAACCGGCTCTCTGTCCTGAGGCCCACTGGAGGGCTTTTGAAATGTATAAACAAAAGGACTGTCATAATGCGGCCCCCACAGGAGGGTAAGAATTGTATGCCCTTCAACTCCCAGAATGCGGTTGTGGAATTACTCACCTGCGAGGCTCATCAAAAGAGCAATTAACTGGAAGCACGCAGTAGAAATGATAAAAGCGTTGTAGTGCACGTCGAGGACTGACAGTGTTTATCCCTATGTAGAAGGAGGAAGCAGCTCCGAAACGCGTCAGGGTGAATTAAATGGGGACAGCGAGTCGATTTTTTGCAATAAATTTCCTGTGGAAGCCATCCCTGGTGGAGGGCGTTCCTAAGCGCAGGACGTTTTTGAAAGATACTCTACACGGCAGTCCGGCCGTGGGGAACTGCACCGCCCATGAGGCAAAAAGGGTCTGCGGGGTCGGGAATCGTTCCGAGCCCTTCTGCAGCATGGAGGATGAATAAATTTAAAAACCGGCTCTCTGTCCTGAGGCCCACTGGAGGGCTTTTGAAATGTATAAACAAAAGGACTGTCATAATGCGGCCCCCACTGGAGGGGAAGAATTGTATGCACTACAACTCCCAGAATGCGGTTGTGGAATTACTCACCTGCGAGGCTCATCAAAAGAGCAATTAACTGGAAGCACGCAGTAGAAATGATAAAAGCGTTGTAGTGCACGCCGAGGACTGACAGTGTTTATCCCTATGAAGAAGGAGCAAGCAGCTCCGAAACGCGTCAGGAGTGAATTAAATGGGGACAGCAAGCCGATTTTTTGCAATAAATTTCCTGTGGAAACCATCCCTGGTGGAGTGCGTCCCTAAGCGCAGGACGTTTTTGAAAGATACTCTACACGGCAGTCCGGCCGTGGGGAACTGCACCGCCCATGAGGCAAAAAGGGTCTGCGGGGTCAGGAATCGTTCCGAGCCGTTCTGCAGCATGGAGGATTAATACATTTAAAATCCGGCTCTCTGTCCTGAGGCCCACTGGAGGGCTTTTGAAATGTATAAACAAAAGGACTGTCATAATGCGGCCCCCACTGGAGGGAAAGAAATGTATACACTACAACTCCCAGAATGCTGTTGTGGAATTACTCACCTGCGAGACTCATCAAAAGAGCAATTAACTGGAAGCAAGCAGTAGAAATGATAAAAGCGTTGTAGTGCACGCCGAGGACTGACAGTGTTTATCCCTATGAAGAAGGAGCAAGCAGCTCCGAAATGCGTCAGGGTGAATTAAATGGGGACAGCGAGCCGATTTTTTGCAATAAATTTCCTGTGGAAACCATCCCTGGTGGAGTGCGTTCCTTATCGCAGGACGTTTTTGAAAGATACTCTACACGGCAGTCCGGCCGTGGGGAACTGCCCATGAGGCAAAAAGGGTCTGCGGGGTCGGGAATCGTTCCGAGCCCTTCTGCAGCACGGAGGATGAATACATTTAAAAACCGGCTCTCTGTCCTGAGGCCCACTGGAGGGCTTTTGAAATGTATAAACAAAAGGACTGTCATAATGCGGCCCCCACTGGAGGGGAAGAATTGTATGCACTACAACTCCCAGAATGCGGTTGTGGAATTACCATCCTGCGAGGCTCATCAAAAGAGCAATAACTGGAAGCACGCAGTAGAAATGATAAAAGCGTTGTAGTGCACGCCGAGGATTGACAGTGTTTATCCCTATGAAGAAGGAGCAAGCATCTCCGAAACGCGTCAGGGTGAATTAAATGGGGACAGCAAGCCGATTTTTTGCAATAAATTTCCTGTGGAAACCATCCCTGGTGGAGTGCGTTCCTAAGCGCAGGACGTTTTTGAAAGATACTCTACACGGCAGTCCGGCCGTGGGGGACTGCACTGCCCATGAGGCAAAAAGGGTCTGCGGGGTCGGGAATCGTTCCGAGCCCTTCTGCAGCAAGGAGGATGAATACATTTAAAAACCGGATCTCTGTCCTGAGGCCCACTGGAGGGCTTTTGAAATGTATAAACAAAAGGACTGTCATAATGCGGCCCCCACTGGAGGGGAAGAATTGTATGTCCTTCAACTCCCAGAATGCGGTTGTGGAATTACTCACCTGCGAGGCTCGTCAAAAGAGCAATTAACTGGAAGCACGCAGTAGAAATGATAAAAGCGTGTAGTGCACGCCGAGGACTAACAGTGTTTATCCCTATGAAGAAGGAGCAAGCAGCTCCGAAACGCGTCAGGGTGAATTAAATGGGGATAGCGAGCCCATTTTTTGCAATAAATTTCCTGTGGAAACCATTCCTGGTGGAGTGCGTTCCTAAGCGCAGGACGTTTTTGAAAGATACTCTACACGGCAGTCCGGCCGTGGGGGACTGCACCGCCCATGAGGCAAAAAGGGTCTGCGGGGTCGGGAATCGTTCCGAGCCCTTCTGCAGCACGGAGGATGAATAAATTTAAAAACCGGCTCTCTGTCCTGAGGCCCACTGGAGGGCTTTTGAAATGTATAAACAAAAGGACTGTCATAATGCGGCCCCCACAGGAGGGTAAGAATTGTATGCCCTTCAACTCCCAGAATGCGGTTGTGGAATTACTCACCTGCGAGGCTCATCAAAAGAGCAATTAACTGGAAGCACGCAGTAGAAATGATAAAAGCGTTGTAGTGCACGTCGAGGACTGACAGTGTTTATCCCTATGTAGAAGGAGGAAGCAGCTCCGAAACGCGTCAGGGTGAATTAAATGGGGACAGCGAGTCGATTTTTTGCAATAAATTTCCTGTGGAAGCCATCCCTGGTGGAGGGCGTTCCTAAGCGCAGGACGTTTTTGAAAGATACTCTACACGGCAGTCCGGCCGTGGGGAACTGCACCGCCCATGAGGCAAAAAGGGTCTGCGGGGTCCGGAATCGTTCCGAGCCCTTCTGCAGCATGGAGGATGAATAAATTTAAAAACCGGCTCTCTGTCCTGAGGCCCACTGGAGGGCTTTTGAAATGTATAAACAAAAGGACTGTCATAATGCGGCCCCCACTGGAGGGGAAGAATTGTATGCACTACAACTCCCAGAATGCGGTTGTGGAATTACTCACCTTCGAGGCTCATCAAAAGAGCAATTAACTGGAAGCACGCAGTAGAAATGATAAAAGCGTTGTAGTGCACGCCGAGGACTGACAGTGTTTATCCCTATGAAGAAGGAGCAAGCAGCTCCGAAACGCGTCAGGGTGAATTAAATGGGGACAGCAAGCCGATTTTTTGCAATAAATTTCCTGTGGAAACCATCCCTGGTGGAGTGCGTCCCTAAGCGCAGGACGTTTTTGAAAGATACTCTACACGGCAGTCCGGCCGTGGGGAACTGCACCGCCCATGAGGCAAAAAGGGTCTGCGGGGTCGGGAATCGATCCGAGCCATTCTGCAGCACGGAGGATGAATACATTTAAAAACCGGCTCTCTGTCCTGAGGCCCACTGGAGGGCTTTTGAAATGTATAAACAAAAGGACTGTCATAATGCTGCCCCCACTGGAGGGGAAGAATTGTATGCACTACAACTCCCAGAATGCGGTTGTGGAATTACTCATCCTGCGAGGCTCATCAAAAGAGCAATTAACTGGAAGCACGCAGTAGAAATGATAAAAGCGTTGTAGTGCACGCCGACGATTGACAGTGTTTATCCCTATGAAGAAGGAGCAAGCATCTCCGAAACGCGTCAGGGTGAATTAAATGGGGACAGCAAGCCGATTTTTTGCAATAAATTTCCTGTGGAAACCATCCCTGGTGGAGTGCGTTCCTAAGCGCAGGACGTTTTTGAAAGATACTCTACACGGCAGTCCGGCCGTGGGGGACTGCACTGCCCATGAGGCAAAAAGGGTCTGCGGGGTCGGGAATCGTTCCGAGCCCTTCTGCAGCAAGGAGGATGAATACATTTAAAAACCGGCTCTCTGTCCTGAGGCCCACTGGAGGGCTTTTGAAATGAATAAACAAAAGGACTGTCATAATGCGGCCCCCACTGGAGGGGAAGAATTGTATGTCCTTCAACTCCCAGAATGCGGTTGTGGAATTACTCACCTGCGAGGCTCGTCAAAAGAGCAATTAACTGGAAGCACGCAGTAGAAATGATAAAAGCGTGTAGTGCACGCCGAGGACTAACAGTGTTTATCCCTATGAAGAAGGAGCAAGCAGCTCCGAAACGCGTCAGGGTGAATTAAATGGGGACAGCGAGCCCATTTTTTGCAATAAATTTCCTGTGGAAACCATCCCTGGTGGAGTGCGTTCCTAAGCGCAGGACGTTTTTGAAAGATACTCTACACGGCAGTCCGGCCGTGGGGGACTGCACCGCCCATGAGGCAAAAAGGGTCTGCGGGGTCGGGAATCGTTCCGAGCCCTTCTGCAGCACGGAGGATGAATAAACTTAAAAACCGGCTCTCTGTCCTGAGGCCCACTGGAGGGCTTTTGAAATGTATAAACAAAAGGACTGTCATAATGCGGCCCCCACAGGAGGGTAAGAATTGTATGCCCTTCAACTCCCAGAATGCGGTTGTGGAATTACTCACCTGCGAGGCTCATCAAAAGAGCAATTAACTGGAAGCACGCAGTAGAAATGATAAAAGCGTTGTAGTGCACGCCGAGGACTGACAGTGTTTATCCCTATGAAGAAGGAGCAAGCAGCTCTGAAACGCGTCAGGGTGAATTAAATGGGGACAGCAAGCCGATTTTTTGCAATAAATTTCCTGTGGAAACCATCCCTGGTGGAGTGCGTCCCTAAGCGCAGGACGTTTTTGAAAGATACTCTACACGGCAGTCCGGCCATGGGGCACTGCACCGCCCATGAGGCAAAAAGGGTCTGCGGGGTCAGGAATCGTTCCGAGCCCTTCTGCAGCACGGAGGATGAATACATTTAAAATCCGGCTCTCTGTCCTGAGGCCCACTGGAGGGCTTTTGAAATGTATAAACAAAAGGACTGTCATAATGCGGCCCCCACTGGAGGGAAAGAAATGTATGCACTACAACTCCCAGAATGCTGTTGTGGAATTACTCACCTGCGAGGCTCATCAAAAGAGCAATTAACTGGAAGCACGCAGTAGAAATGATAAAAGCGTTGTAGTGCACGCCGAGGACTGACAGTGTTTATCCCTATGAAGAAGGAGCAAGCAGCTCCGAAACGCGTCAGGGTGAATTAAATGGGGACAGTGTGCCGATTTTTTGCAATAAATTTCCTGTGGAAACCATCCCTGGTGGAGTGCATTCCTTTTCGCAGGACATTTTTGAAAGATACTCTACACGGCAGTCCGGCCGTGCGGAACTGCCCATGAGGCAAAAAGGGTCTGCGGGGTCGGGAATTGTTCCGAGCCCTTCTGCAGCACGGAGGATGAATACATTTAAAAACCGGCTCTCTGTCCTGAGGCCCACTGGAGGGTTTTTGAAATGTATAAACAAAAGGACTGTCATAATGCGGCCCCCACTGGAGGGGAAGAATTGTATGCACTACAACTCCCAGAATGCGGTTGTGGAATTACTCATCCTGCGAGGCTCATCAAAAGAGCAATTAACTGGAAGCACGCAGTAGAAATGATAAAAGCGTTGAAGTGCACGCTGAGGATTGACAGTGTTTATCCCTGTGAAGAAGGAGCAAGCATCTCCGAAACGCGTCAGGGTGAATTAAATGGGGACAGCAAGCCGATTTTTTGCAATAAATTTCCTGTGGAAGCCATCCCTGGTGGAGTGCGTTCCTAAGCGCAGGACGTTTTTGAAAGATACTCTACACGGCAGTCCGGCCGTGGGGGACTGCACTGCCCATGAGGCAAAAAGGGTCTGCGGGGTCGGGAATCGTTCCGAGCCCTTCTGCAGCAAGGAGGATGAATAAATTTAAAAACCGGCTCTCTGTCCTGAGGCCCACTGGAGGGCTTTTGAAATGTATAAACAAAAGGACTGTCATAATGCGGCCCCCACTGGAGGGGAAGAATTGTATGTCCTTCAACTCCCAGAATGCGGTTGTGGAATTACTCACCTGCGAGGCTCGTCAAAAGAGCAATTAACTGGAAGCACGCAGTAGAAATGATAAAAGCGTGTAGTGCACGCCGAGGACTAACAGTGTTTATCCCTATGAAGAAGGAGCAAGCAGCTCCGAAATGCGTCAGGGTGAATTAAATGGGGACAGCGAGCCCATTTTTTGCAATAAATTTCCTGTGGAAACCATCCCTGGTGGAGTGCGTTCCTAAGCGCAGGACGTTTTTGAAAGATACTCTACACGGCAGTCCGGCCATGGGGGACTGCACCGCCCATGAGGCAAAAAGGGTCTGCGGGGTCGGGAATCGTTCCGAGCCCTTCTGCAGCACGGAGGATGAATAAATTTAAAAACCGGCTCTCTGTCCTGAGGCCCACTGGAGGGCTTTTGAAATGTATAAACAAAAGGACTGTCATAATGCTGCCCCCACTGGAGGGGAAGAATTGTATGCACTACTACTCCCAGAATGCGGTTGTGGAATTACTCACCTGCGAGGCTCATCAAAAGAGCAATTAACTGGAAGCACGCAGTAGAAATGATAAAAGCGTTGTAGTGCACGCCGAGGACTGACAGTGTTTATCCCTATGAAGAAGGAGCAAGCAGCTCCGAAACGCGTCAGGGTGAATTAAATGGGGACAGCGAGCCGATTTTTGGCAATAAATTTCCTGTGGAAACCATCCCTGGTGGAGTGCGTTCCTAAGCGCAGGACGTTTTTGAAAGATACTCTACACGGCAGTCCGGCCGTGGGGGACTGCACTGCCCATGAGGCAAAAAGGGTCTGCGGGGTCGGGAATCGTTCCGAGCCCTTCTGCAGCACGGAGGATGAATACATTTAAAAACCGGCTCTCTGTCCTGAGGCCCACTGGAGGGCTTTTGAAATGTATAAACAAAAGGACTGTCATAATGCGGCCCCCACTGGAGGGGAAGAATTGTATGTCCTTCAACTCCCAGAATGCTGTTGTGGAATTACTCACCTGCGAGGCTCGTCAAAAGAGCAATTAACTGGAAGCACGCAGTAGAAATGATAAAAGCGTGTAGTGCACGCCGAGGACTAACAGTGTTTATCCCTATGAAGAAGGAGCAAGCAGCTCCGAAACGCGTCAGGGTGAATTAAATGGGGATAGCGAGCCCATTTTTTGCAATAAATTTCCTGTGGAAACCATCCCTGGTGGAGTGCGTTCCTAAGCGCAGGACGTTTTTGAAAGATACTCTACACGGCAGTCCGGCCGTGGGGGACTGCACCGCCCATGAGGCAAAAAGGGTCTGCGGGGTCGGGAATCGTTCCGAGCCCTTCTGCAGCACGGAGGATGAATAAATTTAAAAACCGGCTCTCTGTCCTGAGGCCCACTGGAGGGCTTTTGAAATGTATAAACAAAAGGACTGTCATAATGCGGCCCCCACAGGAGGGTAAGAATTGTATGCCCTTCAACTCCCAGAATGCGGTTGTGGAATTACTCACCTGCGAGGCTCATCAAAAGAGCAATTAACTGGAAGCACGCAGTAGAATTGATAAAAGCGTTGTAGTGCACGCCGAGGACTGACAGTGTTTATCCCTATGTAGAAGGAGGAAGCAGCTCCGAAACGCGTCAGGGTGAATTAAATGGGGACAGCGAGTCGATTTTTTGCAATAAATTTCCTGTGGAAGCCATCCCTGGTGGAGGGCATTCCTAAGCGCAGGACGTTTTTGAAAGATACTCTACACGGCAGTCCGGCCGTGGGGAACTGCACCGCCCATGAGGCAAAAAGGGTCTGCGGGGTCAGGAATCGTTCCGAGCCCTTCTGCAGCATGGAGGATGAATAAATTTAAAAACCGGCTCTCTGTCCTGAGGCCCACTGGAGGGCTTTTGAAATGTATAAACAAAAGGACTGTCATAATGCGGCCCCCACTGGAGGGAAAGAAATGTATGCACTACAACTCCCAGAATGCTGTTGTGGAATTACTCACCTGCGAGGCTCGTCAAAAGAGCAATTAACTGGAAGCACGCAGTAGAAATGATAAAAGCGTGTAGTGCACGCCGAGGACTAACAGTGTTTATCCCTATGAAGAAGGAGCAAGCAGCTCCGAAACGCGTCAGGGTGAATTAAATGGGGACAGCGAGCCGATTTTTTGCAATAAATTTCCTGTGGAAACCATCCCTGGTGGAGTGCGTTCCTAAGCGCAGGACGTTTTTGAAAGATACTCTACACGGCAGTCCGGCCGTGGGGGACTGCACTGCCCATGAGGCAAAAAGGGTCTGCGGGGTCGGGAATCGTTCCGAGCCCTTCTGCAGCAAGGAGGATGAATACATTTAAAAACCGGCTCTCTGTCCTGAGGCCCACTGGAGGGCTTTTGAAATGTATAAACAAAAGGACTGTCATAATGCGGCCCCCACTGGAGGGGAAGAATTGTATGTCCTTCAACTCCCAGAATGCGGTTGTGGAATTACTCACCTGCGAGGCTCGTCAAAAGAGCAATTAACTGGAAGCACGCAGTAGAAATGATAAAAGCGTGTAGTGCACGCCGAGGACTAACAGTGTTTATCCCTATGAAGAAGGAGCAAGCAGCTCCGAAACGCGTCAGGGTGAATTAAATGGGGACAGCGAGCCCATTTTTTGCAATAAATTTCCTGTGGAAACCATCCCTGGTGGAGTGCGTTCCTAAGCGCAGGACGTTTTTGAAAGATACTCTACACGGCAGTCCGGCCGTGGGGGACTGCACCGCCCATGAGGCAAAAAGGGTCTGCGGGGTCGGGAATCGTTCCGAGCCCTTCTGCAGCACGGAGGATGAATAAATTTAAAAACCGGCTCTCTGTCCTGAGGCCCACTGGAGGGCTTTTGAAATGTATAAACAAAAGGACTGTCATAATGCGGCCCCCACAGGAGGGTAAGAATTGTATGCCCTTCAACTCCCAGAATGCGGTTGTGGAATTACTCACCTGCGAGGCTCATCAAAAGAGCAATTAACTGGAAGCACGCAGTAGAAATGATAAAAGCGTTGTAGTGCACGCCGAGGACTGACAGTGTTTATCCCTATGAAGAAGGAGCAAGCAGCTCCGAAACGCGTCAGGGTGAATTAAATGGGGACAGCGAGCCGATTTTTTGCAATAAATTTCCTGTGGAAACCATCCCTGGTGGAGTGCGTTCCTAAGCGCAGGACGTTTTTGAAAGATACTCTACACGGCAGTCCGGCCGTGGGGAACTGCACCGCCCATGAGGCAAAAAGGGTCTGCGGGGTCGGGAATCGATCCGAGCCATTCTGCAGCACGGAGGATGAATACATTTAAAAACCGGCTCTCTGTCCTGAGGCCCACTGGAGGGCTTTTGAAATGTATAAACAAAAGGACTGTCATAATGCGGCCCCCACTGGAGGGGAAGAATTGTATGCACTACAACTCCCAGAATGCGGTTGTGGAATTACTCATCCTGCGAGGCTCATCAAAAGAGCAATTAACTGGAAGCACGCAGTAGAAATGATAAAAGCGTTGTAGTGCACGCCGAGGACTGACAGTGTTTATCCCTATGAAGAAGGAGCAAGCATCTCCGAAACGCGTCAGGGTGAATTAAATGGGGACAGCAAGCCGATTTTTTGCAATAAATTTCCTGTGGAAACCATCCCTGGTGGAGTGCGTTCCTAAGCGCAGGACGTTTTTGAAAGATACTCTACACGGCAGTCCGGCCGTGGGGGACTGCACTGCCCATGAGGCAAAAAGGGTCTGCGGGGTCGGGAATCGTTCCGAGCCCTTCTGCAGCACGGAGGATGAATACATTTAAAAACCGGCTCTCTGTCCTGAGGCCCACTGGAGGGCTTTTGAAATGTATAAACAAAAGGACTGTCATAATGCGGCCCCCACTGGAGGGGAAGAATTGTATGTCCTTCAACTCCCAGAATGCGGTTGTGGAATTACTCACCTGCGAGGCTCGTCAAAAGAGCAATTAACTGGAAGCACGCAGTAGAAATGATAAAAGCGTTGTAGTGCACGCCGAGGACTAACAGTGTTTATCCCTATGAAGAAGGAGCAAGCAGCTCCGAAACGCGTCAGGGTGAATTAAATGGGGACAGCGAGCCCATTTTTTGCAATAAATTTCCTGTGGAAACCATCCCTGGTGGAGTGCGTTCCTAAGCGCAGGACGTTTTTGAAAGATACTCTACACGGCAGTCCGGCCGTGGGGGACTGCACCGCCCATGAGGCAAAAAGGGTCTGCGGGGTCGGGAATCGTTCCGAGCCCTTCTGCAGCACGGAGGATGAATAAATTTAAAAACCGGCTCTCTGTCCTGAGGCCCACTGGAGGGCTTTTGAAATGTATAAACAAAAGGACTGTCATAATGCGGCCCCCACAGGAGGGTAAGAATTGTATGCCCTTCAACTCCCAGAATGCGGTTGTGGAATTACTCACCTGCGAGGCTCATCAAAAGAGCAATTAACTGGAAGCACGCAGTAGAAATGATAAAAGCGTTGTAGTGCACGCCGAGGACTGACAGTGTTTATCCCTATGAAGAAGGAGCAAGCAGCTCTGAAACGCGTCAGGGTGAATTAAATGGGGACAGCAAGCCGATTTTTTGCAATAAATTTCCTGTGGAAACCATCCCTGGTGGAGTGCGTTCCTAAGCGCAGGACGTTTTTGAAAGATACTCTACACGGCAGTCCGGCCATGGGGCACTGCACCGCCCATGAGGCAAAAAGGGTCTGCGGGGTCAGGAATCGTTCCGAGCCCTTCTGCAGCACGGAGGATGAATACATTTAAAATCCGGCTCTCTGTCCTGAGGCCCACTGGAGGGCTTTTGAAATGTATAAACAAAAGGACTGTCATAATGCGGCCCCCACTGGAGGGAAAGAAATGTATGCACTACAACTCCCAGAATGCTGTTGTGGAATTACTCACCTGCGAGGCTCATCAAAAGAGCAATTAACTGGAAGCACGCAGTAGAAATGATAAAAGCGTTGTAGTGCACGCCGAGGACTGACAGTGTTTATCCCTATGAAGAAGGAGCAAGCAGCTCCGAAACGCGTCAGGGTGAATTAAATGGGGACAGCGAGCCGATTTTTTGCAATAAATTTCCTGTGGAAACCATCCCTGGTGGAGTGCGTTCCTTAGCGCAGGACGTTTTTGAAAGATACTCTACACGGCAGTCCGGCCGTGGGGACTGCACTGCCCATGAGGCAAAAGGGTCTGCGGGGTCGGGAATCGTTCCGAGCCCTTCTGCAGCACGGAGGATGAATACATTTAAAAACCGGCTCTCTGTCCTGAGGCCCACTGGAGGGCTTTTGAAATGTATAAACAAAAGGACTGTCATAATGCGGCCCCCACTGGAGGGGAAGAATTGTATGCACTACAACTCCCAGAATGCGGTTGTGGAATTACTCATCCTGCGAGGCTCATCAAAAGAGCAATTAACTGGAAGCACGCAGTAGAAATGATAAAAGCGTTGTAGTGCACGCCGAGGATTGACAGTGTTTATCCCTATGAAGAAGGAGCAAGCATCTCCGAAACGCGTCAGGGTGAATTAAATGGGGACAGCGAGCCGATTTTTTGCAATAAATTTCCTGTGGAAGCCATCCCTGGTGGAGTGCGTTCCTAAGCGCAGGACGTTTTTGAAAGATACTCTACACGGCAGTCCGGCCGTGGGGGACTGCACTGCCCATGAGGCAAAAAGGGTCTGCGGGGTCGGGAATCGTTCCGAGCCCTTCTGCAGCACGGAGGATGAATAAATTTAAAAACCGGCTCTCTGTCCTGAGGCCCACTGGAGGGCTTTTGAAATGTATAAACAAAAGGACTGTCATAATGCGGCCCCCACTGGAGGGGAAGAATTGTATGTCCTTCAACTCCCAGAATGCGGTTGTGGAATTACTCACCTGCGAGGCTCGTCAAAAGAGCAATTAACTGGAAGCACGCAGTAGAAATGATAAAAGCGTTGTAGTGCACGCCGAGGACTAACAGTGTTTATCCCTATGAAGAAGGAGCAAGCAGCTCCGAAACGCGTCAGGGTGAATTAAATGGGGACAGCGAGCCCATTTTTTGCAATAAATTTCCTGTGGAAACCATCCCTGGTGGAGTGCGTTCCTAAGCGCAGGACGTTTTTGAAAGATACTCTACACGGCAGTCCGGCCATGGGGGACTGCACCGCCCATGAGGCAAAAAGGGTCTGCGGGGTCGGGAATCGTTCCGAGCCCTTCTGCAGCACGGAGGATGAATAAATTTAAAAACCGGCTCTCTGTCCTGAGGCCCACTGGAGGGCTTTTGAAATGTATAAACAAAAGGACTGTCATAATGCTGCCCCCACTGGAGGGGAAGAATTGTATGCACTACAACTCCCAGAATGCGGTTGTGGAATTACTCACCTGCGAGGCTCATCAAAAGAGCAATTAACTGGAAGCACGCAGTAGAAATGATAAAAGCGTTGTAGTGCACGCCGAGGACTGACAGTGTTTATCCCTATGAAGAAGGAGCAAGCAGCTCCGAAACGCGTCAGGGTGAATTAAATGGGGACAGCGAGCCGATTTTTTGCAATAAATTTCCTGTGGAAACCATCCCTGGTGGAGTGCGTTCCTTAGCGCAGGACGTTTTTGAAAGATACTCTACACGGCAGTCCGGCCGTGGGGAACTGCCCATGAGGCAAAAAGGGTCTGCGGGGTCGGGAATCGTTCCGAGCCCTTCTGCAGCACGGAGGATGAATACATTTAAAAACCGGCTCTCTGTCCTGAGGCCCACTGGAGGGCTTTTGAAATGTATAAACAAAAGGACTGTCATAATGCGGCCCCCACTGGAGGGGAAGAATTGTATGTCCTTCAACTCCCAGAATGCTGTTGTGGAATTACTCACCTGCGAGGCTCGTCAAAAGAGCAATTAACTGGAAGCACGCAGTAGAAATGATAAAAGCGTTGTAGTGCACGCCGAGGACTAACAGTGTTTATCCCTATGAAGAAGGAGCAAGCAGCTCCGAAACGCGTCAGGGTGAATTAAATGGGGACAGCGAGCCCATTTTTTGCAATAAATTTCCTGTGGAAACCATCCCTGGTGGAGTGCGTTCCTAAGCGCAGGACGTTTTTGAAAGATACTCTACACGGCAGTCCGGCCGTGGGGGACTGCACCGCCCATGAGGCAAAAAGGGTCTGCGGGGTCGGGAATCGTTCCGAGCCCTTCTGCAGCACGGAGGATGAATAAATTTAAAAACCGGCTCTCTGTCCTGAGGCCCACTGGAGGGCTTTTGAAATGTATAAACAAAATGACTGTCATAATGCGGCCCCCACAGGAGGGTAAGAATTGTATGCCCTTCAACTCCCAGAATGCGGTTGTGGAATTACTCACCTGCGAGGCTCATCAAAAGAGCAATTAACTGGAAGCACGCAGTAGAATTGATAAAAGCGTTGTAGTGCACGCCGAGGACTGACAGTGTTTATCCCTATGTAGAAGGAGGAAGCAGCTCCGAAACGCGTCAGGGTGAATTAAATGGGGACAGCGAGTCGATTTTTTGCAATAAATTTCCTGTGGAAGCCATCCCTGGTGGAGGGCATTCCTAAGCGCAGGACGTTTTTGAAAGATACTCTACACGGCAGTCCGGCCGTGGGGAACTGCACCGCCCATGAGGCAAAAAGGGTCTGCGGGGTCAGGAATCGTTCCGAGCCCTTCTGCAGCATGGAGGATGAATAAATTTAAAAACCGGCTCTCTGTCCTGAGGCCCACTGGAGGGCTTTTGAAATGTATAAACAAAACGACTGGCATAATGCGGCCCCCACTGGAGGGAAAGAAATGTATGCACTACAACTCCCAGAATGCTGTTGTGGAATTACTCACCTGCGAGGCTCATCAAAAGAGCAATTAACTGGAAGCACGCAGTAGAAATGATAAAAGCGTTGTAGTGCACGCCGAGGACTGACAGTGTTTATCCCTATGAAGAAGGAGCAAGCAGCTCCGAAACGCGTCAGGGTGAATTAAATGGGGACAGCGAGCTGATTTTTTGCAATAAATTTCCTGTGGAAACCATCCCTGGTGGAGTGCGTTCCTTATCGCAGGACGTTTTTGAAAGATACTCTACACGGCAGTCCGGCCGTGGGGAACTGCCCATGAGGCAAAAAGGGTCTGCGGGGATCGGGAATCGTTCCGAGCCCTTCTGCAGCACGGAGGATGAATACATTTAAAAACCGGCTCTCTGTCCTGAGGCCCACTGGAGGGCTTTTGAAATGTATAAACAAAAGGACTGTCATAATGCGGCCCCCACTGGAGGGGAAGAATTGTATGCACTACAACTCCCAGAATGCGGTTGTGGAATTACTCACCTGCGAGGCTCATCAAAAGAGCAATTAACTGGAAGCACGCAGTAGAAATGATAAAAGCGTTGTAGTGCACGCCGAGGACTGACAGTGTTTATCCCTATGAAGAAGGAGCAAGCAGCTCCGAAACGCGTCAGGGTGAATTAAATGGGGACAGCAAGCCGATTTTTTGCAATAAATTTCCTGTGGAAACCATCCCTGGTGGAGTGCGTCCCTAAGCGCAGGACGTTTTTGAAAGATACTCTACACGGCAGTCCGGCCGTGGGGAACTGCACCGCCCATGAGGCAAAAAGGGTCTGCGGGGTCAGGAATCGTTCCGAGCCCTTCTGCAGCACGGAGGATGAATACATTTAAAATCCGGCTCTCTGTCCTGAGGCCCACTGGAGGGCTTTTGAAATGTATAAACAAAAGGACTGTCATAATGCGGCCCCCACTGGAGGGAAAGAAATGTATGCACTACAACTCCCAGAATGCTGTTGTGGAATTACTCACCTGCGAGGCTCATCAAAAGAGCAATTAACTGGAAGCACGCAGTAGAAATGATAAAAGCGTTGTAGTGCACGCCGAGGACTGACAGTGTTTATCCCTATGAAGAAGGAGCAAGCAGCTCCGAAATGCGTCAGGGTGAATTAAATGGGGACAGCGAGCCGATTTTTTGCAATAAATTTCCTGTGGAAACCATCCCTGGTGGAGTGCGTTCCTTATCGCAGGACGTTTTTGAAAGATACTCTACACGGCAGTCCGGCCGTGGGGAACTGCCCATGAGGCAAAAAGGGTCTGCGGGGTCGGGAATCGTTCCGAGCCCTTCTGCAGCACGGAGGATGAATACATTTAAAAACCGGCTCTCTGTCCTGAGGCCCACTGGAGGGCTTTTGAAATGTATAAACAAAAGGACTGTCATAATGCGGCCCCCACTGGAGGGGAAGAATTGTATGCACTACAACTCCCAGAATGCGGTTGTGGAATTACTCATCCTGCGAGGCTCATCAAAAGAGCAATTAACTGGAAGCACGCAGTAGAAATGATAAAAGCGTTGTAGTGCACGCCGAGGATTGACAGTGTTTATCCCTATGAAGAAGGAGCAAGCATCTCCGAAACGCGTCAGGGTGAATTAAATGGGGACAGCAAGCCGATTTTTTGCAATAAATTTCCTGTGGAAACCATCCCTGGTGGAGTGCGTTCCTAAGCGCAGGACGTTTTTGAAAGATACTCTACACGGCAGTCCGGCCGTGGGGACTGCACTGCCCATGAGGCAAAAAGGGTCTGCGGGGTCGGGAATCGTTCCGAGCCCTTCTGCAGCAAGGAGGATGAATACATTTAAAAACCGGCTCTCTGTCCTGAGGCCCACTGGAGGGCTTTTGAAATGTATAAACAAAAGGACTGTCATAATGCGGCCCCCACAGGAGGGTAAGAATTGTATGCCCTTCAACTCCCAGAATGCGGTTGTGGAATTACTCACCTGCGAGGCTCATCAAAAGAGCAATTAACTGGAAGCACGCAGTAGAAATGATAAAAGCGTTGTAGTGCACGCCGAGGACTAACAGTGTTTATCCCTATGAAGAAGGAGCAAGCAGCTCCGAAACGCGTCAGGGTGAATTAAATGGGGATAGCGAGCCCATTTTTTGCAATAAATTTCCTGTGGAAACCATCCCTGGTGGAGTGCGTTCCTAAGCGCAGGACGTTTTTGAAAGATACTCTACACGGCAGTCCGGCCGTGGGGGACTGCACCGCCCATGAGGCAAAAAGGGTCTGCGGGGTCGGGAATCGTTCCGAGCCCTTCTGCAGCACGGAGGATGAATAAATTTAAAAACCGGCTCTCTGTCCTGAGGCCCACTGGAGGGCTTTTGAAATGTATAAACAAAAGGACTGTCATAATGCGGCCCCCACAGGAGGGTAAGAATTGTATGCCCTTCAACTCCCAGAATGCGGTTGTGGAATTACTCACCTGCGAGGCTCATCAAAAGAGCAATTAACTGGAAGCACGCAGTAGAAATGATAAAAGCGTTGTAGTGCACGCCGAGGACTGACAGTGTTTATCCCTATGTAGAAGGAGCAAGCAGCTCCGAAACGCGTCAGGGTGAATTAAATGGGGACAGCGAGTCGATTTTTTGCAATAAATTTCCTGTGGAAGCCATCCCTGGTGGAGTGCGTTCCTAAGCGCAGGACGTTTTTGAAAGATACTCTACACGGCAGTCCGGCCGTGGGGAACTGCACCGCCCATGAGGCAAAAAGGGTCTGCGGGGTCGGGAATCGTTCCGAGCCCTTCTGCAGCATGGAGGATGAATAAATTTAAAAACCGGCTCTCTGTCCTGAGGCCCACTGGAGGGCTTTTGAAATGTATAAACAAAAGGACTGTCATAATGCGGCCCCCACTGGAGGGGAAGAATTGTATGCACTACAACTCCCAGAATGCGGTTGTGGAATTACTCACCTGCGAGGCTCATCAAAAGAGCAATTAACTGGAAGCACGCAGTAGAAATGATAAAAGCGTTGTAGTGCACGCCGAGGACTGACAGTGTTTATCCCTATGAAGAAGGAGCAAGCAGCTCCGAAACGCGTCAGGGTGAATTAAATGGGGACAGCAAGCCGATTTTTTGCAATAAATTTCCTGTGGAAACCATCCCTGGTGGAGTGCGTCCCTAAGCGCAGGACGTTTTTGAAAGATACTCTACACGGCAGTCCGGCCGTGGGGAACTGCACCGCCCATGAGGCAAAAAGGGTCTGCGGGGTCAGGAATCGTTCCGAGCCGTTCTGCAGCATGGAGGATTAATACATTTAAAATCCGGCTCTCTGTCCTGAGGCCCACTGGAGGGCTTTTGAAATGTATAAACAAAAGGACTGTCATAATGCGGCCCCCACTGGAGGGAAAGAAATGTATGCACTACAACTCCCAGAATGCTGTTGTGGAATTACTCACCTGCGAGGCTCATCAAAAGAGCAATTAACTGGAAGCAAGCAGTAGAAATGATAAAAGCGTTGTAGTGCACGCCGAGGACTGACAGTGTTTATCCCTATGAAGAAGGAGCAAGCAGCTCCGAAATGCGTCAGGGTGAATTAAATGGGGACAGCGAGCCGATTTTTTGCAATAAATTTCCTGTGGAAACCATCCCTGGTGGAGTGCGTTCCTTATCGCAGGACGTTTTTGAAAGATACTCTACACGGCAGTCCGGCCGTGGGGAACTGCCCATGAGGCAAAAAGGGTCTGCGGGGTCGGGAATCGTTCCGAGCCCTTCTGCAGCACGGAGGATGAATACATTTAAAAACCGGCTCTCTGTCCTGAGGCCCACTGGAGGGCTTTTGAAATGTATAAACAAAAGGACTGTCATAATGCGGCCCCCACTGGAGGGGAAGAATTGTATGCACTACAACTCCCAGAATGCGGTTGTGGAATTACCATCCTGCGAGGCTCATCAAAAGAGCAATTAACTGGAAGCACGCAGTAGAAATGATAAAAGCGTTGTAGTGCACGCCGAGGATTGACAGTGTTTATCCCTATGAAGAAGGAGCAAGCATCTCCGAAACGCGTCAGGGTGAATTAAATGGGGACAGCAAGCCGATTTTTTGCAATAAATTTCCTGTGGAAACCATCCCTGGTGGAGTGCGTTCCTAAGCGCAGGACGTTTTTGAAAGATACTCTACACGGCAGTCCGGCCGTGGGGGACTGCACTGCCCATGAGGCAAAAAGGGTCTGCGGGGTCGGGAATCGTTCCGAGCCCTTCTGCAGCAAGGAGGATGAATACATTTAAAAACCGGATCTCTGTCCTGAGGCCCACTGGAGGGCTTTTGAAATGTATAAACAAAAGGACTGTCATAATGCGGCCCCCACTGGAGGGGAAGAATTGTATGTCCTTCAACTCCCAGAATGCGGTTGTGGAATTACTCACCTGCGAGGCTCGTCAAAAGAGCAATTAACTGGAAGCACGCAGTAGAAATGATAAAAGCGTGTAGTGCACGCCGAGGACTAACAGTGTTTATCCCTATGAAGAAGGAGCAAGCAGCTCCGAAACGCGTCAGGGTGAATTAAATGGGGATAGCGAGCCCATTTTTTGCAATAAATTTCCTGTGGAAACCATTCCTGGTGGAGTGCGTTCCTAAGCGCAGGACGTTTTTGAAAGATACTCTACACGGCAGTCCGGCCGTGGGGGACTGCACCGCCCATGAGGCAAAAAGGGTCTGCGGGGTCGGGAATCGTTCCGAGCCCTTCTGCAGCACGGAGGATGAATAAATTTAAAAACCGGCTCTCTGTCCTGAGGCCCACTGGAGGGCTTTTGAAATGTATAAACAAAAGGACTGTCATAATGCGGCCCCCACAGGAGGGTAAGAATTGTATGCCCTTCAACTCCCAGAATGCGGTTGTGGAATTACTCACCTGCGAGGCTCATCAAAAGAGCAATTAACTGGAAGCACGCAGTAGAAATGATAAAAGCGTTGTAGTGCACGTCGAGGACTGACAGTGTTTATCCCTATGTAGAAGGAGGAAGCAGCTCCGAAACGCGTCAGGGTGAATTAAATGGGGACAGCGAGTCGATTTTTTGCAATAAATTTCCTGTGGAAGCCATCCCTGGTGGAGGGCGTTCCTAAGCGCAGGACGTTTTTGAAAGATACTCTACACGGCAGTCCGGCCGTGGGGAACTGCACCGCCCATGAGGCAAAAAGGGTCTGCGGGGTCCGGAATCGTTCCGAGCCCTTCTGCAGCATGGAGGATGAATAAATTTAAAAACCGGCTCTCTGTCCTGAGGCCCACTGGAGGGCTTTTGAAATGTATAAACAAAAGGACTGTCATAATGCGGCCCCCACTGGAGGGGAAGAATTGTATGCACTACAACTCCCAGAATGCGGTTGTGGAATTACTCACCTGCGAGGCTCATCAAAAGAGCAATTAACTGGAAGCACGCAGTAGAAATGATAAAAGCGTTGTAGTGCACGCCGAGGACTGACAGTGTTTATCCCTATGAAGAAGGAGCAAGCAGCTCCGAAACGCGTCAGGGTGAATTAAATGGGGACAGCAAGCCGATTTTTTGCAATAAATTTCCTGTGGAAACCATCCCTGGTGGAGTGCGTCCCTAAGCGCAGGACGTTTTTGAAAGATACTCTACACGGCAGTCCGGCCGTGGGGAACTGCACCGCCCATGAGGCAAAAAGGGTCTGCGGGGTCGGGAATCGATCCGAGCCATTCTGCAGCACGGAGGATGAATACATTTAAAAACCGGCTCTCTGTCCTGAGGCCCACTGGAGGGCTTTTGAAATGTATAAACAAAAGGACTGTCATAATGCTGCCCCCACTGGAGGGGAAGAATTGTATGCACTACAACTCCCAGAATGCGGTTGTGGAATTACCATCCTGCGAGGCTCATCAAAAGAGCAATTAACTGGAAGCACGCAGTAGAAATGATAAAAGCGTTGTAGTGCACGCCGACGATTGACAGTGTTTATCCCTATGAAGAAGGAGCAAGCATCTCCGAAACGCGTCAGGGTGAATTAAATGGGGACAGCAAGCCGATTTTTTGCAATAAATTTCCTGTGGAAACCATCCCTGGTGGAGTGCGTTCCTAAGCGCAGGACGTTTTTGAAAGATACTCTACACGGCAGTCCGGCCGTGGGGGACTGCACTGCCCATGAGGCAAAAAGGGTCTGCGGGGTCGGGAATCGTTCCGAGCCCTTCTGCAGCAAGGAGGATGAATACATTTAAAAACCGGCTCTCTGTCCTGAGGCCCACTGGAGGGCTTTTGAAATGAATAAACAAAAGGACTGTCATAATGCGGCCCCCACTGGAGGGGAAGAATTGTATGTCCTTCAACTCCCAGAATGCGGTTGTGGAATTACTCACCTGCGAGGCTCGTCAAAAGAGCAATTAACTGGAAGCACGCAGTAGAAATGATAAAAGCGTGTAGTGCACGCCGAGGACTAACAGTGTTTATCCCTATGAAGAAGGAGCAAGCAGCTCCGAAACGCGTCAGGGTGAATTAAATGGGGACAGCGAGCCCATTTTTTGCAATAAATTTCCTGTGGAAACCATCCCTGGTGGAGTGCGTTCCTAAGCGCAGGACGTTTTGAAAGATACTCTACACGGCAGTCCGGCCGTGGGGGACTGCACCTCCCATGAGGCAAAAAGGGTCTGCGGGGTCGGGAATCGTTCCGAGCCCTTCTGCAGCACGGAGGATGAATAAACTTAAAAACCGGCTCTCTGTCCTGAGGCCCACTGGAGGGCTTTTGAAATGTATAAACAAAAGGACTGTCATAATGCGGCCCCCACAGGAGGGTAAGAATTGTATGCCCTTCAACTCCCAGAATGCGGTTGTGGAATTACTCACCTGCGAGGCTCATCAAAAGAGCAATTAACTGGAAGCACGCAGTAGAAATGATAAAAGCGTTGTAGTGCACGCCGAGGACTGACAGTGTTTATCCCTATGAAGAAGGAGCAAGCAGCTCTGAAACGCGTCAGGGTGAATTAAATGGGGACAGCAAGCCGATTTTTTGCAATAAATTTCCTGTGGAAACCATCCCTGGTGGAGTGCGTCCCTAAGCGCAGGAAGTTTTTGAAAGATACTCTACACGGCAGTCCGGCCATGGGGCACTGCACCGCCCATGAGGCAAAAAGGGTCTGCGGGGTCAGGAATCGTTCCGAGCCCTTCTGCAGCACGGAGGATGAATACATTTAAAATCCGGCTCTCTGTCCTGAGGCCCACTGGAGGGCTTTTGAAATGTATAAACAAAAGGACTGTCATAATGCGGCCCCCACTGGAGGGAAAGAAATGTATGCACTACAACTCCCAGAATGCTGTTGTGGAATTACTCACCTGCGAGGCTCATCAAAAGAGCAATTAACTGGAAGCACGCAGTAGAAATGATAAAAGCGTTGTAGTGCACGCCGAGGACTGACAGTGTTTATCCCTATGAAGAAGGAGCAAGCAGCTCCGAAACGCGTCAGGGTGAATTAAATGGGGACAGTGTGCCGATTTTTTGCAATAAATTTCCTGTGGAAACCATCCCTGGTGGAGTGCATTCCTTTTCGCAGGACATTTTTGAAAGATACTCTACACGGCAGTCCGGCCGTGCGGAACTGCCCATGAGGCAAAAGGGTCTGCGGGGTCGGGAATTGTTCCGAGCCCTTCTGCAGCACGGAGGATGAATACATTTAAAAACCGGCTCTCTGTCCTGAGGCCCACTGGAGGGTTTTTGAAATGTATAAACAAAAGGACTGTCATAATGCGGCCCCCACTGGAGGGGAAGAATTGTATGCACTACAACTCCCAGAATGCGGTTGTGGAATTACCATCCTGCGAGGCTCATCAAAAGAGCAATTAACTGGAAGCACGCAGTAGAAATGATAAAAGCGTTGAAGTGCACGCTGAGGATTGACAGTGTTTATCCCTGTGAAGAAGGAGCAAGCATCTCCGAAACGCGTCAGGGTGAATTAAATGGGGACAGCAAGCCGATTTTTTGCAATAAATTTCCTGTGGAAGCCATCCCTGGTGGAGTGCGTTCCTAAGCGCAGGACGTTTTTGAAAGATACTCTACACGGCAGTCCGGCCGTGGGGGACTGCACTGCCCATGAGGCAAAAAGGGTCTGCGGGGTCGGGAATCGTTCCGAGCCCTTCTGCAGCAAGGAGGATGAATAAATTTAAAAACCGGCTCTCTGTCCTGAGGCCCACTGGAGGGCTTTTGAAATGTATAAACAAAAGGACTGTCATAATGCGGCCCCCACTGGAGGGGAAGAATTGTATGTCCTTCAACTCCCAGAATGCGGTTGTGGAATTACTCACCTGCGAGGCTCGTCAAAAGAGCAATTAACTGGAAGCACGCAGTAGAAATGATAAAAGCGTGTAGTGCACGCCGAGGACTAACAGTGTTTATCCCTATGAAGAAGGAGCAAGCAGCTCCGAAATGCGTCAGGGTGAATTAAATGGGGACAGCGAGCCCATTTTTTGCAATAAATTTCCTGTGGAAACCATCCCTGGTGGAGTGCGTTCCTAAGCGCAGGACGTTTTTGAAAGATACTCTACACGGCAGTCCGGCCATGGGGGACTGCACCGCCCATGAGGCAAAAAGGGTCTGCGGGGTCGGGAATCGTTCCGAGCCCTTCTGCAGCACGGAGGATGAATAAATTTAAAAACCGGCTCTCTGTCCTGAGGCCCACTGGAGGGCTTTTGAAATGTATAAACAAAAGGACTGTCATAATGCTGCCCCCACTGGAGGGGAAGAATTGTATGCACTACTACTCCCAGAATGCGGTTGTGGAATTACTCACCTGCGAGGCTCATCAAAAGAGCAATTAACTGGAAGCACGCAGTAGAAATGATAAAAGCGTTGTAGTGCACGCCGAGGATTGACAGTGTTTATCCCTATGAAGAAGGAGCAAGCAGCTCCGAAACGCGTCAGGGTGAATTAAATGGGGACAGCAAGCCGATTTTTTGCAATAAATTTCCTGTGGAAACCATCCCTGGTGGAGTGCGTTCCTAAGCGCAGGACGTTTTTGAAAGATACTCTACACGGCAGTCCGGCCGTGGGGGACTGCACTGCCCATGAGGCAAAAAGGGTCTGCGAGGTCGGGAATCGTTCCGAGCCCTTCTGCAGCACGGAGGATGAATAAATTTAAAAACCGGCTCTCTGTCCTGAGGCCCACTGGAGGGCTTTTGAAATGTATAAACAAAAGGACTGTCATAATGCGGCCCCCACTGGAGGGGAAGAATTGTATGTCCTTCAACTCCCAGAATGCGGTTGTGGAATTACTCACGTGCGAGGCTCGTCAAAAGAGCAATTAACTGGAAGCACGCAGTAGAAATGATAAAAGCGTGTAGTGCACGCCGAGGACTGACAGTGTTTATCCCTATGAAGAAGGAGCAAGCAGCTCCGAAACGTATCAGGGTGAATTAAATGGGGACAGCGAGCCCATTTTTTGCAATACATTTCCTGTGGAAACCATCCCTGGTGGAGTGCGTTCCTAAGCGCAGGACGTTTTTGAAAGATACTCTACACGGCAGTCCGGCAGTGGGGAACTGCACCGCCCATGAGGCAAAAAGGGTCTGCGGGGTCAGGAATCGTTCCGAGCCCTTCTGCAGCACGGAGGATGAATACATTTAAAATCCGGCTCTCTGTCCTGAGGCCCACTGGAGGGCTTTTGAAATGTATAAACAAAAGGACTGTCATAATGCGGCCCCCACTGGAGGGAAAGAAATGTATGCACTACAACTCCCAGAATGCTGTTGTGGAATTACTCACCTGCGAGGCTCATCAAAAGAGCAATTAACTGGAAGCACGCAGTAGAAATGATAAAAGCGTTGTAGTGCACGCCGAGGACTGACAGTGTTTATCCCTATGAAGAAGGAGCAAGCAGCTCCGAAACGCGTCAGGGTGAATTAAATGGGGACAGCGAGCCGATTTTTTGCAATAAATTTCCTGTGGAAACCATCCCTGATTGAGTGCGTTCCTTATCGCAGGACGTTTTTGAAAGATACTCTACACGGCAGTCCGGCTGTGGGGAACTGCCCATGAGGCAAAAAGGGTCTGCGGGGTCGGGAATCGTTCCGAGCCCTTCTGCAGCACGGAGGATGAATAAATTTAAAAACCGGCTCTCTGTCCTGAGGCCCACTGGAGGGCTTTTGAAATGTATAAACAAAAGGACTGTCATAATGCGGCCCCCACTGGAGGGGAAGAATTGTATGTCCTTCAACTCCCAGAATGCGGTTGTGGAATTACTCACCTGCGAGGCTCGTCAAAAGAGCAATTAACTGGAAGCACGCAGTAGAAATGATAAAAGCGTGTAGTGCACGCCGAGGACTGACAGTGTTTATCCCTATGAAGAAGGAGCAAGCAGCTCCGAAACGCGTCAGGGTGAATTAAATGGGGACAGCGAGCCGATTTTTTGCAATAAATTTCCTGTGGAAACCATCCCTGGTGGAGTGCGTTCCTAAGCGCAGGACGTTTTTGAAAGATACTCTACACGGCAGTCCGGCCGTGGGGGACTGCACTGCCCATGAGGCAAAAAGGGTCTGCGGGGTCGGGAATCGTTCCGAGCCCTTCTGCAGCACGGAGGATGAATAAATTTAAAAACCGGCTCTCTGTCCTGAGGCCCACTGGAGGGCTTTTGAAATGTATAAACAAAAGGACTGTCATAATGCTGCCCCCACTGGAGGGGAAGAATTGTATGCACTACTACTCCCAGAATGCGGTTGTGGAATTACTCACCTGCGAGGCTCATCAAAAGAGCAATTAACTGGAAGCACGCAGTAGAAATGATAAAAGCGTTGTAGTGCACGCCGAGGATTGACAGTGTTTATCCCTATGAAGAAGGAGCAAGCAGCTCCGAAACGCGTCAGGGTGAATTAAATGGGGACAGCAAGCCGATTTTTTGCAATAAATTTCCTGTGGAAACCATCCCTGGTGGAGTGCGTTCCTAAGCGCAGGACGTTTTTGAAAGATACTCTACACGGCAGTCCGGCCGTGGGGGACTGCACCGCCCATGAGGCAAAAAGGGTCTGCGGGGTCGGGAATCGTTCCGAGCCCTTCTGCAGCACGGAGGATGAATAAATTTAAAAACCGGCTCTCTGTCCTGAGGCCCACTGGAGGGCTTTTGAAATGTATAAACAAAAGGACTGTCATAATGCGGCCCCCACTGGAGGGTAAGAATTGTATGCCCTTCAACTCCCAGAATGCGGTTGTGGAATTACTCACCTGCGAGGCTCATCAAAAGAGCAATTAACTGGAAGCACGCAGTAGAAATGATAAAAGCGTTGTAGTGCACGCCGAGGACTGACAGTGTTTATCCCTATGAAGAAGGAGCAAGCAGCTCCGAAACGCGTCAGGGTGAATTAAATGGGGACAGCAAGCCGATTTTTTGCAATAAATTTCCTGTGGAAACCATCCCTGGTGGAGTGCGTTCCTAAGCGCAGGACGTTTTTGAAAGATACTCTACACGGCAGTCCGGCCGTGGGGCACTGCACCGCCCATGAGGCAAAAAGGGTCTGCGGGGTCAGGAATCGTTCCGAGCCCTTCTGCAGCACGGAGGATGAATACATTTAAAAACCGGCTCTCTGTCCTGAGGCCCACTGGAGGGCTTTTGAAATGTATAAACAAAAGGACTGTCATAATGCGGCCCCCACTGGAGGGAAAGAAATGTATGCACTACAACTCCCAGAATGCTGTTGTGGAATTACTCACCTGCGAGGCTCATCAAAAGAGCAATTAACTGGAAGCACGCAGTAGAAATGATAAAAGCGTTGTAGTGCACGCCGAGGACTGACAGTGTTTATCCCTATGAAGAAGGAGCAAGCAGCTCCGAAACGCGTCAGGGTGAATTAAATGGGGACAGCGAGCCGATTTTTTGCAATAAATTTCCTGTGGAAACCATCCCTGGTGGAGTGCGTTCCTTATCGCAGGACGTTTTTGAAAGATACTCTACACGGCAGTCCGGCCGTGGGGACACTGCCCATGAGGCAAAAGGGTCTGCGGGGTCGGGAATCGTTCCGAGCCCTTCTGCAGCACGGAGGATGAATACATTTAAAAACCGGCTCTCTGTCCTGAGGCCCACTGGAGGGCTTTTGAAATGTATAAACAAAAGGACTGTCATAATGCGGCCCCCACTGGAGGGGAAGAATTGTATGCACTACAACTCCCAGAATGCGGTTGTGGAATTACTCATCCTGCGAGGCTCATCAAAAGAGCAATTAACTGGAAGCACGCAGTAGAAATGATAAAAGCGTTGTAGTGCACGCCGAGGATTGACAGTGTTTATCCCTATGAAGAAGGAGCAAGCAGCTCCGAAACGCGTCAGGGTGAATTAAATGGGGACAGCAAGCCGATTTTTTGCAATAAATTTCCTGTGGAAACCATCCCTGGTGGAGTGCGTTCCTAAGCGCAGGACGTTTTTGAAAGATACTCTACACGGCAGTCCGGCCGTGGGGGACTGCACTGCCCATGAGGCAAAAAGGGTCTGCGGGGTCGGGAATCGTTCCGAGCCCTTCTGCAGCAAGGAGGATGAATAAATTTAAAAACCGGCTCTCTGTCCTGAGGCCCACTGGAGGGCTTTTGAAATGTATAAACAAAAGGACTGTCATAATGCGGCCCCCACTGGAGGGGAAGAATTGTATGTCCTTCAACTCCCAGAATGCGGTTGTGGAATTACTCACCTGCGAGGCTCGTCAAAAGAGCAATTAACTGGAAGCACGCAGTAGAAATGATAAAAGCGTTGTAGTGCACGCCGAGGACTAACAGTGTTTATCCCTATGAAGAAGGAGCAAGCAGCTCCGAAACGCGTCAGGGTGAATTAAATGGGGACAGCGAGCCCATTTTTTGCAATAAATTTCCTGTGGAAACCATCCCTGGTGGAGTGCGTTCCTAAGCGCAGGACGTTTTTGAAAGATACTCTACACGGCAGTCCGGCCGTGGGGGACTGCACCGCCCATGAGGCAAAAAGGGTCTGCGGGGTCGGGAATCGTTCCGAGCCCTTCTGCAGCACGGAGGATGAATAAATTTAAAAACCGGCTCTCTGTCCTGAGGCCCACTGGAGGGCTTTTGAAATGTATAAACAAAAGGACTGTCATAATGCGGCCCCCACTGGAGGGGAAGAATTGTATGCACTACAACTCCCAGAATGCGGTTGTGGAATTACTCACCTGCGAGGCTCATCAAAAGAGCAATTAACTGGAAGCACGCAGTAGAAATGATAAAAGCGTTGTAGTGCACGCCGAGGACTGACAGTGTTTATCCCTATGAAGAAGGAGCAAGCAGCTCCGAAACGCGTCAGGGTGAATTAAATGGGGACAGCAAGCCGATTTTTTGCAATAAATTTCCTGTGGAAACCATCCCTGGTGGAGTGCGTTCCTAAGCGCAGGACGTTTTTGAAAGATACTCTACACGGCAGTCCGGCCGTGGGGGACTGCACTGCCCATGAGGCAAAAAGGGTCTGCGGGGTCGGGAATCGTTCCGAGCCCTTCTGCAGCACGGAGGATGAATAAATTTAAAAACCGGCTCTCTGTCCTGAGGCCCACTGGAGGGCTTTTGAAATGTATAAACAAAAGGACTGTCATAATGCGGCCCCCACTGGAGGGGAAGAATTGTATGTCCTTCAACTCCCAGAATGCGGTTGTGGAATTACTCACCTGCGAGGCTCATCAAAAGAGCAATTAACTGGAAGCACGCAGTAGAAATGATAAAAGCGTTGTAGTGCACGCCGAGGACTGACAGTGTTTATCCCTATGAAGAAGGAGCAAGCAGCTCCGAAACGCGTCAGGGTGAATTAAATGGGGACAGCGAGCCCATTTTTTGCAATAAATTTCCTGTGGAAACCATCCCTGGTG
This sequence comes from Calotriton arnoldi, assembly GCA_963921515.1. Classification (NCBI taxonomy): domain Eukaryota; kingdom Metazoa; phylum Chordata; class Amphibia; order Caudata; family Salamandridae; genus Calotriton; species Calotriton arnoldi. Next base: position 925,104 of record CAWUFW010003935.1, read on the forward strand.
GAGTGCGTTCCTAAGCGCAGGACGTTTTTGAAAGATACTCTACACGGCAGTCCGGCCGTGGGGAACTGCACCGCCCATGAGGCAAAAAGGGTCTGCGGGGTCAGGAATCGTTCCGAGCCCTTCTGCAGCACGGAGGATGAATACATTTAAAATCCGGCTCTCTGTCCTGAGGCCCACTGGAGGGCTTTTGAAATGTATAAACAAAAGGACTGTCATAATGCGGCCCCCACTGGAGGGAAAGAAATGTATGCACTACAACTCCCAGAATGCTGTTGTGGAATTACTCACCTGCGAGGCTCATCAAAAGAGCAATTAACTGGAAGCACGCAGTAGAAATGATAAAAGCGTTGTAGTGCACGCCGAGGACTGACAGTGTTTATCCCTATGAAGAAGGAGCAAGCAGCTCCGAAACGCGTCAGGGTGAATTAAATGGGGACAGCGAGCCGATTTTTTGCAATAAATTTCCTGTGGAAACCATCCCTGATTGAGTGCGTTCCTTATCGCAGGACGTTTTTGAAAGATACTCTACACGGCAGTCCGGCCGTGGGGAACTGCCCATGAGGCAAAAAGGGTCTGCGGGGTCGGGAATCGTTCCGAGCCCTTCTGCAGCACGGAGGATGAATAAATTTAAAAACCGGCTCTCTGTCCTGAGGCCCACTGGAGGGCTTTTGAAATGTATAAACAAAAGGACTGTCATAATGCGGCCCCCACTGGAGGGGAAGAATTGTATGTCCTTCAACTCCCAGAATGCGGTTGTGGAATTACTCACCTGCGAGGCTCGTCAAAAGAGCAATTAACTGGAAGCACGCAGTAGAAATGATAAAAGCGTGTAGTGCACGCCGAGGACTGACAGTGTTTATCCCTATGAAGAAGGAGCAAGCAGCTCCGAAACGCGTCAGGGTGAATTAAATGGGGACAGCGAGCCGATTTTTTGCAATAAATTTCCTGTGGAAACCATCCCTGATGGAGTGCGTTCCTTATCGCAGGACGTTTTTGAAAGATACTCTACACGGCAGTCCGGCCGTGGGGAACTGCCCATGAGGCAAAAAGGGTCTGCGGGGTCGGGAATCGTTCCGAGCCCTTCTGCAGCACGGAGGATGAATAAATTTAAAAACCTGCTCTCTGTCCTGAGGCCCACTGGAGGGCTTTTGAAATGTATAAACAAAAGGACTGTCATAATGCTGCCCCCACTGGAGGGGAAGAATTGTATGCACTACTACTCCCAGAATGCGGTTGTGGAATTACTCACCTGCGAGGCTCATCAAAAGAGCAATTAACTGGAAGCACGCAGTAGAAATGATAAAAGCGTTGTAGTGCACGCCGAGGATTGACAGTGTTTATCCCTATGAAGAAGGAGCAAGCAGCTCCGAAACGCGTCAGGGTGAATTAAATGGGGACAGCAAGCCGATTTTTTGCAATAAATTTCCTGTGGAAACCATCCCTGGTGGAGTGCGTTCCTAAGCGCAGGACGTATTTGAAAGATACTCTACACGGCAGTCCGGCCGTGGGGGACTGCACTGCCCATGAGGCAAAAAGGGTCTGCGGGGTCGGGAATCGTTCCGAGCCCTTCTGCAGCACGGAGGATGAATAAATTTAAAAACCGGCTCTCTGTCCTGAGGCCCACTGGAGGGCTTTTGAAATGTATAAACAAAAGGACTGTCATAATGCGGCCCCCACTGGAGGGGAAGAATTGTATGTCCTTCAACTCCCAGAATGCGGTTGTGGAATTACTCACCTGCGAGGCTCGTCAAAAGAGCAATTAACTGGAAGCACGCAGTAGAAATGATAAAAGCGTGTAGTGCACGCCGAGGACTGACAGTGTTTATCCCTATGAAGAAGGAGCAAGCAGCTCCGAAACGCGTCAGGGTGAATTAAATGGGGACAGCGAGCCCATTTTTTGCAATAAATTTCCTGTGGAAACCATCCCTGGTGGAGTGCGTTCCTAAGCGCAGGACGTTTTTGAAAGATACTCTACACGGCAGTCCGGCCGTGGGGGACTGCACCGCCCATGAGGCAAAAAGGGTCTGCGGGGTCGGGAATCGTTCCGAGCCCTTCTGCAGCACGGAGGATGAATAAATTTAAAAACCGGCTCTCTGTCCTGAGGCCCACTGGAGGGCTTTTGAAATGTATAAACAAAAGGACTGTCATAATGCGGCCCCCACTGGAGGGTAAGAATTGTATGCCCTTCAACTCCCAGAATGCGGTTGTGGAATTACTCACCTGCGAGGCTCGTCAAAAGAGCAATTAACTGGAAGCACGCAGTAGAAATGATAAAAGCGTTGTAGTGCACGCCGAGGACTGACAGTGTTTATCCCTATGAAGAAGGAGCAAGCAGCTCCGAAACGCGTCAGGGTGAATTAAATGGGGACAGCGAGCCGATTTTTTGCAATAAATTTCCTGTGGAAACCATCCCTGATGGAGTGCGTTCCTTATCGCAGGACGTTTTTGAAAGATACTCTACACGGCAGTCCGGCTGTGGGGAACTGCACCGCCCATGAGGCAAAAAGGGTCTGCGGGGTCGGGAATCGTTCCGAGCCCTTCTGCAGCACGGAGGATGAATAAATTTAAAAACCGGCTCTCTGTCCTGAGGCCCACTGGAGGGCTTTTGAAATGTATAAACAAAAGGACTGTCATAATGCGGCCCCCACTGGAGGGGAAGAATTGTATGCACTACAACTCCCAGAATGCGGTTGTGGAATTACTCACCTGCGAGGCTCATCAAAAGAGCAATTAACTGGAAGCACGCAGTAGAAATGATAAAAGCGTTGTAGTGCACGCCGAGGACTGACAGTGTTTATCCCTATGAAGAAGGAGCAAGCAGCTCCGAAACGCGTCAGGGTGAATTAAATGGGGACAGCAAGCCGATTTTTTGCAATAAATTTCCTGTGGAAACCATCCCTGGTGGAGTGCGTTCCTAAGCGCAGGACGTTTTTGAAAGATACTCTACACGGCAGTCCGGCCGTGGGGAACTGCACCGCCCATGAGGCAAAAAGGGTCTGCGGGGTCGGGAATCGTTCCGAGCCCTTCTGCAGCACGGAGGATGAATAAATTTAAAAACCGGCTCTCTGTCCTGAGGCCCACTGGAGGGCTTTTGAAATGTATAAACAAAAGGACTGTCATAATGCTGCCCCCACTGGAGGGGAAGAATTGTATGCACTACAACTCCCAGAATGCGGTTGTGGAATTACTCATCCTGCGAGGCTCATCAAAAGAGCAATTAACTGGAAGCACGCAGTAGAAATGATAAAAGCGTTGTAGTGCACGCCGAGGATTGACAGTGTTTATCCCTATGAAGAAGGAGCAAGCAGCTCCGAAACGCGTCAGGGTGAATTAAATGGGGACAGCAAGCCGATTTTTTGCAATAAATTTCCTGTGGAAACCATCCCTGGTGGAGTGCGTTCCTAAGCGCAGGACGTTTTTGAAAGATACTCTACACGGCAGTCCGGCCGTGGGGGACTGCACTGCCCATGAGGCAAAAAGGGTCTGCGGGGTCGGGAATCGTTCCGAGCCCTTCTGCAGCACAGGAGGATGAATACATTTAAAAACCGGCTCTCTGTCCTGAGGCCCACTGGAGGGCTTTTGAAATGTATAAACAAAAGGACTGTCATAATGCGGCCCCCACTGGAGGGGAAGAATTGTATGTCCTTCAACTCCCAGAATGCGGTTGTGGAATTACTCACCTGCGAGGCTCGTCAAAAGAGCAATTAACTGGAAGCACGCAGTAGAAATGATAAAAGCGTGTAGTGCACGCCGAGGACTAACAGTGTTTATCCCTATGAAGAAGGAGCAAGCAGCTCCGAAACGCGTCAGGGTGAATTAAATGGGGACAGCGAGCCCATTTTTTGCAATAAATTTCCTGTGGAAACCATCCCTGGTGGAGTGCGTTCCTAAGCGCAGGACGTTTTTGAAAGATACTCTACACGGCAGTCCGGCCGTGGGGGACTGCACCGCCCATGAGGCAAAAAGGGTCTGCGGGGTCGGGAATCGTTCCGAGCCCTTCTGCAGCACGGAGGATGAATAAACTTAAAAACCGGCTCTCTGTCCTGAGGCCCACTGGAGGGCTTTTGAAATGTATAAACAAAAGGACTGTCATAATGCGGCCCCCACAGGAGGGTAAGAATTGTATGCCCTTCAACTCCCAGAATGCGGTTGTGGAATTACTCACCTGCGAGGCTCATCAAAAGAGCAATTAACTGGAAGCACGCAGTAGAAATGATAAAAGCGTTGTAGTGCACGCCGAGGACTGACAGTGTTTATCCCTATGAAGAAGGAGCAAGCAGCTCTGAAACGCGTCAGGGTGAATTAAATGGGGACAGCAAGCCGATTTTTTGCAATAAATTTCCTGTGGAAACCATCCCTGGTGGAGTGCGTCCCTAAGCGCAGGAAGTTTTTGAAAGATACTCTACACGGCAGTCCGGCCATGGGGCACTGCACCGCCCATGAGGCAAAAAGGGTCTGCGGGGTCAGGAATCGTTCCGAGCCCTTCTGCAGCACGGAGGATGAATACATTTAAAATCCGGCTCTCTGTCCTGAGGCCCACTGGAGGGCTTTTGAAATGTATAAACAAAAGGACTGTCATAATGCGGCCCCCACTGGAGGGAAAGAAATGTATGCACTACAACTCCCAGAATGCTGTTGTGGAATTACTCACCTGCGAGGCTCATCAAAAGAGCAATTAACTGGAAGCACGCAGTAGAAATGATAAAAGCGTTGTAGTGCACGCCGAGGACTGACAGTGTTTATCCCTATGAAGAAGGAGCAAGCAGCTCCGAAACGCGTCAGGGTGAATTAAATGGGGACAGTGTGCCGATTTTTTGCAATAAATTTCCTGTGGAAACCATCCCTGGTGGAGTGCATTCCTTATCGCAGGACATTTTTGAAAGATACTCTACACGGCAGTCCGGCCGTGCGGAACTGCCCATGAGGCAAAAGGGTCTGCGGGGTCGGGAATTGTTCCGAGCCCTTCTGCAGCACGGAGGATGAATACATTTAAAAACCGGCTCTCTGTCCTGAGGCCCACTGGAGGGCTTTTGAAATGTATAAACAAAAGGACTGTCATAATGCGGCCCCCACTGGAGGGGAAGAATTGTATGCACTACAACTCCCAGAATGCGGTTGTGGAATTACCATCCTGCGAGGCTCATCAAAAGAGCAATTAACTGGAAGCACGCAGTAGAAATGATAAAAGCGTTGAAGTGCACGCTGAGGATTGACAGTGTTTATCCCTGTGAAGAAGGAGCAAGCATCTCCGAAACGCGTCAGGGTGAATTAAATGGGGACAGCAAGCCGATTTTTTGCAATAAATTTCCTGTGGAAGCCATCCCTGGTGGAGTGCGTTCCTAAGCGCAGGACGTTTTTGAAAGATACTCTACACGGCAGTCCGGCCGTGGGGGACTGCACTGCCCATGAGGCAAAAAGGGTCTGCGGGGTCGGGAATCGTTCCGAGCCCTTCTGCAGCAAGGAGGATGAATAAATTTAAAAACCGGCTCTCTGTCCTGAGGCCCACTGGAGGGCTTTTGAAATGTATAAACAAAAGGACTGTCATAATGCGGCCCCCACTGGAGGGGAAGAATTGTATGTCCTTCAACTCCCAGAATGCGGTTGTGGAATTACTCACCTGCGAGGCTCGTCAAAAGAGCAATTAACTGGAAGCACGCAGTAGAAATGATAAAAGCGTGTAGTGCACGCCGAGGACTAACAGTGTTTATCCCTATGAAGAAGGAGCAAGCAGCTCCGAAATGCGTCAGGGTGAATTAAATGGGGACAGCGAGCCCATTTTTTGCAATAAATTTCCTGTGGAAACCATCCCTGGTGGAGTGCGTTCCTAAGCGCAGGACGTTTTTGAAAGATACTCTACACGGCAGTCCGGCCATGGGGGACTGCACCGCCCATGAGGCAAAAAGGGTCTGCGGGGTCGGGAATCGTTCCGAGCCCTTCTGCAGCACGGAGGATGAATAAATTTAAAAACCGGCTCTCTGTCCTGAGGCCCACTGGAGGGCTTTTGAAATGTATAAACAAAAGGACTGTCATAATGCTGCCCCCACTGGAGGGGAAGAATTGTATGCACTACTACTCCCAGAATGCGGTTGTGGAATTACTCACCTGCGAGGCTCATCAAAAGAGCAATTAACTGGAAGCACGCAGTAGAAATGATAAAAGCGTTGTAGTGCACGCCGAGGATTGACAGTGTTTATCCCTATGAAGAAGGAGCAAGCAGCTCCGAAACGCGTCAGGGTGAATTAAATGGGGACAGCAAGCCGATTTTTTGCAATAAATTTCCTGTGGAAACCATCCCTGGTGGAGTGCGTTCCTAAGCGCAGGACGTTTTTGAAAGATACTCTACACGGCAGTCCGGCCGTGGGGGACTGCACTGCCCATGAGGCAAAAAGGGTCTGCGAGGTCGGGAATCGTTCCGAGCCCTTCTGCAGCACGGAGGATGAATAAATTTAAAAACCGGCTCTCTGTCCTGAGGCCCACTGGAGGGCTTTTGAAATGTATAAACAAAAGGACTGTCATAATGCGGCCCCCACTGGAGGGGAAGAATTGTATGTCCTTCAACTCCCAGAATGCGGTTGTGGAATTACTCACGTGCGAGGCTCGTCAAAAGAGCAATTAACTGGAAGCACGCAGTAGAAATGATAAAAGCGTGTAGTGCACGCCGAGGACTGACAGTGTTTATCCCTATGAAGAAGGAGCAAGCAGCTCCGAAACGTATCAGGGTGAATTAAATGGGGACAGCGAGCCCATTTTTTGCAATACATTTCCTGTGGAAACCATCCCTGGTGGAGTGCGTTCCTAAGCGCAGGACGTTTTTGAAAGATACTCTACACGGCAGTCCGGCAGTGGGGAACTGCACCGCCCATGAGGCAAAAAGGGTCTGCGGGGTCAGGAATCGTTCCGAGCCCTTCTGCAGCACGGAGGATGAATACATTTAAAATCCGGCTCTCTGTCCTGAGGCCCACTTGAGGGCTTTTGAAATGTATAAACAAAAGGACTGTCATAATGCGGCCCCCACTGGAGGGAAAGAAATGTATGCACTACAACTCCCAGAATGCTGTTGTGGAATTACTCACCTGCGAGGCTCATCAAAAGAGCAATTAACTGGAAGCACGCAGTAGAAATGATAAAAGCGTTGTAGTGCACGCCGAGGACTGACAGTGTTTATCCCTATGAAGAAGGAGCAAGCAGCTCCGAAACGCGTCAGGGTGAATTAAATGGGGACAGCGAGCCGATTTTTTGCAATAAATTTCCTGTGGAAACCATCCCTGATTGAGTGCGTTCCTTATCGCAGGACGTTTTTGAAAGATACTCTACACGGCAGTCCGGCTGTGGGGAACTGCCCATGAGGCAAAAAGGGTCTGCGGGGTCGGGAATCGTTCCGAGCCCTTCTGCAGCACGGAGGATGAATAAATTTAAAAACCGGCTCTCTGTCCTGAGGCCCACTGGAGGGCTTTTGAAATGTATAAACAAAAGGACTGTCATAATGCGGCCCCCACTGGAGGGGAAGAATTGTATGTCCTTCAACTCCCAGAATGCGGTTGTGGAATTACTCACGTGCGAGGCTCGTCAAAAGAGCAATTAACTGGAAGCACGCAGTAGAAATGATAAAAGCGTGTAGTGCACGCCGAGGACTGACAGTGTTTATCCCTATGAAGAAGGAGCAAGCAGCTCCGAAACGCGTCAGGGTGAATTAAATGGGGACAGCGAGCCGATTTTTTGCAATAAATTTCCTGTGGAAACCATCCCTGATGGAGTGCGTTCCTTATCGCAGGACGTTTTTGAAAGATAGTCTACACGGCAGTCCGGCTGTGGGGAACTGCCCATGAGGCAAAAAGGGTCTGCGGGGTCGGGAATCGTTCCGAGCCCTTCTGCAGCACAGAGGATGAATAAATTTAAAAACCTGCTCTCTGTCCTGAGGCCCACTGGAGGGCTTTTGAAATGTATAAACAAAAGGACTGTCATAATGCTGCCCCCACTGGAGGGGAAGAATTGTATGCACTACTACTCCCAGAATGCGGTTGTGGAATTACTCACCTGCGAGGCTCATCAAAAGAGCAATTAACTGGAAGCACGCAGTATAAATGATAAAAGCGTTGTAGTGCACGCCGAGGATTGACAGTGTTTATCCCTATGAAGAAGGAGCAAGCAGCTCCGAAACGAGTCAGGGTGAATTAAATGGGGACAGCAAGCCGATTTTTTGCAATAAATTTCCTGTGGAAACCATCCCTGGTGGAGTGCGTTCCTAAGCGCAGGACGTTTTTGAAAGATACTCTACACGGCAGTCCGGCCGTGGGGGACTGCACCGCCCATGAGGCAAAAAGGGTCTGCGGGGTCGGGAATCGTTCCGAGCCCTTCTGCAGCACGGAGGATGAATAAACTTAAAAACCGGCTCTCTGTCCTGAGGCCCACTGGAGGGCTTTTGAAATGTATAAACAAAAGGACTGTCATAATGCGGCCCCCACAGGAGGGTAAGAATTGTATGCCCTTCAACTCCCAGAATGCGGTTGTGGAATTACTCACCTGCGAGGCTCATCAAAAGAGCAATTAACTGGAAGCACGCAGTAGAAATGATAAAAGCGTTGTAGTGCACGCCGAGGACTGACAGTGTTTATCCCTATGAAGAAGGAGCAAGCAGCTCTGAAACGCGTCAGGGTGAATTAAATGGGGACAGCAAGCCGATTTTTTGCAATAAATTTCCTGTGGAAACCATCCCTGGTGGAGTGCGTCCCTAAGCGCAGGAAGTTTTTGAAAGATACTCTACACGGCAGTCCGGCCATGGGGCACTGCACCGCCCATGAGGCAAAAAGGGTCTGCGGGGTCAGGAATCGTTCCGAGCCCTTCTGCAGCACGGAGGATGAATACATTTAAAATCCGGCTCTCTGTCCTGAGGCCCACTGGAGGGCTTTTGAAATGTATAAACAAAAGGACTGTCATAATGCGGCCCCCACTGGAGGGAAAGAAATGTATGCACTACAACTCCCAGAATGCTGTTGTGGAATTACTCACCTGCGAGGCTCATCAAAAGAGCAATTAACTGGAAGCACGCAGTAGAAATGATAAAAGCGTTGTAGTGCACGCCGAGGACTGACAGTGTTTATCCCTATGAAGAAGGAGCAAGCAGCTCCGAAACGCGTCAGGGTGAATTAAATGGGGACAGTGTGCCGATTTTTTGCAATAAATTTCCTGTGGAAACCATCCCTGGTGGAGTGCATTCCTTATCGCAGGACATTTTTGAAAGATACTCTACACGGCAGTCCGGCCGTGCGGAACTGCCCATGAGGCAAAAGGGTCTGCGGGGTCGGGAATTGTTCCGAGCCCTTCTGCAGCACGGAGGATGAATACATTTAAAAACCGGCTCTCTGTCCTGAGGCCCACTGGAGGGCTTTTGAAATGTATAAACAAAAGGACTGTCATAATGCGGCCCCCACTGGAGGGGAAGAATTGTATGCACTACAACTCCCAGAATGCGGTTGTGGAATTACCATCCTGCGAGGCTCATCAAAAGAGCAATTAACTGGAAGCACGCAGTAGAAATGATAAAAGCGTTGAAGTGCACGCTGAGGATTGACAGTGTTTATCCCTGTGAAGAAGGAGCAAGCATCTCCGAAACGCGTCAGGGTGAATTAAATGGGGACAGCAAGCCGATTTTTTGCAATAAATTTCCTGTGGAAGCCATCCCTGGTGGAGTGCGTTCCTAAGCGCAGGACGTTTTGAAAGATACTCTACACGGCAGTCCGGCCGTGGGGGACTGCACTGCCCATGAGGCAAAAAGGGTCTGCGGGGTCGGGAATCGTTCCGAGCCCTTCTGCAGCAAGGAGGATGAATAAATTTAAAAACCGGCTCTCTGTCCTGAGGCCCACTGGAGGGCTTTTGAAATGTATAAACAAAAGGACTGTCATAATGCGGCCCCCACTGGAGGGGAAGAATTGTATGTCCTTCAACTCCCAGAATGCGGTTGTGGAATTACTCACCTGCGAGGCTCGTCAAAAGAGCAATTAACTGGAAGCACGCAGTAGAAATGATAAAAGCGTGTAGTGCACGCCGAGGACTAACAGTGTTTATCCCTATGAAGAAGGAGCAAGCAGCTCCGAAATGCGTCAGGGTGAATTAAATGGGGACAGCGAGCCCATTTTTTGCAATAAATTTCCTGTGGAAACCATCCCTGGTGGAGTGCGTTCCTAAGCGCAGGACGTTTTTGAAAGATACTCTACACGGCAGTCCGGCCATGGGGGACTGCACCGCCCATGAGGCAAAAAGGGTCTGCGGGGTCGGGAATCGTTCCGAGCCCTTCTGCAGCACGGAGGATGAATAAATTTAAAAACCGGCTCTCTGTCCTGAGGCCCACTGGAGGGCTTTTGAAATGTATAAACAAAAGGACTGTCATAATGCTGCCCCCACTGGAGGGAAGAATTGTATGCACTACTACTCCCAGAATGCGGTTGTGGAATTACTCACCTGCGAGGCTCATCAAAAGAGCAATTAACTGGAAGCACGCAGTAGAAATGATAAAAGCGTTGTAGTGCACGCCGAGGATTGACAGTGTTTATCCCTATGAAGAAGGAGCAAGCAGCTCCGAAACGCGTCAGGGTGAATTAAATGGGGACAGCAAGCCGATTTTTGCAATAAATTTCCTGTGGAAACCATCCCTGGTGGAGTGCGTTCCTAAGCGCAGGACGTTTTGAAAGATACTCTACACGGCAGTCCGGCCGTGGGGGACTGCACTGCCCATGAGGCAAAAAGGGTCTGCGAGGTCGGGAATCATTCCGAGCCCTTCTGCAGCACGGAGGATGAATAAATTTAAAAACCGGCTCTCTGTCCTGAGGCCCACTGGAGGGCTTTTGAAATGTATAAACAAAAGGACTGTCATAATGCGGCCCCCACTGGAGGGGAAGAATTGTATGTCCTTCAACTCCCAGAATGCGGTTGTGGAATTACTCACGTGCGAGGCTCGTCAAAAGAGCAATTAACTGGAAGCACGCAGTAGAAATGATAAAAGCGTGTAGTGCACGCCGAGGACTGACAGTGTTTATCCCTATGAAGAAGGAGCAAGCAGCTCCGAAACGTATCAGGGTGAATTAAATGGGGACAGCGAGCCCATTTTTTGCAATACATTTCCTGTGGAAACCATCCCTGGTGGAGTGCGTTCCTAAGCGCAGGACGTTTTTGAAAGATACTCTACACGGCAGTCCGGCAGTGGGGAACTGCACCGCCCATGAGGCAAAAAGGGTCTGCGGGGTCAGGAATCGTTCCGAGCCCTTCTGCAGCACGGAGGATGAATACATTTAAAATCCGGCTCTCTGTCCTGAGGCCCACTTGAGGGCTTTTGAAATGTATAAACAAAAGGACTGTCATAATGCGGCCCCCACTGGAGGGAAAGAAATGTATGCACTACAACTCCCAGAATGCTGTTGTGGAATTACTCACCTGCGAGGCTCATCAAAAGAGCAATTAACTGGAAGCACGCAGTAGAAATGATAAAAGCGTTGTAGTGCACGCCGAGGACTGACAGTGTTTATCCCTATGAAGAAGGAGCAAGCAGCTCCGAAACGCGTCAGGGTGAATTAAATGGGGACAGCGAGCCGATTTTTTGCAATAAATTTCCTGTGGAAACCATCCCTGATTGAGTGCGTTCCTTATCGCAGGACGTTTTTGAAAGATACTCTACACGGCAGTCCAGCTGTGGGGAACTGCCCATGAGGCAAAAAGGGTCTGCGGGGTCGGGAATCGTTCCGAGCCCTTCTGCAGCACGGAGGATGAATAAATTTAAAAACCGGCTCTCTGTCCTGAGGCCCACTGGAGGGCTTTTGAAATGTATAAACAAAAGGACTGTCATAATGCGGCCCCCACTGGAGGGGAAGAATTGTATGTCCTTCAACTCCCAGAATGCGGTTGTGGAATTACTCACGTGCGAGGCTCGTCAAAAGAGCAATTAACTGGAAGCACGCAGTAGAAATGATAAAAGCGTGTAGTGCACGCCGAGGACTGACAGTGTTTATCCCTATGAAGAAGGAGCAAGCAGCTCCGAAACGCGTCAGGGTGAATTAAATGGGGACAGCGAGCCGATTTTTTGCAATAAATTTCCTGTGGAAACCATCCCTGATGGAGTGCGTTCCTTATCGCAGGACGTTTTTGAAAGATAGTCTACACGGCAGTCCGGCTGTGGGGAACTGCCCATGAGGCAAAAAGGGTCTGCGGGGTCGGGAATCGTTCCGAGCCCTTCTGCAGCACAGAGGATGAATAAATTTAAAAACCTGCTCTCTGTCCTGAGGCCCACTGGAGGGCTTTTGAAATGTATAAACAAAAGGACTGTCATAATGCTGCCCCCACTGGAGGGGAAGAATTGTATGCACTACTACTCCCAGAATGCGGTTGTGGAATTACTCACCTGCGAGGCTCATCAAAAGAGCAATTAACTGGAAGCACGCAGTATAAATGATAAAAGCGTTGTAGTGCACGCCGAGGATTGACAGTGTTTATCCCTATGAAGAAGGAGCAAGCAGCTCCGAAACGAGTCAGGGTGAATTAAATGGGGACAGCAAGCCGATTTTTTGCAATAAATTTCCTGTGGAAACCATCCCTGGTGGAGTGCGTTCCTAAGCGCAGGACGTATTTGAAAGATACTCTACACGGCAGTCCGGCCGTGGGGGACTGCACTGCCCATGAGGCAAAAAGGGTCTGCGAGGTCGGGAATCGTTCCGAGCCCTTCTGCAGCACGGAGGATGAATAAATTTAAAAACCGGCTCTCTGTCCTGAGGCCCACTGGAGGGCTTTTGAAATGTATAAACAAAAGGACTGTCATAATGCGGCCCCCACTGGAGGGGAAGAATTGTATGTCCTTCAACTCCCAGAATGCGGTTGTGGAATTACTCATGTGCGAGGCTCGTCAAAAGAGCAATTAACTGGAATCACACAGTAGAAATGATAAAAGCGTGTAGTGCACGCCGAGGACTGACAGTGTTTATCCCTATGAAGAAGGAGCAAGCAGCTCCGAAACGCGTCAGGGTGAATTAAATGGGGACAGCGAGCCCATTTTTTGCAATACATTTCCTGTGGAAACCATCCCTGGTGGAGTGCGTTCCTAAGCGCAGGACGTTTTTGAAAGATACTCTACACGGCAGTCCGGCCGTGGGGGACTGCACCGCCCATGAGGCAAAAAGGGTCTGCGGGGTCGGGAATCGTTCCGAGCCCTTCTGCAGCACGGAGGATGAATAAATTTAAAAACCGGCTCTCTGTCCTGAGGCCCACTGGAGGGCTTTTGAAATGTATAAACAAAAGCACTGTCATAATGCGGCCCCCACTGGAGGGTAAGAATTGTATGCCCTTCAACTCCCAGAATGCGGTTGTGGAATTACTCACCTGCGAGGCTCGTCAAAAGAGCAATTAACTGGAAGCACGCAGTAGAAATGATAAAAGCGTGTAGTGCACGCCGAGGACTGACAGTGTTTATCCCTATGAAGAAGGAGCAAGCAGCTCCGAAACGCGTCAGGGTGAATTAAATGGGGACAGCGAGCCGATTTTTTGCAATAAATTTCCTGTGGAAACCATCCCTGATGGAGTGCGTTCCTTATCGCAGGACGTTTTTGAAAGATAGTCTACACGGCAGTCCGGCTGTGGGGAACTGCCCATGAGGCAAAAAGGGTCTGCGGGGTCGGGAATCGTTCCGAGCCCTTCTGCAGCACGGAGGATGAATAAATTTAAAAACCTGCTCTCTGTCCTGAGGCCCACTGGAGGGCTTTTGAAATGTATAAACAAAAGGACTGTCATAATGCTGCCCCCACTGGAGGGGAAGAATTGTATGCACTACTACTCCCAGAATGCGGTTGTGGAATTACTCACCTGCGAGGCTCATCAAAAGAGCAATTAACTGGAAGCACGCAGTAGAAATGATAAAAGCGTTGTAGTGCACGCCGAGGATTGACAGTGTTTATCCCTATGAAGAAGGAGCAAGCAGCTCCGAAACGAGTCAGGGTGAATTAAATGGGGACAGCAAGCCGATTTTTTGCAATAAATTTCCTGTGGAAACCATCCCTGGTGGAGTGCGTTCCTAAGCGCAGGACGTTTTTGAAAGATACTCTACACGGCAGTCCGGCCGTGGGGGACTGCACTGCCCATGAGGCAAAAAGGGTCTGCGAGGTCGGGAGTCGTTCCGAGCCCTTCTGCAGCACGGAGGATGAATAAATTTAAAAACCGGCTCTCTGTCCTGAGGCCCACTGGAGGGCTTTTGAAATGTATAAACAAAAGGACTGTCATAATGCGGCCCCCACTGGAGGGGAAGAATTGTATGTCCTTCAACTCCCAGAATGCGGTTGTGGAATTACTCATGTGCGAGGCTCGTCAAAAGAGCAATTAACTGGAAGCACGCAGTAGAAATGATAAAAGCGTGTAGTGCACGCCGAGGACTGACAGTGTTTATCCCTATGAAGAAGGAGCAAGCAGCTCCGAAACGCGTCAGGGTGAATTAAATGGGGACAGCGAGCCCATTTTTTGCAATACATTTCCTGTGGAAACCATCCCTGGTGGAGTGCGTTCCTAAGCGCAGGACGTTTTTGAAAGATACTCTACACGGCAGTCCGGCCGTGGGGGACTGCACCGCCCATGAGGCAAAAAGGGTCTGCGGGGTCGGGAATCGTTCCGAGCCCTTCTGCAGCACGGAGGATGAATAAATTTAAAAACCGGCTCTCTGTCCTGAGGCCCACTGGAGGGCTTTTGAAATGTATAAACAAAAGCACTGTCGTAATGCGGCCCCCACTGGAGGGTAAGAATTGTATGCCCTTCAACTCCCAGAATGCGGTTGTGGAATTACTCACCTGCGAGGCTCATCAAAAGAGCAATTAACTGGAAGCACGCAGTAGAAATGATAAAAGCGTTGTAGTGCACGTCGAGGACTGACAGTGTTTATCCCTATGCAGAAGGAGGAAGCAGCTCCGAAACGCGTCAGGGTGAATTAAATGGGGACAGCGAGTCGATTTTTTGCAATAAATTTCCTGTGGAAGCCATCCCTGTTGGAGGGCGTTCCTAAGCGCAGGACGTTTTTGAAAGATACTCTACACGGCAGTCCGGCCGTGGGGAACTGCACCGCCCATGAGGCAAAAAGGGTCTGCGGGGTCGGGAATCGTTCCGAGCCCTTCTGCAGCACGGAGGATGAATAAATTTAAAAACCGGCTCTCTGTCCTGAGGCCCACTGGAGGGCTTTTGAAATGTATAAACAAAAGGACTGTCATAATGCGGCCCCCACTGGAGGGGAAGAATTGTATGCACTACAACTCCCAGATTGCGGTTGTGGAATTACTCACCTGCGAGGCTCATCAAAAGAGCAATTAACTGGAAGCACGCAGTAGAAATGATAAAAGCGTTGTAGTGCACGCCGAGGACTGACAGTGTTTATCCCTATGAAGAAGGAGCAAGCAGCTCCGAAACGTGTCAGGGTGAATTAAATGGGGACAGCGAGCCAATTTTTTGCAATAAATTTCCTGTGGAAACCATCCCTGGTGGAGTGTGTTCCTAAGCGCAGGACATTTTTGAAAGATACTCTACACGGCAGTCCGGCCGTGGGGGACTGCACCGCCCATGAGGTAAAAAGGGTCTGCGGGGTCGGGAATCGTTCTGAGCCCTTCTGCAGCACGGAGGATGAATAAATTTAAAAACCGGCTCTCTGTCCTGAGGCCCACTGGAGGGCTTTTGAAATGTATAAACAAAAGTACTGTCATAATGCGGCCCCCACTGGAGGGTAAGAATTGTATGTCCTTCAACTCCCAGAATGCGGTTGTGGAATTACTCACCTGCGAGGCTCATCAAAAGAGCAATTAACTGGAAGCACGCAGTAGAAATTATAAAAGTGTTGTAGCGCACGCCGAGGACTGACAGTGTTTATCCCTATGAAGAAGGAGCAAGCAGCTCCGAAACGCGTCAGGGTGAATTTTAATGGGGACAGCGAGCTGATTTTTTGCAATAAATTTCCTGTGGAAACCATCCCTGGTGGAGTGCGTTCCTAAGCGCAGGATGTTTTTGAAAGATACTCTACACGGCAGTCCGGCCGTGGGGAAGTCCACCGCCCATGAGGCAAAAAGGGTCTGCGGGGTCGGGAATCGTTCCGAGCCCTTCTGCAGCACGAAGGATGAATAAATTTAAAAACCGTCTCTCTGTCCTGAGGCCCACTGGAGGGCTTTTGAAAAGTATAAACAAAAGAACTGTCATAATGCGGCCCCCACTGGAGGGAAAGAATTGTATGCACTACAACTCCCAGAATGCGGTTGTGGAATTACTCACCTGCGAGGCTCATCAAAAGAGCAATTAACTGGAAGCACGCAGTAGAAATGATAAAAGCGTGTAGTGCACGCCGAGGACTGACAGTGTTTATCCCTATGAAGAAGGAGCAAGCAGCTCCGAAACGCGTCAGGGTGAATTAAATGGGGACAGCGAGCCCATTTTTTGCAATACATTTCCTGTGGAAACCATCCCTGGTGGAGTGCGTTCCTAAGCGCAGGACGTTTTTGAAAGATACTCTACACGGCAGTCCGGCCGTGGGGGACTGCACCGCCCATGAGGCAAAAAGGGTCTGCGGGGTCTGGAATCGTTCCGAGCCCTTCTGCAGCACGGAGGATGAATAAATTTAAAAACCGGCTCTCTGTCCTGAGGCCCACTGGAGGGCTTTTGAAATGTATAAACAAAAGGACTGTCATAATGCGGCCCCCACTGGAGGGTAAGAATTGTATGCCCTTCAACTCCCAGAATGCGGTTGTGGAATTACTCACCTGCGAGGCTCATCAAAAGAGCAATTAACTGGAAGCACGCAGTAGAAATGATAAAAGCGTTGTAGTGCACGTCGAGGACTGACAGTGTTTATCCATATGCAGAAGGAGGAAGCAGCTCCGAAACGCGTCAGGGTGAATTAAATGGGGACAGCGAGTCGATTTTTTGCAATAAATTTCCTGTGGAAGCCATCCCTGGTGGAGGGCGTTCCTAAGCGCAGGACGTTTTTGAAAGATACTCTACACGGCAGTCCGGCCGTGGGGAACTGCACCGCCCATGAGGCAAAAAGGGTCTGCAGGGTCGGGAATCGTTCCGAGCCCTTCTGCAGCACGGAGGATGAATAAATTTAAAAACCTGCTCTCTGTCCTGAGGCCCACTGGAGGGCTTTTGAAATGTATAAACAAAAGGACTGTCATAATGCGGCCCCCACTGGAGGGGAAGAATTGTATGCACTACAACTCCCAGATTGCGGTTGTGGAATTACTCACCTGCGAGGCTCATCAAAAGAGCAATTAACTGGAAGCACGCAGTAGAAATGATAAAAGCGTTGTAGTGCACGCCGAGGACTGACAGTGTTTATCCCTATGAAGAAGGAGCAAACAGCTCCGAAACGTGTCAGGGTGAATTAAATGGGGACAGCGAGCCGATTTTTTGCAATAAATTTCCTGTGGAAACCATCCCTGGTGGAGTGTGTTCCTAAGCGCAGGACATTTTTGAAAGATACTCTACACGGCAGTCCGGCCCTGGGGGACTGCACCGCCCATGAGGCAAAAAGGGTCTGCGGGGTCGGGAATCGTTCTGAGCCCTTCTGCAGCACGGAGGATGAATAAATTTAAAAACCGGCTCTCTGTCCTGAGGCCCACTGGAGGGCTTTTGAAATGTATAAACAAAAGGACTGTCATAATGCGGCCCCCACTGGAGGGTAAGAATTGTATGTCCTTCAACTCCCAGAATGCGGTTGTGGAATTACTCACCTGCGAGGCTCATCAAAAGAGCAATTAACTGGAAGCACGCAGTAGAAATTATAAAAGTGTTGTAGCGCACGACGAGGACTGACAGTGTTTATCCCTATGAAGAAGGAGCAAGCAGCTCCGAAACGCGTCAGGGTGAATTTTAATGGGGACAGCGAGCTGATTTTTTGCAATAAATTTCCTGTGGAAACCATCCCTGGTGGAGTGCGTTCCTAAGCGCAGGATGTTTTTGAAAGATACTCTACACGGCAGTCCGGCCGTGGGGAACTCCACCGCCCATGAGGCAAAAAGGGTCTGCGGGGTCGGGAATCGTTCCGAGCCCTTCTGCAGCACGGAGGATGAATAAATTTAAAAACCGTCTCTCTGTCCTGAGGCCCACTGGAGGGCTTTTGAAAAGTATAAACAAAAGAACTGTCATAATGCGGCCCCCACTGGAGGGGAAGAATTGTATGCACTACAACTCCCAGAATGCAGTTGTGGAATTACTCACCTGCGAGGCTCATCAAAAGAGCAATTAACTGGAAGCACGCAGTAGAAATTATAAAAGTGTTGTAGCGCACGCCGAGGACTGACAGTGTTTATCCCTATGAAGAAGGAGCAAGCAGCTCCGAAACGCGTCAGGGTGAATTAAATGGGGAGAGCGAGCCGATTTTTTGCAATAAATTTCCTGTGGAATCCATCCCTGGTGGAGTGCGTTCCTAAGCGCAGGACGTTTTTGAAAGATATATGTATACATGTATATGCAAAAAAGAAGCAGAGAACTCTGGGTAGTTCCCAAGTTTAGGTGGAAGGCAGCTCCTGTATAGAGCACCCTCAACACCAGCGACACTCTAAATTTGCTCACCTCAAATGTCTGCTTTTCTATCAAAGTTTTTAAGCATAGGATAAGCACAGTGCTATCCACGCCAAGATAGAAAGGGACAAAGTCTTTTGCCATTTCTACAGCAAGGTCTTTAAGCTCCTGCGCTTTGTTTCCTTTAAGACCCTGGATCTGCCAGGTCCCAGGAGCAATTAGACATACATATGCGGGGGCCCCAGTGAGCGCCACCTCCCTGGGGCTATAGTCATTAAATGTGGGGGATCACCGGGGCTTTTTTTAAAAATGGTGTGAGGGGGGCTCCTGCCCCCCACGCAGCCCCGGGGACCGCCACCTACCCAGGGCTATACTCCTCCAGTAAGTTCCACAGAGTGGGATTGCTAAGTCCACTATACTCCTGAGGGACCTTGGGGGCCAAGAAGCCCTCCTGGTACTTCCTGTAAGTCCTACGCAGCGGAATTCCTGAGCGCTGTTGGAGGCCCAGCCCCCTTTCTCCCCCACTCTGCAAACTGTGGTGTGTTCACACTACATTGTTATATAAAGTTTCTTGTAGGCACTGTCATTTAGAATGCTGTTAGGTCATGTGGAATGTTGTTATGTCATGGGTTGGAATGGGAGGGGAGGACAGAGAAGCGGTTGGAGTTGGATGTTACAGGACGTGATTTTGCTATGCACCAGTGGGTCTTTTATGGTTTACTGAATAAACCTATTTCTTACAAATATTGCCGACTCCTTCGCCTCTTTACAATGGCGACGAGTTACTAAGGGGACCTACTGTGCATTATTTTTCAATATTTTTGTTGAATCCTGTTTTTTTTCGTCCGATTCATTTATTACGAATATTCGGACCTTGAAACTTTTCTGGATCGACGGAGTATATTTCTACACTTTCAGCATTTCTCCGTTTCTACAATTTACTGGATTTAAGGTACTGTTAAATTTTAATCCTTACTTCGTGGCAGTTGAGAATCCTCCTGCGTGCATCGTTCTGCAAGCGATAAGTCTCGAGTGTTTTCCTTCCTCGAGCGATGCTGTGCTGTGACGGCTTCTTGTGACGTCTGCTGTTCTTGCGTAGCAACGCTTTTCTTCTTCTGCGTGTCTACTACGTTACGCACGTCACGCAGCGGCCATTTTGGATTTTCTCGTAATTTCTTGCTTGAAGCTCCGGAAGCTGATTAACCTATCGGTTACTCACTGCAATCTTCAAGGGGTGCCGGTCCAGCTTTATTCATCTCCTGCGCACTTCAATCATCAGCGCATTACCTGCAGTGTGCTTTACAATCAAATTGCGCATATTTCAGTGACGCGCACACTTTCTTCTCTTCATTTACTGTTGTGCATCTGTTTATTCAGTGATGCACACACTTACCAGCTGGTTGAAGCTTGATGTTCGTCATCCTCTTTCAATATTTGTGTGTATTTCAGTGATGCGCACACTTTAAAATCTACAATTTAATTTCTACATTTTTTTTTTTTTCCTTTTCCATTACATTTTTGCCTGTTCCATTGTTATCTTCTGTATTATACAAGAAGTTAATTTACAATGGCTAATTCTCAGTATTGCAATCTACCATCTATTTTTTTACAACTCCCAGGTAAACCTAAGCTCATATGGAAAAAATGGTTTGATACTTTTGAAAATTATTTATTAGGTATTGATGGTGTCAAGTTTTCTCCTGAGAGGAAAAAAGCAATTTTATTTAGTTTTTTGGGTACAGCTGCCATTGACATTTTTAAGAATTTACCTCCCATAGTTGGTCACGGTGAAGGATGGGACGTCTACAAAGAAGATATAGCGAGATTGCAAAAACAATTCACAGATGAACCCAATGTTTTGATTGAGCGACATGCATTTCATAAAAGGAAACAGAATGTAGACGAGTCTATTGAGGACTATGTTGCAGCTCTTAGAGTGATGGCAGCAAACTGCGAATTCGGGCTAATGTTGATTATTGTATAAGGGACCAATTTGCTTTTAACTGTGAGTCCAAGAAGATCCAAGAAAGGTTACTTGCTTGTCGTAACCCTACTTTAGCTGAAGTTTTAGATCTAGCTAAGGGTATCGAGAGGTCCATTTAATCGGCTAAAGTTATTTCTAATGAGGAAAATAAAGTTTCTTCTCATGTGTGCTATTCAAGCCAGTCAAAGATCTGTTAGGTCAGGATTTAGTAAAAATAGTAAACTTAGTTGTTATAGATGTGGATCTAAGTCGCATCTTGCCAATTTTTCTGAGTGTCCTGCTTTAAAAAGGAAGTGTTTAAAGTGCAATAGGTTTGGACACTTTCAAACTTTATGCAAATCCGTGAGAAATTTTCAAAATGTTTCTGTGAATTCACTTTCAGATGTGCAAGAGGACTTGGATAATTTACTATTAACATTGTATGATCCTGTGTCAGAATGTTCTATTAATAATGTACTTTTACCTTTTAAAGCACCGTTAGGGGTTATGCATATTGGGAAAGTAAGTCTCAATGTCATGGCAGATTCTGGATCTCCCATAACTATTCTATCTGATATTTTTTTTAAGGAAAACTGGACTGATGTAAAACTACAGCACACTGATATTAATCCTAAAGCTTTCGGTAATTTTGATATCAAAATGTTAGGATATTTTGAAGACACTTTAGAATTTGAAGAACGTAAAATTTCAACAAAGATTTATGTAGCTATTGATGGTAAGAACATTGTTGGATGGTATGACCTGGGTAGGTTAGGTATTATTCTATGCCCTGGCACAGATTGTCCTATTAGACTGAGGGACATTTCTGTCAGTTCAATTAATGCAGAGGAATCCAAAGTAGAATCTATTCTAGCTAAACATAAGTCTGTATTTTTAAACAAAGTGGGCCAAGTTAAGGGTTTCACTCACAAGATCAAGCTCAAGGAAGGTGCAATTCCTGTACAACACAAAGTACGTATGGTTCCTTTAAGCGTACGTCAGAATTTGAAAATTAATTTAGATACTTTGTGTAAAGAGGGCATCATTGAATCTACTGATAGTTCACAATGGATTTCAGCAATTGTGATCTCGCTTAAAAAAAATAACGAGTTGAGGCTGTGTGTGGACCTTAGGTCTTTAAATAAGAACATTGTTATTGATACATATCCTTTGCCCAGGATTCAAGAGTTATTGGCTGCTGTCAACGGGGCCAAATATTTTTCTGTCATTGACCTGAAGTCTGCGTACCATCAGGTTGCCCTTGAAGATTCCTCCAAAGATCTCACGGCTTTTGTTACGCCGTTTGGGGTTTATAGATTTTTAAGGATGCCGTTTGGTCTAACATCGGCTGCTAGTGTTTTTCAAAAACTTATTGAAGCACTATTCCAAGGCATCAAAGGCGTACAGTCATTTCAAGATGACATTTTGATTTTTGCTAACATTTTGGAGTCTGTTTTGAATATTTTGGAATCTAAGGGTATGACAGTAAATAAGAACAAATGTAAATTCTTGGTGGAAGAAATTGATTACTTGGGACATAAAATATCCAGTCAAGGTATTTTTCCAAAAGCAGATTTGGTTAGTGCTTTGGATAAAGCAAGTAAACCTTATGATAAAGATTCCCTACGTTCCTTTTTAGGGTTAGGGGAGTATTACGCCAGATTTGTCAAGGGATATGCTCTGGTGGTAGAACCATTAAGGCAGCTGCTCAAAAAAGGGTCAAGTTTTGTTTGGACAAGTATGCATGACGAAGCTTTTGATCAAGTTAAGAAATTAATTGCACAGGCACCTGGTCTCAATGCTTTTGATCCCAGCGGCAAGTCCTTCGTCACCGTGGATGCCAGTGCAATTGGATTGGGTGCTGTTTTTACGCAGTTAGTGAATGGCAGAGAAAAAGTTATCTCCTTCATTTCTAGAGGCATTAGAGGTCCTGAAAAACACTACAGCACCATCGAGAAAGAGGCTTTAGCGTGTGTGTGGGCTGTTGAAAAATTTAAGAATTTTTTGTGGGGACGTCCTTTTGTGCTTGTGACTGATCATAAACCTCTGGTTTTTATGATGGATGGAGTGAGATCTGGAAATGCTTCCTCTAGATTAGTTAGACTTATAGCACGTCTACAAGAATTTAACTTTGAGATAAGGCATATTCCGGGTGGAAAAAATATAACAGCAGATTGCTTGTCAAGGCTTCCTCCTTCCGAGGTATCTGAAGAAGATATTATTGATCACCACGAATGTGTGGTAGCTGTTGTGGATGCTCTTGTATCTTGTGATATGGAGATCTCAGAGAAAGAATGGTTTGAACTTCTTGATCAGGATCAAGTGTTAACGAAGGTTAAACAGTTTGTGGCCAATGGTTGGCCTCCTATCAAAAGTTTAGATTCTTGTTTTCAGTGCTTTGCTCAAGTGGCCAATGAACTTTCTATTGAGAATAACATGTTGTTAAGAAAGGATTTATTTATTCCTCCTGCTGGTATTAGGAATAAACTGGTCAATTTGGCTCATGTTGGACATCCTGGAGTTTCAGCCACCAAAAGATTACTCAAAACCCATTATTGGTGGCCTGGCATGGATGCAGTTGTTCCAGGTTTTGTGGATAGTTGCAAAGTGTGTATCCTTTCAGATAAGCATTGGAAGGTACCCACCGAATCTTTAAGCACTCAAGAGATTATCCTGCAACCCTGGGAGAAAATTTCAATTGATTTTTCTGGTCCTTATGATTGTTTAGGAAGGGAGTATAGGTTTTTAATTGTTGTAATTGATAATTTTTCCAAATGGCTTTACTATACTTTTGTTGAGCATCCTAATACTGACGAAGTTGTATGTTTTTTGGATACTATTTTTAGGCAGGAAGGAGCACGCAAGATTATCATGTCCGATAATGGGGTGCAATTTGTTTCAGCTAAAATGCAGAGTTTTTAAAAAAAGTTTGGGGTCCGTTCTGAGAGGGCACCTTTGTATTGGCCGAAGGCCAATGGTCAAGTTGAACGGGCTAATAGGTTTTTTAAAGAAGGCATTCAAACTGCTCTTGAAAATAATATGGATGTTTTTGAATTCCTTAAGGAGAAAATTTGGAGTTATCATATCACTCCTCATTCAAGTACAGGTGTATCTCCTTATTTGTTGATGAGGGGTAGACAATGCAGAACTCTTATTACACCAGAGTTTGTAAAAGAGGGGACCAGTATGTCTTTTGAGGATTGCATTACTAAAGCAAGGGATAATTTGTGTATGTCTCGTGCATCTGGTAAGGCATATCATGATGATCATATGAATGTCAAGTGTAAGGTGGTTGATGTTGGTGATTGGGTACGTGTTGTTAAACCTCCTTCTCAACTTGTTAAAGGTTCTTCTAAATTTTCATTACCCTTTTTAGTGGAAAGGGTTACTGATTCTGCAGTGTTATTGAAAAACAAAGGTTGGTGGAACAAGAGTGCTATTGTTGTTCTTAAGCCTGGACAGGAGCGTTGTTTTGGAAAAGAAAGAGAGGAGAATGATGGTACCTTATTTTGTGAGAATGTTGGAAAGTGTGATTCTGTGTTGAGTCCTGATATACGGTGTGATACCCAGGGTATTGCTGGGAGCGAACAGCTTGGGGAACATTTGGTTGTGGGTACTAAAGAAGTGAACATCGCTGAAGAGAATCAGAAGAGGATTGTCAGAGTTCCGAAGAGATTCGAAGATTTTGTTTTGGAATAGTTTTTTTCTCTTTTCTTTATTTTGTTTAAAAAAAAAAAAAAAAAAAAGGGACATGTGGTGTGTTCACACTACATTGTTATATAAAGTTTCTTGTAGGCACTGTCATTTAGAATGCTGTTAGGTCATGTGGAATGTTGTTATGTCATGGGTTGGAATGGGAGGGGAGGACAGAGAAGCGGTTGGAGTTGGATGTTACAGGACGTGATTTTGCTATGCACCAGTGGGTCTTTTATGGTTTACTGAATAAACCTATTTCTTACAAATATTGCCGACTCCTTCGCCTCTTTACACAAACTCAACTGCTAGTTAAATAAACACAGGTTTCAGGGACGTTATAGTTAGAAATTAGCATTTAAGAAACCTTAGAAATTCAATGAAAAAAACACAGGTTTCTGGCACGTTATAGTTAGAAATTAGCATTTTAAAAACCTTAGAAATTTACTGAAAAAAACCACAGGTTTCAGTGACGTTAAAGTTAGGAATTAGCATTTTAAAAACCTTAGAAATTCACGGAAAACACCAAAGGTTAGAGGGACGTTATAGTTAGTCTGACATTTCACTCGTGCAAAACCAGAGAAATTCAGCAATTATAGTTAGCTCAGCTAACTATAACTCACGCCCCCGCAAAGCACTGCTGATGACGTCACATATTACATCACTCATGACATGGTCAGTGACATCACTGATGACATCTCAAATGACATCACTAATGACATCATCCACATAATCTCTGATGCACCAAATCACACCCCAATATACCCTTTCATATGCCCACTCCAAATTTCAGACTACCATTCTTGAAACCATTGAGACACCAATACCAGTACGTACATACTCACTCACTGATTCATAGGTCTACTTACACCTCCCATACAGGCACTCATACAGCCAGTCACTCACCAATACAGCTGCTGGTATTTCCACTCATACACCCATACAGCCACTCATACACTGTCAGTCACCCACAGAGCTACTCACATACCTACTCACTCACCCAAACACTCAACCACACATCCACTTACTCACCCATACAGAAACACACACTCACTACTCATATAGATACTAACAAATACTTACTCTCCTTTAAAGTCACGGACATAAGCACACACTCACCCATACAGCCACTCTTACAATCACTCACTTACTCATACATACACTCACTTATATACTGCAACACTCAAATATACTGCCTTTCACATATGCAGTTACTCACCCATATACCACTGAGACATCCATTCACTCACGACACTCACCCATACAGTGCATCACAGATGCATTCATGAACCCATACACCCAGGGATTCACCCACTCATACATCCATGCAGGGAGTCACACACCCCCTCACCCACCGACACAGACACTCAGGCACCCATACAGGTACTCAGACAACTAATCATTAACCCATATAGACACTCATGCACCTACTCACCAACCCATGCAGCCACTTACACACCAACTGACAGACTGATACACACATTCACACAGATTAGTCACTCACCCATGCATTCACTAAGACACATTTAATCACTCACTTATACAGTCAGTCACGCACCCACTAAATCATCCATAGAGACACCAATACACCCACTCATTCTTCGAATACACCTTGGCGTATTTATATGTATATAACATTCTTATACCTTGTAGAAACACTTCATCAGTGGATGATGTCATCAGTGATGTCATCAGTGATGTCATTTGAGATGTCATCAATGATGTCATCAGTGATGTCACTGACCATGTCATGAGTGATGTAACATGTGACCTCATCAGCAGTGCATTGCGGGGGCACGAGCTACAGTTAGCTCAGCTAACTATAACGGTTGAATTTCTCTGGTTTTGTACGAGTGAAATGTCAGACTAACTATAACAGCCCTCTAACCTTTGTTTTTTTGGGTGAAAAAAAATATATATATATTGTGCGCGGCCAAAACGCGTCAGGGACATGCACTTGCACGAAGAAAGAAAAATAAAACAGTAATTTAATCGCACTTTAATGGGTCCGTGCCTGCTTCGTAATTGGAGTTTTTCATAAGGACTGGTTTTGAGAGTCAATACATTCTAAAGCCCCTGACTTGAGACATAATCCCTTCCTTTCCTCTTGTGAAAGAGAGAGGCACATAGCAATTAGTGTTTTCACACCAGGAGAGTTTTTGAAACCAGAGATCAATGGAGCACACGATCAGTCTAAGTGCATGGAATTCCAACTCCTAACAACTACACAGGCTGAAAATCACAAGTCCCACAATACCTTGCTAACAATAAAACCAAAACACGATTATTCGCAAGGCAGGAAAAATCAATTTGGGGCGGACGATCATCAACTGTCTATATATTATGCTAATGTATCTGATGATCAGACAGAATCTTCACTATGAAACAGAAATCAATTGATGGGTATACTTTGGTATGAACAAAATACCACCAATACTCAAACACAGTAACATGTTGAGGTGGGCGGTCAGTAACTGTCTAAAAATTATGCCAATGTAAATTATGCCAATGTACTTGATGATTAGACGGAATACTCAACATGAGATAGAAATCAATCGATGGGTATACTTTGGGATTAAAATATCACCAATACTCAACCATGGCAACATGGCGTCCGCTGTAACTTTCATTCAGCATTGACCGAAGCATGTAGTCCTTTCACTATGTTTGTGAACGTACCAGGAAGTGTATGTATTGCCTGTAAACTTGTAACAACGCTGTGTGAACAAGCCCTTCTGAGGGCGAAACGCGTCACGGCGGGTTCATTTTTTTTTAACAGACTTTATTGATGACTTTATTACTTTGTACATTGCAAGGAGTATTCTACAGAGGTAGTCTTTTGTATTTGTGGTAGTTACAGCATATATATTACATACAGATTCCGTGGATTTCACTCTGTGTGACATATATACTCCAAGGACAATGATCTCCAATGACATCGTTGTTACTAAAACGTTAGAATTTCAATATAGATAGTGTCAGTATAAAGCCTCCATTATGTCAATTAACAAAACGAACCTATTCCATCGCGTCCCACTCCCTCCCTAGCCCACCCACCCCGACTCCTGGTCAGTCTATTTTCAGCTTCCGTGATATTCAATATGGTTCTTTATAGGTGTAATCTTCGCAGGACTGTAGTGTCCGTGGGTTATAATGTGTGGGTTTGGGTCTCTGAACCTATATATGAGCGACATTGTGTTTTATGGGGTAAGGGTATCCTGTGGGGGTAATAAGTCGAGTGATTCTAGTTCGATCAGCATAGCCTCCCAGTCCATCGAAATGGGTTGCTTTCGCAGTCCTCTCTCCTCTTCTCTACGAAGAGCCGCACCCTCTGCTCTCCCCCTTTGAAGCATGTCTGCCCGCCAAATGGATACCGTGGGACATCTGGGGGACTTCCATCTCATGGTGAGGGTTCTTACTGCTAAGATGAGGGCCAAGTCTAAGAACTTTAACCGCACCTTTTGCACTCCTGAGCGCCTGCGGAGGCCTATGAGGCAATTCAGGGCGTCGTCCGGAACCGGGAGCTGTGTAACTATGTTTAGAGCGTGTCGGACTCCCACCCACAACTCCCGGAGGCAGGGGCAAGACCATAGCATGTGAAGGAAGTCAGCCCTATCTCCCCTGCAGCGGGGGCAGCAATGGGAGGAGTCCGGGAACATGCGATGAATCCTCACAGGGGTAAGGTATGATCTATGCAGGACCATCGTCTGAATAAACTTCAGCTTCGCGTTACGCGATACTCTCTTGGGGTGTTCTAGCATATCTTTCCAGGCCTTGTCAGTAATTTCAACACTTGAGTCTTCGGCCCACTGCGTTCTAAGGGACGTGAGTGTGATTGCTGTATGTGTCCGGATGCCTGTGTATAGCCAGCGTACCAGGTGTCCCCCAGTTCCCATGTAATATAAGAGGTGTACTAGGTTATGTTGTGGGGGTTCACTCCGCTGTGGGGCCCAGGCGCTCCTAATATAATGTGACACTGTAGCGTGTAGTAAGTATAAGCGTGGTGATGCGCCCGTGGCCTGCAGAAAAGAGTCATGATCAAGTATGGTGCCATCCCCAAAGAACGCTCCGATGTCCTCCACCCCTGTGTCCACCCAGTCCTGTATCCTGGTTTTTGTGAGTCTGCCGTGTGGTATGGGAATACCCAGGAGGGGGATGTTCATGGCGTAAGGGGTCGCCGGGGAGGTGTATGATAGTGCCTTCTTCCAGCACTGTAGGGCAGTCTTCAGTAGGGGAAGGCTATCTGGAGGAATCTTGGCGCCAGGCAATAGTAATGAGTGTAGCTCGCCCCGGTCTAACCTATGTGTCGTAAACCCAATCTCCTGCAGATTCCTTCCCGCCGTCCAGTACGATAGCCATTGGAGCTGGCTGGCGTAGTAATAGGCCCTGAAATCAGGAACACCCAGGACGCCACTTCGGGTATCCAATTGTAGCTTTCGCAGGCTTATTCGTCTGCGGCCTGTGCCCCAGATGAGATTTATCAGTATAGTATTCAGAGTGTTAAAAATGGACTGTGGAATAACCACGGGCATGTTTACAAAGTAATATAATAGACGAGGTAGCATCACCATCTTCGAGATGGCGACTCTCCCCATCACTGATAATGGCAGAGATGACCAGAAAACCACACTGGCACGAAGGGCCGCTATAGCTCGTACTATGTTGCCCTCAATTTGATCCGTCTGCGTTCTATAGACTTGAATGCCTAAATATTTAAAGGTGGTGGGGGCCACCGGTAGGGTGTAATCGCCAAATTGCAGGTTAATTGGGTATGGCGTTTCCTGAAAGAAGTAGGCTGCCGATTTCCCCGGGTTTATAGCCAGTCCCGACAGGCGCTCAAAATTGGCAAATACATCGGGCAGAGGGGTATTGTCAGCTTTCAGATCCCGTAAATACAAGAGTATATCATCTGCATAGATGGATATTAGGTGATCTACCCCATCAATGGGGATGCCAAGCTGGTCCGCCGAACCTCTCAGTGCTATAGCCAGGGGCTCCAGCGCCAGCACAAACAACAGGGGGGAGAGAGGGCATCCCTGCCTTGTACCTCTATGAATAGTGTATTGATCTGAAATGTAACGGCCTGTGCGTGCTCTGGCTGTGGGGGATGTATACAATAAGCAAACCCATTTGAGATATGTGTCCGGGAGCCCAAAACGCCGCAGAGTCTCGAACATGAAGTCCCAGGAGAGGGAATCAAAGGCCTGCCTTAGGTCTAGTGCTATGCATCCTGCAGACTGGTAATCTTGTGGGGTGGCTTTCATTACGTAGTGTAACCGTCTGGTGTTAAGGGATGTACTGCGGTTCGGTAGGAACCCACATTGGTCACTGTGTATGAGTGTATTGAGGTATGGCTGTATACGATTAGCAAGGGCCTTACTTAGGATTTTGTATTCAGTGGCTAACAGGGAAAGGGGTCTATAATTAGACAGCTCTAAGCCATCCCGTCCCGGTTTGGGTATCGATGTGACCAGTGTTTGCATGGTAGAATGTGGTAGGTGACCAGTCTCAAAGGCAACTTTGTATACTGATTCCAGTGTGGGTACCATGGTCTCTAAGTAGGAGTGGTAAAATTCCACTGGTAGTCCATCAATCCCAGGCGCTTTGTTACGATTCAGGCCCTTAATTGCAGTACGAATTTCTTGTTGAGTTATGGGGCCATCTATGTCTTTTCGTACGTCTACGGGGATTACCGGAAAGGGGAGATCTTGTAAAAACTCCGCTATAGAGGGGCCCTCCACAGGAGTCGGTGTTGCGTAAAGCACTCCAAGGTGATCATAAAAGGCTGTGTTTATTTCTCTTTGTGTATGGACTATGTGTCCCGTAGGTGTACGGATTCTGGTTATGATTGGCGGGACTGGTCTATCCCTAACTAGGCGAGCGAGTAATGCACCGGACCTGTCCGCCTCCGTGTGTTTCCGTTGTAGGAATGCTCTATGGTCTATTGTCCGCAGTGTCTCTAGCGTTTCCGCATGGTCTATATGGGCAGACTGTAGTGCCTCTCGTTTGTCTGGGTCTGTCACTGCCTCTCGCTCAAGTGTGTCCAATCGTTGTTCGATGCTCTGCAAACGCTGATGTGTCTCCTGTCTGGCCCCTACCAACTGCGTCACGGCGGGTTCATGACATGAATAAACCCCCAATTTGTTGTCAAACTCGATTGGACTCCTGGTGATTTGTGACGGTCTGAGTGCGCGAATGGAACTCCATTTGTAACTGATATATATATATATATATATATACACACCCACACACACATACATATATTCCATAGTGCCATAGTGCTAGTCGCCATTCTGTAGTTATACTTATGTCAAGGAAAGAGAGATTTTTGTATGGTTAATAACTTTGGCCCCATTTCATGAATCTGTATCAAACTTTATAAAGCAAATGTCCGTCCACTTGGAACTACGCCGAGAAGAATCCAAAAAGATCTTGTTGATGGGCACAGAGGCTCCGAATGGTCTGAACATGGATGCCGATTTGTATATTCATCTTAAGAGAATGCCTTTTCCTGTGCTCCCTTGCACCTTACAGCAACCAGCATGAGGAATGGTTGTCATGTGCCAGTAGAATATATCTGTCACATTACACTTTTCTCTCCTTTTCTCTTTACAAAACCTTCTATCTTTCTCTTCTTTCAGAATTGGGGAACTAGTACTGTGTGCATCAATAATGATTTTTTTGTACACAAGGGGAGAGTTATAATTAGTGTACTGTATGCAACCTTTGCATAGACTAGGAGAGGTTATAGTTTACATTGAAGGTGTGTTTTAACATTGAGACTTGTGCAATACTGTGTGCAACTTTCTATCTTTTCTTTTTTCTGAATTGGGAAACGAGCATTGTATGCAATAATAATGAACTTTTTGTACATAATGAGAGAATTATATAACTATATACAATGAATTGGTATTTTACAGTTAACTTATAATGTGTGTATTGTATGCACCTTTTGCACAGATTTGGAGAGATTATAGTTTACATTGAAGATGCACTTTAATAATGATATATGTGCAATACTGTGTGCAACCTTTTGCACGGATTGGAGAAAATGTATATCGATAATTTATATCACCATTTTAATGCATTTTAATATCTATGTATGGAATAAGGCACTCGGATATCCAAGTACTGTACGCATTCTTTTGCACAAACCAGAAGAGCTTATTATTTAAAATGAAGATGCACTTTAATATGGAGACATTTGAAGACCATTTGCAACTCTTTGTACAAATTGGAGAAAATGTGTATTTTTAAGTAGTATGCACTTTAATACTCAGAACAGATTACTCTGAATTTAGTACTGTATGGGTCTCTTTCATATATGAAATAATATAAGAGCACACATGTCCCCTTTGAATATTCTCCTCTTTTACTCCCTTCTTTTCTCCCCCTTCTTGCTTCGTTCTGTTCTTCTCCTTTAATTATCAAATGCACTCACTTTTTCATTTTTCTTTTGGCACTCTTTTATTTAAGGTGTTTAAGTTTTGACATTATGCTCCTATCTGGGAGGGAAATTTGTACTTTACAAGGAATATAAGTAGAGTAAAATTATAGAAGGGTACTTCCCCGAGATCGAGAATTACAATCCCATCTCAATCTGGATTGAAATGTTCAAATCACAGATTAAATGAACATAAATGGATCTGAATGTCATGTATATATATATACATATATATATTTATATATATATATAGGAAATGGGGTGAAAATGATTATATAAAATTTCACAGATATCATGTTAGTTATATATGTGACATAACTTAACATGGTGGAAGAATTGTGCCATTGACTTGAATGAAAAGCAGTCTATGCATTGTTTTTAATGGTGGTGGTTCCTTTTAAAAGAATTGTTTGCACTTTTAAACTCTATGACCCTGTTGAAGGCTACGGCTGACACGCATTGGTCTCATATCCGCACCGATGGTGATAACTGCCCCAACATAGTGGTACCCCTCAAACCCACCAAAACAGACAGACCCGCCAAATACTCCAGCTGGTTCACTCCAGAACTTAAATTCACTAAACGCAACTGCAAAAGGCTTGAAAGGGTCTGGCGCACCAACAAAACACCAACAATGAGCCAACTTCAAACTAGCTCTCAAAGAATACCACCTACACCTGAAAACCACCAAAAAAAGGGCCCTCACCACCCGCTTCAAAGCCAGCTCCAACTACAGCAAGAAGCTCTTCTGCATCATCAAAGAGTTTTCCAACCCTGAAGCTTCAGAGGACACCATCACCCCCTCCCAGGACCTCTGCGATACCCACGCAGACTTCTTCTACAACAAAACCTCCACCATCCACAATCACTTCGACCCCGAACCACTTGTAGCCGAATTCAACAGTCTCTTCAACCTCACCGACTCCAACAGAAACACATTAACCATGTGGGACCCACCATTCACTCAGACCACCGCCACCATCATGAGCTCCATCCACTCAGGCGCTCCCAGAGATCCCTTCCCCACCACATATTTAACCTGGGAAACTGCTCCATCAGCAAGGTACTCACCACAATCCTCAACTCATCCATCACCTTTGCCTCCTTCCCAGAGGGATGGAAGCACATGGAAGTCAAACCAGTCCTCAAAAAACCTACTGCAGACCCCAAAGAACTCCAAAACTACCAACCAATCTCCCTGCTCCCGTTTCCCACTAAAGTCTTGGAGAAAACAATAAACATCCAGCTCACCAACCACCAAGAAAACATGAACCTCCTGGACTCCTCAATCTGGATTCCGCCCAAATCACAGCACAGAAACCAACCTAATCTCAGCCACCGATGTCATCGGGCTCTCCTAGACAGTGAATAAACTGCCGCCCTGATCCACCTCGATCTCTCGGCAACCTTCAACACCGTGTCTCACTACATCCTCCTACACAGCCTCCACCAGATGGGGATCCTAGGAAAAGCCCTTGAGTGGATCACGTCCTTCCTCTCCGAAAGAACTCAAGCGTCTGCCTCCTACCCTACACCTCAGGGCCAAAGAATATCATCTGCGGCTTTCCCCATGGGTCCTCACTGAGCCATACCTTGTTTGACGTGTACATGACCCCCTGGCCATCTTGGTCAGATACCATGGTATGAACATAATTTCTTATGCTGATGACACTCAGCTCCTCCTCTCTCTTTCCTCTGACCCCACCACTGTTAGAATTGAAATGTATTATTACCATATTACTCGTATTTTACCTGATATTATGTTAGCATTTATGTAGCTAATTCATTATATATTCTCGCTGTATCCATACGTAACTAGAAAGTGCAGATGTTACGTTAGTTAGGTTGACATCTGCGCCACCATTTTAGCTCTAGAAGACGCCATTTTGTATTATAATCGAAACTGTTACTTGATCATTTACGAGAAATGGTCCTCGGTAAGTTTCGTTTCTCTAATGTCGAATCTTGCCCATTAACGCATGCCTTTTCTGTTACATACAGGCCTTCTCCCACCTGTCTAGTAGGGAGGATAAGTCAGACGACCTTGGGCGGTAGATAGCTTGTGTCAGGCTGCGGAATTGTGCTATGTACCCCCATTGTATTACGACAGCTACCAGTACTTTTCCATAGTAGGCGGGTCTTTGTGGGCTCCGCAACCTACATAATGTAACTCTATGTTTGCTCGAGTCAGTCCCTCGTCAGCCATCATAGGAGGCTTGTCAGATTGGACTCCACTGCAGTGTACTTTGTGAATAAACTAGTTTGCTTGTATTCTCTACTGCGTCATCGACTCTTCATTGAATGGAAGGCTAGAGGAGGTCAAGAGTGACCGGAGTGACCCTAATCGGGTCATTTCCTTCACTTGGCGCCCGAACAGGGACTCCACCAGGTGGCCCATCCCACCGGTAGTTGGGTTGTGGGGTCGGGGTTGTGTCCGGTCGGATGGGCTGATCAGGGATCCCCATATGATAGAGCATGGTTCTCGTGGCTGCCCCGCCTGTCTGATCGGGTGGCTACTCGTCTAGTGGTCATCTCGGCTGGGGTCCTGAAAAGGCGAAACCCTTGGATCTGACCGTTTGGTCCGAAGAGTCGGCAGTGGAGAATAATCTTGTTTGACCTATGTGCACCAGGTGAGTTCATCGTGATTTCTGGTAAGAGTGGCGCCGTCTTGATTAACTTGGTGGGTCTGTGGACCCTTGTGATACGGAGCGTTTGTGAATGTTCTGCCAGGCCACTTGTTGAATTTGGCTTATTCTTGAAAAAGGCCTGGGGCTAGAGCCTATCTTGTCTTGGTGCAGTCTGAGGACTGACTTGTCTTGGAGCAGTCTGAGGACTGCTTTTGAGAGCTCTTTTGTTTGTGTGTGTGTGTTTATAAGTTGCGTGTGTGTGTTGATTGAGTGGATAGGGAATGCGTCTGATGCTAGGATGCCTTGTTGGAGTAAAGTGTGGTGCTTGGGGTGTCGCTGTTGCTCTGTTGAGCATCGGCTGGAGGAACGGCAGCCTGCGCCTCCAGAAGGCACTCCGAGTTTTGAGATGTATGTGAAGCACGGTATTGGCCCTATTATGTTTCGTACATTATGGCACAAGTATACGAGGGACAATACTGAGCTTCAGTGGGCACTGGATGGCACTTTTGATGAACAGAAATTGAATTATTTGCAGGACAAATTATTTGCTAGAAGAAGTAGACAGTCGATGTTTGACACTTTGCAGGTATGGCAGAAGGAAGCTAAGCAGAGGCGTATACGAGCCGAGAAGGAGTCTAGGAAGCAGGCAATGCAAACAGTGGTTCAGAAAGCTGTAGCTTATAATAGAGAACAAACAGAAAAGGGTATTGAGTGTGCAGATAGGAAGTTTCGATTACAATGTAATAAGTCTTATGTTGTTCGAGAGGATGAGGATCCTTTTGGGGAGGATCTGCTGGAAACTCGCCCCCCACCTCCCAATGCCCCGCAGAGAATATATCCTGTTGTTCCGTCATCTCAGTCTTCCGTTGTTCCTCTGCCTTCCTCTGGTCGTTCTGCAGACACAGCGGCTTCGGCTCCAGCCTTATCTGTCTCCTCTCCGGTTTTGCAACCTGCGAGTCTGGTGACTGCAGGCACCCCCGCAGTGTCTACTGTTTCTGTACATGTTTCTCTTCCTTCTCTTACACCTACCACACAGTCATTGCTGACACTGTCACCTGCGTCTGTATCCCTTGTGTCTTCCCCATATATTTCATCTGCAGTGTTGTTTAGTGTTGGGACACCGGCGTGAGGGTCGGATGGAGGGAATTGGGCGGCAGCACGGGAGCGAATGGAGCGGGTATTGATTCGATCTGATGTAGGTGAAGAGGAGAAAAGGATGGTTGCAAATCAGGCAGCACAATGGGCTCGGAGTCCGATTTATAGTGTGGAGGATATATGGAGTGTGATGAAAGATTTTGATCCGTTTGTACAACAGCATGCCCTTCAGCATAAGTCGGCAACATTGATTGGTTTGTGGGAACAGTGTATTGGAGGCACATCTCCTCAAATTATTTATGACATTCGAGATCGTGTATATTCAGCTGGTATGGCCCCTGCAGAAGTTCTTAGTAATGTTGGGATGCTACTCGGTTATCGAGTAAGATTACATCATCATACTCCGACCAGTGTGTCCCAATTTCCGATGAGGGAGGTGCATCCTATTTTTCATCCTGAGATTCCATAGCAGCGTAACCAGAGGGGAGATGTGGTTCAACAAAGGGTGGCGGCTCATTTTCAGGAACAGTGGGTTTATACCCCGTGGAAGAGAAGTGAGGTGCTAGCTCTTAAGAGTCAGTTACTGGATCCCAGGAAAAACCCTACGGCGTATTATAAGGAGTTAACAGAGGCCGCCTCCTCATCAGTTATGACCCTAGCAGATATTGAGATGTTTTTTGGGCTGTTGGTGCCGGTGGATATATGGAGGCAGGTGCATACTCAGGATCACAGGGTGGAATTGGTGGCTCTTTTGGAATGAGATTAAGGCATGGGATAAGGAGCGAAAGCCCGGTGAAAAACCTAGGGCTGAGATTCTGGCTTTGCCAAGTCGTATTATTACTTATATGCATTCTCTTATCCCTCCTAGACGAGTAGATTAGGATAAGCTGACGGCATGTCGTCAAAAGAAAGAGGAGAGTGTGTCTGATTTTTTTACTCGGTTTGAAGGGGTGTTTTTGGATTTCAGTGGGCAGGATTTGTCGGTTGCAGGTGGTGTTCGTTTGTTTGTTAACAGGTTTGTCACGAATTTGCTTCCGGAGATTGCAGCTCGGTTGCAGGCTTCTGAGAGCACTTGGACTACCTCTTCCCCTTCGGTGATATTGAGTATGGCTCAGTACTATGCGTATCGAGAAAATGAGGAAAAGGACAAGGTGGAAAAGAAGAGTAAGGATTTGAAACGAGGGTGTTGCTACAGCAGGTTGCAAGAGGGTCCGGGAGGGGGCGAGGCACTGGTCCGGCTCAGAGGTCACGGGATGCTGGTAGAGGTGGTGCACCCCTAGGGCCGAATCAGTGTGCATATTGCAAAAAGGAGGGACATTGGCGAAGCGAGTGTCCAGATTTGTTACAGAAAATTGCAGTACCTAGAGGGCGGGGTTCAAGTGGAAGGGGCCGTTATGAGGTTGGTCAGGATGAGGTTCAAGCAGGTGCATCCTCGGGGGGTTGTTCTGATCAGAATTATTTTGATGACCCCCGGGGAAGGCAGTATTATCATGATGATTATGATATGGATGAAGCTGCAGGGATGTCCTCTGGTTAGGACAGCCAGGGACAGGGAAAAGGACCAGTCCAAATTTCTGTGGATCAGTGTGGTCCTTTTGTTACAGCAGATTTGAATAGTTCGGCACAGAAATATTTGGTGGATACAGGTGCAATGAATAGCTATGTTTCTCGTTCGCTAGTCCCCGGGGCAGCCCTGTCTGGCAGGTTGTTCAGGCGTACCGGTTGTGAGCCCCAATTCCAAACCTCTTGCTTTGACTGTTGATCCTTTTACTGTGGACTCTCCATTTTTGTTAACGCGAATTGTGGGGAAAATTTATTAGAATTGGATTTGTTGAAAAAGTTGCATGCTACCATTTATTGTTCCCCGGATGGTGTTTACATGACTCTTGGACCTAATGTGGTTAGTGCAAAACAGTGTTTGGCAAAGGATGCGCCGCTTCCTGTTGAATTTCAAGATGTGCTGTCCTTATTGTGGGCCACAGGGGATACGGATGTGGGGTCGTTGCAGATACCACCAGTTTCCATAAAGGTCAAGGAGAACGCTGTGCTCCCTCGTATTCCCCAGTACAAAATATCACAAGCTGGAAAACAGGCTTTGATGCAGATTATACAGGACCTGATCAAATCAGGGGTGGTTGAGGAGACAGTAGCGAATGTATGCAATAGCCCCATTCTCCCTATTCTTAAGAAGGCACCTTTGGATTCCCCTGATGTACATCCTGATGTTTATCGTTTTGTGATTGATCTCCGGGAAATTAATAAGATAGTAGTTCCTCAGTTCCAGGTGGTCCCAGATATTACTGTTCTCTTGACGATGATTCCTTCCACAGCCAAATTCTTTTCTGTGATTGATTTGAAAAATGCTTTCTTTAGTATTCCTATTCATCCAGACAGTAGGTATCTTTTTGGATTTGCCTTGGCTGGTAGGAGCTTCCAATTCTGTCGAGCTCCTCAGGGGTACACTGAAAGTCCCAGTATTTACAGTCAGGCTTTGAAAAGTCAATTGGACTCTCTCTCTCTTCCCGCAGGTAATGTATTACTGCAGTACGTGGATGACATTTTGATAGCCTCCGATACCGAAGAGGGTTGTCTTGATGGTACGGTTAAATTCTTGAAGCATTTGGCAAATAAAGAGCATAAAGTGTCCTTTTCCAAATTCCAATATTGTCAACAGCAGGTCACCTATTTAGGTCACCTGCTGTCGAAGGCGGGTCGGAGGCTAACATCTGAACGAGTTGATGCCATTGTCAAGATGCCTATCCCTGTGACTCAGAGGGATGTGCGTGCTTTCATAGGCATCACCTCGTATTGTCGACACTGGATACCCGCTTATTCTTTATTAATACTGCCCTTGCTTCGCTTAATAACTAAAGATGTGCATGAACCCTTGCCCTGGACACATGAATATCAGCATGCTTTTGAGCAATTAAAAGTTGTGCTTTGCTCTGCACCTGTGCTTGGTACGCCTGAGTATAAGAAGCCTTTCGTGCTGTATGTACACGAAATGGTTGGGTGTGCGCTTTGGGTGTTAACACAAGCCTTTGGAGGTAAGCAGAGGCCATGTGCTTATTTTTCTGCTACGCTTGACCCTGTCGCCAGAGCCCTTCCGAGTTGTTTAAGAGCCGCTGCGGCTGCGGCGGTCTCTATTCGACAATCGGCAGGGCTCGTTCTTAATCATGATCTCACAGTAATGGTACCCCATGCTGTGGATGTACTTTTGAACAAGACAAAGACGCAGCACCTTACCAGTGCTCGTCTGACCGGTTAGGAATTGACTTTATTTGCACCTCATATTACTTTCAAAAGATGTGCCATTCTGAACCCAGCCACGTTACTACCCCTCCCTTCGGAAGATGAGGACACAGATGTCCATGATTGTTTGTTCCGCACTGAAGAAGAGACGAAGGGACGGATAGACTTGACTGATGTTCCCTTATCTGACCCACAAGGGGAACAACTATATGTCGATGGTTCTTGTTTTAAACTGTCAGATGGCACCACTACAGCGGCGTATGCTATTACCACGCTGCGCACTGTAGTTGAGACATTACATATTCCTTACCAATTTGCGCAAGCTGAGGAATTGATAGCTCTTTTGCGAGCATGTGAATTGAGTGAAGGACTGACTGTCAATATCTACACTGACAGCCAGTATGCCTTCAGGGTGGCCCATAATCTTGGACACCTCTGGGCAGAGAGAGGATTCTTGACTTCACATGATACGAAGATCCAGAACGGTCCGCTGATAGAAAGGCTTTTGACAGCTTTGACCCATCCCAAACGATTGGCAATAGTGAAGTGTAGGGCCCATAAAGCAATCACTGATGATGTGGGGAAGGGAAATGCCTTTGCAGATCAGATAGCAAAAGAGACAGCCAGGTCAAAAATGACGAAAATGTTTGTGGTATGACCTGCTAGATGGGTACCAGATGTTACCATGTTTGAAAATTCACTAGAGAGTGTTAGGGAAACACAGAGTGAGGTAACAGTTGAGGAGTTGGCAGTGTGGCAGGAAAGTACAGGGCGTTTAGATGAAGAAGGGTGCTGGACTGATAAAACCGAGAAGCAGAGATGAACGTTATCTGATGCATATGTATTTCCCATAGTTACAATGGCACATGGTCCGGCTCATATTAGCGCAAGGGGATTTTGCAGGCTATTGGATCCTGTGTGGCAAAATGGCAATATTTCAAAGGTTGCTGCTCATCTAGTGAAACACTGTATGATTTGTATGAAGCACAATCCTGGAAAAGGTACCCCTACACCATCTGGTAATTTTGCGCCACCTTCTCTCCCTTTTGAGGTACTCTAGATGGATTATATTGAGATGCAACGAGTTAATAATTTGAAATATGTGCTAGTGGTTGTTTGTGCATTTAGTAAATGGATTGAGGCCTACCCAACGAAAGAAAACACAGCCATGGCGACGGCGAAGGCTCTTATTAAGGAGTTTTTCCCGCGCTACGGCTTGCCCCGTTTGATTTGGAGTGACAACGGAAGTCACTTTAATGCAAAGGAGATCCAATTGGTGTGCGATGGTCTGCACATTAAGCAAAAATTTCATGCAACAAATCATCCCCAGTCAGCAGGTTTAGTTGAGAAGTACAATGGTACTCTCAAGCTAAAATTGGCTAAGATTAAGGAAAGTACTGGGTTGCAATTAACCCTGGGCAAAGCACTACGCTACGCTCGCGTAGTTTGCGAAGTTTGCGCTACTTCGCACTACGCGAATTGCACGTAGCACAGTGCAAACATGCATAGCGTAGCGTAGTGCAGTGGTCATTTTTTGCTTGCTCGCGGTCCTCAACGTCAAGTTGGCGACCGCGAGCAAGCAAAATGACATCCCGGCGAGACTTTTTCCTCGTTGGCGATCAGCAACATCAAGTTGACGATCGCGAGCGTGGAAAATAAACCTCCCGGCGAGATTCTCAACGAGGGGAGGTCAGGTTTCTCATTGCGAGTGGTCGCGTATGCTCGCGACCGCTCGCGATGAGAAACTACCAG
Organism: Calotriton arnoldi; assembly: GCA_963921515.1. Classification (NCBI taxonomy): domain Eukaryota; kingdom Metazoa; phylum Chordata; class Amphibia; order Caudata; family Salamandridae; genus Calotriton; species Calotriton arnoldi. The sequence continues at coordinate 965,443 of CAWUFW010003935.1, forward strand.
TCCGCGTTGAGAAAGCTGTCGCTCGAGTAAAAATCTACTCGAGTGGCAGTAAAAGACAGCTCGCACTGTGCAAGATGCCGTTTTCAATGATTGCACAGTGCGGACAAGCATCCGGCACTGTGCAATCATCGCGAACAACGCACTACGCAGTTCGCGTAGTGCTACGCGTAGCTCGCGTAGTGCGAAGTGCACTTCGCCTAGCTTCGCGTGGCGCTACTTCGCGAACTACGCCCAGGGTTAGTTGCAATGGCCAGATGCATTACCCCTTGCTCTATTGTCCACCAGAATGACAGCCCATTCTAGAACTGGATTATCGCCATATGAGGTGATCTTTGGCCGTCCTGCAAATGTGTGGGGCGTCCCTAGACCGAAAAAGTTTTCTGAAAATGATTATCCTTTGTTAGTTGACTATTTATATGACCTTACTAAAAGTCTATGTTCTATTCATCAACAGATACATGAAGCTTTGCCTCCAGCACCAGAGGGGCCCGGGCACAGCATACAGCCTGGAGACTTCGTCCTCATTAAGAATTTCCAGAGGCGAGACAGCTTGGAACACAGATGGAAAGGACCATATTTGGTCCTCATCACGACAAGGACGGCAGTGAGAGTGGACGGCCGGAAGCATTGGGTCCATACCTCTCATTGCCGGCGAGTGCCGCTTCCCCTTCCCTATGATGGATGGGTTTGCGAGGGGATAGGGGACCACGAGACGGAGAAGGTTCCACGTTTTGTTCACTTTTCTGACGGCCAGCTGACTTGGGCGCAGACGGAGGAAGAGAGCGAGGCAGTTCTGAACGAGGCAGTTCCCCCAGAAATTAGGGCTGTCCAGGCTTCTCCTTCATCTGACCCACAGGAGCCTGAGCCTCGCTCTCCGACACCCCCTGAATTTCAGATTCTTCTTCGTGATGAGACAGTGCCTGGAGAAGTAAGGTACAATTTGCATTTCGACGGAAGGATAGTGCACCAAAAGAGAAGTGAGTGTAGCAGGGATGAACTTCGTGGATAAGATTAGTAAAATGCCCCTTGTTTCTGCTTTTTCCTATTAGACTAGGGATCAGAAGATTGGTGCACTGCCTGTGACGCAGGACAGGATAAGTTGAGGGTATTTTCCAAGGAGGGAGAGTGCCCTATCCTGAGGACAGTGAACATTTGCTGATGAGCTGCAACAGTGTGGCTCCACTGTACAGTGCTCAAAAGCACCACCGAGGATTGAACAATAGAAGCCTGCCAGAGAGGCTGGTAACGGACCCTGATTCTTTCCTCAACGATTTTTACATTTTTTCCTTTTTTGTGTCCTTTCCATCATTGGTTCCATTATGTGACGTCTCTTTCTCTGGTGATTCTATTTGTAAAATCCATAATAAAAATGTATCTGTTTGATCGTCCCATTGTAGAAGATGAACAACCTTTTGTTGCCCTGCGACCGGGGCAGCTCGGTTTTGATTGGTTGCTCAGAAAGAAGGTGTTCTGTGTTATTTCCATAATAGTGTTCTTATGAAATGAAATGAAATGAAAAAGAACATTTATATAGCGCGATAGCTACCCTGAGGCATCCCAGCGCTGCAGACGAACGCGGACAAACAGAGAAAGTCCAATAGTTAAGAGCAATTGTTAAAGAGCAGTGTTTTTAGAAGTTTACGAAAGGGCAGCAGATTAGGCTCCACCCGTATGTGTGGGGGGAGAGCGTTCCATAGCTTGGCGGAGTTATAGGAAAAGGAGCGCCCGCCACATCTAGCTCTCTTTATTCTTGGGAGTAGGGCGAGGGAAGAGGACGCCGAGCGGAGGTTTCTGCTAGGTTGGTAAGGAATTAACATATATCGGCTGATTGCTGGGACATTCCTCCAGAAGGTCTTGTGAGCGATACACATGGCTTTGAATTGGATTCTCTCCCTAACAGGCAGCCAATGAAGGCTCCTCAGTGCTGGTTTTGCGGAATGCCGGTAAGGGGTCTGGAGGAGCAGGCGTGCTGCACAGTTTTGAATGATCTGGAGCTTGTGTGTAGTGGATTGAGGGGCTCCTAAATAAAGGGCGTTCCCATAGTCCAAGCGGGATAGAATGAGAGCCTGGACCATGATTCTTTTTGCCTGAAATGGGAGAAGAGGGAGTATTTTGCGTAGCATCCTCAGCAGGCCATAGCAAGTGGCCGATAGTTTTGCCGCCTGGTAGTTGAAGCTCAGGGATCGGTCCAGCCAGATGCCAAGGCTTTTGATCTGGTCTTTTGGAACTGGAGCGGGGCCAAGGCATTTAGGCCAAAGTAGCTCGGGATTAAAAGAAGGAGAGTTACCGAGGAGCATAAGCTCGGTCTTGTCCCCATTGAGTTTTAGGCAAGAGAGTTCCATCCATTTGGCTACCTCCTCTAGGCAACTTCCTAGGTCGCTGGGTGGCTTCTCGGGGTGGTTTAATGCCACCACGAGCTGAGTGTCATCAGCGTAGGTGATGATTTTTATGCCAAATGGACGGACAATCTCTGCCAAAGTACTCATATAGACATTGAACAGCGTGGGGCTCAGGGAGGAGCCCTGAGGCACACCACAGCTGAGGGGCATATGTTTGGATACAACATCTCCTTCAAAGAGCTGGAAAGATCGTTCTCCTAGGAAAGACTGTATCCAGGTGATGGCACTGTCTGTCACTCCCAGACTCCTGAGTCTAAGGATCAGTATGTCGTGGTTGACAGTATCAAATGCAGCACTGAGGTCAAGAAGAATGATCGCTGCAGTGCACCCTTGATCCAAAATCCTCCTGGACTCCTCAGTTACTCCAAGACGGGCTTTGGTCCCGTGTTGGGGACGGAAGCCGGTCTGTGAAGGATGAAGTAAATTGTTGGATTCTAGGCGCTCAACCAGGACCGAGTTGACGTGCTTTTCCAAAATCTTGCTCAACCTTGGAAGGAGGAAAATAGGGCGGTAGTTCCCCAAGTTGTCCTGGTCAAGGTTAGGTTTATTTAAGAGAGCCTTTACCATCGCGCATTTCCATGCAGGGGGGACCACTCCAGAGGAAATGGAGGTATTGAGCAGGTCAAGGACTACTGGAAGAATGTTCACTGTGACTGGGGTCAAAGCACGGGGAGGCGCAGGGTCTGAGGGGGAGCACGATTTTACCCGGGCCATGATAGAATCTAGAGTTACGAGGTCCAAAGGGGGGAGGAGCTCCAGTACAGCTTGAGTTCCATACACTGGTACAGTAGTGGGAGCCAGGGTTTGTTGGTTCTGGATGGACGGGAAAGTCGAGTATATGTTTTGTATTTTCTGGTGGAAAAACTCAGCCAGGTTGTTACAGCGGGTATGGGCATCGTCCATGATTGGTTGTTTCTGGGGCAGTTTTGAAAGGGTTTGGGCAATCCGGAAGATTTCTTTAGGGGAGTTAGAGGCTGAATTAATTTTTTCCTCGTAGAAGGATGCTTGGGCAGCTTTGATTTCACCTTTATAGGTTCTTATAGCTTCCCTATATTTTGATTTGCTGTATTCTGCATAGTTTTGTCTCCACTTCCTCTCTAACCTTTTGCAGAGTTGTTTGAGTTCCCATAACTTCGGGGAGTACCATGGGGAAATCTTTGACCTACATTTTTTGTGGGTAGGTCTCATGGGGAGTACGTCATCTAAGGAGCTCTGAATCCAGTAGTTAAATTTCTCATTGGCTGAGATGGGGTTTGGATCACTGGCTGGCCTGGTGGCTTCCAGAACTGAAATCCATTGTTCTGTAGGAAGCTTAGACCAGTTACGTTCCAGGCGGGGAGCTGTGTTGGACGAGAAGGTAGGGCCAGAGATTTCCCAAGACAGGGGGATCAGGAAGTGATCAGACCAGGGAAGCGGGGACGGTGCTCCTACTGTGAGTTCATTGCAGTTACTGAAGACAGGATCGAGTAGGTGGCCTTTAGTGTGGGTAGGTTCAAGTACTCTCTGTTTTAGCTGCAGTGCGGAGAGGTTCATGATCAGCTCTTTTGCAATATGATCGGAGGGGTTGTCTAGGTGTATATTAAGATCCCCTAATACTGTAAAGTTGGACGGCGAGCAGGCTAAATTAGCAATAGTTACCGGGAGGGTGTTGAGAAATTGTCCTAGGGCCTTGGGTGGGCGATATATTAGTAGCCCAGAAAAGGTGATAGTGGGGGAGAAATCTATGGAGAAAGCTAGACTCTCGCAGTCCGGTAAACGGTTTGCGGAGATGCGACAATTGAACTGGTCTTTAAAAACAATTGCTATGCCCTCTCCTCTGCCATTCATATGGTCCGCCCGTTGTATAAGGTAGCCTTTGAGTGAGGACTGGGTCGGACTCATTGCTGAGCCAGGTTTCTGTCAGGAAGAGGGCATCAGGGTTTAGTTCCTCCAGTAACATGGCGGTTTCAGTGGCATGTTTAGGGAATGATCTACAGTTCAGCAAGAACATCTTTAGTATAGAAAGTTTTCCGGGGGGGGTTCGGGCCTTGATAGCCGGACGAAGATTAAAAACACAGTGTGGACAATTATTATTGGTGGGAGGGGGGATGTTCTGGGTTCTGGAGTGTTCTGGTGATACACCATCATGTGCTTTATATCGGATTGTCTCTTCAGATCGTAGTAAAAGAGACATACAAAGTAATGTTTTCTTAGATACGCACAGGAAGTTTTTCGGAGATAACACAGCTTGTTATCCCACTGATTCTGTTACAGGTTTATGGACTGCTTACCCATTATCGTTGGTGAATTATACATATGTTCGTCCTCCCCATTTTGTAGTTGCAAGGGGTGAATTTGGTATGGGATATCCTGGCCCTTGTTTGTATTATAGAAAACCCCGAGGGACAGGGTACCCAGGTTGTATGCCTGAAATGTATTGCGATAATTTTTATATTGATAAAAGAAATGTCACTCTGAGAGGTTGGCATTATCAATCAATCAATCAATCAATCAGGCGTTTGTTAAGCGCGACTACTCACCCGTAGGGGTCTCAAGGCGCTGGGGGTAGGGGGGGTGCAGGTTCCAGTCCATCAAGGAGGGGGTCTGTCGAAGAGCCAGGTTTTGAGGTTTCTTGCGAAGATGGGAAGCGATGTTGTCTGTCGGAGGTGGAGCGGAAGGGCGTTCCAGGCTCTGGCCGCGAGGAAGGAGAAGGAGCGGCCTCCCAATCTGGTCTTTCTGGTGCGGGCGACCACGCCGTAGGAGAGCTGGGCTGATCGTAGGGTCCTTTGGGGTGCGTGGAAATTGAGTTGGCTGTTCAGGTATGCTGGTCCGGTGTCGTGGAGGGCCTTGTGTGCGTGGGTGAGCATCTTGAAGGTGACTCTGGCCTCGATGGGGAGCCAGTGGAGTGTGCGCAGGTGCTGGGAGATGTGGCAGTGTCTTGGCAGGTTGAGGACCAGTCTTGCGGCAGCGTTCTGGATGTTCTGTAACTTGCGGGTGAGGTTTTTGTTTATTCCGGCGTAGAGTGTGTTGCCGTAGTCGAGTCTGCTGGTGACCAGGGCGTGAGTGACGGTCTTTCTGTGTTCGAGGGGGATCCATTTGAAGGTCTTACGTAGGAGGCGGAGGGTGTGGAAGCAGGAGGACGAGACGGAGTTGATCTGGCAGTCCATTATGAGCTCGGAGTCCAGGATGATTTCCAGGTTGCGTGCGTGGTCTGTGGGGGTGGGCGGGTTTCCGAGGGCGGGGGTCCACCAGGTGTCGTTCCAGGCATCGGGATTTGGGCCCATGATGAGTACTTCTGTCTTGTTGGTGTTTAGTTGTAGGCAGCTGTTTTTCATCCATTTGGCAACAGCTTCCATGCCTTCTCAAAAGTTGTGTCTGGCGGTGTTGGGTTCGTTGGATAGGGAGAGGATGAGTTGGGTGTCGTCTGCGTATGACACGATGTTGAGTCCGTAGGTTCTGACGATGGGGGCTAGTGGAGCCATGCAGACGTTGAAGAGCGTAGGGCTGAGGGAGGACCCCTGAGGGACTCCGCAGGTGGTTGGTGTAGGGTCCGAGAGGAAAGGGGGGAGTCTGACCCGCTGCGTTCTGCCGGAGAGGAAGGAGCGGATCCATTCGAGGGCCTTGTCCTGGATCCCTGCGTCGAGGAGTCTGCGTATTAGGGTGCGGTGAGAGACTGTGTCGAACGCCGCTGAGAGGTCGAGGAGGATGAGTGCTACTGTTTCTCCTTTGTCCAGTAGGGTGCGGAGGTCATCTGTTGCGGCGAGGAGGGCGGTTTCCATACTGTGGTTTTTTCTGAAGCCGGATTGGGAGGAGTTGAGGATGTTGTGCTCTTCGATGAATGTGGCGAGTTGGCTGTTGATGGGTTTCTCGATGACTTTCACTGGGAACGGGAACAGGGAGATGGGTCTGTAGTTTTTGAGGTCGGTGGGGTCCGCCGAGGGTTTTTCAGGAGGGGGTTGACCTCGGCGTGTATCCAGTCGTTGGGGAACGAGGCGGTCACCAGGGAGCGGTTGATGGTGTGGCGGAGTATGGGTGCGATGGTGTCTGCGGCTCTGTTGAAGATGTGGTGGGGGCAGGGGTCCGTGGGGGCCCCGAAGTGGATTGAATTCATTGTCTTCAGTGTGTCTTCGGTGGTGAGGGCTGTCCAGTTGTCAATCGCTGGCTTCAGGGTGTCGGAGGTGGTTGGCGGGGGTTCAGTGTGTTGGTTGTCTTCTTCGAAGTTGTCGTAGATGCTCTTGATTTTGTGGTGAAAGAAGGTGCTGAGTTTGTCGCAGAGGTCTTGTGAGGGAGGAATGTCCGTCGATTCGCTGGTGGGTTGGGCGAACTCCTTGATGATGTTGAAGAGTTCTTTGCTGTTGTGTGCGTGTGTGGAGATTCTGTCTTCAATCGCTTTTTTTCTTGTTTTTCTGATGAGTTGGTGGTGGGTGTTGGTAGCGGCTCTGAAGTTGTTGTGTGCTTCTGTGGATTTGGTGTTCCTCCAGGCCATTTTGAGGCGGCGGCAAGTGCGTCTGGACTCTCAAAGTTTGGTGGTAAACCATCTGGTTTTTGTTGGCGTGGGTGTTGTTGTTTTTCTTGAGGGAGGCTATGGTGCTGGCGCTGTCGGAGATCCATCTGTGCAGGGTTCGGGCTGCGGTGTTGGGGTCGTCGTTTCCTGCGATGGTTGGGGTGGAGTTGCTGAGTGAGGAGGTGAGCTGGTCGTCGGTGATTCTGGTCCAGTTTCTTCGTGGGAGCAGGTGCTGGTGTCTGTGGATGGTGGGTGTTCTGAAGGTGAAGTGGACGCATCGGTGGTAAGTCCACGGGAGTTCGGTGGTGTGGCTGAAGGTGATGGAGTTTCCTGTTGTGAAGAGGGGGTGGAGGGTGTGTCCTGCTGAGTGCATTGGTTCAGTCACGATTTGGCGGAGCCCAATGTTGTGGAGGTTGTCCAGGAGGGATGTGGTGTTGGGGTCCAGTTGGTTGTCGAGGTGGAAGTTGAGGTCTCCCAGCAGGGTGTAGTTGGTGGATGCGATGGCATGCGGGGAGATGATGTCCGTGATGGAGTTAGTGAACGGTCCACGTGGTCCAGGGGGTCGGTAGATGAGGGTTCCTCGGAGGGTGGTGGTAGGGCTGGTCAGTATCTTGAAGTGAAGGTGTTCCATCAGGTCTGTGGTTTCGTCGGGGAGTGTGCTCAGGCGGAGGGTGGATTTGTGGACGATGGCGATTCTTCCTCCCGGGCGGGTGGGGCGGTCCTTCCTGGAGATCTTGTATCCTTGGGGAATGGCGATGGCGATGTCTGGCCCGAGGTGGTGTTGGTCCAGGTTTCGGTGAAGAACGCTACGTCCGGGGTGTTGCTGTCGAGGAGGTCCCAGATTTCGGTGGCGTGTTTGTGGAGGGATCGGACGTTGAGGAGGATGCATTGCAAGGTCTTCGGTACGGGTGTGTTCTTGCAGTCGGGTTGTGCTGGGTCCGTGTTCCTAGCGGTGCTGTAGGTTTGTCGGCAGCAGTGACAGCTGAAGGGTCTGTGGGTGTCGGCTGGTGAGGCTAGCATGCAGTTGTTATTGTGGCCTGGGTTGAGTGCGTGGAGTGCTGCTGGGTCGTAGCGTTGGCGGTGCGGAGGTCCAGGGTTCCTGGTGCTAGTCGCGGTCGGGTCGCGGACGGGCGCAGACGGGCGCAGACGGGCTTGCCTTTGGCGCGCCAGCGGCGCGGCCGCCATTAAGTAGGGGTCAGGGAGGGCTGGACAGCTGGGAGGCGGGAGTGTGGAGGGGAGCTGGTTTGGGCCGGTCGTGCTGGTCGTGCTGGGGGGGGAGGGGCCACGGGGGCAGCAGCGGCAGGGAAAGCGGGCAGGGAAGGAGGGAAAAGGAGGAGTAAAGGAAAAAGGAAATAGAGCAGAAAGGAGCAGAAATTCAGAAAAGTGCAGAAAGGAGAAGAAAAAGAGGGTAGAAAAACGAGTGAAAAAAACAAGTGAAAAACGAGCGAAAAAACGAGTGAAAAACGAGTGAAAAACGGAGCTAGAGAAAGGAGATAGAGGTCCACTGGACCACCAGGGATGAGGAGCAGGGAAACCTGCGGGTGGAGGAGGGCCTCGAGCACCAGACACTCAAAATGCAGGGGCAGGCCTCACTTAATGGTGGAGCTGCCAGGGAGGGGGAGCAATTTCACTGACAATGGGCCGGTGGTCTTGCTTATCAAGATCAAGATCTGACAGTCTCTCAGGAGGCAGGTATTTATCCTGCATGTTGCCCAATAATAAATAGTACTGATGCTTATTTGTACCTAAATTGTTCCAGATCAATAGTGTACAAAAATATATTGCGTTTAGGAAAAAAGGATGACCCTAGTATGAAAGGCATGAGTACTAGATATGCTCCATTGGATTATCAAGGTCCGCTTTATGCACACCCAGGTTTCTATTTTTTATCAAATGTTACTTATTCAAATATGTACAATGGCACAAAGGATGTGGCCCTGGGAATGGTGTAACCTCTTGGAGTACCTTGCAAGTATAGTAAACCCCAAACAAGATGGGTGAAAAGAACGTTGACCAAGGAATTTTGTGAGGGAGTTACCGATTTGGAAGTCAACAATTACAGTAATGGTATCACTTTTGAATATATACTTTCCTCTATTATCACATTTGGTGGCACTGCAATGGCCAGGGGTGAACGAGCTAGAGAGTATTTTGGGTGCATAGTGCAGATTCTGTCCAATTCTACAGTGGCAGCTTTGCGTGACATCACCACCCAGTTAGAAAGTATGAGCATATACTCTGAGCAAACGGTATCACAAATATGGAAAGAAATATCACTCAACATATTTTAGATATTTTGGAAAATGTTCGAGGAATGGAGAGCAGTAACTGGAGTTGGTCTTTATTTGGTGGTTGGGGTTGGATTCTAGAAAAGGTGATATATTTCATTGTCCTTTTAATTTGTTGCTGTGTTTTGATTCAGTGTCTTCCCTTATGCTGTTCATATTGTGCTACTTATCTCTCTCCCAAAAGGATTTCAGTTCATGACACTAATGCACCGATAATGCTTCAAAAGGAGTTTGATACTAATATGCAAATCGATGAGGGTGTTTTTGGTTCAACTACTTCTTTTGCAGGTTCTGTCCCTGATGTTATGTGTACTGCTAATGTTTAGTGTCATTTCCTTCCATATGTTTCGTTATGCATATATACATATATACATCCGCACCTGACATGTTATTACCTGTTTCTCTATATTTTCTCTTCTTTTAGAATTGTAAAGACCTTTACCTGATAGCAAGAATAAAGGTGTCTTTATTAGCTTATAAATGCTAAAAGGAGGGTCTGTTAGAATTGAAATGTATTATTACCACATTACTCGTATTTTACCTGATATTATGTTAGCATTTATGTAGCTAATTCATTATATATTCTCACTGTATGCATACGTAACTAGAAAGTGCAGATGTTACGTTAGTTAGGTTGACATCTGCGCCACCATTTTAGTTCTCGAAGACGCCATTTTGTATTATAATCGAAACTGTTACTTGATCATTTACGAGAAATGGTCCTTGGTAAGTTTCGTTTCTCCAATGTCGAATCTTGCTCATTAACGCATGCCTTTTCTGTTACATAGAGGCCTTCTCCCACCTGTCTAGTAGGGAGGATAAGTCAGACGACCTTGGGCAGTAGATAGCTTGTGCCAGGCTGTGGAATTGAAACTTGTGCTCTGTACCCCCATTGTATTACGACAGCTACCAGTACTTTTCCATAGTAGGCGGGTCTTTGTGGGCTCTGCAACCTACATAATGTAACTCTATGTTTGCTCGAGTCAGTCCCTCGTCAGCCATCATAGGAGGCTGGTCAGATTGGACTCCACTGCAGTGTACTTTGTGAATAAACTAGTTTGCTTGTATTCTCTACTGCGTCCTCGACTCTTCATTGCATGGAAGGCTAGAGGAGGTCGAGAGTGACCCGGGTGACCCTAATCGGGTAATTTCCTTCACCACCACCAAATCCAACTTCCACAGTTGCATGACCAGCGTCGCCAGTTAGATGCAGAACAGGTGCCTCAAACTCAACACAGACAAAATTGACGCCTGGTGGCTAGGTGAATTTGGCCCACCACCTACTCTCACAGAGCATGCAAGGAATCTTGGCATCATACTCGATAGCAACCACACCATGAAGAAGCAGATAAACGCTGTCTCATCTTTCTGCTTCCTCACTCTACTCATGCTCTGGAAAATCTTCAAGTTGTTCCTCCATCAGCACCACATGCACAGCCACCCAGGCCCTCATCACCAGTCGCCTGGACTACGGTAACTCCCTCTATGTGGGGATCACCTCACAACTACTAATCAGACTACAGATCATTCAGAGCACAGCAGCTCGGCTCATCCTTGACCTACCTAGGAGGATATACATCAGCCCTCACCTCAGAGCACTACACTGGCTCCCCATCAGCAAACGGTGCCAGTTCAAACTCCTAACCCATGCCTACAAGGCCCTGCACAACAAAGGACCGGCCTACCTCAACCACAGGGTGAATTTCCACCAACCTGTGAGACAAATGCGCTCCGCATCCCTCTCACTAGCCCACACCCCCAACATCCTTAGAAGCAGGAGCGTAGACGGAGCCTTCTCCTACCTGGCCGCTAACTCCTAGAAAGGCCTTCCCCTCCACCTCCCAACAGCCCCCACCCTGCAGGAATTCAGGAGAGACCTAAAAACCTGGCTATTCAACTGACATCCCTCGGCAGCAAGAAACCCCCCCACCCCCCAGCGCCTGCAGCACTTTACAAATCCTGTTTGATTTATTGATTGATTGATAGGTATCAGGATACTGATACACGTCCTTCTCGTTACTTTCAGGAATCATCCAAAAAATGCCTGGAGAGAGGAAGACGATCAGAGCGCAGAACAGAGGCGTACATGAAACCGAAGAAGGACTCACAATGCTCTCCTGACTTCATAATAAAAAAATGAAGACAAACCTACACAGTCAAAGCCTCAATTTAGAAAGAAGAAGGTGGCTGGGATTAAAGCCAAATATGCCACAGATATTGAGGAAACGGCTTCTGAACGGGGAGTGGGTTCTGACCATGCAGGGCAGCACGGCAGAAGTCACGATAGTTCGCTAGAATCTTATGGAGTGTCTGGCGGCAGAAGCAATGAGTGACTATGTCCAGGTGGAAACACCGGATTAGAGACTGAGTTTCTTAAGCCAATTATATGAATTGCAACTCCAGATGGAGGGGGATATAAAACGTACTACCAATGTTCTCTTTTGGGAGAACTTATGACATTCTCTTGGCTGAAAAAGATTAGCCACCCCGAGTTTGTTTGGGATTCCCCACAAGGAGAAACAGTAATTTTACCAGCTTTTCCCGACCTTTTTTCAGAATCAGTAAAACACACAAATGCCAAGGAGTGAGCCTTAGCGCAAGCTCTGGCATTATACCGCAACCACATGGGTTGGGATGAAAGATCTCCATGCGACATCGCACCCGTGAGGTCCAGCCCACAACCACAAAGACAATAACCCATTAAACATGAGACCAAAAAACAAGTTAGATGCTCACACAACTTGAATATTAGGGTTTAATAGAAAATTGCACCTCACCAATGAATAATCCCTTGTTTCCAGTAATGAAACACGATCGTTCATATTGTCTAGTCTTAGATTACAGACAATTGAATACTCTTACATGCACATTTGCTGTACAGTGCACATAGCGTGGCACTAATGAACAATATAGTGTGCAAAAAATATAAAACCACCTTAGACATTTCAAATGGGTTTCACTGCCAAAACATAGCGTCTGACAGCAGGTACTTGACCGCAATTAACACGTTAGGCTCTCAAAAACAATTCTGTCGATTGCCACAGGGTATAAGAATAGCCCTAGGCTGTTTTCAGCCCATGTAATAGAACTTTTACAAGAATTTGATGACCAAGAATTGTCCTATCTCGATGACATATACTTAACGGATGATGACTTAATAACACACTTGACCAGCGTACATCGCATAATAGGATTTGCTCACATGGGCTACAAATTTAACTTCAAATAATCAAAGTTTGCCTATCTCAGTGTCCTGATCTTGCGATACGAGTTGTGAAGTGAAGGCAAAAGCCTGGTGACACATTTCTTAGAGAAGTGTGCACTTCTACAACGTCCAAACACTTTAAAAAGACTCCAATCAATATTGGGTTTTCTAAATTTCAGCAGAACTTACATACCAGATTATGCACAATGGGTAAAACTGTTTTACGACTTGATTCATCCAGACTTTTCAAGCACACATTGGACATGTGAACACAGACAGATTTTACGTTCAGTACAAGCTGAAATGTTAGCTTCAAAACATCTACACACACGTGTCAACACGACAAACTTGGTGAGCCGCATAATTGCGGGGACATCAAGATGCCTATATGTCATATTCAATGAAGGAGACACTGTACCAATTGCATATAAATCACATTTACAAACAAATGCAGAAATGCGTTTTGCACCGCCAGAAAAGATCCTGAGAGGGGTAAAGACAGCTGTAGTGAAAGAAAGATCATTGGCTCAGGGATACCAAATAATTGTTGTGCCCCCGATTCCAACTTTAGAGGTTGTTACAAAGGCCAGCGTTCCAAATGCAAATGTTTTACATCCAAGATGGATACAATGGGCCAACTCACTCACAGCAACAGATGTAGATTACATCAATCAATCAATCAGTATTTATATAGTGCAGCACTATCACCCTAAGGGTATCTGGGTGCTGTGGGTACTAAGTCTCAGTTGAAAAGCCAGGTCTTAAGTTTCTTTCTGAAGTCTGCCAGGGATGGGGCTGTTTGGAGGTGGAGGGGCAGATCGTTCCAGGTCTTGGCAGTGATGAAACAGAATTAGCGACCTCCACTGAGGCTGCGACAGATGTGGGGGGGTGTGCAAGGGCGAGCGATGCAGTGTGCAGGTGTCTTGAGAGCCAATGGTTGATGTATGGTCTTGATTGTGTAGGGCTCTGTCTATGAGGATCTTGAGCTAGCATCTCTTCTAAATGGGGAGCCAGTGAAGGTTTCTGAGGTGAAGGGTGATGAGTGTCTGTTTGGAGAGGTCCAGGAGGATGAGTCTGGCTGTGGTGTTCTGTATGGTCTGAAGTCTTTTGAGGAGCTGGGTGGAAATTCCGGTGTGGAGAGCGCTACTGTAGTCAAAGCGGCTGGTGATGAGGGCCTACGTGACGATTTTTCTGGTGTTGATGGGGATTCATTTGAAGAGTCTGCGGAGCATTCGGAGGTGTGGAAGCCGGAAGAGGCGGCTGCTTTGACTTGTCATTTCATGGTGAGCTGGCTGTTGAGGATGATGCTGAGGTTGCGCGCATGGTCTGTTAGTCTGGGAGTAGGTCCGAGTTCTGCCAGCCACCAGCTGTGGTCCCATACGGAGGTGTTCTTCCCGTAGATCAAAACTTCTGTTTTGTCCGACTTGAGTTTGAGGCAGCTGTCTTTCATCCATTTTGTGACATTGGTTATGGCAGTGCAGAAGTTGGTTTTGGCATTGAAGGGGTCCTCATTGAGTGAGTGAGAGATATCTTTGACTTTAAATTACAAACACAAGCATACCTTCAATATGAACACGAATATCCTCTGCCCAATGAAATAATGCCTCTAGATCAGTATGATTTTATAATCTACACTGATGGTTCTGATCAGCCTGCAGTAGGGACAAAACACCAATACTCTTCCATTTGCACGGCGGTGAAGAGTAGGATGAGGAGTGGGAATTCCAACCTCATAAAACATACACACAGTCATTAGGTGATTGTACTGCACAGCTGGCAGAACCGAAAGCTATATTTCTCGCACTTGAGAATACAGATCCTGAGTTCCCCACAATAGTGTGTGATTTGTATTATTGCGTCCAGTCTTACAAGGAGTATTTACACTTCTGGAACCAGAATGGATTCAGAGACTCCAAAGGGTACACGATCAAGCATAGGAAGCTTTGGGGACAAGTGGCTAAGCTTAAAGCAAGGCTGCCACGGGTTCATGTCATGCACACACTGAACCACCAACGTATAGGAATACACGTTGCAGGGAATTCAATGGCTGATGAAGCCACAAAGCAACAGTGCAAACTGCTGCAGTCACTGCAATAACTCATTCCAGTATGAGAATAGATGGAGATATCATGACAGCTGTAATGCTTCGCACAATGGCACCCTCTTACCAAAAGGTTTTCCACTAAAATACATCTACCAGCTAAGTGCACAAAACATTCCATTTGCTCATATTCCCAGAGTGGGAGATAGAGTAATACCTAATTCAGATTGCAGGTTAGGACTATTCCTAGCAGCGCATGAGGGTCTAGCATCTGCTCACGGAGGGGTGATGGCTACAAATTCACTATTGCAGCAACACTATTGGTGGCAAGGTCTTTACAAACAGGCTAAAGACTATGTCCTTAAATGTGACATTTGTCAGCAGATAAAAGTTTCCACCACAGCTCGTCTACCACAGACACCTCTCTTGATGTCAAACAAGCTTCTTGCTTGTGTTTATCTGGATCATTGTGGACCCTTACACTCAGATGGGTTTTACAAATACACCATGTTCGCAGTGGATTTCTGCTTTCGATTCCTATGGGTATGGCCAAAACGATCGACTGACACTTGAACTGTTATAAAGGACTTGCAAGTCTTTATCAGCACATATGCAGTAGCAACATTCCATTCAGGGCAGGGTCCGGCATTCGCTTCTAGTGCCTACAGCGACGCCATGAGAACATTGGGTTTGGCTGTAATTACTCCTCCCCCTACCATCTTGAGGGAAACGTGGTAGTGGAGAAGAAAAACCGTGACTTAAAACAGTCTTTAACAGCTAGAGTATTAGGTTCAGGTTGCAGCTGGTATCACCACCAGTATGGGGTACAGAGAGCCTTAACCAATCTGCCTAGAAGATCCTTGGGTGGTCGGACTGCCTATGAAGTCCTGCTTGGGGTTAAGATGTGGGTTTCAGACCTTGACAGTCCCTGTGCAGTGGCGGCGGAAACGCCTTTTGATATCAGTTAACGGTTGGATGCTTTACAGGACCTGGACGACTTCAGAGACACTCAGAGCAATGTCCAACAGAAACGTTCCACCATTGGTGAAGTGAAGGAAGCACCGGCAACTCTTGGTTGAATTCCAGAGATCGGGGATCTAGTACGGGAGAAAATAATAGACAAGAAGGAATTCGGGCCATATTACAGAGTGCCTGTCCTGGCTGTTGAAGGTACCAGAATTGTAATTTTACCTCCTCTTGCCGGTGACAAATGCAAGAGATTTGTGTCTATCGATCTCATCAAACCACATCATGTAGCGAGTTCTACATAGTAGGCCTCGAGGGCTCCTGGGTAGCTACCTGCCTCCTCTCATTACCTACAGGAAGTCCTGTTACAAACTTTAACCAACAGTTAAGTTTCATCTCTCCGACTGGCGACAGCTAGCACTGAAAAGTCACTATTTCTAGTTACATCAGCAAATACCACACAATCGTCATGTACAACTACACAGATTTCGACTCTGCAAGCAGACAATGATGGTGTCTACAATGTCCCACTATTAGAGTCATCCACCAGTTCTAAACAGCTTCACGAGCCTCCCATGTTTTTACAAACAGCTTCCGGCTAGTTTGTCGACTTTGATGACTTCTCTTCAGATTCATCAGACCTAACTCGACAGAGCGGACCACGTACATTTTTATTTGGCTCATAAAAAAAGACATACCTTATCCCTCCATGGATATACATTCAGATTCCAATTTCGTTACTTTTCCTCTTCTTTTGGATTGGTTTTGTGACTGTCTTTTTCTTGCTTCTAAACAGTCACTATCTCCCAGAACGCTATGCTGTTGAACGGGTAAACGAGTATTGAAACCTCATTCTTCTTCACACAAAGTGCGAAGAGACCTTTCCCTGGCGAACATTTCAGCTGTTCTGCTTCCTGATGGAATTTTTGAAAGAAGGTACTCTATGATATATTTGGACCGACAGACAATTTACAAATTCCATATGTATTTCGTATATCCTTAAATCAATCAATCAGTACTTGTACAGTGTGACTTATCACATGTGAGGGTATTCAGGTGGTGTGTTGCTGGGCTTAGTCGAAAATCCAGGTCTTGAGTCTCTTCCTAAAGTCTGTCGGCAAGGGTGATGTTCGGAGGTGGAGAGAGAGGGCGTTCTAGGACTTGCCGGTAAAGTGGGAGAAGAAGGGCCCTCCGCTGTGGCTATGGCGGAAGCGCAGAGTCTGTGCAAGGGCGAGAGAGATAGAGCAAAGGTTTCTGGATGGTTGGTGAAAGTTCAGGCTGTGGTTCATGTATGCTGGTCCTTGGTCGTGGAGGGCTTTGTAGGTGCATGTCAGTTGTCTGAATTCACATTTTGTTCTGGTTCCTCAGGTGCTGGGTGATGTGGGTCCATTTGGGCAGGTTGAGAATCAGTCGGGCCGCTAAATTCTGTATCATTTGGAGCCTTCTCATGAGTTCGGTGGTGGTTCCTGCGTACAGTGCGTTGCTGTAGTCCAGACGGCCAGTGATTAGGGCTTGTGTGACTGTTTTTCCTGTGCTTATGGGAAGCATTTTGAAGATTCTTTGGAGCATGTGGAGAGTGTAGAAGCAGGCAGAGGAGGCTGTGTTGATCTGTTGTTTCATGGTGAGTATGCTGTCCAGGATGATGCCGAGGTTGCTGGCGTGGTCTTTTGGTGTGGGGGTGGGTCCGAGTTCGGTGGGCCACCAGGTGTCGTCCCAGAGGAAGGTTTGATTGCCCAAGATCAGCACTTCGGTCTTGTCCGTGTTGAGCTTCAGACAGTTGTCCGTCATTAAGGTTGCGACGTTCTTCATTCAGTTGTGGAAGTTGGTCTTGGTGGTGGTGGGGTCTGCTGAGAGGATGAGCTGGGTGCCGTCAGCATAGGATATGATGTTGATATTGTGGGTTCTGGCAGTCAGCGTGAGGCGCCATGTAGGTGTTGAAGAGGGTGGGGCTGAGGGATGAGCCTTGAGGGACGCCGCAGATGGTGTTCCTGGTTCCTGGGTTCCGAGGTGAAGGGCGGGGTGGATTCTCTGCGTGCACCTCATGAGGAATGATGCAATCCATCTGAGTGCATCTCCCTTGATTTTGATCCGGGTCAGTCTCTTGATAAGTGTGTTGTGGGAAATGGTGTTGAAGGCGGCGGAAGGGTTGAGAAGGATCAGGGGGGTTGATTCTCCTCTGTCGAGTAGGGTGTGGATGTCATCCGTGGCAGCGATCAGGGCAGTCTCGGTGCTTTGGTTGGCTCAGACACCGGATTGGGTTTGTTTATAAGGTTGTTTCTCTCCAGATGTTCGGTGAGCTGACGGTTGATGGCCTTCTCCAGGACTTTGGCGGGAAACAGGAGCAGCAAGATGGGGCAGTAGTTCTGGAGTTTGCTGGGGTCTGCTGAGCGTTTCTTGGGGAGAGGTCTGACCTCTGCATGTTTCCATGCATCGGGAAAGGTGGCTGTGTCGATGGATGCATTGAAGATGGTAGTGAGTTGGTGGCTGATCAAGTTGTTTCCTACGTTGAAGAGGCGGTGGGGGCAGGGGTCGGTAGGTGCTCCTGAGTAGATGAAGTTGATGATGGCTGTGGTGTCTGGCATGGTGAGTTGTTCCAATGCGGTGAGATGTTGGTCGGGGAAGGCTTCTATTAGAGTGAGGATGCTGAGGAGGTCTGTGGGTTGGGGCTCGGAGTTCCTGTAGATGGTGGATATTTTGTTGAGAAAGTGATTCGCTAGAGCATCACAGAGTTCCTGTGAGGAATAGATTGTGTTCTAGGTGGCTGTTGGGCAGGAGAACTCTCTGATGATAGTGAAGGTCTGCAAGGGCATCCTTTTTCACATCTTTGAGTCGCTGGTGGTATTTGTTGAGGGCTGATTTGAAGGTGGCTTGGTCTGTATTGTCTCTGTTGTGCATCATCTTCTTTCCAGTTCTTTGCACCTGCATTTCATTTTGCTGAGTTCTGGTGTGTACCAGCTGGCTTGTTTGGTGGATCTGCGTGTTTTGGCTGGTTTGATGGGGGCAACTCGGTCAGTGATGTGGGGGAGCCAGGTGTTATAGTTCTCGACTGCCTGTTTCTGGTTGGTTGCCGCGTTGGACTGGGTGGTGTTGATGGCATCCGTTCATTGGTGCTGTGCCACTTTGCTCCAGCTGCGGAAGGAGGTGCTTGGAGGAATGGGATGGTGCGAGGTGATCCTGTGATGGTGAAGTGGATGATGGAGTGGTCGGTCCAGGTGAGTTCCGTGGTATGGCTGGATTTGACTCTGTTGCTGGATGTGAAGATAGGGTCCATTATGTGTCCTGCTTGTTTGTGGGGTCTGTAACCAACTGGGTGAGGCTGATGTTGTCCTTTCATTCCAAGAGGCTGGCGGTGCTCATGTCTGTGGGGTCGTCCAGGTGGAAGTTGAGGTCTCTCATGAAGATGTAGTGCTTGGAATCACTGGCGTGTGGGGTGAGGAAGTCTGTAATGGTGTCGCAAACGCCGGTGCATGGTCCTGGAGGTCTGTAGGCAAGGGGGCCTTTGATGGTTGTTTTGTCGTCGACGGTTAGATTACGCCATCACTCCTGGTACTATCTCTGATGATTGGGGCATTAACACAGTACATGAAATGCTTGCTGATTTAGAGCATTACGCAGTATTCAATAGTGAAGAAATGTATGATGGACCTCCTAATTATGATAAAACGTTCTATTTTCACCATTATGGTCACCACTATTTACATAAAGCAAGTACTGCACATGCAGTATTTAATTACACCCAATGGGAAAACTGGCCAACACCACCACATGGTAGCTCAAAGACATTTGCATAGACATTTGCAAATTTTCAGGTCACAATCCAGCAGACCCAAAGACCTATTATTATAAACTTACACCTTCCCCGGCAAAGAAAAATATGCTCACTGACACCAAATTAATTTATTCTACATCTTTTATTTCCCAGTTTTTTACACCAGGTATGACTTTTGAAGAGACAATATTGATTTAAAATCTACATGGGGAGGTTCAGGGGAACAAGGCTTTTTTTAGAGCATGCCTCATACCAAAACAACAAATGTTCCTGCATACAACTGTCAGCAGACGTCCTGTCTTGGCTTGACCAAGATAAAGGATCTAAATACACCAAAAATGCCCACTTTGGCACCCTTTGAGAATTTGCAGCAATTCACTAATCACACGGAGGACACATTTGACAACATGCTTAGAAATGGTGCATACAGTACTTCATGATCCAATCCACAGGGATGGCTAGTGTGACAGCTAGATACTAACAGATGTCAGGCACGTTTCTTGACAACACTAAAGGGTTCAGGATAAATAGACCAGACCCACTTTACTTGGAGATACAACACACAGGAGTGGTCACAACATACAGCATTGTAAAATTGTGCCTAGAGTGGCTAAAACATTCAATGTTATCTGAGGTGAAACAACACTTGTCTCTTCTTTCTGATGACATGGCCCTCCAGTATTTCTTGTTAGGTCCTCAAAATCCATGTCAAAAGCGCTTTTTGAATGCAATATACAATGAAGTGTGGAAAGTTTCACAGCAGGAAGCTGCTGAGAAAATACGAGAAATTGACAGAGCAAATTTAGAAAAGGCTATAGCAGTAGTTGACAATGGTATGACTACATTATCCAATAGGATCTATTCTCTGGGTAACATTGTGTTGTGTGAAATCATACAGAGTGACATGTCCTTTTTGCAAAATGAGCAATCTCAGCGTATGTCTATCATGCTACTAAGTTGGACTTGACAGACTTTACGCACTGGCCGTGTTCCATGGAAGCACATAAATGCCACTAGTTTGTTTTTACCAAACAATCGCACAAAAGAACAGATCACCATGTCCAGAAAAGACACGACATACACTTTGTTACACATAGAAAAGTTAGAACAATTACCATTTACTGTTGCAGAGGTACCATCAGCAGATTGGATAATATATGGGTTTATTTCTCTGCCAATTTCAACTTTTCACTCCATCTACTGCTTGCAGCACCATCTAGTAAGCAGATATGAAGCGCTAGGAGAAGGGTTTGTACATGAGTCATGGATCCTACCTTTCACTTATCATTGTAGGAATGGTGCTATTGAGGTTCTTCTTAGTGGTACAGACTGTGAGAATACTTTAGGCTATTCTGTAGTTCGCAGGGAGGTCACACTCCACTGCCCATGTAATGCTCCCACGGCCAGCTTGCCATGTTATCTGAAAGGTTCCCCAGTTGCTGTAATTTATCCAGCATTCAAATTGCTTTCAAATGGGAGCTATTTGATGTTGAATGATCCAAGTTTGCTGTGGGATGAAACCGAGAATACCATTTCTGTTGACGGTTTCTACGGTCGTGACCTGTTGTACACAAGTGCTTTTTCCACCTGCCCATGCAGTTAGGGATATGACAATTTGGCCTTAGATAAAAATTTCGAATGTGAACTTTGATGCTTTGAGCAGACTAAAAGCCTTATTGTTTCAGAAGAAAGAGACTGTAAAATCTGCACGTGAGATGTTTTATCTTCAAGCTACCATTTTAGGGTGCGAGTGCATCACATTTTTAACATCTCAAATATCACGGGGGTAGCATACATTTTTTAAAAACAGGTGGCTCTGGGTTGGTTAGTACCTTCCAGGTGGTCTTTGGAGTTATTCCATTTTTCATACACTCATGCTGGGAAGCATTTTTTTTTTTCAAAACAAATTTTATTTGGTATTCCCTGTAACATGTGGGCGTGAGCCCTACAGATATCTGTAAGAAAGCATTATTTGACAGAGACACCGTCATTTCTCATTTCATGCAAAACCTACAAACATGCAGGAAAATCAACAACAACAGTATGCAGACAGATCCAGATTCAGCCGAACAAAACCCCAGGATAAAAATATAGGGAGACAGCGAAGCCCAAGATAGGGCAAAGGAGAACCAGGTACGTGCGCCTACTGAGGGATGCCATTCAAGGGTCTTCTGATGGTAAGGGGGGGAGCTCAATCCCACGGTACGTTGCCCAGCGGGACCAAATTTTACGGTGCTTCTGGGGGCAGCCACGTGCCAAAAACACGGCTATTGCCGCACCCATGCATCTATCTAGCTCTGCCTTCCACTTGCCCAGAGTTGGGGGGATGTCCTTTTCCATAGCTGTGCTATATCACGTTTAGCGATGGTGAGGGCCAGAAAGAGTAGGTGCTGCTTATATCTATTGCCCCCAATCCCGTCAGTGCTATGTAAAAGAAAAAGACGTGGGTCATGTGGGAGTTCCCATGCCAACACAGTGCTGAGGCACGAGGAGACCTTGCGCCAGAAGGGCTGCAGTGCGGAACACCCCCAGACTGTATGGAGAAATGTCCCCTCTTCTTGTTCACATCTCAGGCATGTAGGGGATTGAATTGCGCCCATTGCCCAAAGTCTGGTTCGGGTATAGTATGCGCGGTGCAGGTATTTAAATTGTGTAAGTCGATACCGTGTAGAAACCGCTGCACCTCGGGGGCTAGCTATGTCCTCCGCCCAGTCATCATCCGTTAGATCTGGAATATCTTCTTGCCATGCACGTCTGGTCCTGTCTAAGGTAGTCTGTGTGTGCGTCGTCAGTGTTTGATATGTTTGTCTGATTTTATGTAGGCCAAGGTCGCCCATTAGGAGGCGTCCTTCGAGGGGATGGAACTCTGGCAGAGACTCTAGGGCCTGGATCAGGGGGGTCAGGGCGGAATTGAAGGTATTTAAAAAAGAACTGGGACTTATGCAGTTGGAAGTCGCTTTGGAGTTGCTGAAATGATTTCAATGTGGTGCCCCTCATTACGTCCCCTAGGGTCGAGATTCCCACCATGTCCCACCCACGGAATCCGGGCAGGGCGGCCACAGGACGGAGGTATGTACCATGCCACAAGGGGGTCGTGTGAGTTAGGGTCCCGCTCCATCCCATCCGCCGGACGGTAGACCGCCAAAGCTGGATCACTACTTGGCCCGCAGAGGGCAGCGACTCCAGGGAATGAGAACTGTATAGGAGCTGGAGGAGAGGGGTCTTGTCCATGCCGGCATGTTCAAGCGCGAGTGCCGGATCAGATGGGGAGTTGTACCACCATTCATTAATTATCAGGACGTGCACGGCGACATAATATGCATAGACGTCAGCCGCAGCAATTCCACCACAGTACGTGGACTGTGTGCAGGTGTGGAGCGCCACTCTAATCGCACTCCGTTCCAGAGGAATTTATTGAGGATGGCGTTCACTTGCGCGAACCAGGATTGGCGAATCTTATAAGGGAAGTTCTGCAATTTGTATAAAATTCGGGGCAACAATCTGGGAAGCATTTTTTGAAGGCTTACTGCTTGTCCTATTCCTGGTTGTCGGGACACTGGTTTTATTTTATTTGCTCCACAATGGATGTTCCGCCACATGGCCAAATGGGATGGCACTATCACATGTGCTACTGTGTCGTGAGAGAATGATGCAGTCCTTTGGCACACCCTTGCTTCAAGAACTGAATGATAACTGGTTCTTGTCCATTTGGCCTGTCTAGCTACACTGCAGACTGTATTCCACTGTCAGCTGTGCACTTTCGAGTGTGCCCTAGACATTTGCTTGAGGATGCAATCAATCAGTCCATTCTATGGACATCGAACTGCTGGTGGGTCTCCTGAAGACACACTTGTACAGATGCCCCGTGCGATTGCCGTTGCTTCGAAATGCATATTATGAGCCTCCCTTGGATGCTTCAGCTCCTGGTGATTTGGATCCTTGCTCATCTTCTGTGGATGCACTACTGGCCGCACTCCTTCAGCGGCTGCTGAGGGGGTTGGATTTGAACATGTTTGTTCTCTGGAGCTGGTGAGAGGAGTGCCAAAGGAACAATTGTCTGCAGTAGCTAGGAACAGCAATGTTTTGTCTACTCTTCATAACATTTAAACAATCCGGCAGTTGCGAGCGGTGGAGATTTTTTAAAATTCAGCCATATTTCAACTCGCTAATTAATTTTAAATTACAGTCTTTTTATTTGCCTTTTTCTTTTGACTTTTACTACAATTTGGCTTTCTAAATGACTTTTTTATTAAAGAAGCACAGTGCATTTATGATTTTGGGATCTTATAAAAGGTTAAATATATACTTTTAGAATTGTTTTTTTAGTCTTTTTAGGCTTTTAGTCACCTCACGTCCAAGGAGTGGGTGTCATGTGGTCACATTAGGTCGGGTGAAAACACCACCATTTTACATGCTCACATTTAAAGTTGACATCTTTTCTTGAATGTTAAGCTAAAGTTCACTGCGCAAAATGTTGTTGTTTGTTATTGTTCGCTCGGCGACAGACTTCAGGATAAAAGCAATAATGATGGCCTGACTGGGATTCCTTCCATCAATTGTGTGTCTTTTGCTTCCTCGCCCTAAGTGCGCCGGGTATGCCCAGACGGGGGTCCCGGGCTCACTGTGCCACTGGATTCAAGCTATCCTGGCTGAAGAGGGGTGAAACCCCGAAACCGGTCCTAGGATGCTTGTTTCCGGTCCAGGGAGGACCTTGATTAGCAGTTCGGGCTGTACTGTTCCCATGAGG
This sequence comes from Calotriton arnoldi, assembly GCA_963921515.1. NCBI lineage: Eukaryota > Metazoa > Chordata > Amphibia > Caudata > Salamandridae > Calotriton > Calotriton arnoldi. The sequence goes on from CAWUFW010003935.1 coordinate 989,341, forward strand.
CACAGGGTCAAGACTGATCTGCATATGGCCAGGTCTAACCTGGGGTGGCATGGTGAGCAAAAGAATGATGGATTTAACCCAGATCTCTTGACTGGGGGTGAATGTTTTGATTTGTTCTGCATTCCGTCCATCAATTGTGTGTCTTTTGCTTTCTCGCCCTAAGTGCGCTGGGTATGCCCAGACGTGGGTCCCGGGCTCACTGTGCCACTGGATTCAAGCTATCTTGGCTGAAGAGGGGTGAAACCCCGAAACTGGTCCTAGGATGCTTGTTTCCGGTCCAGGGAGGACCTGGCTTAGCAGTTCTGGCTGGACTGTTCCCATGAAGCACAGGGTCAAGACTGATTTGCATATGGCCAGGTCTAAACTGGGGTGGAATGGTGAGCAAAAGAATGATGGATTTAACCCAGATCTCTTGACTGGGGGTGAATGTTTTGATTTGTTCTGCATTCCGTCCATCAATTGTGTGTCTTTTGCTTCCTCGCCCTAAGTGTGCCGGGTATGCCCATAAGTGGGTCCCGGGCTCACTGTGCCACTGGATTCAAGCTATCCTGGCTGAAGAGGGGTGAAACCCCGAAACCGGTCCTAGGATGCTTGTTTCCTGTCGAGGGAGGACCTGGCTTAGCAGTTCGGGCTGGACTGTTCCCATGAGGCACAGGGTCAAGACTGATTTGCATATGGCCAGGTCTAAACTGGGGTGGCATGGTGAGCAAAAGAATGATGGATTTAACCCAGATCTCTTGACTAGGGGTGAATGTTTTGATTTGTTCTGCATTCCGTCCATCAATTGTGTGTCTTTTGCTTCCTCGCCCTAAGTGCGCCGGGTATGCCCAGACGTGGGTCCCGGGCTCACTGTGCCACTGGATTCAGGCTATCCTGGCTGAAGAGGGGTGAAACCCCGAAACCGGTCCTAGGATGCTTGTTTCCGATCCAGGGAGGACCTGGCGTAGCAGTTCGGGCTGGACTGTTCCCATGAGGCACAGGGTCAAGACTGATTTGCATATGGCCAGGTCTAAACTGGGGTGGCATGGTGAGCAAAAGAATGATGGATTTAACCCAGATCTCTTGACTGGGGGTGAATGTTTTGATTTGTTCTGCATTCCGTCCATCAATTGTGTGTCTTTTGCTGACTGGGACTTCGGCATGGCAATATGGGTAAAGTTTGTTATATAAACAACCTCACTGCTTTGTGTAGTTAGAGGAGCATTTTGCTGACAGTGTCGAGGTTGCCCCATGCTGGAATTCCGGCCCAGCTGAATCCTGCTTACCTCCTGAAAAGGAACACCAAGATGAACTCCATGATGAAACATACCCACAGGTAACTGGGGAGTTAGATCACCCACAGGGATTCTGGCAGCTTCACACACCTTAGGCACACTAGGATAGGGTGTGCTAGGTATGAGCATAACTATAACTATACTCACATGCAAGCATATATTCTATGTAGCAGCACAATGGTTGAACTGTTTATTTTCTTTAACATTCTTGTGATGATGATTACTCTGTTTTGTTTCCTTCTATTGATAATTGCAGCGCACGTATTTTACAGAAGAATCTCATTGCTTCAATAAATATTTGAAATGCCAATTCGAGTATTTATTGTGTTTTCTTTTGGGTATGCAGGAGTTACCAAATGACAGGACTTTAGATCTGTTTCCACGATTTCCTTGGAGAGTCAGGGTTGTCATGTTCTGAGGTACACATACCACCTGTCTCCTTGCTATGTTAAGGGTACAGATGGTGCACTGTGAGCTAGCTAGTACTCACGCCAACATATCCTGATGGTGTGCTTGGAGTCAGTCTCGCACAATTTTGACGTTTATGTTATCCAACAAACGTACAGTTTTACTGATAAAGTACGAACCGTATGACAGTGGAGGGTAGGAAAGTGCTAAAAACATTACCAATACCAGTATGTGATAATGGGAATACAGATGCTGGATCTGAAGGTGACACACATGAGTTGGGGGACAAACATGAGAATATGATGAAAGCATTAGAGGAGAACTATGGCAAAAAATTAGTATAGTAGTTGAAGGACATTTTATTTTTTGCCTGCTCAGTTACAAGGTGAAAAAATAGAACAATTTGTTGCAGTGCTGAGAACATTTGCTGCTTCGTGAAAGTTTAGGGATTTGCAAGAAGAGATTATTAGGGATGAAATGATAAATAGAACCTATAACATAAAAATACGAGAAAAGTTATTGAGATTGAAGGACCCTTCATTGGAAAATACTATTTACAAAGCCTGATGGATGAAAAATACTTCATACTATGTGAAGGAGTTAAATGAGGAGCAAGCCAATGGCAGGTCAGAGAACTATTTAGTGAATCAGGTTAGTCTGTTATCAAAGTCGCAGTTGCAAAAAACTAAAGGCATCTTTATGAATATTGTGGCGCAGGGCAGTGCAGCAAGTCACCTTTCTGTGCTGCCCTTCACCACAGGGAAAGGGCAGGAATATACCTTATTTGTCTGAATGTGCACATACCTGTCCTTTTCCCTTGCGCTAGCACCATTTTGGCAGCCTAGCACCAATCCAGGCACCCTTGCACCATAGTGCAAGGGTGCCTGTGTTGTAGGCAGGATTTTTTGTGTGCAGGAAAGGGCACCTTCCTGCACAAAAAGCAATCCTGAGAGGCTTATCCCTATGAGTTCTGCAGAATGCAGCACACATAGAAAGAGGAAAAAACGAGGAGGAATAAAGATATTTCTCCTCGTTACGCCTCTCCAGGGGAGGCATATTTTTTTGACACGTTCCCAGGTTTACTTGCTCTGGTAAATCCGTGATTCCGTCAAAATCCATGGATATTGCATGGTAACACCCACACTACATGCATAGAAACGCCTCCTTGGAGCAGAGTAATGCAAGGTGGCCTTGCTTGACTTCATAAATCTCATTTTCCATTTGCGTCGCTCTTGTACCACATTGCGTGGTGCAAGAGGGACACAAAGGGGCTCATCAATCTACCCCCAAGAGTGATAGTAATTCCAGTTCTGCAAGATCATGTACGGAAGACAAAATTAGGCACTGCTGCAGGTCTGGCAGTTTGAAACACATGGTAGAATCTAATTCATATCCTGTTGCTAAAGTTAGGTGTTACAAATGTAAGAAAGTGGGGAATTTCTCCAGGGTTTGCAGGATGGGTGTAATAAAGAAACCTGAGCAGTGGGTAAATTGTGTCAAGGATCAGGAGGAAGATGAAGCTGTGAGTGTGGATGATAACCCCATGTAGAAGTGAAGGTCGTGTGTGATGTTAAGTTCCCAGAGGAGAGTGGGATTGGATATTCACCACCAAAATGTGATGTGAAAATGAATGGGACACTAATACAAGTGTGGGCCGATTCCTCTTCACCTTACACATTGATTAACCGGTTGTCGTGGGAAGATTTAGCCCATTGTGGACTACTTCTGGCTGATCTAGAGCTAGAAGGGTATAGCGGTGGTAGATTAACGGTTATGGGATGCTTTACAAACCATTTGGAATTTAAAAAACGAACTGCTGTTGGTAATTCTATGTTGTAAAGAAAGGAAAAGTACTACTAGGATGGAGGGAGCAAGAAGCAGGGTGGATGGTTTTGAATCCAAATCATACGGTGTAGGTGATACGTATGGAATAATGTCATATTACAAAGTGGAGCACTAGATTCCCCGCACTTTTTGCAGGCAAATTGGTATGTTTTAAACATTATATTGTGTTAAAAAAGTGTGTTATACCAAAAGTCGAAAAGGTTCGCAATGTGCTATTGGCTTTGCATGATCAATTAATGGAGGATTTTAACAGGTTGTGGGAGTGGGGGTCATAGAACCAATTGAATCATCCGAGTGGCTGAGTCCTGTGGATTTTGGAAGGAAGAGCAATGGTAAATTTTGCATGTGTGTGGTCCTCAGAGATCTCAATAATTGTATCTGGATTGATCGCCATCCTTTACTCCACATTAATGAGATGTTGATGAATGTAAGAGGTACCAAATGTCTCACAACATTAGAGCTGTCAAATGCCTATCATCAGGTTTGACTTTATCCAGCGTTGAGACATCTCACTTCACTTATAACTCCACATGGAGCCTTTCAGTTTCTATGCATGCCATTCTGACTTGCTTCGGCATCTGCCATGTTTCAGAGAGTTATGCAAGGACTGTTGATTGGATTAAACAACGTCTTGTCTTTCCAGGATGATATTCTGGTGTGGGGTTCCAATGATGAACAACAAGATAGTAAGTTGGAGTGCGCGTTGGAAAGACTGGAGCAAGCAGGGCTGTCTAATGGAGTTAAGAAGTGCAAATTTTGAGTGCATGAAGTTGATTATTTGGGGAATACCTTGTCTAAGGAAGGAGTAAAATCTAAGTTGAATCTGTTGGAAGCAATAGAAATAGCACCCTCTCCTAGTGATAAGGAACAACTGTGTTCTTTCCTGGGCCTAGTGGAGTACTACTCAAAATGTGTAGAATAATTTTCAGACAAAGTGCATGTGTTGTGGTTGTTCATGAAGAAGGGTGTGAAGTTTGTGTGAACAAGTGAATGTCAGCAAGCTTTCAAGAATGTCAAAATGTTTAAAATTAAGGCAGTGGCATTGAAACCGTTTGATCCTTAAGGTGAAACTATTGTTACAACGGATGCAAAAGCCTATGCTTTGGGAGCAGTACTCTTGCAAAGAAGTAAGGGAATTGAGAGAGTGGTGGTATTTGCTTCTCAAGTGTTAAAGGGATCAGAAAGCAGATATCCGACCATTGAAAAGGAAGCACTGGCATGTTGGTGGGGTGTGCAACATTTTAGAACTTATGCATGGAGGTCCCATTTTGAACTGTGCACCAACCATAAACCATTGGTAGATCTATTCTCTACTAAAGGGGCTAGCAAGGCAAGTCCTCGAGTGGCGAAGTGGATATATAGGTCACAAGAATACACGTTTGACATTAGATATGTACCAGAGATTAAGAATGTTAATGCCAATTGTCTTTCATGGATGCCATTATGTGACAGTACGTGTGACTAGAATGATGAGTGGATGATAGCAAGTGTACAGCAAGTGTGTTTGTAGGGGCTATTTGTGAAGAGGAGTGGAAAAAAGGTATGACTAATGATCACATGTTACGTCTATTAATAACAAAGTTACCTGGTAGTAAAATGTCACAGGTGGATGATAGGAGTTGTTAGAATGAGTTTCTTCCAGTTTGGGATGAATAATCTGTAAAGCATGGCATTGTTCGTACGAGTGACAGATTGTTAGTTCCTGCGAGTTTGAGAAATACGTTTTCAGAACAAATCCATGTTGGGCATGTGGGCATGTCAGCCATGAAGAGGAAGGCCATGGTGGTTTTTTGGTGGCCTGGCATGGTGCGAGCGATTGAGGGATTTGTTTGCAATTGTGTACCATGCACATGCAGCAATAAGGCAGTTCGGGCTTGACTGTTCCCATGAGGAACAGGGTCAAGACTGATTTGCATATGGCTGGGTCCAAACTGGGGTGGCATAGTGAGCAAAAGAACGATGGATTAAACCCAGATCTGTGACTGGGGATTAGTGGTTGAAAAGTTTCAGCACTCCGTCCATCATCCTGTTGTGTTTGTGATAAGAAGCACACAGCTGTGGAGACTCCCATAGTAACTGTGAAATTGTCGGAGAGGGTGTGGAAGAAGGTGGCCATTGACATCTGTCTGGCAAGTAGATCTGCCATAGTCATGATGGATTATTACTCAAAATGGTCTGAGGTTAATTTTCTAATCAAGCGTAAAGTCTCCAAAGTGTTCTTTTTGTGAAGAGGTGTTCAGGAGAGAGGTTTGTCTGGCTGAAATGGCATCGGATAATGGTATCCAATTTATCTCTGAGGTATTTGAGGCATTTCGAAAGAAAGAAGGAATCAAACATCTCAAAACAGCAGTGTATCATCAAAGCAGAAATGGGTTGGTTGTACGTTTCAATCAAGTGTTGGCCAGATGTATTCAGCTGGAAGTGTGTAGCGGATTATGCTGGAAGCAAGAAGTGAAAAATATGTTATGGAATTACCCTACTGCGCCTCATACTGTTACAGGAGAAAGAACATTCTTTTTGTGGAAAGGTAGAGTAGCATGTACCTCGGTGTTCCATCCATGGATAGATTTAGCGAATTTCGCAGTTTTGGATAAACAGGGGTTGTGTGATAGGATTGATAAATATCAAGGACGGTATGCATGTAGGCATAATGATACGTTGATGAGGAAACCAACAGTGTTTGTAGAAGAAAATCTAGTGAGAGTGTGTGCAGGGATTATAAGCAAGAAAGGAAGTTCCAAATGGTCTAGTCCCAAAATGGTGATTAAGGTGGAAGGAAAAATGGTTAAACTGAGAGAGAAAAAGGGTGGAGAGTGAGAAAAGTCACATTGTGTAGTAATTTGGAAAGTCAAAGGTGGTAAGCTGATTATGAGGGCACTATAGTAGTTCCTACCAAGACAAAGAAATCAAAACGGGAATATATTGCTGAACATACTGGAATATCTACTGGAGAATGAAAAAGGGTTAGGTTAAGGCCTAAGAAATTGAATGATTACTTTTGTGGCTGATTTTGTAGGCCCATTAAAAGGTTAGTGAATATGGCATTTGTACATTCTTTATGTTCCGATGTTGTACACCATTTTATTTTATTTATGTATTTTTGTTTTATTTAGAAAAGGGTGTGTGTTATGTTCTTCATGATTGAATGGCCATGATTCTAGAATTTAGAACTCGAAGATTGGGCAGTTGGCCGGCTTCTGCCAGGGGTCTGTCACTGTATCTCTAAGCTCCAATAAATCTGTTTTCTTCAATCAAAAAGGACTGTGCTTCTATGGAAAAATCACAACTAGCACCCCTGCTTATCTTGCAGACAAGCTCACCATCTCTGATGATTCTCGGCAAACCCGTAGCCAGGACACCATAAGACTGCAGACTAAGAAGGTTACAAAAGAAAAAGAATACAACGGGCCTTTTCCATCTACGGACCCAGGATCTCGAACAACATCCCTTACCCATCAGGACAGCCACAACGCTTCTCTAATATAGGAAAGACTTGAAGACTTGTCTCTTTAAAGAAAACTACATCAAAATGTATTAACCATCCACAACTCAGCTTCCTCTCCTTTTACTCTTTGGGCCCGACTCACAAAGGGAGTTACAACTAAGGGGCCGATTCCGATCTCGGTCGGAGGCGCACCCAATACCATTCGGTCGGGAAAAAAGCCATGCGAATGCCTGTTTCCCGACCGATCCGTACATCATTCCGAACGAGTAAGTACGATGCGCACAACAGCATAGAATCCGGCCGAGTCGGACTCACCCAATCCAGGTCCTGTTCTCCGACCGAGGCGAATCCGGAAACGCCGAATCGAGTCGCACGGAAGGGAAAATGCAGCCCCGTCCGGCCGGACAAGTACGATGCGCTTTCCGTACTCGCCGAACCCGTCGCTACGTCCGGCACGTCAAAGCTTCCGGGAGAGGCGCACATAAGCTCCGATTCGCGCCACAACACGATCCACGGCTACGAGGCGAACACGCCAGCGGCGAGGACGACGCGAAGCAACGAGAAAGACGAACGAGACGAACCAACCATGAATCCCTTCGTTCCGATCCTACCAATATTCTACATTTACTACCGGAACAGGCACGGACGCGTACGGCGCAGAAGGTAAGTCAGACACCAACCACAAAAACATACAACACGTACACGACACATCACACACACACAGAGGGATGCAGAATTTACTTACACCAGCAACAGCAGCACCATAGGGGCGGGATGCCCATCACCAATGCCACATATGCACACAGGGGCCTGGATGCGCACCACCACTACCACCCCTACCCAGGGGGGGCTGGATGCCTACCACTACTACCACCCTTTGCCAGGGGGTGCCAGATGGCTACCACTACTACCACCCTTAGCCAGGGGGGTGCCAGATGCCCGCCACTACTACCACCCTTACCCAGGGGGGGCTGGATGCCTACCACTACTACCACCCTTAGCCAGGGGGCTGGATGCCTACCACTACTACCACCCTTAGCCAGGGGGCTGGATGCCTACCACAACTACCACCCTTACCCAGGGGGGCTGGATGCCTACCACCACTACCACCCTTAGCCAGGGGGGCTGGATGCCTACCACTACTACCACCCTTAGCCATGGGGGTGCCAGATGCCTACCACTACTACCACCCTTAGCCAGGGGGGCTGGATGCCTACCACAACTACCACCCTTACCCAGGGGGGGCTGGATGCCTACCACCACTACCACCCTTAGCCAGGGGGGCTGGATGCCTACCACTACTACCACCCTTAGCCATGGGGGTGCCAGATGCCCACCACTACTACCACACTTACCCAGGGGGCTGGATGCCTACCACTACTACCACCCTTACCCAGGGGTGCCACATGCCCACCACCACTACCACCCTTACCCAGGGGGGCTGGATGCCTACCACTACTACCACCCTTAGCCATGGGGGTGCCAGATGCCTACCACTACTACCACCCTTAGCCAGGGGGGCTGGATGCCTACCACTACTACCACCCATAGCTATGGGGGTGCCAGATGCCCACCACTACTACCACACTTACCCAGGGGGGCTGGATGCCTACCACTACTACCACCCTTACCCAGGGGGTGCCACATGCCCACCACCACTACCACCCTTACCCAGGGGGGCTGGATGCCTACCACTACTACCACCCTTAGCCATGGGGGTGCCAGATGCCTACCACTACTACCACCCTTAGCCAGGGGGCTGGATGCCTACCACTACTACCACCCTTAGCCAGGGGGCTGGATGCCTACCACAACTACCACCCTTACCCAGAGGGGCTGGATGCCTACCACTACTACCACCCTTAGCCATGGGGGTGCCAGATGCCTACCACTACTACCACCCTTAGCCAGGGGGGCTGGATGCCTACCACAACTACCACCCTTACCCAGGGGGGGCTGGATGCCTACCACTACTACCACCCTTAGCCAGGGGGGCTGGATGCCTACCACTACTACCACCCTTAGCCTGTGGGGCTGGATGCCTACCACCACTACCACCCTTAGCCAGGGGGGCTGGATGCCTACCACTACTACCACCCTTACCCAGGGGGTGCCGGATGCCTACCGCTACTACCACCCTTACCCAGGGGGTACCAGATGCCTACCACTACTACCACCCTTACCCAGGGGGTACCAGATGCCTACCACTACTACCACCTCTACCCATGGGGGGCTGGATGCCTGTCACTACTACCACCTCTACCCATGGGGGGCTGGATGCCTACCACCAACACCACCCCCACTCATAGGATGGACAATGCATGACACAACCAGCACACCACAACCTAGGGAATGCAAGAAAAAGACATACCCCCAACACCATGACAAGCGTGTGTAGACTGTGTCAAATGCCTACAACACTGAACATGACTTTGAACATACAATGTGACCCCCTATCACATGTGCCACACATATATGTGTGTGGCCCCCACAATGCAAGCAGGCCATGACCATTGTGGCAATGGGGTCCAAAACCCCATCATCACAGTGACCAAAATGTAAGTGTGGGGTCCATAGCTGAAGCACATTTTGAACATTGTGGCAATGGGGTCCAAACCCCCATCATCACAGTGACCAAAAGGTAAGTGTGGGGGCCCATAGCTGAAGCACATTCAGAACATTGTGGCAATGGGGTCTAAACCCCCATCATCACAGTGACCAAAAGGTAAGTGTGGGGTCCATAGCTGAAGCACATTTTGAACATTGTGGCAATGGGGTCCAAACCCCCATCATCACAGTGACCAAAAGGTAAGTGTGGGGGCCCATAGCTGAAGCACATTCAGAACATTGTGGCAATGGGGTCGAAACCCCCATCATCACAGTGACCAAAAGGTAAGTGTGGGGTCCATAGCTGAAGCACATTTTGAACATTGTGGCAATGGGGTCCAAACCCCATCATCACTGTGACCAAAATGCAAGTGTTGACAAAGAAAAAGCTGCAACTGCCAAACTGCATGGATGATTCCTGGTCACAGAACATAAAACACATCATTGGCAAAGTAGTGCATGTGTCCCATTGCAACATAGATTGGGGGAGGCAAATACTGCAGTGCAAATAAGACATACCTTTGGCCATGTGCAGACAAACAACACCCATGGGGGCTGACACTGTCAACATTCATCAATGACAAAATGACAGCAGTAACCATCAGAATGCAGACCCACATATTTGAACCAATGGGCACACAAATGCAGATACCCTGTGGAGACTGTAGATGTGAGGTGAACAGATACCATACCATTGCAGCAATGGGACACACAAACCATGATCATTGTGCTGACCGATGACCTAGGAGTCCCAGGGACAGCAGGGGAAACCCACCAAATAACATACAGCCAATGGCACACCTAAGATATGCCAATGCAGTGGTGCAGATGCACAAACACAAACAGGCAGACCCACACTGCACATCAAACACAACAGGTGAGGGGGGTGCCAGAGTCCCCAGGCAACCACACAACACATGAGGAGGCCTGAATACCAATTACACAGATGTGCATACAGTGCCACACAAAGGTAACTCATGGATCCAAATCCCCTATGTGGGCAATCAGGCATTGTCAGATGAGAGGGAGCACAAATCACACATGTCACACAAGCATGTAGGAACAGCAACTGACACAGCAAGACACAGACACACCACAGCACTACCCCCAGGGCCCCCACAATGTGGTGACCCTGGGCTGCATTACAATCCCACTGTGATGACAAAGCTAAATGTCGTTCACACTGTGAACCACAGTCATGTGTCCTGAGCAGCAAACTACCATCACACCTACACAAGCACAAATCAATCAGCACGGCCAGTAAGCCAAGGCCAACATGGAGGCAGGGGTCTAGCCGGGCAACAACTCTCATCTGCACACACTCAACACCACACACCTCGACCTCCAACAATGTGCAGCAGTGAAGCACACATGCACTGGTGACATTGCACATGCACCCATGACAATCCCAGGGTGGTGGGTGGGAACCAAGGTGCAGAAACACATCACACATGGCCACTCAACAAGACTCCTGAATGTCTGACACACTGCACACTACGCTGTACATGGACATGACGGCAATACCACACTAACCAATGGGATCCCAGCCACAGTCACACACCAATGAAGAAGCCAAGGTCACCCACAAAGAACACACATAGACAACTACCAACATTGCAGCCCGGACCCTGAGGAGTGCCAGCAGTCACACACACAACGTGTCACAATCACTGAAAGATAACACAAACTGGAAATCACATGACAGGTGTAAACAACAAGTGCCAAGGGGAATCCTGACTGTGACCCATCTGCGTCTGCACACAAACTCAGCCCTGACAGCAAACACACCTATGGGTGACACCCTGATGACCAGTAATGTGCCATGCACCCACATCACAGAGAACCCAGGGAGAAGACTTTGGGGGAACATAGGTCAACTCAGCAAGCATCACAAACAGGTACAACACTAGGAATCCTAGCATGCACAGCAAAACGGAAGTGAACACACAGACATGCTCATACAACACACACCTTGGGCGCAGGCAATGTCACAGGAGTACACACTGCCATGAGGGGACTCCACTCCTGTGTGAGGAAAGCTGTGCCATATGTTGCCTCAGTAGGGCCCCATCATGTCAGCTGAGCACTTGGTCACACAATCAACAATTAGCACCAAATGAGGGCTCCCGTCACATCAGCCTGGTCATGGAAGTGCCAACGAAATCATCAGCACAGATCCAACACACTTGTATAGCAATGTTGCACTGACAACACAGATGAGTCCTTCCCCATTGATGCCCAAACCTGCATGTCCAGTGGAGATGGCCACACGGTCAGGGAAGTAGACGAATTGAACAATGGCAGGCACAACAGATGTGCATGGGTGGAAGCCACAGATGTGAAATTGCTAATGTAAGTAGGAAATCCCATTGCCAAATATTGAACACATGACACCCTCAGGTGCTGCTAAGGAAGACATGGATACACCACAGGATAGGACACATTCCCCCTGGACCACATGTGTTCCTGCACAGTAACACTTCATTATCATGAGACCAAATATCACCATCACTGCAGCAAGGGCATGGTTAGCACCATCAACAACATGTACATCAGAAGCAAAAGCACTAGAGAACAGAAAGTTGCTTTATTCAGCATATGTGTGTCCAAAAACTCAGAGAACAGTAATGCTCCAACAAAGGCCAATGGCCAGTCCATCAAGTAAGTCAATACAGGGTGACAGTGGCAGATGTCACCCTACGCATGCCTGCACTGCACAAAACCAGGGACAATCCACTAGGAGGGGCAACCGGGGGCAGGCCAGGCACCGCAGGGACAGGATCAGGGCTCACCAGGAGGAGGCAGGGAAGGGGTGGTGGGTGCTGGAGAGCCACTGACAACTGCAGTGGAGGTGTCTGACATGGTGTGTGCCGGCACAACTGGGGGGCATGACTCAGATGTTGAGGGTGCCGGCACGACTGCAGTGGACCCTGCAGATGGAGTGGACAGGTCCGCCACTGCGGTGCCCAAGTCAGACAGGGTGGTAGTGGACTCCACTGCAGTGCCTACCTCCAGGGGAGGAGAATGGGGAACAGGCAAGGTGGGCTGGACAGAGGGGGAGGACACCCTCACCACATCAGTGGCACAGACAAGCGCAGCGGGGGTGTGGTGCCGGGAGAGCAAGTGGCAGGGGGAGAAGGCCGGATCCTCTTGGGGATGGTATATCTGTGGGTGGGGGAACCTGGGGCAGGGTGTGGTGGGGGCACCTGTGGAGTGGGGGCCTGAGGGATGGAGGAAGGAGACCTGGTGCCTGAGCTGCAGGGCGGCGGCGGGGTCTTGCTCTTACGACTCCGGGGGGACTTGCGGGTGGGGGCCTCAGTCTGTCTGCGCCTGGGGGAGGGTGTCCGGGGGCGAGGGGCACTCTGCTCCGTGTGGGTGGGCTTCCTCTTCCCCCTGGATGCTGGAGCAGCTGGATCGTAGGGGATGAGGCCGAGGTCACAGAGGAAGAGCCGCTGTGACTTTGGGGTTGCAGGTGAGGCAAGGGAGGGTGCTTTGGAGGGAGAGGCAACTGAGGACTGCGCAGTGCTTGTGGATGCGTGTGTGTGTTCCAGGGCCCCATCCCCTGTGAGTCTGGTTTCAGTCCCCTGACTGTGCGTGCGTGTGCGTTTTGTTTGTGGCGTGTGTGTCTGTGTGCTGGATGTGTGTGTGCTGGTGTGTGCCTGTGCCGGTGTGTGTGTGTGCTTGGGACGGGTAAGGTGCTGGGGAGTGTGGATGGAGCAGAGGCAGGAGGGGTGAGGGACTGTCTGAGGAGGGACACTGCTGCCGTCAGGGAGGAGTCCATGGACCTATTGCCCCTCTGTAGGTCAGACATGCCCGATGGGATGCCCTCCATGAACGACACCAGCTGAGTCAACAGAGCGGTGTGCGCATGGAGGACACTCAGCATGGCTGTCTGCCCTACATGGAGCTGGCGAAGGAGGTACACAGACTCCTCACTCAGGGCAGCAGGGGACACAGGGGCAGGGGGTGCTGTGCCTGGCCCGAAGGAGACACGCTCCCGAACATGGGAGCCTCCACGGACCTGGGGAATGGGAGCCGATGGGAGGGCGGTGGTGGTGCTGGTGGTGGCGGGGACAGCAACACTAGCTGGGGTGTGGTGGCTGCTGACACCCGCCTCCATAAGGGAGTCATCCTCCGAGCCGCTGTGGTCCTCAGCTGAGGTGGATGCTGCTGAGGACTCCTCGGTGTGGCTCCCCTCGCCCTCCGTGCCACTGGGTCCCTCCGACCACTCCTCGGCTGCTGACCCAGTCTGGCTCTCCGGCTCCTCCTGGTCCGTGGAGCTGTCCCCTTCCGTGGCCGTGGATGTATCTGCAATCAATGGGGAAACAGACAGACATCAGTCACCTGCACCAAACGCACACACCACTGTGAGCACAGCACATTACAGAGCAAGCCCTGGCATCATTAGTTGAACATTGCTAAAAGTGCCCTAACTGAACAGGAGAATCCAATTGTCAGTCTGATGCCAACCATGGCACTCACATCCCACATGGCCTTGCACCCATCTGTCTGGTGTCTGTTGGATAGCAACACCCCAGTGTGGACACATGCACCACCTACACAGTAGTTGGACAGTGCAGAGGACACGGTGTAGCATGTGGACATGCACACATCACAACTCTTGCCACTGAGTCAGTACAGGTTTCCGGATGAAAGGGATGCCCAGAGTCAAATAGGAAATGCATGTGATGCATACCAGTGACAGACACCATGATGCACCCATGTCCTGATAGCCATCGCCACAATGGTGTGCATGTAGCACATGTCACTCCCCTGCAGGATCACCAATAAGTAGACACATGCCATGGCGGAGGCATGACTGCTAAGTCATACATCACTGTCTCAGTGATGTATGACTTGGCAGCCAGACAACAACACTCTGCACTGTGTCACAATAGTAGGTCATGGGGAATGCAAGTCCTGGAGCTGCACAAGTGCACATGTACATCCCCACACAACACATCATCTTAACCCTCATCTGTCCAGGTCATACCGATTGGACATATGGGAGACCTGTGACACTACCCTCTGAACCTGAGCCCCTCACAATCTGCTGTGAATGGGAAACAGCTGCCTGAACTTCACATTCGCATACCCCAGTCTGCACGGGCAGCTGATCAAACACCTATGTGACACACAAGTATCGTCTCCTATGGTCACATCTCCAGTGGCATGCTGAGCCCCTACCGAGAAACACCCCAGCAGTCCTGGCAACAAATTCACAGCACACTGACACAGAGGCAGACACCTGAGGGGTCAAATCACTGCGCACAACGTGTCAGCTGATACACGGGAGTGGGAGTACAGGTGTATTGGATGGGCTGGAGTAGGCATGACTGTCCTGCCCCACATGAATGAGGGATGAGCCCTGGACAGTGGATAGCTGGCTATGTATGTGTGACACACGTAATCTGCACACTCCTGGGGCCCAAACATTGTTCCCACCCGCTGCATGGGTGTGTGCCAGATACCCCAGGCACATGTGGTGGCTCAGCTCAGCAAGTGGACCGCATAATAAAAAGCAACACGCAGATTACATGTCCGAACACAGGCATTGTGTGAACAATGGACCCACCCATGATGCCCACAACAGAGTTAGGGAAACAGATGTTGTCCCCCACCTTGAGTGAAGCAAACTGCAAGGACACAGTCCCAAGTGACACAATTCCCTGAATGTAAGGGCCACACCTGGGTATCAGATGAGGAGTGGGCAGTGCACAATAGAGGGACATGGCTCCTGGACAACATGACTGCTGTACTGTGGCAGTTTAACCAGACCAGAGGAGGGCACATAGCATGTAATACAGAGTTCACAGTGCAGTCTTTGACTCACCCCTCCCTTGCTGCTGTCTGGCCTTCAGCTGCCCATCCAGGTCTGGAAACACCACCTCCAGGATCTGGAGCATGTGGGGGGTCAGGGTCCGTGTTCCGCCCCTCCTGCGAGGAGGCGACAGCTTCAGCTGGACCCGTGCAATCCTCCGGGTCCAGCCCCGAAGGTCCTGCCACCTCTTCTGGCAGTTGCGGATCCGGCGCTTGTAGACCCCCACGGACCGGACAGCCCGGACGATGTCCTTCCAGATCTCCTGCTTCCGATGGGCATTAACCTGTGAGGATGACAAAGTGAAAATGCCATTACTACACATGCATACATCATAGAAATGGGGGATGCACACCCTTCTTCAAACACAATTCATCCTGTTTGTTAGGTCATTCCCCAAAAATTTGAAGAAGTCACATAAGGCTGTGCCATTGGTTTTGGGGTGGAATGTCACCCCAATAATAATGATGTAATTTGGATCCAAGTGCCATTTGGGCAAGGTACTTCACCAGTGAGCACGCATCGGCGAATGACCTAACAAACAGGATGAATTGTGTTTGAAGAAGGGTGTGCATCCCCCATTTCTATGATGTATACATGAACTTTGCCCGAACCGGGGTTTGCACCCACATCAGAGATTGGACTAAAGTTGGAATTTTGGGACTAGCGGTATCATCCACACACTAGGCGGAACATCTCGTTCACCTAGCATTTTTTTAATTGAGAGGCTCCTAATGAATGGTAAAACATTTGCAGCGTATGTTTGACATTTAGAACGAGGTTGATATGTGGAAGCTGCGTTTAAAAGTCATGAACTTGGATTTTTAACAAAGAGTACTGTGATGTAACATCGAGCTGACATATTGCATTATGGGTACTGTAGTAGTTAAGAATCGAGGGCAGGGTTTGTAGTGAGAGAGGGTCACAAGGGCGGTTGATTAGTGATTAGCATAGTGGGAGGGTTCTGAACACAGGTGTGGGGTTTAAATACTGGTGGATGAAAGTAACGTGAAATCCTTTCGTGGAAGAGATTCTAGGACGGATGGTTTTTAGCAGGTACGTGAGTTAGGGTTTGTAGATAACAAGCAGCGCAGCAAATAATAGAGGTTATAGGGTGTTGGAATTGGGGTGAATGAGAATGAGTATTGGATAGGAATTAGGTGGCTGTCAGCAGCATGTGAAAAACAGTGGCTGTTTAAAAATGAAAAAAGCGGTTGCCAGCATGAAGATGGAAAATGTGCAGCGCAAAGCGCACAGTTTAGACAAGTACAACGAGGGTGTGTATCAAAGGTTAAGGAAAGGTGGGATATAGTGAGGGGGGTAGAGTTGGACAGGTTTACATGAGAGGGGAAGAGACTTGAGGGTATTTCTGCGCTTAATATGAGGGTTTAATATACAGAGGAAAGGATGACGTTACAATTGGGGAGGAGAAGAGTATGTTTAGGGCAATGTTTAATTAAAGCGGGAGTTACTGGGAGAGTAACGTGAAGGTGTTATAGATGAAAAGAAGTGGGACTGTATTTTGTTAAAGGTTCTTGCTACTGCACAATGGGGTGTAATTATATTGCTAACGGTATGATTAGGATTGTGACGATTATGGAGGACTGAGAAGCAGCTAATTCTCACATGAATGTTTTAAATGTCGTTGCATAATACATTTTTGTCAATGGATTTGTAATGCATGTTTTATTGTTATTTGTAGTTACCCCTGACGAAGGGCCCCAGTAGCCCGAAATGCATTGGGTTTTTAATAAAAACTGCTTTGGATGAAGAACGCGCTTGTACGTATTTTTGAAGAGAGGTCCGGATGGGCACATCTTGAATATGAGAAAACTTTTGAAAATTGCATTACCCTGTGTGTGGAATATACTGGATTAAAGTGAAAGACGGAATTAAACAGCTGATTAAATGGAATAAAATGGGTTAAAAAGACGGTACAAAATTTGAAGAAGTCACATAAGGCTGTGCCATTGGTTTTGGGGTGGAATGTCACCCCAATAATAATGATGTAATTACTACACATGCAACATATCCGTGCATGACACAGTTGTATATACATGTCTCAATCACAGGGGCACATGATGTACACAGGCAGTGCAACGCTGCCCATGGACAGTTTGCCAGAAGTCACTACATGGTATCATTGCATGGGAAGTAAAACCTTGTTCAAATGCACTGTCACTGCACCATACCTGTCCAGTGCATGTCACTACACACTACGGGGGGTGACAACTACTCAGTGAGCCTGCTAGCCAGTGGCGTGCAGACTTTCAGCCTTGCTAGTCAGACAAAATGCACATTCAGAAAGGCAGTGCACAGAACACTCACCTGCTCCCCTGGTGTCCCATACAGCTTGCTGTACTGTGGAAGTAGGCTGTCCAGCAGGGCCTGGTTCTCCTCAAGGCTGAAGGCTGGGGCTCTCTCCACAGTATGTGCCATTGCAGGGTCCAGAGGGGGCAGAGACAGCAGCAGTGCAGTGGCAGATGTCGTCCTGGAGCATGTAGTGCAGGCAAGTGAGCTCTCAGGGGAACAGCCAGCAATATATATGTGCTGCAGAGGCAGATACTGTCCCATGTGTCCAAAGTGATAGGTCCAAGTCGTTTGCATCTTCTGAATCTGGCCAATCCATGGAATAGCAGCACCAATACACGCCCACAGCATCCTTCAAATCTTCAACTTCATGACATACATGATTTTGCAACATTGTTGTGGGTGACCAACTGAATTTCCAGCAACCGACTCGTTCGAATTTCGAAAACGCGTCCGTTGCCAGGCTAGGCCATTGACAATGGGTGCGCACCGATCGGTCCATTGCGGTTCAACGCGTACAGGGGTACAACGCGTACCCGCGCACATTGAATGCAATGGGCCGGCCGGGTGCACCGATCGGTCCATTGCGGTTCAACGCGTACAGGGGTACAACGCGTACCCCACACATTGAATGCAATGGGCCGGCCGGGTGCACCGATCGGTCCATTGCGGTTCAACGCGTACAGGGGTACAACGCGTACCCGCACACATTGAATGCAATGGGCCGGCCGGGTGCACCGATCGGTCCATTGCGGTTCAACGCATACAGGGGTACAACGCGTACCCGCACACATTGAATGCAATGGGCCGGCCGGGTGCACCGATCGGTCCATTGCGGTTCAACGCATCCCTGTACAAGTGACTGGCATATGTCACCATGCCTGTCTCAGATGAACATATGCCAGCCACAAATAGCTCCCAGGGAGTGAGGGGCACACCTACAACACCACAGCCTGTCCAAACTGTATCATAAGGCATGTAAGGCTGCATTTCCTATTGTGTGTATGTTGGTGTACATGTTGTCCTGTGGGTGTCACCTGGGGGCAGCCACCCCCAGGCTGTGCACGTGTTCATGGGGACAGGATCCTGGGTGTTACGTGTACATGACCACTGTGATGTGCAACTGTTCATATCTGAGCATGTGCCATGGTCACATTTCACGGTGGTGTATGTGTATGTCATGTCACATACCCCGTGAGTCCCATGTGGGACGGTATGTTTGAGCCAGGGTGACCCAGTGGCACAATAGTGATGGTCCTCCACAGTCTGTGTGCATGTAGTGTTTACAATGTCTCTGATTTTATGTGCACAATGGGAGACAGTCTCCACATCCACGTTGTTTGTGCATGGACTTTGATGTTGTGCGTGTGTGTGTCACAGACGTCCATGTCTGTCCTGCAGAGGCAAGTGGAATCACTACCTGTGGGGGTCATGGTTGTTTTGCTGTGGTGTATACATGATACTCCATGTAATGCCAGTGTCCATGTGGCAATACAGGGTCCCTGGGAATGTACCGGTCGTTGAGCTGTGATGCCTGTGGCACATCTGTCCTCACATGTCACTGTGGGGGGTGATTGTAACATGGCAGCAGGAGATGGGAACTGTGACACGGCCTCATGATATCCAATGGGCCAACCTGGGACTAATTGATGCCACTTGTTGAACCGTGATGACAGATGTTGGCCATGTATGTACCATACATGTCCTTACGGAACTGCACACTTCATGTAGTTGTGCCTCATAATGATGTATGATGTGACATTGAGTGTGTTCAATGCCGCATATGTGGGGTGACTGACAATCTTGCTTTCTTCTCCTCTGCACTGCAGGGCTCCTGCTGTCCATAGACCATTCCCAGACCTGGCAACGATGGTGGAACGGGACAGCATCCGACTGTACCGCTTCACCAGGCAGCTGATTGAGGATTTGGCAGTGCAGTTGGCCCCACATTTGCAGCCTGGCCGGCCGTATCCTACAGCGCTGACCCCCAAGGTGAAGGTGATGGCAGCCCTACACTTCTTTGCCACCGGTACCTTTCAACATACTGTGGCGACTGCTGGTGGGATGTCACAGACCATGTTCAGCCGTGTGCTCCGCGATGTTTTGGAGGCAATGTTGCTATACCTGAACCGGTACATCTATTTCCCTAGACTGCAACGACTCACTGACGTGAAGAGTGACTTCTATGCCCTGGGGAGGATGCCGCATGTCATTGGCTCCATTGATGGGACACATGTGGCTTTGGTACCACCACAGGCACATGAACAGGCCTACCGTAACCGCAAACACTACCACTCGGTCAATGCACTGGTGGTGTGTCTTGCAGATATGACCATCTCACACGTGTGTGCCCATTTCCCTGTTTCAGCACACGATGCCTTTGTGATGAGGAGTAGTCGCATCCCCAGGATGATGGCACAGATGCAGAACCAGCGTGCCTGGCTTGTCGGTGTGTACTGACTTTGTGCCATTGTGTGCGATCTGATTTGTAGTATTCCGCCCACTTTTCCAAGTCAGCTAATGTGCACTTGTCTGTCCGCAGGTGACTCGGGATACCCCAACATGCTGTGGTTGCTGACACCCCTCAGGAACCCTGTGACACCAGCCCAGATGCGCTACAATGAGGCACATGGTCGAACCAGGAGAGTGATTGAGCGGACATTTGGTCTCCTGAAGAGCCGCTTCCGCTGCCTCGACAAGACAGGAGGGTCCCTCCCATATGCCCCAGCGAAGGTGTGCAAGATTATCATCGTCTGCTGCATGCTCCACAACCTGGCAGTGCGGAAGGAGTTGCCTCTCATCCAGGATGACAATGACCAACATCTGCCACCTGTGGAGGATCCTGGCCTGGACCACGATGCCAGTGATGATGATGATGATGGTGATGTCCGCACACAGCTCATCACCAACTTCTTTAGCTGAATGTGAGTATCCTGAGGTGTCATGTCAATGATGTGAGTTGGCATGATATGTGTAGGTGGTGCTCTGGTGCTGTTAGAGTGTGTCCATGGGCTACTTGACTGGATGTGTGTAGCGATGTGTGCTTACAGGTAGTCTGTACTCCCCAACAGTGTTGACATGCTAACTTGGTTCTGGGTGGGTATCTTGTAACATGTATTGTGCATGAGTTTTGCTGTTCTGTCCTGTTCTCCATTGCTTTTGACTGTGTGTCATTTCTGTCCTTCACAGGGTACTTTCAGATTCGTTTGGTCAACTGTGTCCACCGACGACGTCATTGTACTTCCAGGGTGGTAGCTGTTGTGTCCCTACAGGTGATGTGCGCCACACCCATGGACTTCCTTCCTTCCTTCTACAGTTGTTGACTGTGTGCCCGCTGCCAGGTGGGATTACCTTGCATCTGTAGTGGTTACGACATGTTGCAACTGTGTAATAAACCTGCGCTTCACTTTGTGATGTGCGTTGTCTGTGGTCACACATTTGACTGCCATTTGCTTACTGCACCTGTGGGCTATTTGACTACAACTGGGAATAGGTGTGGTGTCTTTGCATTGCACCGTCTTCCCTGGCAACATCAGTGTAGGCAATGAGTCAGATGGCCTAGGTGTGTATGTGTTGTGTAGCCCTGGTGGTGTGTCTCCCTCATATGTGTCACGTTGCCATTACTCACATGCCTGTGTTGTACTTGCTGTTGCAGTTCGCATACACAGTGTAATTTTGCAGTTCATCATCCCCATGACAGCACCCACGTTGGAATCACAACAGAGGCAAGTTTGGTGTATTAGTGTGTTTATTGTGATACATTTGTGTGAATAGTGCACAGGATGGTTAGTGCTGTACATTTATATTGCAATCAGAAGTTCCTAGATGAATTGAAAGTCATGGTAGACAAAATCCCCAGTATCGGGGCCACAGTTGTCTGAGACATTGGTCCAACTTGTACTCCCAATGTCATGTGTGGGAGTTGTGTTGCCGTCAACAGGGTGAACAGTTTGCGCACAAAGGTGATCATCCAGAACAGGTTCAGGCTTCCTGGGGGTTGCACATGGCCATCAGCCTCTCACTTGCCCCTCCTCGGACGACCCCTCTTCTTTGGGGGGCCCCTCAAGTACAGGCTGCTGCGGTGCAGGGGACTCTCCGCCAGAGTCATCCTCCCTCCCTGTGGCAGTTGCAGTTGTTTCAGCACCAGATGTTGTTGGCACACAGGGAGGTGTAGACTGGTTGCTGGTCATCTGGCGGAGGCATTGTAATATGTCCCTATGCACCGCCGTCATCTCTTGCAGTGTGTCCCACTTGGACTCCACGCGGGACATGTGTGAGTCCAAGCGGGCATGATGGGCAGCCTGCTGCTCTTTGATGTCCCTGAGGAGCCCCACTACCTGGCTGAGATCTCCGGTGCTGGACTGGTACGCATCAGCTATGCGTGCCAGTTGTGGGTCATCATGCACACCAGACACCTCGGCAAGCAGCGACCTCTGTCTCCCACCCCTCCCACCACCCCTGTCGACATGTGTAGTGCGTGCAGTGGCACGCACAGATGACCCTGGTCCCCCTTGGGGGTTGGTGGTGGTGGTGGTGTCCATGGCCCCACGTTGGTCCAGGGTCCCTGTGCTGGTGGTGCTCCTTGTTCTGTCCATGTCGAAAGGGATGGTATTTGTGGTGACAGTCGTTGGAGGGGTGGGTGCAGGGGGTGCAGCTGGTGGTCCTGCTGGTGCTGCAGCTGGTGGTCCTGCTGGTGCTGCATGATGACTTGCACCGGAGGTGCCAGGTTGGTCTTCTTCATCCGAGGAGGGCAGAGGCTGTTCGACACCAGTGAGCTCCGTATCCTCTTGAGCCTGGGACTGGGACTCCTCAGCGTCTGCTGCTGTGTCCCCATCATCACCTGTTTTTGGGAGACACACACAATGTATGTTATGTTTCTGCAGGCATCAATGGTTGACACACCTGACAGTTGTGACTGTGCCTCTGGGTGCGGGCCTTTACATTGCATTGTCCTAAGTTGTCACAGTCAGGGGTTGATATTGGTGTAGCACATTGTCCTGCATTATTTGGGCATTTCTATGTATTTGTTGGGGTGTGAACATGGTCTGCATTGGTTGTATTTGGTTGACAGCCGGCCCTCCTTCCCACCCAGCCAGTCAGTTATCCCACCATGGACTGTGCTTGCATTGCAGGGAGTGAAAGTTGTCTTTCAAGATGTCAGTCAGTGGTGTCCTGCTGTTGGTTGTTGCACAGTTGCCAGCGGGGCCTTGTGCTCCCCACAGCAGTTGCCAGTGTCAGCCATCTTGTCAGTTGTTTTCCACTACCTGTGATGTGAGCATGGTTCAGGGTGGTGTTGATGGGACAGTTGTGGGGGTGAGCTATGTCTGTGACTATGACTCCCATCATGCTATTGCCTCCACCCCACTTCCCAGCATTCCCATACTTACTTGCTTTTGTGGGGAGTTCAGTGTGTGTGGGTGTGAGAGCAATGGCAAGATGGCTGACAGTGGTGTCCTGCTGTTGGTTGGTGTGCAGTTCCCAGCATGCCCTTGTGCTCCCCACAACACAGCACCAGTGTCAGACATCTTTGATGGGCCTTTCCACTCTCTGTGGGATGTGCATGCGTGAGTGTGAGCTTGCTGGGCCATGTGGGTGGGGGATGTTGAGCTGTGACTACGACTCCCATCATGCTATTGCCTCCACCCCCTTCCCAGCATGCCCATGCTTCCTTCCCTTTGACTCTGCTTCCCTGTGGGGTTGTGTGCCTGTGCTGGCAAGATGGCTGACAGTGTAATCCTGGGGTTAGTTCTGCTACAGGTCCCATGTGTGTCCTTGTGCTTCACTCTGCATGACCCAGTGTTGTGGTTCTTTGTGGGATAGATTATTGGTGTGTGAGGCAATGCATTCTCCCAGGTGAGTTGTGTGGAGTTTGTGTTAAGGGGGAGTTGTAAAAGCTGCTGGTGACTGTGGTCGGTGCTGTGAGTCCTCCTTCCCACCCAGCCAGATATCCCACCATGGACTGTGCTTGCATTGCAGGGAGTGAAAGTTGTCTTTCAAGATGTCAGTCAGTGGTGTCCTGCTGTTGGTTGTTGCACAGTTGCCAGCGGGGCCTTGTGCTCCCCACAGCAGTGGCCAGTGTCAGCCATCTTGTGAGTCCTTTTCCACTCCCTGTGATGTGAGCATGGTTGTGAGTGGTGTTGATGGGCCAGTTGTGAGGCTGAGCAATATCTGTGCCTACTACTCCCATCATGCTATTGCCTCCACCCCCTTCCCAGCATGCCCATCCTTCCTTCCTTTTGTCTCTGCTTCCCTGTGGGGTGGGCTGCCTGTGCTGACAGGATGGCTGGGAGTGTTGTCCTGGCAGTTGTTTGGCTAAAAGTCCCAAGAGTGTCCCTGTGCTTCACACAACATAACCCAGGGTGGTGGTTCTTTGTGGGATCTTGAGTTAGGATGTGAGGCATTGCATTCTCCCAGGTGGGTTATGTGGAGTTTGTGTTGAGGGTGTGTGTGAGGGGAGGTGCATGTGACTATGGTCAGTGCTGCAAGTCCTCCTTCCCACCCAGCCAGATATCCCACCATGGAACGTGCTTGCATTGCAGGGAGTGGAAGTTGTCTTTCAGGATGCCAGTCAGTGGTGTCCTGCTGTTGGTTGTTGCACAGTTGCCAGCAGGGCCTTGTGCTCCCCACAGCAGTAGCCAGTGTCAGCCATCTTGTGAGTCCCTTTCCACTCCCTGTGATGTGAGCATGGTTGTGAGTGGTGTTGATGGGCCAATTGTGAGGCTGAGCAATATCTGTGCCTACAACTCCCATCATGCTATTGCCTCCACCCCCCTTCCCAGCATGCCCATCCTTCCTTCCTTTTGACTCTGCTTCCCTGTGGGGTGGGCTGCCTGTGCTGACAGGATGGCTGGGAGTGTTGTCCTGGCAGTTGTTTGGCTAAAAGTCCCAAGAGTCTCCCTGTGCTTCACACAGCATAACCCAGGGTGGTGGTTCTTTGTGGGATCTTGAGTTGGGATGTGAGGCATTGCATTCTCCCAGGTGGGTTATGTGGAGTTTGTGTTGAGGGGGTGTGTGAGGGGAGGTGCTTGTGACTATGGTCAGTGCTGTGAGTCCTCCTTCCCACCCAGCCAGATATCCTACCATGGAACGTGCTTCCATTGCAGGGAGTGCAAGTTGTCTCTCAGGATGTCAGTCAGTGGTGTCCTGCTGTTGGTTGTTGCACAGTTGCCAGCAGGGCCTTGTGCTCCCCACAGCAGTACCCAGTGTCAGCCATCTTGTGAGTCCTTTTCCACTCCCTGTGATGTGCGCATGGTTCATGGTGGTGTTGATGGGACAGTTGTGGGGGTGAGCAATATCTGTGACTACGACTCTCATGATGCTATTGGCTACACTGACTTGCCCAGCATACACAGAATTCCTTTCTTTCAGTGGTCTTCACTGTGTGTTGGTGTTGTAGTGGTGGCTACATGTCTGGATGTGTTTGTTAGTTATATTTGTGCCACTGCCTAGCTGTAGTTGTAGTTGTGTTTGTACATGTGATGACACGGTTATATGTAACTTTGAGATGGCATGTGTTGTGTTTATCTGACTGACATACACATTTTGGGATGATTCTGTTCTGGTTGCTGTGTAATTGCTAAGAGTGCATGGTTTGACTCTCCCATTGACAGTGATGTGTGTGTGTATTGTGGCAGAATATTGTGTACATTTGTTGTGTACTCACCAGGCTCTGGGATGTTTTCTAGTCCATAGACGCTCACTGGCGGTAGGATGGCCCGCACCATCTCCTCCCAGGGCCTGAGGTATACTGGCTTGGCAGGAGGGCCACTGCCGGTGTGTTTGCTCAGGAGGTAGTCCTTCTTCAGCAGCTCCCGTACCCTCCTGCGCACGTCATACCACCTGTTCTGGATGTCAGTCTTTGTGCGCAGACATGGTGATTGTGCGTTCACCCTGTTGATGATCCTCTCCCACATCTTTGTTTTCTGGGAGATGGGTGTCTGTTGGACCAGTGCGCCAAACAGCTGTGGCTCTACCCTGAGGATCTCATCTACCAGGACTTCCAATTCACTATCTAGGAACTTGTGATTCTTCTTTGGGGGCATGGTGATGGGTGGTGATGGTGAGTGATGTGTGTGTTGGTGTGCAGGTGAAGGTGTGTGAGTGTGTGTTTTGCTGGGTGTATGTGAGGTAGCTATTTGTTGGTGTGCTGATGGTGTGTGGCTTGTGTGAGGGATGAGCTGTGGGTGTGTGGTTGCTGTCTGTTGTGTGCTGGCAGGTGAATAGGATTTGCAAAGGATCATGGTTGGGATTTGTGTCCTTTATATGGGTGGAGTTGTGGGTGTGTCTTTGTTCTCTGTCCCCACCCCCCAGTATTTATTGGCTTTGTAATTGCTTGTTTGGCCTTTTTTTGTGTATTTTCCCTCAGTACTTTCTGTGCATGTTGGAAACGTTCTTGTGACCGAGTCGGACCCTGCAGTTGTCTTGTACGGTCTTCTCCGTTTCGTTCACGCTGTGTTTGTGCTATTTTCTATGCTGCGTACGCGTCGGTCGCAGTGTTTTGTGTTACTTCGGCTCGCAGTTTTGTATGCATGTCGGTCGTACGGCTTGTCCTCCGTATGACTCGGTCGTGGTTTTCGCGCCTTGCATCGTACTTTGCTGTTTGGAGTTCGCGGGTACGTTTCGGTCGGATTTGTTCCGGGTGCGTGTCGGTCGGTTCGATTCGCGTGTTTTTCCGGCCGGATTGCTGTTTTCCGTGCGGCTCGGTCGTTCGGCTTGGGTTCCGTACGTGTCGGTCGGATTTTGCACGCTTTGCATCGTACTTGGCGGGTCGGGCGCCACAGGTACGTGTCGGTCGGAATTAATTCCGGCTCCGAGTCGGTCGGTGCTTTTTCCGGCCCGAATCGGAATCGACCCCTAAGTCTGGGTGGTGAACTCCGCTCCGCTCGTGGAGTTTGTGGAGTTTTCCATACTCCGCGTTACGCGGAGCTCGTGGAGTTCCGAAAAACTGCGCTCCGCGTACCGGAGCAGAGTATTTTTCCTCGCTCGTGTACGTCGACGTCAAGTTGGCGAGCGCAAGCGAGAAAAATCCACCTCCCGGTGAGATTTTTCCTCGTTTGCGATTGTCAACATCAAGTTGGCGAGCGCAAGCGTGGAAAATCAACCACCCAGCGAGATTTCTCAAAGCGGGCGGTCAGATTTCTCATTGCGAGTGGTCGCATATGCTTGCGACCGCTCACGTTGAGAAACTGTCGGTTTGCGTTGAGAAAGCTGGCGATCAAGTAAAAATCTACTCGAGCGGCAGAAAGGGAACAGCGCCCACTTGCGCTGTGCAATGTGCCGTTCGCGATGATTGCACAGTGCGGACAAGCATCTGGCACTGAAAATCACCGCGAATGGCATTTAACACACTCCGCCGCTTGCGGAGCTCCACGTAGCGCGGCAGAGTTTTTGCTGAACTCTGCAAACTCCGCCCAGGCTTAGTTACAACTCGTAAAGTTATAAGTACAGAATCTCTGCTCTCGGGTGGAATCTCCGTACTGCAGTGCTCAGTGCGGAGATTCCGCTTCGAGTGCAGAGAGTCTGCATTTGTACCTTTACGATTCTTAGGTACCTTTGTGAATCGGGTTCTTTGAGTTTAAACTTGACTAAGACCATGTACAGCGCTCAGCTGCCCTTTGGATCGGTTTGTGCTATAGAAATACCATAAAGATGCATACATACATATATATATGAGGGCCGCAGGGTTAATTCTTGAAGAACCCACATAAACTATTTCTGGTTTGTCTGCAAAGTTATCTGGAAAGTTTTTGGGAATGCTAGATACAGTGGGCATGCAGGCCCTTAGGTTTGAATTAGGCAATTGAGCAATCAAATTGATGGTGGAAACCCTTTGAAACAAATTCGTAGCAAATCTCATAAATGAATGCTGTGCTTTAATAGCAGCAGTTTGATTAGACATGTGTGCTCCACTGGAAACAACTATGCCTTAGAGTATAAGAGAAAGACAGCTGAAATGTTTCATAGGCACAATCTAATTTTTGATTGTGCTAATGTTACCAGTGATGGAGCTTTTGTTTCTTTTAAAAGACGTGCAGAAGAGACTATCCTCTGAGGGTGACAACGGCGAGTGCATAAACATGAAAAACATGTTAGCAACCTACTATGCTTGTGAAATAGAACAAGGTACAGCAGATTATTTACTTAATACATCATGCCCCTGACAAGGAAGAAAAATATTGTTTCACTTAGGGTTGTAGTTCAAGATTAAAAAAACTTATGGGTAGCTTGACTTTTGTTTTTTAAAGTAGGGGTGATTCATAATCTTATATATTCTCTATTAATTTGACCTCTGCTATTAGACATAAGGAAAACGTGTAAGACCCATTTTTAAGGAAACATGTATAATTATTATTATTATTAATTAGCATTTATAAAGCGCATGGCTACCGTGAGGCATCCCAGCGCTAACGGCAATTAAGGCTAGCAAGTACTCTTCTGGAATAGCCATGTTTTAAGACCCTTCCGGAAAGAGAGGTGGGCAGTTTCATGTCGGAGATTGAGAGGGAGGGAGTTCCACAGTCCAGCTATATTATATGAAAAGGAGCGGCCTCCACTCCGCTGCCTGTTAATTTTAGGAGTGCAGGCTAAGAACAGTGGATAATGCTTTTAGTTTGTTTTAAAGAAAAACATGCTCAGAAATGTACTTTTAATAAGAGATTTTCTTTTAATATGTCTACAGGAAATTTTAATTAAAATTATTTTAGACGTTTGAAACTCATGGATCTGATGCTTAAATGGAGGGTTAATAAACTTCCCTTTAACTAATCCACAAACACCTGAAATCCTACGAAATCCTGAATTTAAGTAACGATGGAGCTGGAATGGATGCTTTCAAATGATCAGTCCCGTTTTCTAGAGAAGCTTCCATGCGTAAAATGACTCCTCGAACATGGCCAGGAGTGCATTATGATGGTTCAGCTGCATTCTGATGGATCAGATCAAAGCAACACTCTTCTAGACTTTGCATAAAACCCCTGACATTATATGAGAGGAAACTTACATTCTCCCCTCTGCTAGCACTATCCCCCCGCCCATGTCTCATCACTGCATGCCCAGCAATCAGGGACCTGAAACAACCATCACCACACAAAGGATTGTGTATACTCTGGAGACCTACTGCAATTGGTTTCATGTTAACAGGCCACTTTCAGGCGTTTTAGAAGTTTTTGTAAGGCCTGGGACAACAAACTGAAGTGGGGCCCTTGAAAAGAACCCAGGACCTGTTTCAAAGTTTCAGAAACAAGCCCTGTAGGGAAAGGGAAAGGGAAAGCACAGAAAGCATGAAAGGGGCACATTTGCTTTAAAATCTATAAATAAACGTTGGCGTGTGAAGCCTAAAAAAGCATGGAGCCTGGGTAATAATGACCCCTGTACACCCCCCTCCCCCCCCACCACCGTTCTGAGGGGCCTGCCCAACTTCACCAGCCCTTCCTATGCCCCTCCCAAACTTCAATCACCACAAATGTTACTACATCCCACTCCCAAAACCAAACTCCTACTCTTACGTAACAAAAACAGAGCACCTTAAGATGGCACCAATACAAAGGCAGCCTGCGCAGCTGCATGTTACCATGGATACCATGGTTACCATGTTACCATGATTTGCACGGTACCCAGCTGTTTAACACATTCCTCTGTTGGGTAAAACCACATTGTTATGGACTTGGTTACATGTGAGGCAGCAGTTTAGCTGAGCTGGGTATCATACATTTGTGGGCAAGGGGGTGCCTAGGTTTGCAGTGTGGTCTCTGTAAGACATGATGCCCCCTTCTTCTCCTGATGCCACTCGGATAGGGGGAAACGAAGATAGCACATTTTACCCCAGACCAACACCACAAAACTGAATCCGCCCTCTCATGACAATTTGAGGTCTGTTATTGTTTGCATCACTTCTTCTTTGTCCCTTCCTGATTGGCTGAGCCCATGATGGGGTGATAGGTGGGAACTCTTTAAGATGTGACCACATTGGGTCTCGGTTTTTACAAAATGCATATAAGACTGCAGAGCGTCTGTACAAACGTTAGGAACCTTGACCCTTGCTACCACAGTAGGAGCATGCAGTTCAGCTCCCAAGTGAGGTCTGATTAGACTTATGATGGAGGGGTAGATTTCGTACCAGCCTCTGTCACAGATCTTAATCAAAACACCTTGTAGACTGGATGGAAAGTTCAGTGAGGTGCCACAGGCCTTTAGCTATATGTACTCTGATTAAACCACAAGGGAAAATACTCTTCAGGCCCATGCTATTTGCAGAACGATTTATCATGTAATTTGCATGTGTTTTTAATATTTCTCTTTTACTTTCTCTTGGCGTTTTGCCTTTTTGTGGCACCAGCATAACTCGGCTTCTGGGCGTAGCACACACCGTGTTTACTGTTTTTGGCTCATGTGAAGCCTGGAGTGGCTAGTCCTGAGGAGTGGCATCCGCAAGGGGATTTTGCAAATGACTCACCAAAAAGCCTCCTGTAGCCCACATTGCCTCCTGCCTGCAGCAGAACCTCTGAGCGTGAACTGAGCGCGCGGGACTTGTCGAGCACCACGTGCTCTCTTTTACTTGTGCCCATGACGCTCAGAGCAAACTAGGACACGCAGCCCCGTGTGTCCGGGTAGAGAGCCATAAACTAGATGCAGTCTCGCATTCCCTGATTGGCCCTCACAGGTAAGGTGCAGTCTCAGGTAAAATCATCATATACCACAAACAGCCTTGTATGCATAACTTCAGCCTCATGTGGCGGTATTGCCAAGGCCTCCAGGACAGTTTGGACTCCCGCAACGCCTCAACAAACCTCCCAGTTGACCCATGTCCACAGTCACTCATAGGACACCACAAATTGACTTTTTTGAGTTAGGGGTCGTGAAACCCAGCCGTATTTATTTCACACACAAATGTAAAAATCACATTTCAATCAATCAATCAGGGACTTGTCGAAGTGCGCTACTCACCCGTGAGGGTCTCAAGGCGCTGGTGGGGGGGGGTGGGAAGGGGAGAAGCTCCGGTCAGTCGAAGAGCCAGGTCTTGAGGGTCTTCCTGAAGATGTGCAGAGTGGGGGCGCGTCTGATGTCGACCTGGAGCTCATTCCAGGTCTTAGCTGCGATGTAGGAAAAGGCTCTTCCACCCGCTATTTCAAAAATCAAGGCAGAGTAACCCATGATATTTACAATTTTATTTACAAAGTTTAGCTGTCTAACCTCACAGAGACACTAATACATTTATTTCCTAACCATATCTAATAAATGTGTTCCTGTGCATCCACAAAATATTCTTCAAGTGAGACCATGACTGGGCCCAGTGTAGTATCCCTTGGTCTGAACCTCCCTTACCCAGCCTACAAATGGACCTGGTTGGGGCCCTCCTTAAGGGAGTACCCCAGCCACTTACATCACCTCTCCTACTGGGGACGCCTGTACAAGGGGCCTGCCTGCCTGCTAGGATACCTACCTTGGGCACCCCCTAGACCCTTCTTCTCCCCCCAAGGACCAATGCGCCTGTGAGGGTGGTTGACTGTTAAGGACTGCCTGCCAGCGACCGCTCCCAATCCCCCGCAGCCCTGTAATCTCAATTGAATTCTCTGCCAGCACCCCTTGGAGGGTCCTGTGACACCGATGTCATCTTTGTCGAAAAGGAAAAAAGATGCCCTTTATGGCCCCAAACTGTCCCACCAATTATGACCTCACCCCCCACAGGCCAGCAAAGTTCACCTACTATCTGCCCCCTCCCCACCCTACCATGGGCAATGAATCAACCAGGCCAACAAATTTTCAAGAAACAATTCATGACAAATGAACCCCAACCTGCAAGTAAAATGCTCACACTGTAAGTAGCTGTGATCAACAGCCTGGACGACGTGATCAACTTACCAATTTTATTATTTGCTCGCTTCACTGAATCATTGAGAGCCCTGACTGACTTACCACCTCTCCATTGCAACCTTGCAATTATGTTGTACCATGCGAGCACGGCCTGCGGAAATTTCCTTGCAAGCCAACTGAACTCAGAAATCGCCAGTTCAAACAAGTCCCTCCTGACGACCTCAACCAAATCATTGCCACCAAGATGAACACAATGACCGCAGGGGGCGTATACCCCTGAGGCAATAGTTTGTCAAATTTACACTTCAATGGGCCACCAAAAGTCTGTCATTATCTTGCCTGTCTGGCCCTAGCAGCAAAGCCACCTGCAACATTAAAGGCCTTTGAGCTCCGAACGTAGGAATGCCCCAGCACTGGCACTTCTGTAAGTTCCGTCACCTCTACGTCAATAGGAGTTGTCCATAAAACCATTGGCTGCCTCAAATCCCTATGCCTTCAGCCTGCGTCCACAGGAGAATACAAAAGGAGAAAAAGGAGGTATTAGCGGGCAGGAGTCTACAACATGTTATGTCGCACATAGCGCTTTTAGCAATCTGAGGTTCACCTGTCAATCCTTTGCACCGATGGGCCGGTAATCCCCATTGCCACTGCAGTGGTGGTGGCCCGTGTACTAAAAAAGTGCAACCCATATTCGGTAGGATCAAAACCCGCCGCCCGCAGGGCCTCGTTCAGTATCCTACAGAACTGAAACCTGGTTAAGGGTTTCCCATCAGCATGCACTAGGAGGGGGCCCCCAATATTCTGGTCCCGATGCACCAGGAAAACCTCAACGTTACCTAGAGGACAGCATGAATTGCCTGGTGCCCTATGCAAAAGGATGTGATCATTCCTATCGTCCTGATCTGTCTTGGAGCGGGGTACTGTAATCGCCAGGGAGCCATTCAACAAATAGACATCCTTGTACTGCGAGTCTCCCTCAGTGTCCTGCCTGTTCTTGGCCACTAATTCGCCTACCCTAAGGGCTCCATAGAAAGCGAGGGAAAACGCTGGCTTAAAGAGGCGGACCTCATCTGGAGACCTGCAAATGTTCCCCAGGGTGGGCATGATTGCAGCCAGCTTCCCTGGGGCTAAGGGATTCCTGGAGTCAGGCTTGGCCCCTTCTAGGTCGTGTAGTTCCTATATTACCCATACAGGATCTGCACGTTCCGGATAACATAAACTGGGGGTTTGGTGGCAGACTGGCTCTGAGCACCCCCACCGAGAATGTTAGCCTTTCTGTTTTAGCTAGCTCACAGTGCCACTAGAATCTCCTCTTATCGGGGAGAGAATAGGTTCTGGCAACCTCAGAACATGACAACCCTGATCCCCCAGCATCGTGGAAACAATATACTACTTTTTGCTCAGTCACTCGTGCTCACTTATTCGGTCTAAGAGAGTTACACAGAAGAAACAGTCGGGCGTGTTACAATAAGAATTTATTGCACAGTTGTTCTTCTAGTGTAAAATAGATGTGCTGCAACAACCGTTAGACAGTAGCAGATGTATATAATTAGCAGTACAGTGAAAATAAAAGGATAGTACAGTTCTACCATCTTGCAATAATCATGAATACATACATGAATATAAAATGGATGATAAAAAGTGCGCGTACTCCTACGATGCCTATCTAGATGTATCTAAGTGTACCTAGCATGTGAGTAGGTGTGAAGCCAAGAATCCCTCTAGGATTTAGTCTAACCCCATTACCTGAAGTGAGAGAATGTGGGACCCCGTCCTGGTCTCGAGTTGGACACCCCGCGAGGGATGTGTTTGACCACTGTCAGCTGGAGCGCCTGCATGCAGGAGCCTCAGTGTCTCTGGTCAGTGTGTTGGCCTGGAAGTCTCGGTTCCCTCTGCCAACCCTAGCAAGATGTGCTGTATTTATACAAAAAGTATCTAGGGTTTCTTTGTCCCTTGTTTCTTGTATTAGCCATTGTTGGATTTGAGGATGACGTATGGGATGAACCTTGTACATTGATATTATGCAGGTGGTGTAGCCCCTGCCTGGTTTCCAAGAACCCTCATGAATATTCATTCATACTGTATGAGTCCATTTGATGAAGTTATAGGACGCTATTGTTCAGGGAAAACCCTCCTTCTGCACCCAGGACTAGAACTAGGTAAAGGTTCAATCCTAAAGGCTCGTTACTGTGTAGTATAAGGGAGATAATGTAGGTGAAGGTGTATGATATTACCCGGGCCTATATCAGGGTACCTATATGAAACATAACACCCACTCCTCCGAACAGTCAACAATGATAAAATGCTAGCGAACTACTGTTTTTACTAGGTAGCAACGCATAAAACTATCAGTGAGCTTCATAAAATATTGTCATTAAAACCATTTAAAAACAGTCTGATCGGGGGGAGAAAGATTATTTTCGAAAACTAGTATTGGAAATGTCACTTTAAGCCAAAGTCCTAGTTGAGTTCGTTTATATAAGCCGATCCACTACAAGCGTCAGAAGGCAATGCTTTTCCTGGGAAAGTGTCAATTTTAGGAAGTGTTCCAAATTTAGTTGAGTTTTTAAATCAAAAAGAAAAATTCCGAATTCTTTCCCAGCACACGATGAGCCAATTATAGATTAAGTGTCCTGGCTGTGAGACGCAACATCGTTGTTGCTTGCCGCTGCAGAGGACGGTCCCTGTAACACCTCGCAGAGTACGTCAATGGAGCACAGATGATATTCAGAACTGCCAATAGCTGGTGCAGAGGTAGCTGGTGCTGTAGTCGATACATGAGTGCTAGTGGAAGAGCTGATGCTTAACCCAGTTGTAGTAAAAGGCACATGCGGGTTCTCGAGGAATGCAGCCATCAGTATAGGAATACGCTGGGGACATTGCCGAGCATGGGACCTCACGGGTTCCAGCCTGGTATTCAAGTCCGCAGGCGTGTTCGATGCAAGTGTCAGACAGAGATCCATCACGCATTCTTCTCCACAGAACAGGCATCGAAGAACAGGTAAGATGCAGTCCATCCAGACTGGTCTAAACGATAGGAACCAAGAGGCGCTCAGTTCCCGTAGGCGAGGTGTGCCCAGATGTTGTACCATGCGTTCACGGTATTTGCGCTCCAGGAGTGCTTTTGCCATCTCGTTGGTGATTGGGCCGTCCATTGCGTAGCAGAAAAATGACAATCAGGATACCTGCTATTGAGAGCAGGATTAGCGGAAGACCTCCAAAAATGCTTCCCAATACGGAGTGTATAAAATTTGGAATAACTCCGAGGATTGTCTGAAAGGTGCTTAGAAATCCTGACCCTATGGTCTTAAATAGGTGTACAATACCACTCGTATCAGACATATTAAAGATACGACCCACCATTTCTGCGAAATGAAAGGGGCAGTTTGTACGTATAAGTGCCTGTATCTCAGTCGAGGTCCTTGCGATTTGAAGATCAAAGGTCTCTCGGGCGGAGGTTAAGGGTACGGTTTGTTGTAAAAGCATGGCTTTAAGTCTGCTCAAAGTATAAAACTGTATAAAGGAAACATTCAACGAAGGCCATAATGGCGCCTCCCTGACTGTATTCATTGGGGGAAACAATACTTGCATACATCAAGTAACCCTGGAGTTCACAGTGACCAGAAAGGCAATGCCCGGAAGCATCCCACAGCAACCTTGATTGTTCAGCATCAAGTAACTCCCATTCGAGAGCAGCCTGTATACCGGAGTAATCACGGCCACTGGAGTCCCTTTCATGTGGCAGGACAAGTTCGCTACTGAACCATTACAAGCTACGTGCAGGGAAATATCCTGGCACATGAGAGAACCGCTTAAAGCGCTCTTGCAGTTTGTACCGCTTAGAAACACTTCTCGATCCCCACTCCGGCATCGAAATCTGTATGGTAACTCCCAAGATTCCTTAATGTATTCCTTACCCATCTTCTCATATTTGCCTGCCTGCCTTTGCTCAAGGCAATATTGAAACTGAAAAGTAGTGACCGGTAGAGTTATGTGGCCATGGATTAGCCATTCCGTTGATGGTGATTCCGCTACTGTAAATGGTAATCTATCCAGTTTTTCAATATGCAGCATTGTATATTTCGCTCCCCTTTGTGCCATTTCTATCTGTTAGATTGTATTCAGAAAACAGAGAGGTACTGTTGATAAAACGCCAAGGCACATAGCCTGCACGCAAAGATTGCAGCTTCCAGCTTAACAACATAATAGAATGTAACTGAGATTGCCCGTGTTGTAATATGGCCAAATCTTGTTCCAGTATGTCTATCGCCGAAGATACAATGTTGCCTAAGGAATATATCCTGGAGGTCAAAGTTGTTAACCCATTATCTACTACCGCTAATGCCTTCTCTAAGTTAATACGGTCTATTTCCCGTATTCTCTCTGCGGCCTCTTGTTGGGATATTTTCACATTTTCATTGTAGGCAGCATAAATGCCAGCATATATGAAACTTTTCTGACGGGGTTTCCTGGGACCTAATAAAAAATCCCTAAGATCCATATCTTGTGTGAGTAAGGATAAGTGTTCTTTCACTTCTGTGAGTGTTGAGGTCTCTAGCCAATCAAGGCACAACTTCCCAACACTGTAGGATGTCACTACCCCTGGGTGTTCTCTTTGTACATAGCGTGGGTCTGGCCTATGGATACTGAACCCTTCGGTTATACCCCAGAATCTTTTCTTTCATGTGTTCGTGTCTAAGGGCCAAACCACCCATTTCTTCCAATTAGGGTCTGATCTATTGTACTGTAAAATGCATCTACTGTTGCCCCTTCTTGTGAAGTTGAATTTTGCCACCCCTCCATCTGTGATGGTGTTGGAAACCGAGGTGTGTTCAGGTCCTTGTTTTTGGCTAGTCCAAGACAGGATGTCTGTTGCACAGTGTCATTTAAAAATATAATCTGCTGTGGAATGAGGCACGCTCTAAATAGCGCCTCTGTTCCCTGGACTTGCCAGTCTCTAGAACCCCAGACTGATTTTAAGTCTATCGTGTCCTTCCATAGGTCAAAACCCTGTTCAGACAATTGGGCAATAAAGGAAGCAGAGTAAATCTGTTTGGTGTTTGTCAACATAATTTTCAGCGCCGATGTGGATGTGACTTTATAATAAAATGACTTTGGGTCAGAAATGTTAAACCCTGAAAAATATGAGAACTTCTGTGCAAATGTTTGCGAACTACCTTTTGGTGGTGTAGGGCAATGTTCCCACTGGTGGTACTCAGAAACATTTCTAGGTGTTATAGATTTGTGCAAGAAATGATGACCGTAATGTTGGTAACAGTACAAAGTGTCATAGTCTGAAGTACCTTCTAACATTTCAGTGTTCGGAAATGCGGCAGTTTTCTCTAAATCAGACAACATGTTATTAACAGTTTCAGAGTCCCAATCATCAGAGAATGTACTGGAGGTAATGATATCACTCAATGAAATTTTAAATACATGAGAAATTTTTAAAAGTTCAGTAGGACCGAATATATCGAAATCAACCTTGTCCCAAACTATACCGTCCGGTATAGGAACTGCTGTATTGTTCACTGATGACAAGTCTCTTTGTTCACGATGTGAGGACTGATGTGGTTTCAGAATCAAATTTACTGTTTCGGCTGCAGGTCTTTGTTGAAGGTATTGTCCATTAATAAGCATGCTAAAAGTTATAACTAAGCCTAGCCAGAAAAGAAAGAACAGTATCCCAGTAATTACCCAGAGTTCTACCCAAGGTGATACCAGGTAAGTCTTTTTGAGAAAGTTCAGAAAGTCCTTGACTTGTTGCTTGCGTGTTTGTTTGGCTGGCGTCGTTTCTGGTTCACTTGGATCCATGGAAAACGTATCAAAGTTCATGAAGTAGCCAGAAGCAGTTCGATGAATTGTAGGAATTGCATCGGGATTTGTTGAAATCGTAGTTTGCTCTTGTCGAGGCATGTTGACGTAAACATCAGTATTTGGTCTTATTGCAACTTGTGTGCTATTTTGAGTTTGATTTTGAAGTTGAACTTCGGGTTCAAGGGGAACGAGTTCCATAGCAGTGTTGCATAGTCCTTCATTCCGTAGAGGAGGCTCTTCAAACGTGATGAGTCTTTCTGTTTGAACTTCTTGGGTTGTAGCTAGAGGAGGGCGTCTGCTACAGCGGAGTCCACGAGGCCTACTGTTCAGTATCGGCCACATAGTGTGGTTTGATTAAGTCGATTGAGACAAATCGTATCTCCTTTTTTCCGGCAAGAAGCGGTAGAAGTACAGTTCTTGTTACTTGAATTGCTAGGACAGGTACAGGCTTTCTGCATGATGGTCGAAATTCTTTTTTATCTGCTATTTTCTCTCTGACCAGTCCCCTGACTTTTGGGTTCCAGACAGGTCTTGCTGTGACTGCCTTGACTTCCCCAGTGGCGGTCTGTTTCAGGAGGACGTTACTTTGTTGTGTCCTGGATTAATTTAGATCCTGTAAAACAGCCAAACGATCATGGATATCAAATGGTTTCTCATCCGCCACTGCGCCTTCACGATCAAGATCAGGTACCCACATTCTTGTCCCAAATAGGACCTCGTAAGGAGTGACACCCCCTAGAGAGCTTCTTGGCTGGTTATTCAGAGCTCGTTGTACCCCATATATGTGATTGACCCAGCTACCACCCTTGCCTAATACCCTAGCTTATAAAGATTGCTTTAGGTCCCGGTTTTTCCTTTCCACAACCGAATTTCCCTCAGGATGGTATGGAGAGGAGTACCGCAATGCTACGCCCATACTTTCCATGGCCTCTTTGTAAGCCCGTGAGCTAAACGCCGGGCCACGGTCAGAATGTAACGTGCCAACTGCGTATGTCCCTATAAAGACTCGCAAATCTTTGATAACAGTTTGAGCGTCAGCCGAGCGCTGAGGCCAAACGCATAGGAATCTTGAGCATGAATCCACTGCAACCATGATATACTTGTAGGCCCCATCTGATTGTAAGGGGCCTCAGTGGTCCAGATCTACACAAGCGAGAGGTTTGTCTGATTTTAATAACGGTGTCTGTGCCGGGTGTGTTATGGTCGAGCCTTTCATCTGCTGGCAGATGTCACATTTCAAGACATAGGGGCCGATTCCGATCTCGGCCGGTAGTGCTCCGAATCGGATTCGGATT
This sequence comes from Calotriton arnoldi, assembly GCA_963921515.1. NCBI lineage: Eukaryota > Metazoa > Chordata > Amphibia > Caudata > Salamandridae > Calotriton > Calotriton arnoldi. The sequence continues at coordinate 1,027,969 of CAWUFW010003935.1, forward strand.
TACCGGATCCGATTCGGAGCCTTGTTTCCCGACCGAATCGTACGCGGGTCCGGCCGAGCGAGTACGATGCAAGCGCCCGCCAAATCGCCGACCGACTCGTACGCGGCTTCAACACGCTCCGACCGACTCGCACGGACACGACTCGCACCGCGCCATGGAGACGTTTCCCGGCCGGGTAAGTACGATGCGCGCCGCGAGCAGTCCGACCGACTTGCGCCATCCGGCTCGAAAGAGCTGTCGGAGCCGTACTTTGGGGGTCCGCGTCGGACCCCCCTGTACGCGTAGGCGCGCGAGTCGCACAAAGGGGGGACCCATGGGTCCCCCCTACCTGTGCATGTACGCCGCGATGCGCATGGACGCGTACCCGCTGTAGGGGGCGCCCTCGTTCGCCTCGCACCCATTGAGTCAATGGGAGCCCGCAAATGCATCGTACTCGTCCGGTCGGACTGCTAGGGTCCGATTCGGTCGCAAATCTCTCCGGGTCCGGCTCGGTCGGAGAGATTTCAGGCCCGAATCGGAATCGGCCCCATAGTCTTTAGTTTGCTTTGTTAGACCTGGCCACCAATAGTGCTGTTTCAACAATGAAACAGTCGCTGTAATGCCTGTATGCGCAGAGCCCAAACCCTCGGGTGCTGCAATAATCAAACCTTGCCTACGATCCATATTTGGTATTACTCTGTCCCCCACTCCAGGAATCTGAGCATATGGAATGTTGTTTGCATCTAACTTGTAGGAGTACTTGAGTGGAAATTTCTTTGGTACTGCTGAGCTGCCTTTGCGTGAAGCAATGACAGCAACCATAATCTCACCGTCTATCCTCGTTTTTGAGCGAGTGATTGCAGCTACGGAAGCTGTGCTTACAGCCCCCTTCGCGGCTTCATCAGCCAATGAATTTCCTTCAATGTGAATGCCATCACGTTGATGACTCAGTGTATGAATCACGTGAGCCCGTGGTAGTTCGTTTCTCAACTCAACTACCTGTTCCCATAGCATTTTATGCTTAATTGTGCCACTTTTGCGTCTTTGAACCCGTTTTGTTCCCAATGGTGTAAATATTCATTGTATGATTGCACACAGTAAAAAGAATCACACACTATCAGTTTGGGGAATTCGTGATCCGTGTTTACCAGTGCCAGTATTAACGCTTTTAACTCTGCCAACTGTGCCATGCAGTCTCCTAGAGATTGCGTTTTTGTGCAACTTGGATGGAACTTTCCATCCCGCGTGCGACCTTTAACGATAGCACATGCTGCGCTGTATTGTTGCTTACTCCCTATGGCCGGTTGAGCAGATCCGTCAGTGTAAATAATATATTCATACTGATCTAGAGGCAAGATTTCATTCAGTACAGGGTATTCTTGTTCGTATTGCAGAAATGCTTGTGTTTTTAGACTTGGATCAAATCTGTATTCAACATCCGTTGCAGTAAGAGAATTAGCCCATTGTATCCATCTCGGATGTAAGGCTTTTGCATTAGGAATGCTAGCCTTTGTAACAGCTTCTAAAGCTGGTACCGGTGTAACAACAATTATGCGCTTACCCTGAGACAGTGCTCGTTCTCTTGCTACAGCGGTCTGAACTGCTGTCAGGATTTTTTCTGTTGAAGTGAAAAGCATTTCTGCGTTTGTGTACAGGTGTGATTTGTAAGCGATTGTTACTGTTTCGCCTTCATTGAAGGTTAAGTAAGTGTACCCGCATTGACCCGCTATTACACGGATCACTAAGTTGAGTACGTTTACCCTCGTCTGTAAGTGTTTTGAAGCTATCATGTCTTCTTGTAGTGAACGTAGGATGTTTGTGTGTCCCTGTGTCCATTGTCTAACTGAAAAGTCAGGTTTTATTAAATCGTAGAAAGGTTTTACACTTTCTGCGTAATCCAAAATGTATGTTCTGCCGAAATTTAGGAATCCCAGCATTGATTGTAATTTTTTTAATGATTTTGGAGGTTGGAGCAGCGCACACTTTTCAAAAAAGTTAGCTGCCAGACTTTTCCCTTCACTTGAAAGCTCATATCCTAAAAACAGGACATTGAGGTGGGCGATTTTTGATTTTTTAAAATTAAATGTATAGCACTCAGAGGCGAATCCCATAATTATGGTGCTCACCCTGGTCAAGTGCCTTTTAAAGTCATCGTCCGTCAGATAAATATCATCCACATAGGACAATGCTTCCTCATCAAAATTTTGGAGTAATTCGGTTACTCTTGCTGAAAATAACCCCGGGCTATTCTTATACCCTTGGGGGAGATGACAAAATTGTCGCTGGGACCCCAACGGTGAGAATGCGGTCAAATACCTGCTTTCAGGCGCTATATTTTGGCAGAAAAATCCATTTGAGATATCAAGTGTAGTTTTGTATTTTTTCCGCACAATGTTATTCATTATTGCGGCACTGTGAGCATTTTGGACAGCGAATGTCTTCGTGCAAGTGTTAAGATGTCTGTAATCTAAAACTAGACAATATGAGTTGTCTGGTTTCATGACAGGAAACAAAGGATTGTTCATTTGAGAGGTGCAAGTTTCAATCACCCCTTGGTACTCAAGTTGATCTAAGATCTCCCTGATCAGTTTTTTAGCTTCTTGCTTTATTGGATATTGTCTCTGTGCATTTGGTGAGACTTTTAACGGGATCACGTGGTGGGTTGAATTCTCATCCCATCCGGCATGATTTTTGTACAATGCTGGAGCTAGGGCAACTGCCCACTCCCGTGCATATGTGTGTTTTAAATGAATGGGAACGAGGTCGGAGAAGGCTGGAAAAATTACCGTTTCTCCCCTAGGGCACTCCATAACGAATGCTGGTTGCCAATCTTGTTCAGCTAATAGGATGTCATAACCAGATGACAGATTCTTCCAAAATAGACCTTTAACTTTCCTGGGCTTGTCCCCCTCCATTTGGAGTGTTATTTCATATAACTTATGTGGGACACTCACTCTCGCGTCTGGTGTTTCGACCGTGATGTAATTATTCAAATCCGCTGTCACTAGAAATTCCATCAGGTTCTGGCGAGCTATTGTTACTTCTGCCGCACTGTCTAGCATCGTCTGAGCCCATTCCCCGTCAGAAGTTGTGTCCTCAGAATTCTGGGCATGTCTGTTCTTCAGGCCTTCAACTCTCTTCTTCTTAAACTGAAGTTTTGATTTTGGTTTTTCTTCTTCTTTGGAAGTATAGTCTTGAGCGTGCTGTTTATCTCTGGACTTTGTACGCTCTTCTTGTCTTTCTGACTGTCCTTCCCTCTCTGAGTTTTTTGATGAACCCTGAAAGGAACGAGAGGCACGTGTATCAGTATCCTGATACCTATCAGGTTTCCTAATGTTATCCCTATTCCTGAGGTTATACCTCATTTCGGAGGGCTCCTGTGGAGGAGATCTACCTCGGGATTCAGATCTGTTTCCTTTAAAGTTTTGTTGTTTTTTATTGTCCCACTTCTTTTTAGAAGAAGCAGGTGTCTGCTTGGTAGTGTCCTTTTCAGAACTGCCCATGAGTTGTGGTTTTAAAGCTTTTCCACCTAAACTGTCTCTGCCTAATTCTGCATATGCAGTTTCAATTATTTTAGGTAGTTCGTGTTGTTGATCTAACGGACTGAACTCCCTTAGGCGTTGGCGGATTGCCACTGAAGCTGCTTCCCCTTTAATATTAGCTAGTAATTATGGCTGATACCTGGTCATAGTTACCTAGTAACTTCATCCCTAAGTTCAGGGCAGGTTCTGCTCCGTACTCGTTTTGTATTTGTCTTAATACATCTGGTACTACAGCTAAGGATGGTATACCATGAGTTCTGGTATATATGGCAGCAAAGACTGTACCCCAAGTGGTACAATCTTCTACTTGTGGTGTTATCCACATGGGCAAGCAGATTGTTAGCATTCTGTGTTTTTCATACGGGGTAGTATTCGGGAATACTGCCTCGAGCTGAGTTATTTTCTGAGTTACCCAGAATGGCATTTGTTCACGTTTTGTGGGCATTTTGCCCATTACCGTGTGTAACGTTTGTGGTGTAATTTTAGTTGCTGTACCCTGAGAATGAGTACCATTTGTTGCAACTGTTGCAGGTTGGACTCTGAAAGTCCTCATGACGAATTGTGTCAAGTTTCGGTTGATTTTAATTAAATCTTTGTGTTGTATGAGTAAGTCTCCTTGTGGCATTGTTTCAATGTCAGGATGTGGTGTGTAGGCCGCTAATATCGGCCATGTTGCCCCCTCTCCTCCGAGCGGGCCTAATCTTACTCTTCCTCTTATGTGGGGTAGGGCGCCTTTAAACCAGTATGTGTTCCTGGTACGTGAGTGGAATCTCTATGTCCTCAAATGGACCATATTCCACTGGTGCATCTCCTTCTGTATAGTAGTGGAATGTCTGTGTTCTCGCATCTGCTTCTGGGAATATAACCCATGAATAAAATACCTCTGTTTTGTTTGATTCGTGTGCCTCAATCACGAAAGCTACTAAGCCACCCCTAGCTGATAAACCATTTTTTAATAGTTTCAGGGTGATTGTATGTCTGTATTTAGGGGCAATTTGAATTGCTGTTGTATCTTCTTCTCCGGCTGAGATTTGTAGATCTACTACGTTATCTCTGCCCCCAGTCATTTTTGTAACAAAAAAGTTTGTTCAAGGGAACTAAGATAAGGTTTTATTTGCACAATTTTAGGAACACTGCGTCCTTCAAGCTTGATTACCCAACAGCTAATAAATAGGATTTTTCGCCTACTCAGCTGTGGCGGAGTTAGTGCCCATCCACTCCAGACGTCTCTTGTGTTTTGTGAGTAGGTGTCTCTGAGAAATAGCACGACTGAACTACTCAGATTCTACTGTTAAATAAGTACCCAACCAACATTGGCGGCGCCATGTCGTGTAGTTCCTATATTACCCATTCAGGATCTGCGCGTTCCGGATAACATAAACTGTGGGTTTGGTGGCAGACTGGCTCTGAGCACCCCCACCGAGAATGTTAGCCTTTCTGTTTTAGCTAGCTCACAGTGCCACTAGAATCTCCTCTTATCGGGTAGAGAATAGTTTCTGGCAACCTCAGAACATGACAACCCTGATCCCCCAGGATCGTGGAAACAATATACTACTTTTCGCTCAGTCACTCGTGCTCACTTATTCGGTCTCAGAGAGTTACACAGAAGAAACAGTCGGGCGTGTTACAATAAGAATTTATTGCACAGTTGTTCTTCCAGTGTAAAATAGATGTGCTGCAACAACCGTTAGACAGTAGCAGATATATATAATTAGCAGTACAGTGAAAATAAAAGGATAGTACAGCTCTACCATCTTGCAATAATCATGAATACAAACATGAATATAAAATGCATGATAAAAAGTGCGCGTACTCCTACGATGCCTATCTAGATGTACCTAAGTGTACCTAGCATGTGAGTAGGTGTGAAGCCAAGAATCCCTCTAGGATTTAGTCTAACCCCATTACCTGAAGTGAGATAATGTGGGACCCCGTCCTGGTCTCGAGTTGGACACCCCGCGAGGGATGTGTTAGACCACTGTCAGCTGGAGCATCTGCATTCAGAAGCCTCAGTGTCTCTGGTCAGTGTGTCGGCCTGGAAGCCTCGGTTCCCTCTGCCAAACCTAGCAAGATGTGCTGTATTTATACAAAAAGTATCTAGGGTTTCTTTGTCCCTTGTTTCTTGTATTAGCCATTGTTGGATTTGAGGATGACGTATGGGATGAACCTTGTAAGTAGATATTATGCAGGTGGTGTAGCCCCTGCCTGGTTTCCAAGAACCCTCATGAATATTCATTCATACTGTATGAGTCCATTTGATGAAGTTATAGGACGCTATTGTTCAGGGAAAACCCTCCTTCTGCGCCCAGGACTAGAACTAGGTAAAGGTTCAATCCTAAAGGCTTGTTACTGTGTAGTATAAGGGAGATAATGTAGGTGAAGGTGTATGATATTACCCGGGCCTATATTAGGGTACCTATATAAAACATAACACCACCTCTCCATTGCAACCTTGAAATCATGCAAGCACAGCCTGCGGAAATTTCCTTGCAAGCCAACTTAACCTCAGAAATCGCCAGTTCAAACAAGTCCCTCCTGACGACCTCAACCAAATCATTGCCACCAAGATGAACACAATGACCCCAGGGGGCGTACACCCCTGAGGCAATAGTTTGTCAAATTAACACTTCAATGTGCCACAAAAAGTCAGCCGTTATCTAGCCTGTCTGGCCCTAGCAGCAAAGCCACCTGGAACATTAAAGGCCTTTGAGCTCCGAACGTAGGAATGCCAAAGCACTGGCACTTCTGTAAGTTCCGTCACCTCTACGTCAATAGGGTTCGTCCATAAAACCATTGGCTGCTACAAATCCCTATGCCTTCAGCCTGCGTCCACAGGAGAATACAAAAGGAGAAAAAGGTGGTATTAGCGGGCAGGAGTCTACAACATGTTATGTTGCACATAGCGCTTTTAGCAATATGAGGTCCACCTGTCAATCCTTTGCACCGATGGGCCGGTAATCCCCATTGCCGCTGTAGTGGTGGTGGCCTGTGTACTAAAAAAGTGCAACCCATATTCGGTAGGATCAAAACCCGCCGCCCGCAGGGCCTTGTTCAGTATCCTACAGAACTGAAACCTGGTTAAGGGTTTCCCATCAGCATGCACTAGGAGGGGGCCCCCAATATTCTGGTCCCGATGCACCAGGAAAACCTTAAGGTTACCTAGAGGACAGCATGAATTGCCTGGTGCCCTATGCAAAAGGATGTGATCATCCCTATCGTCCTGATCTGTCTTGGAGCGGGGTACTGTAATCGCCAGGGAGCCATTCAACAAATAGACATCCTTGTACTGCGAGTCTCCCTCAGTGTCCTGCCTGTTCTTGGCCACTAATTCGCCTACCCTAAGGGCCCCATAGAAAGCGAAGGAAAAGGCTGCCTTAAAGAGGCGGACCTCATCTGAAGACCTGCAAATGTTCCCCAGGGTGGGCATGATTGCAGCCAGCTTCCCCGCGGCTAAGGGATGCCCCTTCTTGGCACTGCCACCCACGCAATGCCCTCTGCACTGGGAAGGTTTTTGTCCCATCCGGATGCCCTAGTATCCTTACAAAGAAATATATTGCAGCAGTGTAGAATCTGGGGCATGCCACTGACCGTCTCTTGCCTCTCAAAGACCCCAGGAATGCAATTACTGACGCAGGAGCAAACCAAAACCCCTTTCCTTCACGCTCAAGGAATTTGAAATATGTGCAGAATGCCCCCTCATAGGCACCCCTCGTCCTGGGCGCTAGACTAGCTGCTACAAGATCTAGTAAGATTGGGCACCAAGCCTCCACAGTTGGCCCTGGAAAGGCGTAGGGAGCTCCGCTGCTCCTGGGTGATGGTCCCTGAAAGCCTGAAATCTTGAAATTAGATAAAGCATCAGCTGCATTGTTCATTACCCCAAGGACATGCTTGGCTTTAAACAGTACATTAAGCTTCAGACATAGCAAGACAATCTCGTTCAAAAGCCTAAGGATCATTTTACACTTTGCTGCCTGCTGGTTGATGTAATCTACCACTGTCATGCTGTCTGACCAGAATACTACTGACTGGTTGCAGAACTGCTCTGGCCAGATGGAGAGGGCAATGAGAATGAGGAACAACTCAAGAAAGCCACTGTTAGCAACTAAGCCAGACTGCACCTAGTCCCTAGGCCACTGAGTGCACACCTTGCTGGACCCAGAATAGCCCCAAAACCTTTGCTGCCCACTGCATTAGTGAACAAACCTATTTTATCATTGGTCCAGGGTGGGCTAGGCCATACCACTGTTCCATTAAAATCAAGAAAAAATGCCTCCCAGCTCCTCATATCCTGACGGACCTCCCCTGACAACCTGGTATGGTGGTGCTTTTCTTTTAAACCAGACATGGCCTTTGCAATTGTTCTTGAAAAAGGGCGTCCCATGGGAATGATGCGCTGGGCAAAATTGAGCTGTCTCACCACCACTTGCGTGTAATGTAACCTTCTTAGCCCCAAGACATGCTTTTAAAGTGTGGGAAAAGGCATTAACCTTTTCCACGTCGAGCCTTGATACCCCTGCGACGGAGTCCAATTGAATCCCCAGGAATTCAGTGGTAGTCGCCAGCCCAAAGGTCTTACCGTGCACTAGAGATACTCCAAACAGTTCCATCAATTCTTGGAAAGACTGCAAAGCCTTGGCACACTCCTCTGCCCCAGGGGGGCCCAGAAACAAGAAATTGTCTAGGTAGTGCAACACCCACTGATGACCTGACCTCTGCCTAAAAACTCACTCTAGAAAAGTACTGAATTTCTCAAAATAAGAGCAAAAGACTGAGCAGCCCATAGGCATGCATTTGTCAAAATAAAATGAGCCCTCAAACTGGAAACCAAAAAGATGGAAGGGAAGCAAGCGGAACGCTGACTCTTTATCTGACTTCGCTAAAAGCATTCCTGGCCCCAACTCCTGCAGGATCTGAATCGCCTGGTCCAAAGAGGAATATTTGACCGAGCTCAAAGCCATGCCAATGGCTTCTTTCACCGCTTGACCCCTAGGCGCTGATAGGTAATGTATCAATCTGTATTCCCCAGGATCTTTTTTGGGAACTACCCCCAGGGGAGAGCAGACAAAGTTGTCGAACAGGACAGGACTGCCCCAAAAGGGCCTGCCACCCTCCCCAAACCCATCTCCTTGAGGATCTTCTTTGCCCTAGCAACACCAGGGTTGGATCTGAGTGACTACTGATTCTTGCAGAAAGATACACCAACACACCCTTCTGCTGGGATTCTAAAACCCTGTTTGAAACTGTCATACAATGCCTGATCCGCCTTGGAATTATTGTACACATTGAGCCATGGGACCAACGCCAGCCAATTCACTCGGGAGTGGGCTATTACTAACAGGGGGTGATCAGTCCTGTTTTCCTGGCACCTCACTCCATAGATTTTCTGAAACTTTTGGACTTGGGGTGCGACGGTAAGCCACAGAATGAGCAACAATGCTTGAATATGCACGTTCCCAGGGGTCGGGTACAGGATCGTTTGTTAAATTCCCAACATGAACCTTTCTACCCACCCAACCCGGGCTGCCCGATGACCCTGGGCCCGCCCGAATGGGCTGATTGGGAGTAGCCTCCACCCACTGTGGCTTCATGAGATGCAGCCGGGTGTTTACATCAATCTGATTCCAAGCTAACATGGGCCCAGTGGCCTTAATCCTCCTGAACTCCTTATCATAATCCTTCGATGCTGTGCTACCAAACTCATCATGAGCACACACTATTCTATTTTGGTAGCAAGTGAGTTGGGCGCCTAAATTAGAAAAGCATTCTGCAATAATAGCCTGGAAAATTGAAAATCCTTTCACCCAATTTATCAATGACTCCTCCGCCCTCTTTTTGTAAGGCAAATGGTCGCAGTCCCTAGAGTGAGAGCATTCTTTGCACCGCTTGGCCTTATCTCGTTCAGGCCTATCAACAATCAAATCTAACATGTCCACATAAACCCCCTTCCAAAATCTTTTCTTTACCTCCATTGTGACATGAATGCCTAGATGATCGTGCTCCGACCGCACATCACCCAAACCGATAGCTGTCAATGGAGCCTTACCTGTTACTGTGGAGTCCTGAATGGGTGGAGCGGTCCCTGCTGCCACTGGGGCCGCTGGAGGAGCGCTGCTGGTCAGCAAAGTGACTGGGGCTGAAGTTCCCTGCACTGCTGTTGTAAGTTGAGGGGCTCCACCCACCCCTGCTACAGAAGAGACACCCACCTGAGCTCCCTGACACCCCGATAGAGTTGCCGCCCCCTGTATTACTGAATTGAGTTTCGGTGTCCCACTGCTACCTGCTACTGTTGCGCCAGCCCCTTGCACCCCCTGACTGTCCAAGTGGGCCTCCAGTATCCTGGCCCTTTCCACATTATCCCTGTCAGACACACCGGAAAGCGCACCCCCCAAGAGAGGGGTGGACAACATCCCCACCTTGGACAACCAGGGCAACACACTGGCCAAATTAGCTACCATATCCTGCTGTCCAGAGCCACCCGCCAGAGTAACTCCAATCGCCATACAACTGTTACTATTTTTCACAATACTACCACTTGTCGCCGGCCCCACCATGGTGGATACACTACCCTGTGGTACTCCCTCACCAGAGCTACCTTCCACAAGGCTCTATGGGCCGCTCACTGCATCTTTCACCAGCCCCTTTCGAGCATCCTGCCCCCTGACCCGCTTCTGTGCCAGGGGAAGTGCCGCACAAGGCACAGCCCCTGACTTTCTAGCCAATGGTTCTCTAGGCTGGCCCACATAAGCCTGCGGACTCAACAGGGCCAAGGTTTCCGCCATTGCGTCCATCCTTCACATTAACGCCTCAATTGCCACCTCAGTCCATGGGCGCTTGGACCTTCTCTTTGCACTGCTAGGCATCCTAAAAAGGCTTACCACCACACGTGACAAAATTACCTAAATACCTCTAAAGAAGGATGATGAAACAACCTAGTGCCTTAAAAAGCCCAAGCAAATGCAAAATTCAGGGGTCTTTCAAGGCTCCAGCACAAATCTTAGCCGTAACCCATAATGGTGCGCGTGAAAAGAACATGTACTAGACCCGCCCCCCCAAAGACATTCGCACAATGTTATACAAATTTTTATAGGACAGTGAAATCACCAACTGCAGCAAACATGCACCACTAGGGAATATGCACCCACAATGTCCTCAACCTTCAAACCTGTGCTATTAAGGGGACCACCCCACACAGTATCCACAAAATTGTGCAACTACTTGTGCCAAATTTCACAATGCCCCCACTTGCAATGCCGCCTACTGAACAGGGAAGAAACAAGGCAACAACAAAGAAAATAGCTCACAAAACAAAAACCAACTCTCCAATAAGCTAGTCTCCCCTTTTTGGTCCCCCCCTTACCTACAACAAGAACAGTGCTCCCTAGTAGAGGTGCCACCGAGTGCCAGAAACAGCCCGGTTGGGCAAGAGAAACTCTTCAACCTGTGCGGCTCCCAGTAGGGATCGGCTGTGCTGTGCTGCAGAGTTGAGTGGTGAGCGGGGAGCATGCTGTAAGCTAAGCTTGTATGGGGGTGCAAAAACAAAAGAACAAGACTCCTGATGGTGCGGCAGGGCCCCAGGCGAGTGACATCCTGCCTGAAGTGGCAAGTGGGAAAAAGAAACCCGCTCACCGCTTCAATGCCCCTTTTATGGGTGAGGCTTCACACCGTCTGCAAGGGATCAATCCAAAAGCACTGCAAGTGCTTTCGGTGTCGCACCCCAAAGCTCACCCAATGGGTTGCCGCCTTCACCGGAAGGCCGCTGCGCACTGCGCAAGTCTGCGCCGCAACCCCCAGTTCTGGCCCGGGCTGCACCACCATATGTGCGGCTCCCCCTAGGTACGGGGAGCTATTGTCATTTACATACTTACATACATAGTTACAAACTCACAGAATCAGTATTTATTGCTGTCATATGACCATGCACAGTTACCAAATACCAGGGGCAGCGAGGAGACACACTATCGTAAAGCAGTTCTGGCTTATTTTATTAGTCACAATTCGCCAAATGTTGCAGACTGCGCTGTATTTTGTCTTTTCACTTAATATCTGAATCTAGTGAAGTCAAACTCAGTCCTATTATTGGCATGAAAGCTTAAGACGTGAGCAGAACAGATCAACTTCAGGTGCTTTACACAGAACAGGTGTATTATGGGTCGAACCCAACATTTAATGAGGAGAAAGTGGAAACCTAGACGTTTCTATGGAAGTACTAGACAGGATACTGTACAGTTGGTTTTTAAAATACCCACTTTCTACATCACATATATTTACAATTCTAGATGCTAGGAGACAATACATGTTTGACCACAAAGGGCACGATTTTTGCTAAACTAAAATCAAGGTCAGGCAGGTACCAAGATCAAAATAAGATTTTTTCAATATGGTAACAAGAAATTCAGGGGAATATTTACAGGGGATACCTTCCTGCAGATAAACAATCTTTCCCTGCAACACAGGCACCCTTGCACTATGGTTGTTGTAAATACTGTGCAGCCCTGCGTTTCTGAAGTGGTGGAGCGTGGCGTTAAGCCAGCAAGGCTAACGCCGCGCTCCATACTTCATTGTTAATATGCCCCTCGTTTTTAATAAGGAGGTAGGTCTCATTCTATCTGATCACTCGCTCCACTTTATAACTATGTATGAGGTATCTCCAGCTGCTACTTCACAAGTCTAGTAGGGGTGTCTTGCTAAGGAGGGACAGATGGGAAGTACGAACTGAAGGTTTTGAAAAACATTTATTTCCCCTCAGCGGCAGCCGCTGCAGGTAAGAGCGGTGGGGCCAGGTGAAGGGGGTTTTCGAGAGACGACCATGAGGGAAAATTATTTATTTATTTAATTTTCCCTTGTGGTCGTCTCTCAAAATCCCCCCTCACCTGGCCCCACCGCTCTTACCTGCAGCGGCCGCGGCTGTTTCCCCTACAGAAAAACATTTATTTCCCTTAGAGTAAAATAAAAAACCAAAGAAGGAATCTTGTATTTGATCGTTTTTTCCTTGGCATTCTCCTAAAAAAAACAATATGTCTGCAGACTCAGCAGAGAACCTCAGGCATTTCTCTCGCTCGTCCATTCTGAGAGCGAAGATCCTTGGGTATTGTAAGTCTGTGCACATCCAAGGAGCTGATCAAAAAATACACAACTGAAAAATTATCTTGTTAGGGCAGAAAGGGCGAGAAGAACAACTTGAAAATGAGAAAGATTTCTCTGTTGCAGCCACTAGAGCCACTAGCAAAGGGTTAATGCACGTCTTTGTTTTCTTCTACCGCCTCTCTCTCGAAGGAATGGCTGATCATCAGCTTGCTTTGATTCAAAGATGCCCAGGGGAACATGCCCCTCAAGCACTGCTTAATTTGTAAAAAAAAACATAAGTGCCAGGGCCCCCATTAGGAGACCACTGTGCTTGCACCACCCATTGCCTCTGCCAGCGCTGCCAATGACAGTACCAACACAACTACTAACCATCATTCTTTTACAAGCGTGAAAATTCAGACTATTGTAGGAGGCAGTTATCGGTCGTTTTAGATGTAGGTTGAATTATTAAACAACTGTTGTTGTGCTCAACACTAAATTAGACAAACAGCGCCACCAAGTGGCAGACTGTTATAAGTGCCAGTACCGAGTATCAGAAACCACCCGGTCAGATTAAGCAGTGCCCTCAAGAGCTCTAGGTCCCAAGTCAATCACTTCTGACTTTCATTCCCCAGACCCATGATGCTTACTAGCTTTTGGGGTTGGCAACTGAATGGGGTCCTAGGTTGCTTGTGTTCCGGCCCAGGGAGGACCTGGCTTGGCAGATCGGGCTGGACTGTTCCCATGAGGAACAGGGTCAAGACGGATTTGCATATGGCTGGGTCCAAACTTAGATGGCTTGGTTGGCAAAAAACGATGGATTGGAATGCGGCCCGAGTGATTGTCAGTGGCTGAGATTAATTTCCGCATTCCATCCATCACCTTGTTATTTTTGCATTTGACGCCCTAAGTGCGGCAGGTATGCCCAGACATGGGTCCCGGGCTCATTGTGCCACTGGAACCAAGCTATACCTGGCTGAAGTGCCCTAACTAGGGCAGAACCGGTCCTAGGTGGTTTGTGTTCCGGTATAGGGAAAACCTGACCTTCTGGCTGGGCTATTCGCAGGGAGGAACAGGGTCAAGACTGATTTGCATATGGTTGGGTCCACACTTAGGTGGCATGGTGGGTGAAAAACTATGGATTGGGATGCAGCCCGAATGATTGCCAGTGGCTGAGATTAATTCATGCTTTCTATCCTTCACCTTGTTGTTTTTTCATTTGAGGTCATAAGTGCACCGGGTATGCTCAGATGTTGGTCCCAGTCTCACTGTGCCACTGGAACTAAGCAATACCTGTCTGAAGAGCCCTAACTAGGGCGAAACCGGTCCTAGGTTACCAGTGGATGAGATTAATTCATGCATTCCATCCATCACCTTGTTGGTTTTGCACTTGATGCCCTAGGTGTGCCAGATCTGCCCAGACTTGAGTCCTGGGATCACTGTGCCACTGGAACCAAGCTGTACCTGGCTGAAGAGCGGACCGAGTGATTGCCAGTGGCTGAGATTAATTCACGCATTCCAAGCATCACCTTGTTGTTTTTATTAGCTTGGGGTTGGCACCTGAATGGTGTTCCGGAAAAAGTACAGCTGCGCAATCAAATATGCTCCCGCACAATGCCAGCACTTCTTCATCCTCTGCACGTAGAAGCAAACGACTTCTGGGCAGCAGGGACGGATTGGTAATGCGGGCACTCGGGCATTGGCCGAAGGGCCGGTGTCTCAGTGCCCTCTGTGGGCCGTTTTTTCCCCCTTTCCCAGTCCACAGAGAGCACTGGACAGGGAGAGGAAAGCAGCCTTGCTGTGCGGCCGCCCAGCGATGATCAGCTGTGGCCTCTCCTTGACCCCCCTGCCCAGTCAAGCAAACACGCTGGTGGTGGGCTGGGGAGGGGTGATTGTGTGCCAGAATCGGCCTCCCAGGGGGCCAGGTGTTGCTCAGGCCATTGAGCCATTTTCACTTCGGCCCCCCTGGAGCCCACGCAGCCCTGAAACAGTGTTTGCATTAACACCTCGCCACAGCCCTTCTCATTCAGGGCATAGTGGGCGAGGAAGAATGGGTCTCGCTGTGGGGGCCAGGTAATGTTGGGAACTGGCACCATCTTCACCTTAGCCTCCCTCCCACCCTAATGGATGGCCCAGCAGCTGTGTTTTTTGCTTTATCCCCTTTCCTGCCAGGCCATTGCCCCGAGGCAGTGAAGGGCTGGGGAGGGCTGAGTAATTTACAAATAGCTTGGGCCTCACTGTTTTTAAGGTGCTCCTGCGCTGGACGGCTGGGGAATAATTTTTGAAGAGAAAGGGGCCTCGCTGCTTTTCAGGTGCTTCTGCCCTGGAGGGCTGGGGGATAATTTTTGAAGAGAAAGGGGCCTCGCTGCTTTTCAGGTGCTCCTGCCCTGGAGGGCTGGGGAATACTTTTGTAACAGAAAGGGGCCTCGCTGTTTTTCAGGTGCTCCTGCCCTGGAGGACTGGGGAATAATTTTTGAAGAGAAAGGGGCCTCGCTGCTTTTCAGGTACTTCTGCCCTGGAGGGCTGGGGGATCATTTTTGAAGAGAAAGGGGCCTCGCTGCTTTTCAGGTAATCCTGCCCTGGAGGGCTGGGGAATAATTTTTTAATAGAAAGAGGCCTCGCTGCTTTTCAAGTGCTCCTGCCCTGGAGGGCTGGGGAATAATTTTTTAATAGATAGGGGCCCCGCTGCTTTTCAGGTGCTCCTGCCCTGGAGGGCTGGGGAATAATTTTTTAATAGAAAGGGGCCTCGCTGCTTTTCAGGTGCTCCTGCCCTGAAGGGCTGGGGAATAATTTTTGAAGAGAAAGGGGCCTCGCTGCTTTTCAGGTGCTTCTGCCCTGGAGGGCTGGGGAATAATTTTTTAATAGAAAGGGGCCTCGCTGCTTTTCAGGTGCTCCTGTGCTGGAGGGCTGGGGAATAATTTTTGAAGAGAAAGGGGCCTCGCTGCTTTTCAGGTGCTCCTGCCCTGAAGGGCTGGGGAATAATTTTGAAGAGAAAGGGGCCTCGCTGCTTTTCAGGTGCTTCTGCCCTGGAGGGCTGGGGAATAATTTTTTAATGGAAAGGGGCCACGCTGCTTTTCTTGTGCTTCTGCCCTGGAGGGCTGGGGAATAATTTTTTAGGAGAAAGGGGCCTCGCTGTTTTTCAGGTGCTCCTGCGCTGGAGGGCTGGCAAATAAGTTTGTAATAGAAGGGGGCCTCCTGTTTTTTAGGTGCTCCTGCCCTGGAGGGCTGGGGAATATTTTTTTAATAGAAAGGGGCCTCGCTGTTTTTCAGGTGCTCCTGCCCTGGAGGGCTGGGGAATAATTTTTTAGGAGAAAGGGGCCTCGCTGTCTTTCAGGTGCTCCTGCGCTGGAGGGCTGGGGAATAATTTTGTAATAGAAAGGGGTTTCGCTGTTTTTCAGGTGCTCCTGCCCTGGAGGGCTGGGGAATAATTTTTAATAGAAAGGGGCCACGCTGCTTTTCAGGTGCTTCTGCCCTGGAGGGCTGGGGAATAGTTTTTTTAGGAGAAAGGGGCCTCGCTGTCTTTCAGGTGCTCCTGCGCTGGAGGGCTGGGGAATAATTTTGTAATAGAAAGGGGTTTCGCTGTTTTTCAGGTGCTCCTGCCCTGGAGGGCTGGGGAATAATTTTTTAATAGAAAGGGGCCACGCTGCTTTTCAGGTGCTTCTGCCCTGGAGGGCTGGGGAATAATTTTGTAATAGAAAGGGGCCACGCTGCTTTTCAGGTGCTTCTGCCCTGGAGGGCTGGGGAATAATTTTTTAGGAGAAAGGGGCCTCGCTGTTTTTCAGGTGCTCCTGCGCTGGAGGGCTGGCAAATAAGTTTGTAATAGAAGGGGGCCTCCTGTTTTTAGGTGCTCCTGCCCTGGAGGGCTGGGAATATTTTTAATAGAAAGGGGCCTCGCTGTTTTCAGGTGCTCCTGCCCTGGAGGGCTGGGGAATAATTTTTTAGGAGAAAGGGGCCTCGCTGTCTTTCAGGTGCTCCTGCGCTGGAGGGCTGGGGAATAATTTTGTAATAGAAAGGGGTTTCGCTGTTTTTCAGGTGCTCCTGCCCTGGAGGGCTGGGGAATAATTTTTTAATAGAAAGGGGCCACGCTGCTTTTCAGGTGCTTCTGCCCTGGAGGGCTGGGGAATAGTTTTTTTAGGAGAAAGGGGCCTCGCTGTTTTTCAGGTGCTCCTGCGCTGGAGGGCTGGGGAATAATTTTGTAATAGAAAGAAGCCTCCTGTTTTTTAGGTGCTCCTGCCCTGGAGGGCTGGGGAATATTTTTTTAATAGCAAGGGGCCTCGCTGTTTTTCAGGTGCTTCTGCCCTGGAGGGCTGGGGAATAATTTTGTAATAGAAACGCTGTTTTTCAGTTGCTCAGCTTGTAGGACATTGTCACCTTGGCCCTGTGTCCTTCCCAAGAACAATATCCTCCCACTTACATTCCTTGTGTGTTTCATGAAAGGGCACGCCCGCGAATGTGGGCCACGCCCCGCGAATGTGGGCCACTTTTTTCGTCAGTGCCCTGGCCAAATTGTGATCCCAATCCGACCGACCCTGCTGGGCAGCCCCACTTTCAAGCACAGAATTCTAAGAGATCCTAAACAAGCCAATGCGAAGGCTTTCTATGTCGAAGGACAAAATCGGTTTGGCGAAAAGTGCCCATTCATGGCTAATTAGAAACAACTTTATCACTCCCAGACCTCATTCTTACTTGAATATTTGTTATTCTCAGCACTTAAAAAGCAAATGTTTGCGGTGCCGCTTTGGCGCCCTGCCAACACTGGACAATTTACTGCCCCGGAAAAAAAACGACAAATGGCTCTGATGAAGACTATGGGTCTCAGCGGAAGAAGCAGTAATTCATATAATGTGCACCTGCCCGGTACTCCTCAAAGACGGCAGACACTTCGTACGGAAACCAATCAATCAACGTGCAGACGCATTATTGAATGTTTGAAACGCCAGCTTATATGTTGGATTTGTTACAATTCGAGGCGGCTTGAAAAAAGGATGGATAGTCTAGGCGCTGCTCCAGAGCAATGACTCGAATCCACTTCTGGAATGTTTGTTGACATTTTAATGGACCTGTAGAAATATGCATGGAACAATTGGAGCACGTCCTTGAGACTCAAAGGAAGCCTAAAAGAGTTTGACACATATGGACAAGCAGATTATTTTACTATTTTTCATCCTGAAGTCATTTAAATAGTATGACTATTACGTTTTGTAAAATCAGGTTTGTAGTCTGAGATTTTTAATACATGTGATGGTTTAAATTAATAAAAAATGTTAAATAAAATTTACTAGTTTACTAGCACGTTCCTGGCAAATATGATGCACTCACAGGGAAATGTATTTATACCCTATAAAAACCAAGTATTAGGATCATTAAGGGTTGGCCATTTGAATGCACTGGCATCAATGGAGGATGGCTTATCTTTAATCGTTTAGGGTGCCTACTATTTGCTTATTGATTGCGCAAAATGTCACTTCTTTGCTTGGTCCAAGTATCACTTCATTGTCTCATCATTAGTTCATTATGTGACCCGGTCATCAGATCTTTGGCAATGTAATTAAATGACTAACTGGATTTTTAAAGAGTTAATTAAGTTACCTCATCATCAGCTCTTTATGTGACGCCATGAATTAGGTCATTCCATGACGCTGCTATCAGCTGAGTAATTAACCACACTATTAGCTCATTATGTAACCCATCAACTGCACTGGCTCCCCACTAAACAGGGAGCTAAGTTCAAAGGCCTCTGCATCGCCCACAAAGCTGTTTACGGCCTGGCAGTTCGGGCTGGACTGTTCCCAGGCTGGACTGTTCCCATTGGGCGCAGGGTCAAGACTGATTTGCATATGGCTGGGTCCAAACTGGAATGGCATGGTGAGCAAAAAAACGATGGATTTAGGCCCAGATCTCTGTACTGGGGTGAATGTATGACATTGTTCTGCATTCTGTCCATCAATTGTACTTTTTGCATTTGTCACCCCGAGTGGGACGGGTATGCCCAGACGTGGGTCCTGTGCTCCATGCCACTGGAGTCAAGCTATCCTGGCTGATGAGGACTGAAAGCCCGAAACCGGTCCTAGGATGCTTGTTTCCAGTCCAGGGAGGACCTGGCCTGGCAGTTCGGGCTGGACTGTTCCCATTGGGCGCAGGGTCAAGACTGATTTGCATATGGCTGGGTCCAAACTGGAATGGCATGGTGAGCAAAAAAACGATGGATTTAGGCCCAGATCTCTGTACTGGGGTGAATGTATGACATTGTTCTGCATTCTGTCCATCAATTGTACTTTTGCATTTGTCACCCTGAGTGGGACGGGTATGCCCAGGCGTGGGTCCCGTGCTCTCCATGCCACTGGAGTCAAGCTATCCTGGCTGATGAGGGCTGAAAGCCCGAAACCGGTCCTAGGATGCTTGTTTCCAGTCCAGGGAGGACCTGGCCTGGCAGTTCGGGCTGGACTGTTCCCATTGGGCGCAGGGTCAAGACTGATTTGCATATGGCTGGGTCCAAACTTGAATGGCATGGTGAGCAAAAAAACGATGGATTTAGGCCCAGATCTCTGTACTGGGGTGAATGTATGACATTGTTCTGCATTCTGCCCATCAATTGTACTTTTTGCATTTGAATGCACTGGCATCAATGGAGGATGGCTTATCTTTAATCGTTTAGGGTGCGTACTATTTGCTTATTGATTGCGCAAAATGTCACTTCATTGCTTGGTCCAAGTATCACTTCATTGTCTCAACATTAGTTCATTATGTGACCCGGTCATCAGATCTTTGGCAATGTAATTAAATGACTAATTCGATTTCTAAAGAGTTAATTAATTTACCTCATCATCAGCTCTTTATGTGACGCCATGAATTAGGTCATTCCATGACGCTGCTATCAGCTGAGTAATTAACCACACTATTAGCTCATTATGTAACCCATCAACTGCTGGCTCCCCACTAAACAGAGAGCTAAGTTCAAAGGCCTCTGCATCGCCCACAAAGCTGTTTACGGCCAGGCCCCAGTTTACATCAAGGAGCGCCTAGGGCACTACGTGCCAGGACGTACACTTCGATCGTCCGAGGCAGGCCTCCTAGACCATCCCCGGTTCAAAACCTCTTCTAAAGGCGGTAGAGCCTTTTCTGTTTTAATTCCCCAACTATGGAATCGTCTGCCTGAAAATCTCCGCAAGGAACCCGCACTTCTCCCTTTCAGGAAACAACTCAAGACTCTGCTGTTTAGGGAGGCTCTGGACACAGCATAAAATCCCTCCAAGCGTTACATCCGTAACTGCTGGTGGGTTTGGCTACCTTCTCAAAGCGCTAAGAGACCTGCCGGTGATTCTGCGCTATACAAATCCAAGTTAACATAACATAACATAACCTTGACCAACATTATCCCTTTATTTAGCATTGTACCAGATCACCTATTTACGTCACCCTTAGCTCATTAATGCGCCATGATGTTAACTCTTTAGGAGAACCCTTTAATGGCCTCCTTAACAAATAGCTGATTATTTGACTCCATCATAAGCTCATTATGAGGCAGTCATCTGATTATTATGTTTATGTTTATAGATTTATAAAGCGTATAGCTGCCCAAAGGCTTCCCAGCGCTAAGGAGAGATGGTGATGTGTGGGAAAGGAGAGTTATCAAGGGAAGAGCCACGTTTTTAATCTTTTCCTAAAAATTAGTTTATCTCTTAACAGTCGCATTTCTTTGGGCAAGATCTTCCTCCCATCTAGATCTCTTTATTCTTGTCGTCTTCATGAGCAGATCTGAGGAGGATCTCAGAGACCTACCAGGAACATATGGAGTGACGAGAGTTCTCAGTAGGGCCGGACCCTTGCAATTCATGGCTTTATGGGCTATACATAAAGATTTAAATTTGATCCTGGCTTGGATCGGTAGCCAGTGCAGCATTTTCAATGAGGCTTTTGCTGAATCTTGTCTGGGAATGCCTCAGAGTATCCTGGCTGGCATGTTTTGAACCACCTGTAGTCTGTTCACTACATATTTGGGGGAGCCCAGATAGAGGGAGTTGCCGTAGTCCAGCCAGGACACTACCAAGGCCTGAACAACGGTTCTCCGGGTCTGTTCAGGGATAAGGGTTAAAATCTTCCGAAGCATACGGAGTATCCCAAAGCAGGTGGCTGCCAGTTTTTTGGCTTGTATTTCCATAGAAAGATTGTGGTCTAGCCACATTCCCAGGTTTTTTATGGAATGTTTCGGAGTAGGGGGACTGCCTAGTTCTGGTGGCCAGCTAATGGTAGCTCTGGGCACAGACTTGTTTCCCAGGAACATCAATTCTGTTTTGTCTCCATTCAACTTTAGCCTACACCTGGTCATCCATTCCGCTACTTTTTTCATGCAAGAGGCCAGGTGGTTGTAATTGGACTGAGGGCCCTCCGTCACCGATAATACCAGTTGGGTATCATCTGCGTATGGTACGATGGATAGTCCAAATTTCTGCACTATATTCGCCAAAGGATGCATGTAGAGGTTGAATAATCTGGGACTAAGGGCGGATCCCTGTGGGACTCCACATGAGACATGTAAGACTTCTGAAAAGTGCTCCCTTCCATTATCTGGAAGGATCTATCTTTGAAAAATGAGGACAGACAGTTTAGGGCACTGTCTCTGCCTGAGGATCATGGTGTTGTGATCCACAGTGTCAAAAGCTGCACTAAGATCAAGTAACAGGATTGCGGCTGCACCCCCTTAATCGAGGATTCCCTTGAGTTCCTCAGTGACCACCAGCAGGGCTGACTCTGTGCTATGATGTGGTCTGAAGCCCATTTGGGTCTGATGTAACACCTCATTCTCTTCCAGAACCTGGGAGAAGGTATGGTTAACATGCTTTTCCACTATTTTTCCCAACATAGGTAATAGTGATATGGGGCGGTATTCCCCGGGTCTGAAGGGTCTAAATGGGGTTTCTTTAGTAATGGTCGGACTATGGCGTGTTTCCATTGTTTGGGAATTATCCCTCATGTAAGAGATAGCGAGAGAAGTTCAGATGTAGTGGCCAGTGTTGTATTACCACCCTGCAGTAGAATGTGTGGGGGAACCGGGTCTTGGGAGGAGCCTGATTTAATATTCCGCTGGATCATGCTCGTGGTTTCCATATTTAACACAGGGAAATGATCTAGAATTGCCCTGTGGCCTGTCCCAGAGGGTCATTGGTTCCTGGAGGGGCATCTGTGGTGTCTGTATAAGTGCTCCCTTGCATGGACTTATAGAGCTTTTCCACCTTGTTTTTGAAAAAGGTTGCAAGCTTGTAGCATCTCTCCTTTGAGGATTGTTGAGAGGAAGTCTCGTGTTCGGTGGTAGTTAGGGATCTAAAGACCTTAAAAAGTTCCATAGAAGAGTTGAGGGCTGAGTTAATTTTTTCCTCAAAGTGCTTAGCTTGGCCTTGTTTGATTTCACTGTGGTAGTGTCTGATGGTCTTCTTATATTGACTTTTGATAACAGGATCATATGTTGTCTTCCAATTTCTTTTGATTTTTTTACATGTTGTTTTCAATGAGGCTAGGTGTGTGTTGAACCATGCAGTTTTTCTCCTGGGGCGGTTAGCTCTTGGCCTATCTTTCTGAATACACTGTTCTGCCACTGGGTTGAACCAATCAGACCATATCATATCAGCCTCCTCAAGATTTCTTGTCAGGCTCGGGGTCTGGGCTTCCAGGGCGCTAACCATACCATCCGGTATGATTCTTGGCCAATTCCTGCCTGCCTTTATTTGCTGCCTTTGTTATATGACAGGCCTCAAACTGAGAAAGTCAGACACCTGTTACTTCACAGTCACCAACTCATGACTGGACCTTAGTATCATCAGCACATGAAGGAACTCTGACTTCTGCATAGAAATTCTTTCTGTGGTACCTGGCCCTCTGTGAAGGACTTTCCAAGAAAGGAGTGAGTCTCTTTGAGTCAGCTACCTGTCTGCTGCAAGGTCAGTACTAAGCCCTCCAAGCTTCCACCGGCTGCACCCCGAGGCCGTGGGAGAGGGAGAAGGGTAGCGCCTAGTGTAGAGTGTAGAGAGACTCATCAAGTGCATGAAACTCCACCTCCCACTGCCACTAGTATCTAAGAGCCATGACATCGCCCACATGTATTCCTTTGTATTGGTTATTTTTGTTTAGTATAAACCACCCTCAGTAATGCGTACAAAAGCAATGTATATATACAAACAGGCAGTATCTAATTGGTAGCTGTAGAAAATGGCAATAAAATGACAACAAGGGCTCCAGCTGAAAGCATTAACTAGAGAGTTGTAAGGTATTAAGCACATTTTATAGTTTACTGTACGTTTTCCATTGGTAGAATATATGTAATTGAATGTGGTGATGTGAAACCTTGGACTAAAGTTCCATAATTCACAAGTATGATATAATTACCTTAAATGGGGGATGAGGGGCACTCCAGTAGGGTGCAAAGTAAGCAAGTAAAGGAGTAATTTACACATCAGCAAGGTATGAAACATATCAATCAATCAGGATTTGTAATGCGCAACTGCTTCACTCATGAAAGGCGCTGTGGGATCATGCTGTTGGATCATGCTGCCTGTACATATTGGTTGAACATCCAGGTCTTGAGGTCCTTGCTGAACTGCTGGAGCGATGTTGAGGATCTGAGGTGCAGGGGGGAGGGGGGAGGGTGTTCTAAGTCTTATGTGTCAGGTGGGAGAAGGAGGGACCTCTGCTGTTTGCTCAGTGGATGCGTTGGGTGGCTGCTAGGGATAGGGATCCGAAAGGAAGCTCCCTGGTGGGTTGGGGAAAGTTCACTTGTTTGTTGAGGTAGGCCGGTCCTTTGTTGTATAGTGCTTTGTAAGTGTGGGTGAGCAGCTTGAATCGGCATCTCATTGCGACTGGTAGCCAGTGGGGTTCCGGAGGTTAGGGGGAATGTGCATCTGTCTGGGGAGGTGGAGGTTGAGTCTGCCAGCTGTGTTCTGGATAGGCTGGAGTTTCCTCACGAGTTGGGCGGTGATTCCTACGTAGAGGGAATTGCCATAGTCGAGTCTGCTGGTGATGAGAACTTGTGTGATAGTTTGCCTGTTGTCGAGTGGGAGCCTTCTGAAGACCTTCTTGAGCATTCGGAGCATTCAGGCAAAAGGTGACATGCCCTCCATAGCATCATGTCCGGTTCGACTTTGTAGTCAATCTGGACAACAGCAAGAGTGTGCAGGGGCTGAATTAGAAATGGGTAATAATGGAAAATCCTCCGATTTATGGAGGAAGTGCCAAATCACCTACCCCATACTATCTCTATGGTGGAGAAAATTCCATTAGCACGTCTCTCATGATTTGCAATTTTCCCCACAAATATGAGGATTTATCATTACAACCTGACTTTAATGGCCTTATTTAAACCCTGGCGGACAGTCCGCCAGTCTGCCATGAGGGTGGAATGCATGATACTGGCAGTGGTGAATGATCATCCACCTTTTTTAGAGATCCCCGCCTGGCAAATACAGTTGTCTAAACAATGTGGTTTGTAGTTGCTTCCTTGAGGATAGGTGGGTTTTCACCTCTTTAGCTGCCTGTGGAGTGCATTCCATAGTCTCATCACTATGAGATGGAGACGGCAGCATGGGATGGAGTTGTGTACTCTTTGCCAGAATCCAAATTCTGTAACACTTCCAACCTGATCTATTAGATGGCAGTGGACATGCTAAATCTGACTCTCTGCTAGACCTGATGTCAGTTCAGCTTTTTCATCAAATGGGTTCTGAGTTCGATCACATGTTTATTTCTATCATGAACACATTTCCCTCACTAGGAGAAGTTCAGACTTCTCTTAAATGAAGTCTGACTGTTCCCCTTCTGGAAAAAACTGGTCATGGCCCCATAACTACAATTCTCTCTATCTTACATATGATGGCCAAGGATCTAAAGCTGCAAGTTGGTAGGCAGGTATGCTTCTTTGTGGAGAACATTGAAGCACTACCTGATAACTAGGTTACTTTTCTTCCTGTTTGCAGAATGGATGTATTGTTAGTAGCTGCTTTTGAAGATCATTATCTGGCTGCTGACTCCAGCAGAGTAATTTCCCTCATCCAATTTAGATCTGTGGTTAGCCTCTGACACTGTTGACAACCTCCTCCTGCTGGCCAAATCGGCATTGGTGGAACTGTGCTTGACTAGTTCTCCTTTCTGTCTGAATCCACTCAATGCATCACCTTGGTATCTATATGTCATGTTTTTCACTCCTTTCTTGCATCTAATAGGGTTCCACACTTCGCTTTATCTTTTCGATATTTGTTTTGTTCCTTCTGCCTCTTTTACTCTCTCTCATAATCTCCTGTTCTACACCTACACAGATGACACCCAAACTGCTCTTCCACCTAAATAGTAGGGAGAGCAAGGGTGCAAAATTATGCTGTGTATGCTGGCGATCAGGGAGACAATAGCAGTGAATTGGCTTAAACTCAACACATAAAAATTGAAAATATGATAGTAGGTGGCCTATGGCAATATCTCTTTGGGCAACTTGACTTAGGCACTTGCCTTGAGCCTTCTCCTGTTGTTAGAAACCTTGCTGTAAATTTTGGTAAAGATCTTGAGCTGCCCTTTCAAATCTCATGTGTTGTCTTTTTTTGCACATTGCTTCTTCAGAAACTCTGCAGGATCCTTCCCTACCTTACTCTTGAAGGCCATCGTACAGTTATTTCAGCTATTGTAGGATTCGGTCTAGATTACTTCAGTTCAGTCTATCTGGATTTAAATATTGTCCAGATCCAGTGCCTGAAGGTTATTTAAAACTACTTCTTGATTTAAAAATCCCTTTTTTCACTTACAAAACATGTTGAAATACAAAACATTTTCATTTCGGATCATGCACAAGTATGTTTGTATCTGGAACTATTCTTCCAAAGTGTAGGAAAATCTGAAAATTAGAGACTAAACATATTTCTTTGAATATCCACAAATAGTGAATTATCTACAAAAGCTATGGGGGAAATCCTAAGTCTTAACAAGAACTCTGAAGTAGATGTTTCAGTGGTATGGCATTCTGTAAACACATTTTTGTGACAAGAAAGGAGGAGAATAGGCAAGTGTACTCTTACCTAATACCTTGAAGAAAGATATAAAATACTATTTAGTTCTATCTTTTAACAATGACCTTGGACAATTACATATGATAAAGAGCTAAATAAAGCTTTTGTAGACAATATAGGCTACTATATGCAGAGGATCATGTAGCTAATCTCGTTGATATTGTGACCTTTATTTAAGATGGTAATTTGCCTACTTTGGTTTAGGATTATACAAATATATCATCTAATGAAAGACCTAGCCAGGAGGTTGAAAGAGAAATACACAGGTTTCAAAATAGGAAAATGCCTTAAGGACTGAATTTTACAGAACATTTAAAGCAGACTTTTAATCAATCTTTGCAATGGTCGGTTAAATTTTTTTTAAAAGTGTAGTAAATCAACCTTATTGAAATGAGCCCTATAACTTTAGTTTCAAAACCAGATAAATTCCCAAACTTACTTTTTAACCATAAAACTATCTCTTCATTTAATGTAGATTTTAAAATGCTCGCCCATATTATAACTTTGAGACTGGAAAATATGGTCCCTAAGCTAGTGCTTCACAGTCAAACTGGTTGGGTTAAGGATATGCTATTATATATACCCTCAAAAATATATTAGACTTATATAGCAATTCAGAAATCGCAAAAGTTGCAATAAGTCTTGGATGGTGAAAAGAACTTTGGTAGTGATATTGTCTTTTTTGAATAAGATACTCAGAATTTTTAGATTTGATATTATCTGTTAATACATTCTATACAGGGCAAAGGTGGAAATACTCACAGTGGAAATGTATCCGAGGTTGTTTTGTTGGATGGAGGCATCTATCTACTCTTTTGGATATCAGAAAGAGTTTATATTTCATGTAATTAGATTCTATATAAGAGCAAATGTGGAAATACAGTGGAATTGTAATCAAAGTTTTTCGTTGGATAGATGCACCTATCTGGCCTGTTCGTTACCGCCTTTTCTGTTCCATTTAAGGCTACAAACTCCTACTTAATTGTTAAAAAAAAAACAATCAGTTTCTAGAGAGGTATTTTCGGGTGACGCTGACAGCAAAACACTAGCTTTCAGCGAAGATGTCATACTTCTTATTTCAAATACTGGTGTCTCTGTACCATTTGCTTTAAGCTTTATTGAATTGTATAAACAATCGTTCGACTATTAATGTAAACTTTCTAAAATTGAAGTATTTCCTGTCTTTGAGACGTGTCCAACTGGTCACGTGGAGAAACTAAGGATTAATTGGTTCCCGAATGTATTAAGTGCTTGTGACTACGTATCCTAACAAACTCTACAAATATAATCTCTTTTAATCTAAAACACATTATAAAATGTTAGGGCTGGCTGTGAAATATGGATGAGTCTTAACCTCACATTGTGGGGGAAGAGAAATATAATTAAATTGAATGTGCTACCTGTATTCCTACATGCTTTTGATTGTATACCAAATGTAGTTTGAAAAAATGATTAATGTTAATTGAGGAATACTTATGGAGTCAGGGGGTAAAAAGCAACATTTTCCTGGAAAGCATTAAAAAAAGAGAGCCAAAACAAGGTGGTGGTAATTTCTCTGATTTATGTAATTACATTTACTAAGACATTTCAGAGTGGCTGTCTAACAATGAAGGCAATTTTTGGAAGTGGATGCAAACAGAATCAAATACTTTGATGCCTTTTTAGTATTTTATGCACTACTGAATTTAGGCAAAACATGTCTGACAACTAACCTGACCAAATCCACTACATTTAAGCAAGCTCTATTGCAATTTAACAACAATTCACACAATCTGGGGTTATTCAGAGTTTAAATAAAACTGGTCTGTTATCTTTTACTCTTCAATTTGAGCTGGAATAAACATGTCAGATTTCGAACAATGGTACCTTGCAAGCTTTTGATCATTTAAATTTCAAATGGAAGCTACTAGCTTCTGATGAAAGAAGGCATAGTATTCTGCAAGAAATAATTGAAAACCTTATTGTACGAACTTTGAAACCTTTGTCAACATTCTCATAGTTCTTTAAAAAAAGGAGAAATTGCCTGCTCTGCCAATTACAAATTACTGAAAAACTCTAAGGGGTATATTCACAAGAACGTGTGATAACTACCGCAAGAGTAGCATAACGCAACTTTCAATAACGCAGCCTATCATGGGAAAATAACCCCGTGTCAACGTGGAATTCACAACAAGGCGGTACCATGCGATAGTCACCAGATAACGCGTCAAATGCCAGCGTGAAAATCAACACTACGCCTAAAAAATGCGAAACGCGAGAAATCATGTGATGAGGCCAATCGCGGTACTGAAATCAGCGTACACCAGCCACAGGCCTGTGAATCCCACGCGTCAGGCGGGAAAAAGCACCATAAAAAAACGGGAAAAAAAAGCCCAAAAACAATTCAAACTGCGTAGCAACATGGATGCACCCGGAACAAGTGCAGAGGACAAGCCGAACACCGCTAGCCCTACGGAGGACCATCCAGGAACCCCGCTGTCGGGGAAGGGCAAGGAGAAGAGGAAGACCGGGTACAGTCCGCAGGAAGACCAGATCATCGTCACGGGGGTGACCGAACACCATCAACAACTGTTCGGCACCTCCACTGCGGCACTGGCAACCCAAACCGAAATATGGCAGGCCATCGTCACCAACGTCAATGCAGTCGGAGTGTCCAGGAGGTCACTGGAGGAGGTCAAGAGGCGCTGGCATGATCTGAAAAGGTAGACCAAACATAAGCTCGCCGCCAACAGGGAGGCAGCAACGGCGACTGGAAGTGGGAGTCCTGCGACACAGGAGGAGCTGGATGAGCTGGAGCAAATGGTGGCCACAGTCAGCAGTGAGGAGACGGTGGCAGAATTGGGGGGCCTGGACACAGCAAGATACGACCTGACCCAACAGCAACAGGGTGAGTAACCACTAGGGACGGGGGGGACGGGGGGAGATGGGCACAATGGCACACATGCACAATTACGCGCAGCACACAGCACACCCACAATGACCGTGGAACATGTCCCTGAATGCCTTGGCACACTGCAGCACACATAGAAATGCCAAGTAGGCCCCCATCCACAATGTGCACAGAGGGGCCCCCCTATCACCAATATCACAACCGACCCGTGCACATGTGCTGAATCCAGCAAAGCAGCGGCTCTGTGACCCACACTGACTATGCAAGTAACACTGCATGTCCGATAGCATGGCAGCTGCCCCAAAAAAATGACATGGCCCACGAGCGACATGGAGGTAGCCAAGTGCGGATCACATCCGTAAAGGAGCAGGTCACACTCCGACGTGTCCACGTGCACCCACAACCCATGCCTTACAATACACGCAGCAGACGAACAATGCACCAGGCCACAAAAACAGTCCGCGAGCACACATGACCCAAGTCAAAAGCAAATCAGTCCCCGAAAAGTACACAATTCAAAGGCACCCCCCCTCAAAGGGAGAAGGCTACACGATATCAGAGCTGCAGGGGCAACTCCCCCACAATGCAGCACACACACATAGCAATCACAGGACATCCGCAATGAAGGCAATGTGGTACAAAGTGCAACACCAGCACCACAGGACAGAGCCCACAACAGGTTCCTCACATGCGTAGTAACTGTCCACCCACATCTGGCATTGCCTGACACTGTGTGATGATAATGTACGGGTACCACCACACATCCGTCATGTGGTCGAAAAACACACTGACTGCCATCAAATAGCCAGCTCCCCCAAAACAATCACAATGTACATTGGCATGCAGTTTGAATGTGAACATCTGCGAATCATCACCATACATGTGAAACTCTGTTAACCTGCATCTCCCCTTTACATTGCAGAGGGATAAACAACACCCCCTGCAGAGCACACCACACATCCCACCATTGATGATGAAGAGGACAACCTGCACACATGTCAAGACACCCTCCAACGGATGCTGGACAGCCTCTGCACCCCACCCCCAGGAGCAGGCCAGGCCAGCTGCCTCGAGGTGACCCCACCACCTGCACAGACCACACCGCAGGAAACACACACCACCACGGCTGTCTCCCAGGACCCCCCGACCAATACATGGAATTCCAACATCGTGTGTTGGGTTGCCAGGTGGAGTTGGCTCATCAGCTGCGGGTGGGTTTTGAGCTCGTGGCAGCCAAACCCGATGCCATACGTGGGTGTCTGAGTCCCATTAGGGACCACGTACAGTCCCTATCGGACACCCCCTGTACGCACCATGCTCCGCCACAGACCTTGGCTAACCTCGCTGGTGCTATGAGTCTAATACAAGCACTGTCTGGTCAGACAGGCACCAGCCATGACAGCACAGAGTTGGCACGGATGCGGAGGGCAATGGACACCATGGAGCAGATGCAGGCCGGAAGTATGTCTGCCACTGCTGGACACCAGCGAGTAGTGGCTGGGAACAGCAACGCCCTGCAGTACTCCATCTTGCCATTGCTGCCACTGAGCCCTTCCCAGATGACTGCAGCGGGAAAATCGACACAAACAGCTCTGAACCCTGATGTGCCCCTGGCACACCGTGATGCTGCCCCATCACCTACGCAGTCTGATGTGTCAGGGGCACACAGCCATCACCCCGTCACACACACCGGACACACCAGACACAGAACCCGTATCAGGGGAGTGAGAAGGGGATGGGAACTACTGTGTGAGGAAGGAGGCAGTAGCATCCATCACCGCCATATGGCCTGTCCCTGCCTGGTCATGACCTATGCATCACGCCCTGGGAAATACCTCCTACTGACCTCCGGAACACCCTGGGACATTCACCCGGACCCCGACACGGACTGCCATTGCTTCACCGCTGGACAATCACACAGAAATCCTGCTGTGGACTGCACTCTCCCTCTTCCCAATCACTGTGCATTCCCCAAAGGACTCTGGTTGGGCCACCACTGGGCTTCCATGTGTTGTGGGCTTGGATGGGCAGCTACAGCTCCAGCTCTGTCAATCACCTGAATGTGAATAAAACATTCTGAATCACACAGATGTGTCATCACTATGTTCACTCACGTATGGAAGTATGGCTGGATGTGGGGACGATGATTGCACATGAAGGTACACCCTGCTAACTGACATCTATGCGCATGTCTATCCCTGAGACACATGGCAAATTGGATGACTGTGAAGGTGAGTACTAGCTGTGACCCCATTGCACATCAACAGCAATCTCACAACACCCCAACTTAGGCACACGTCCATGTGTTGAATAGGGCTGTGTGTAGGAGTGACCAAAACGGTGGCAGGTCAGGAGTGGTATCCCACACCACGTGTGACAGCAGAACTTCACGTCGCATACCGACTTACACACATGTGTGTGGACACATTCTGTTGTGATGTATGACATTGCTCCACATGGGCAGAGGTTGGACACCATACACACATGGCTGGAGTCATGTAAGTGCACATGTCGTCCAGCACCTATCCCAAAACAATGTCTGGCTCACAGAGGTGGAGCTTGCCAAAGGGACACACCCCCATTGCACATGCGACAGTCAGTTCCTCCCTGTGTTGGGACGAGGCTCATTGTGGCACACGAGTGGACAATCTTAACAACACACCTCACAGTTAGACACCAGTGGAGTGGCATAGGCTTTATTGGCATGTGCGTGTCAGTACGGACGAGGCAACGGCCACAACAGGCAGGGACATGCTTAAGACACTTACACGCAGCATGGGTACATGTCGAGGGGCAGATAATGTTGGGGCTGAAATGGACAAGATTCATCACGGATGGCAACGCTCACAGCCCACCTTGCCTTGCTGAATGAGTCATGTGTTGTTTGGCATCTGCACAGTGCCCCGTGTGAGGGGGCACGACTCACTGCACGTGGGGTCTGCATGGTGCTCTGCCTCCGGGGTGCGCCGATTGTCTGCTCTGCCGACAGTGATCAGGTGTGAGGGTCCAACAGGTTCACATGTCGTGCTACATCGCCATGTGTGTGCTCTCACCCAACAGTGTGTCCGATTTGGCAACGTTGCCAGACGACGCTGTGTTGCTCCGACCATGGACCTGCGTCGCCTTGCACAGGTGTGTGTGCACACGCGTTATTCCACGCATATGCATCCAGAGCCCGACCGAAGGCAGACGTGTCCTCTGTTTTGGTGGGATATGTGAGCAATCCCCACTGTGCAACAAGTTGTTGGGCCATGTGCTGTGGGTGGCAATAGGATGTGGCTGCAGGTACGTAGTTACTCGTCCATGAATGCCCGTGCAGCTTCATGTGCAATGTGTTCCAATAGTACATCGTTCTCGTGTTCAAGGAACACCAGGGTGAGCCAATCCATTAGGTGGTCTGGGCAGGTGTGCTCAGCCCACGCCGTCTCACCGATCCGCAACACAGCCCAATAGGGGAGCACCTCGATGTGGTCACTGCACACGAGAAATTGTGCCATCTCCCATGCACAACTACCAATACATACGCAGTGTGTCAAGGCATCCCATGCACGTCTGTCTCGGTTACACTCCTGTTTGTGATCCAACAGGGGGCGCAGACACAAGTCATAGTCCAATTCATCAACAGTTGTGTTGGATAGGCAGACATCCATGGGACACTCGAATGTGCATGTTCGGCAGTGGAACCAGGGCTGGATGCAGGTGACGTGGGCAATGCGGAAGCTGAACCTGTAACTGATCCGCAGCACTGCCAGTGGCAGTGCGCCCAGTAAATGCAGCATACGTGCACGGTACTGTTCCACGTGACGGGGGTTGTGCATGTGCCCGGTTTGGCCTGCCATTGCGTTGGTGCGTCTCGTGAACAGGCACTCTTCTGGACTGCGGCTGTTGTGTGGAGGATATGCCACAGCTCTGAGCAATGATTCGAATGTGTGTGCAACGTTGTGGGGCATGGGTTGCTGTTTCCGTGGGTGTCAAGGGCATCCCATGCGGGGGTACCACAGGCAGGGGCTTCTATGTGTGGGCTGTGAATGAGTCGGATGGTTCATTTGCGGAATGCGTGGTGTGGGAGTCGTCCCCATCTGCCATTGCATCTCTATCAGGGTGTTCCAGGCACGTTCGGGACCAAGGTCAGAGGTGCAGGTGTCCTCCCGCCTTCTGCATTGGGACAATGGTGCTTTCATCCCTGATGTTTGTCTGACTACTACTTTCGTTTTCAGAATGTGATGTGGCTTTGGCGCTGAGATTGGGACACGGCCTTGGGCTCATGGTGTACGGATGGCGATGCACACACCCATGTTGGCATGTGGAGCCAGGTGCCCGTGCGGCCTTGCGCTGCTTGTGCTATCTCACTCCGTCTCTCTCCCTCGCTCTCTCCCTCTCTTTCCTTTGTTGCGCGCATGGCACACCTTCTTCTCTTGGATTTGGTCTACCGGGCTGTGTGCTACTGGATTGTCCAGTGGGAGCAGCTAGGACTCATCCTAGGGGTTGTTTCTGCTTTTGTTTGTCTGGTGTTTTGTGTTGGTGGTTGCATTGCTGTATGACTGATTCTCCATTTTCTGGCCACGCATGTATGTTTATTTTCCTGCTTGTGCGACATCTGGCAAGATGTTTGTTTTGGGATTCGTGGTGTTGGTGTGCAATTTCTTAGTCCGGGATTGGGGGTGGTCCCGGGGTGGGGGGGGTGTTCCGGGTGTGGGATGGGGTCCTGGGGTGGTGGCGGTGGGTGTTGTGGCCCTCTTGGGTGTCCGGGCCGCATGATGAGTTGCTCCATGGCATCGTTTGCCCTTCGGATGTGGCCATGGGCTGTGCTCCCTTTTGTGGTGCTGGCTGCCGTCCGACTTTACACCAGGTCAGAGCAGGTGTAGATTTCCTGGTGCTAACGCGCCTTGTCGCCGGTTTTGTGTTTTTATCGCGGATGTGGCTGGTCGTTGTGAATGTTGAGGTGTGCTGTTGTCTCGGCTTTTGTCACGGGAACGCCTACTCTGCATCTCATTAGCGATATTTGCGAGGGTCCTCTGTGGCGATGTTCTTTGCGGCTGCTATCGCGGGTAAACTGGTGCTGTGGGCTGTTAACACCGGCTCGTGAATGGGGGGGTAAATTTATCACGACTTTGGCTGCGATAAAGTGCCGTTAATTCGGCGATAGCTCCTTGTGAATATGCCCCTAAGAGTATATTTATATCCAGCTTTAAAATATTGCATTGTATTTGGGTTTTGAGGGACAAGCAACAGACACTTTTTATTATAAAATGCTTAGCTTGAATTTCAACGCTTCAGGTGGCTTGTGTATAACCGGCACACAATGGAAAAATATTTGTAGATAATATTGAATTCCACCGAAACGTTTTAAATTGGATGTGTATGACAATAACAGATCTTGAGCTTCAAATAGCACTGGGAATGGTCTGGTACTTATGTTCTGTGAGTGAAGGAAAGTATCTCACTTTGGAGAGGAGTCTTCAAGAGAATCCCCTTAATTTTGGGAACACAAATGACAAGTACTAAAAAAAAGTATTCTTATGTAAAGCATTATTGATGGGAAAGAGGATCATCCTATGGATATGGAAAAGCAACAAGATCCCACACATGGATGAATGGATAATTGGCATGTGTTTTCAAGCATCCCTACAAAAGGTATTAAATAAAAAAAGCTCTGATCACATATTTAAGAGCACATGGCAAGAATGTCTTGAAATATATGCTTATATGTAGAGTAAAAACACATTATGTGATGCTATTCTAAAACACTAATGTCTAGCCTTTATCCCACCCCCCTTTGCTTTTCTTTTTCGTTCACTCTTTCTGTGTGCTTGCAATTTTGTGTCTCCTCCCTCTCACTCCAGATAAAGGTTGTGGATAATATTCCACAAATAGATAGGGGTCTAATGGAAATTTAGAAATAGCCTATGAATATGTTTTTACTTTACTACATTTATGAATTGCTCAGTAGTATTTAGAATTGATGCATTTTGCAATTCTGATAACTCATGTCTGTTAAGTGATGTACATTTATATGGAGTTTATGTATATACTGGAAAGAAAACTAAAAGTTAAAAGAAAACTATGTATGCCTCTATCCTTATTGCTAATGACTCTTGCTTTTGCAGTGACACTTGCCTCGCTTAAGACAATAGCATTGAATTCCCATTAGAGCCAGGATTTTGTTTAAAGTGCTGTGTGGTTAACTGTTATGTTCATAGTAACTCCAGTTTGAGGCATCATGATTGATTATCTATTGTCAGAAAGCACTAACTTTGCAATCTGGATCCAAATGGTGCCACGTATTCTTCCTCTGCTCACCATAACCACTATTGATCAACCACTGTATTTGAAACAAAAACTGCACCACCCTTTTCGGCTTAAAATGCAACATGTATATAAATGTGAGCGAGTATATGAAATATGCACAGGTGCAGGCAATATATTCCACAAGAAATGAAAGCCTTATGAACACTTTACAAAAATAAATTAATTGTCTCTGCTCAGATAGATAATGAAATGTTACACTGGTCGGGAAACATGCATTAATGAGGTAGAATACTGGTATGATTGTTTTTCCGTTGGGGCAAGGAAATGGTAATGTATAGCGAAAAGAGGGTGGGGGAGCAGCTTTTTGTGTTTTTATATTTCTGCACTACGTAACAGAGGGGGATCATCTACATCAGAGGTATTGGATTTGTTGATTTTGTGTGATGTAATATATCTTCTGTGTATATAAGTTTGAGAATGATGTGACAATGAATTCAATATGAAACCAAAACAATAAAAAAAAGGGACTGAAATGTAGAAAGACATACAATATCATGGAAATGCTTACTGATGTCCTTGGCAATGTAATTACCTCCATTTTTATGTGTATGAGCCTTATGATAATAATACGTTTAGCTCCGAGCTGTCTTTGCGTTACTGAAAAATAAGTATTCCTTAACAAACTGTGTGGCATATTTACAAGGGATATCGCCACCAGAATGTCATTTTTAGTGACGTTCTGGTGGCGATATCCCCTTCTCCTTAATTAAAAAGCGGTGTTAAGCCACTTAGTGTGGCTTAACACCGCCTTTTAAAAAAGGCCCCTTTTCACATTTCACTTAACGTGAACGGGGCATGAAGTGGGTGTTGCAGTGGACGTTCCACTGCAACACCCATTGCTTTTTGAAACTGCCCCATATTTACAAGGATGGGCAGTGCCAAAAACTCAGGCCAGGTAAAACCTGGTCTTAGGATGTCGATGCGAGGAGAAAGTATTTTGCTCTTTCTATGTGTGCTGCATTCTGCCACACACACAGAAACAGCAAATTGCCTTTAAAGATTGCTTATGTGCAGGAAGGTGTCCATTCCTGCACATAAACAATCGCCCCTGCAGCGCAGGCACCTTTGCAGCATGGTGCAAGGGTGCCTGCGCTTACGCTAGGCAGTTTTTTTAGCGCCAGCGCTAGGGAAAACGCAGGGGTGCACCATATTTTTGTAAATACTGTGCACCCCTGCGTTTAAAAAATGTGAGAGTGCGGTGTTACCAATTTTGGAGTAACACTGTGGTCCGATATTTTATTGTAAATATCCCCTCCAGTGTTTCCTAATCTAACCTCTCATATATATAACACTACCTAAACTCTGTTTGTACCAGATGGCCTGCCAGAATAGTTTGACCAAACTTATACTGCTCTTCTTGTCCCACATTTAACTGAGATGTATATTATGATGCAGGAACAGGGCGAATTATCTGCAACAGCTAGAGAAGCCCTGATTCTGTCATTACCTAGACTAGGTAGGATGCAAGTGAAGGGGCTTCATATGGGCCTCTATCAATGCTTAGCGTGGATTACAAAACCCTCAGTAGGGTTCTGGCAAACAGGTTTTATCCTGCCATTTTCATACCTACCAGTAATACTTCTCTTAGCATCAGGAAATTATTTAGAATTTTAGACGAGACCACGAACGATGTGCAGACCAAGGCAATTGTGGTTTCTGTTGATTTGGAGAAAGCATTTGATACGCTACAATGGGGATATCTGAAGGCAGTACTTTCCAGAATGAGAATGGGGAGTGGGTGGATTAAACAGATTACATTGCTATATTTGGAACCGGTGGCAAGGGTGCGAACTGGCAGGTGTGTTTCTAAACAATATCACATCTACAGTGGCACCAGGCAGGGAGGAGGTCTCGCTTTCTCGTTTGATATTTGCTGTAGCAATGGAACCATTTGCCAAACTCATCAGAATTGAAGGAAAGACCAGGGGTATATCCTTACACAATAGGACACACACCATTTCGCTTTTTAAGAATGGCTTATTATCAGTTCTGTTCAGTCCAAAAAGTTTCATTTCAACAATACATGCCATAAAAGCATTACATTCATAAACAATAAAAATACAATAACAAATTAGTATAAAACATCATGCATGAGAATACAGACATCATAACATGCATGAAGTATTTACAGTTAAAAAAACACCAACAATCACCATCACTAATCATGTTAAAACACGTAAAATAAAACTTCACGGAATAAGCCGGTTATAAGGGATGGGAGCATAACAGCTTTGATCTTATAATCCACATTCAACCCAAAAACTTGGCGACAGAGCATATATAGGAGAAGGATGGGTCAGGGCACAATATTCTTAATGTAGCACTACTGCTTCTAGTACACATTACTTATTATTGTACTTGCAAGATGGCACGTTGGGTCATGACTCATCCTTTCAATGGATGTATGACGGAACCACGAATTCCATTGTAACACATGCTGTTACAGCGCGGCAGTTACAACGCAAATGCCATTACCACGCATAACCTTTACCACACATGCCTTTAGAAATGCATATGCCTTTACCACGCATGCCTTTACAACTAATTCTGTTATAAAAGCATGAATGGTAAAGCGATATAAGTGGTAAAGGTTTTAAAAGCAACTACAAGTATTTCACATGTAAGTATAAAGCCTTTCTCTCTCTCTCTCTCTCTCTCTCTCTCTCTATATATATATATATATATATATATATATATATATATGTGTGTGTATATATATATATGTTAAACAAAGGCCCGAAAGCTTGGCAGGTCACTCAGCAGGAAGCCGTCCCTCAGGACTTCACTTTTCAGTCTCCTTGGCATCGCGGAAAATCGTGTAATCGCCTGGCGCGTTTCGATGTCTCTCACATCTTGTTCACAGGCTTGCTGAAACGAGAAACAGAAGAAGCTCTCTTTTATTTTCATTTATTTGCATATTTGATTAGTTCATTACCCACAGTGGGCTTGGTTTAGTACATCGTCTATTGCAAAGCATTTTGGGACCTGTAGTCCCTCTTCGAGCATTTACTCTTCCCTTGGTAGGTTTCTGTTATCGTTTCATATATTAAAGCTTTTTTTCTTCCTTAGTAGGATCCGTGATGTTTCAGGAGAACACTTTACTTAAGGCTTCCTGCGCCGATTGACTTCAGTGGGTAATGAACTAATCAAATATGCAAATAAATGAAAATAAAAGAGAGCTTCTTCTGTTTCTCGTTTCAGCAAGCCTGTGAACAAGATGTGAGAGACATCGAAACGCGTCAGGCGATTACACGATTTTCTGAGGGACGGCTTCCTGCCGAGTGACCTGCCAAGCTTTCGGGCCTTTGTTTAACATATATATATTAAGTGTCCTGGGAGATGCTGGCAACTCGGACATGTGCATCAAGGGATTGATATATCCCAGTGACCGCCTCGAGAACGGACCATACCAGTGGTTGATCAGCCTGTGACTGCACGGGGAGGTGAGCGTGATTGCAGCTTGCCTCACTGCCTGGCGTGTTCTCATTATTGGGGCTGGACGTAGGGGACCTGAGGGAGCCTCCAACACTGTTATTTTGAAATCACCGGCCACCACATGGCCCCCCCTTTGCGAGGCAATTTTCAGCGCTATTGGTAGATCCGGCTGCAGTACTTACCTGAACAGTGCATGATGGGAATTGTAGTTGTACATTAGGCTTCATTCCCCAGATGGCAGCAGGATCAGCTGATCTCCCACCAATGGGAGCGCCACGGGATATTCAAAGGAGGGAGCAGGTGACAACGAGTTATCAGCGGCATCTGAAGAAGGCGGAAATGCCGAAATGCATCATGCTGTGCTGAAAACGAGTGAATTAAAGGCTTCCAAAGAATCCCCACTGTGTCCTTGGACTTCTTTGTAGAAAGGTGGTCGTTTGATGATATATATATATATATATATATATATATATATATATATAAAGGGTTTATATTTTCCTTTAAAATACTTACATTTTCAAGATAAAAGCATGCATGGTAAAGGCATATGCTTACTAAAAAAACAAACACTTGTTTTGTATATACATATTTAAATATATGTTTATATAGGCATATATGTGTATATATTTATATATTTACACATGCTTAAATGCATATGAATGTGCGTGTGTGTGTGTTTGTATATAACACATATAAATTTTACAGAAAACCCTGCAACCCCTCAACCCATACACACCCTAAACCCTAAAATTACCCCTGCCGCCCCATAACCCAAACCCACCCTAAACCTTAAAATTACCCTTGCCTCCCAAAAACTCATACCCACCCTAAACCCTAAAATTAACCTTGCCACACAAAAGCCCATACCCACCCTAAACTCTAAAACTACACTTGCCACCCAAAAACCCATATCCACCCTAAACCCTAAAATTATCCTTGCCACCCAAAACTCATACCCACCCTAAACCCTAAAATTACCCCTGCCACCCAAAAGCCCATACCCACCCTAAACCCTATAATTACCCTTGCCACTCAAAAACCCATACCCACCCTAAACCCTAAAAATGCCCTTATCAGCTCAAACCCCATACCCAACATAAACCCTAAAAATTACCTCGCCATCCAAAAACCAATCCTAACCCTAAACCCTAAAATTACCCCTGCTACCCCAAAACCCATACCCACCCAAAACCCACACCCACCCTGGATCCATAAATGACCTTTACCACCCCAAAACCCATACCCACCCTAAACTCAAAAAATGCTCTTTCAACCCCAAAACCCATACCCACTCTAATCCATAAAATTACCCTTGCCACCCATCCCATACACACCCTAAAACCTTTTTTTTTCTTTTTTTAAACTTTCCCATATACACACACACACCGGTACCTGCGTTGTAACGGTCGCGTTGGAATGATTATGTATGGTAACGGTCGCGTTGTAATGGCTGATTCCACTGTTCAACTACTAGAAAAAATCAGGTCGGTATTAGGACTAAAGGCCAATTGGGTCAAAACATTTCCGGTAGCCCCAAATAAACCTGAAGCTATCCCTCCTACAAACTTTTGTAATATCACCTGGCAGCAGCATATGTTCTGGTATTTAAGGGTAAATGTTTACAATAGAGAAGAAGACCTCAGGGAAGGTAACTTAGGAACAACAATGAGGTCTTCAAAAAGAACTGTAGATTTGAGGAGAGTGCTGAAATTACCAATCATGGCTGCATCCTTTTATCCGCATCTCTTTATCCAAAATGGTGCTCCTCCCGAGACTGTTCTATTTCTTTGTTTACCAGTTTGGGTGGCAGTATGTTGGTTGAACAAACAGGACACCCTTCTCGGAGATTTAATTTGGGATGGCCAGAGCCACAGAGTTCTGCTACA
This sequence comes from Calotriton arnoldi, assembly GCA_963921515.1. Taxonomy (NCBI): domain Eukaryota; kingdom Metazoa; phylum Chordata; class Amphibia; order Caudata; family Salamandridae; genus Calotriton; species Calotriton arnoldi. The sequence goes on from CAWUFW010003935.1 coordinate 1,068,110, forward strand.
AGTGCCTAAACTGCCCATCGCAGAAGGCAGCCTGAGTGCCCCAGATTACAATCTATACTTTCTTGTGGCTCAGCTGCAGTGGATAGGAATGTGGCTAGGTGGTGAAAATTTGAGAAAGACAGATAGGGCAACTGGATACAGAGCCAAACCAGAGATGGTTAATATCTCTTTTATTAGGGGGTATGCCAGTACTCCAATGAAAACCCAGAGTGTTCAGAATAGCTCAGAACATATTGCATATCCAATGATATGCTCAGCAACACCATTAGTCAGTCTCCCTACTGTGGGAGGCCTTTTTATGGGAACAAGGGAGTCCGAACGTACAGAGGTAGGGCTTATATAATGATAGGGGACTGTTATGAGGCAGGGATACTTAAATCATTAGACGCCCTGATGGCAGAGCATGGTTTGCCTCCTGAACAATTCCTAATACGTGGAACAAAAATGCACATATTCACACATACATAGGGAACTAAAGCGCAGGGACTATCTACACACTGCTGCTCATGATATGAGCTGAGTTTAAGTTGATAACATGGTTATACAAAACCCAAGTTTCAGTGATGAAAATAAGCTTATCTAAACCCACAGCTAATTTGGGAGTCAAGTTTACGTAGGGACCTTGAAGACCAAGAATGGCACAAGGCCATAGGGGACACGTATAAAATATCCAGGAATCTTAGGTTTAAATATAGCCAGTTTAACTATAGGGCTGGGCGTAGTTGGCGTAGCGCCACTACGCAGAATTTTGGAAAAAATGTGTGGAAAACGAGCGCATGTCCTGAGGGTCCATGTGCCCGGGACAGGGGTCCCTCATGCCTGGGCAGGCTCCCCGATCTCCCCGGCCTGGCTGGGTTGAGAAGCAGGGACCGGCCCCGGGGACTGCATTTCGGTCAGTGCCTGGGGTTTGGGAGCCCCCGTCCTGCCGCCTACCAAGTGTCCATCTGCCCGGGACAAGGGTCCCTGGTGCAGAGCCCCAGAGACCTGCAAGGGCAGGCGGGAGCCCTACCGCTATGGCTCAGCTCGGGGTGGACAGATGGCAGTCCTTTCGGTCCCGGCCAACTGGTCGCACCTCTCTCCTCGGCCATCTGGTCGCACGCAATGCTTTCCAATGGGGCGACCAGATGGCCGGGCCGCCCTGGAAGTCCCGATGAGGGCTCATTTGCCTCCCGGATCCCAACCAGGGCTCCAGGAGGTCGGGCACGTTCGCGCCCAGGGTCCCCTGAGCCTCGCAGTGCGCACGGATTCCCAGAAAGTGGGGTAGCCTCCCTCCGGATTACTAGGGGCAGGGTATGCCGGGACACCCCTCCCGGGCTGGCGGTTCTCTGCCGGGGACCAGATGGGCTATGGCCGGACAACACCTCCCGAGGCATCCGGGGCTCCCTCCTCCGGCCCACGGCGTGGCAAGGTGCCCGGGACGGGCTCCATGGGTCCCGGGCAGTCCTCCCCCGGGCGCCCGGGCCCGAGAGCTCAGGTGGTCCTCCCCGTGCATGCGGCCCGCCGGGGTCCCCGAGCCCCCGGGAAGCGGAGCACCTGAGCCCTGCGTGCGCAGGCGGGAGCCCTGCCGGGAAGGCTACGCTAGGCTAGGCTAGGCTCGGCTCGGGGCAGGCAGATGGGAGTCCTTTTGACCCCGGCCATCTGGTCGCACCTTTCCCCTCGGCCATCTGGTCGCACGCAATGCTTTCCAATGGGGCGACCAGATGGTCGGGCTGCCCTGGAAGTCCCGATGAGGGCTCATTTGCCTCCTGGATCCCAGCCAGGGCTCCAGAAGGTCAGGCACGTTCGCGCCCAGGGTCCCCTGAGCCTTGCGGTGCGCACGGATTCCCAGAAAGCGGGGTAGCCTCCCTCCGGATTACTAGGGGCAGGGTATGCCAAGACACCCCTCCCGGGCTGGCGGTTCTGTGCTGGGGACCAGATGGGCTATGCCCGGACAACACCTCCTGAGGCATCCGGGGCTCCCTCCTCCGGCCCACGGCGTGGCAAGGTGCCCGGGACGGGCTCCATGGGTCCCGGGCAGTCCTCCCCCGGGCGCCCGGGCCCGAGAGCTCCGGTGGTCCTCCCCGTGCATGCGGCCCAGCCGGGGTCCCGAGCCCCCGGGAAGCGGAGCCCCCGAGCCCTGCGTGGGCAGGCGGGAGCCCTACCGGGAAGGCTAGGCTAGGCTAGGCTAGGCTAGGCTCGGCTCGGGGCAGGCAGATGGGAGTCCTTTTGACCCCGGCCATCTGGTCGCACCTTTCCCCTCGGCCATCTGGTCGCACGCAATGCTTTCCAATGGGGCGACCAGATGGCCGGGCCGCCCTGGAAGTCCTGATGAGGGCTCATTTGCCTCCCGGATCCCAGCCAGGGCTCCAGGAGGTCGGGCACGTTCGCGCCCAGGGTCCCCTGAGCCTTGCGGTGCGCACGGATTCCCAGAAAGCGGGGTAGCCTTCCTCCGGATTACTAGGGGCAGGGTATGCCGGGACACCCCTCTCGGGCTGGCGGTTCTCTGCCGGGGACCAGATGGGCTATGCCCGGACATAACCTCCCGAGGCATCCGGGGCTCCCTCCTCCGGCCCACGGCGTGGCAAGGTGCCCGGGATGGGCTCCATGGGTCCCAGGCAGTCCTCCGCCGGGCGCCTGGGCCAGAGAGCTCAGGTGGTCCTCCCCGTGCCTGAGGCCCAGCCGGGGTCCCCGAGCCCTCCGGGACGCGGAGCCACCGAGCCCTGCGTGGGCAGACGGGAGCCCTACCGCGAAGGCTCTGCTCGGGGCGGGCAGATGGGCGTCCTTTTGACCCCGGCCATCTGGTCGCACCTTTCCTCTCGGCCATCTGGTCGCACGCAATGCTTTCCAATGGGGCGACCAGATGGCCGGGCCGCCCTGAAAGTCCCAATGAGGGCTCATTTGCCTCCCGGATCCCAGCCAGGGCTCCAGGAGGTCGGGCACGTTCGCGCCCAGGGTCCCCTGAGCCTCGCGGTGCGCACGGATTCCCAGAAAGCGGGATCGCCTTCCTCCGGATTACTAGGGACAGGGTACTCTGGGACCCCTCTCGGCCTAGCGGTCCTCAGCTGGCAGCTGTGCGGGCCAGGATGCTGCCCCAGCCCTGGGTCCGTCCCTGGGCCTGCCGCGTGGCAGGCTGCCGTGGATGGGGTCCGGCAGGCCCAGGGAACCTCCCCCTGCTGGGCTGGGTCCAGGGGCCCCGGGGAGTGCGGCCTCCCCACCCCAGGGTCTGTCCTCGGTCCTGCTGAGTGGCAGGATGCCCGAACGAGGTCCCGCGGGCCTGGGGAGCCTCCCCCTGCTCGGCTGGGTTCAGCGGCTCCCAGGGGCCCCGGGGAGGGCGTCCTCCCCACCCCGGAGCTCCGTCCTTGGTCCTGCCGCATGGCAGGGTGCACGGGACGGGGTCCGGCGGGCCCGGGGAGGCTTACCCTGCGCCTCTGGTCCTGGGAGCCCCGGCTGGGTCCAGGGGCCCCGTCGGGCCCTGGGTCGGGTGCTCTAGCCCTGGACCCTGTCCCCCAGCCTGACGCTATGCCAAAGGTCCGAGACGGGGTTCCGTCGTGCCCGGGGAGCCCCCCTCGCTTGGCTGGGTTCAGGAGCTCCGTCCGGGGCCCCTGAGGGCCCCGGGGAGGGCGGCCTCCCCACCCCGGGCTCCGTCCTTGGTCCTGCCGCATGGCAGGGTGCCTGGGACGGGGTCCCGTGGTCCCGGGGAGGCTTCCCCTGCGCCTCTGGGCCCAGGAGCCCTGGCTGGGTCCAGGGGCCCCTCCGGGCCCCGGTCGGGTGCTCCAGCCTTGGGCCCCGTCCCCCGGCCTGCCGCTATGCCAAAGGTCCGAGACGGGGTTCCGTCGTACCCGGGGAGCCCCCCTAGCCTGGCTGGGTTCAGGAGCTCCGTCCGGGGCCCCTGAGGGCCCCGGGGAGGGCGGACTCCCCACCCTGGGCTCCGTCCTCGCTCCTGCCTCTCAGCTCCTTCCCGATGGTCCTTTTTCTCCGAGTTTGCTCAGTCAGACCTCCGTGAGGTCCAGGGATGCTGAGACGGGGGAAGGCAGCACCCGGGCCCGCCCGCCGGGGCCCCCAGGGGCCCTGGTACGCACCTGCCTCTCAGCCGCTTCCCGATGGTCCTTTTTCTCCGAGTTTGCTCAGTCAGACCTCCGTGAGGTCCGGGGATGCTGAGACGAGGGAAGGCAGCACCCGGGCCTGCCCGCCGGGGCCCCCAGGGGCCCGGGTATGCACCTGCTTCTCAGCCCCTTCCCGATGGTCCTTTTTCTCCGAGTTTGCTCAGTCAGACCTCCGTGAGGTCCGGCGATGTTGAGACAGGGGAAGGCAGCACCCGGGCCCGCCCGCCGGTGCCCCCAGGGGCCCGGGTACGCACCTGCCTCTCAGCCCCTTCTCGATGGTCCTTTTTCTCCGCGTTTGCTCAGTCAGACCTCCGTGAGGTCCGGGGATGCTGAGACGGGGGAAAGCAGCACCGGGGCCCGCCCGCCGGGGCCCCCAGGGGCCCGGGTATGCACCTGCCTCTCAGCCCCTTCCCGATGGTCCTTTTTCTCCGAGTTTGCTCAGTCAGACCTCCGTGAGGTCCGGGGATGCTGAGACGGGGGAAGGCAGCACCCGGGCCCGCCCACCGGGGACCCCAGGGGCCCGGGTACACACCTGCCTCTTAGCCCCTTCCCGATGGTCCTTTTTCTCCGAGTTTGCTCAGTCAGACCTCCGTGAGGTCCGGGGATGCTGAGACGGGGAAGGCAGCACCCGGGCCCGCCCGCCGGGGCCCCAGTGGCCCGGGTGCGCACCTGCCTCTCAGCTGCTTCCCGATGGTCCTTTTTCTCCGAGTTTGCTCAGTCAGACCTCCGTGAGGTCTGGGGATGCTGAGGACGGGGAAGGCAGCACCCGGGCCTGCCCGCCGGGGCCCCCAGGGGCCCGGGTACGCACCTGCCTCTCAGCCCCTTCCCGATGGTCCTTTTTCTCCGAGTTTGCTCAGTCAGACCTCCGTGAGGTCCGGGGATGCTGAGACGGGGGAAGGCAGCACCCGGGCCCGCCCGCCGGGGCCCCCATGTGCCCGGGTACGCACCTGCCTCTCAGCCCCTTCCCGATGGTCATTTTTCTCCGAGTTTGCTCAGTCAGACCTCCGTGAGGTCTGGGGATGCTGAGACAGGGGAAGGCAGCACCCGGGCCCACCCGCCGGGGCCCTCAGGGGCCCGGGTATGCACCTGCCTCTCAGCCCCTTCCCGATGGTCCTTTTTCTCCGAGTTTGCTCAGTCAGACCTCTGTGAGGTCCGGGGATGCTGAGACGGGGGAAGGCAGCACCCGGGCCTGCCCACCGGGGCCCCCAGGGGCCTGGGTACGCACCTGCCTCTCAGCCCCTTCCCGATGGTCCTTTTTCTCAGAGTTTGCTCAGTCAGACCTCCGTGAGGTCCGGGGATGCTGAGACGGGGGAAGGCAGCACCCGGGCCCACCCGCCGGGGCCCCCAGGGGCACCTGCCTCTGGTCACCTGGCTGCGTGACCAGATGGCCCTGCGGGCCGGGTGACCAGATGGCCCTGCGGGCTGGGTGACCAGATGGCCCTGCGGGCCGGGTGACCAGATGGCCCTGTGGGCCGGGTGACCAAATGGTCCTGCGGGCTGGGTGACCAGATGGCCGGCCTCCTGGCCGGCCGGGCTAACTCCAACTTTTGTCCTTCCCCAGAGTTCTGTAAGCCCCCACTACGTGGGGGCTTAATAGTCGAGAAAAATGGTCTCCCCAGGCAGGCTGTCGGGGAGAGGCCGTGGCCTGGGCTTAACCCTCCTTGGTTCTAGCCGAGGGTCCGGGTGCTGGGGACAGGGGGTCCACCGGGGCCCGGGGAGTCTCTCCCCGGCCTGGCTAGGGTTCGGAAGCTGGGCCCGGGCCTGGGGCTTGAGCTCCGTCCGGCTGGCCCTGGGGTGCGGGAGCCCCCATCCTGCAAGCCAGCCCAGGGTCCGGGCGCTGGGCACGGGGGTCCATCGGGGCCCGGGGAGGCTCTCCCAGGCCTGGCATAGTGTTCAGAAGCTGGGACTGGGACTGGTACCTGGGCCCGGGGCTTGAGCTCCGTCTGGCAGGCCATGGGGTGCGGGAGACCCCCGTCCGGCAAGCAGGCCGAGTGTCTGGTGGCTGGGGACAGGAGTGGTTCCACCCGAGGCCCGGGGAGGCTCTCCCAGGCCTGGCCTAGGGTTCGGAAGCAGGGACTGGAACCGGGCCTGGGGCTTGAGCTCCGTCCGGCAGGACCTGGGGTGCGGGAGCCTCCCGTCCTGCAAGCCAGCCGAGGGTCCGGGCGCTGGGGACGGGAGTCCACCGGGGCCTGGGGAGGCTCTCCCCGGCCTGGCTAGGGTTCGGAAGCTGGGACCGGGCCCGGGGCTCGTGCTCCGTCCCAGGGTCCCAGGGTGTGGGAGCCCCCAATCCTGCAAGCCTGCCGAGGGTCCAGGTGCTGGGGACGGGGGTCCACTGGGGCCCGGGGAGGCTCTCCCCGGCCTGGCTAGGGTTCGGAAGCTGGGACCAGGCCCGGGGCTCGTGCTCTGTCCCAGGGTGTGGGAGCCCCCGTCCTGGAAGCCAGCCCAGGGTCCGGGCGCTGGTGTCGGGGTCCACCGGGGCCCGGGAGGCTCTCCCCATCCTGGCTAGGGTTCGGAAGCTGGGACCGGGCCCGGGGCTCGTGCTGCATCCCAGGGTCCCAGGCTGCGGGAGCCCCCGTCCTGGAAGCAAGCCCAGGGTCCGGGCGCTGGTGTCGGGGGTCCACCGGGGCCCGGGAGGCTCTCCCGGCCTGGCTAGGGTTCGGAAGCTGGGACCGGGCCCGGGGCTCGTGCTGCATCCCAGGGTCCCAGGCTGCGGGAGCCCCCATCCTGGAAGCCAGCCCAGGGTCCGGGTGCTGGTGTCGGGGCTCCACCGGGGCCCGGGGAGGCTCTCCCCGGCCTGGCTAGGGTTCGGAAGCTGGGAACGGGCCCGGGGCTCGTGCTGCATCCCAGGGTCCCAGGCTGCGGGAGCCCCCCATCCTGGAAGCCAGCCCAGGGTCCGGGCGCTGGTGTCGGGGATCCACCAGGGCCCGGGGAGGCTCTCCCCGGCCTGGCTAGGGTTCGGAAGCTGGGACCGGGGCTCGTGCTGCATCCCAGGGTCCCAGGCTGTGGGAGCCCCCCGTCCTGCAAGCCAGCCGAGGGTCCGGGCGCTGGGGAAGGGTGTCCACCAGGGCCCGGGGAGGCTCTCCCCGGCCTGGCTAGGGTTCGGAAGCTGGGACCGGGCCCGGGGCTCGTGCTCTGTCCGGCGGGCCCCGGGGAGCGGGAGCCCCCCGTCCTGCAAGCCAGCCGAGGGTCCGGGCGCTGGTGTCGGGGGTCCACTGGGGCCCGGGGAGGCTCTCCCCGGCCTGGCTAGGGTTCGGAAGCTGGGACCAGGCCCGGGGCTCGTGCTCCGTCCCAGGGTGTGGGAGCCCCTCGTCCTGGAAGCCAGCCCAGGGTCCGGGCGCTGGTGTCGGGGGTCCACCGGGGCCCGGGGAGGCTCTCCCCATCCTGGCTAGGGTTCGGAAGCTGGGACCGGGCCCGGGGTTCATGCTGCATCCCAGGGTCCCAGGCTGCAGGAGCCCCCCGTCCTGGAAGCCAGCCCAGGGTCCGGGCGCTGGTGTCGGGGGTACACCGGGGGTACACCGGGGCCCGGGGAGGCTCTCCCCGGCCTGGCTAGGGTTCGGAAGCTGGGACCGGGCCCGGGGCTCGTGCTGCATCCCAGGGTCCCAGGCTGCGGGAGCCCCCCGTCCTGGAAGCCAGCCCAGGGTCCGGGCGCTGGTGTCGGGGGTCCACCGGGGCCCGGGGAGGCTCTCCCGGCCTGGCTAGGGTTCGGAAGCTGGGACCGGGCCCGGGGCTCGTGCTGCATCCCAGGGTCCCAGGCTGCGGGAGCCCCCATCCTGGAAGCCAGCCCAGGGTCCGGGCGCAGGTGTCGGGGGTCCACCGGGGCCCGGGGAGGCTCTCCCCGGCCTGGCTAGGGTTCGGAAGCTGGGACCGGGCCCGGGGCTCGTGCTGCATCCCAGGGTCCCAGGCTGCGGGAGCCCCCGGTCTTGCAAGCCAGCCGAGGGTCCGGGCGCTGGGGAAGGGTGTCCACCAGGGCCCGGGGAGGCTCTCCCTGGCCTGGCTAGGGTTCGGAAGCTGGGACCGGGCCCGGGGCTCGTGCTCCGTCCGGCGAGCCCCGGGGTGCTGGAGCCCCCCGTCCTGCAAGCCAGCCGAGGGTCCGGGCGCTGGGGACGGGGGTCCACCGGGGCCCGGGGAGGCTCTCCCCAGCCTGGCTGCTTTCAGAAGCAGGGACCGGGCCGGGGAGCGGGGGTGGCTGGCTTTATCCGCTACGCTGGCGGAGCGGAGTTTTCTGCCCACCCCTATTTAACTACTTACACAAGACATAGCTAACTCCATAGAGTTTAAATAAGACAATGGGGATAGAGTCCATGACATGAACCAATGTGATGCCAGTTTTTTCCACATGGTGTGGAGTTGCCCCCATATTACTGGATACTGGGAACAGATTAGTATACATCTTGAGGGCACACTGGCTAGGACAGAATTACAAATGCCAAAAGTGTGCCTTCTGGGACTGTTTCCGGGACATAAACTGAAAATAGAGGGCAATAAATGTCTAGGCATTGGATATGTGTTGGCTAAGAGAGCAATAGCAATAACATTGAGAACAAGGGAGGGCCCTTCTTACACCAGGTGGGTGCATGAAGTCAAAAGATGGTGCAAGATTGAAATAATTGTGCTTAGAGGGAAGATAGAAGCACCAATAGGATCAGTGAAGTCTGAACTGTTAGGCCGGGGTCTCCCTGAACTAGAACACAAGGAGGAACCCAAGATGGGTTATACTCTATGCACAATTGTCGCCCGGGAGATGACAGGGAAAACAAGTTGGCTAGTCAGGTAGGATTGGGAGAGTCCAGTGAGCAGAAAATGTATATTAATGTGAATCCATGGAGTGAGGGGGCTCTAGAAAGAATGCAGTCACAGGGAAGATAGGAAGGAGCACCAGGACCTACAGAAAAGACCCTTAATGGATGAATGTGTGTTAATGTGTGTGAGAAGAGGCCCTCTGATCTAGCTGCCTTTGCCCTTTCATAAGCCCCTTCGAGTATTGACTGGAGGTTCGTAGAACGCAAGGGTATCTTTGGCTGTGAGTGTGAGATACTCCTCCAACGATATCAGTTAGAAGAAATATAACTGAGGGAATCCTATCTCATTTTACATTTCCTTTGCTTCTCCCTTCCAAGGATGAGCTGTCGGTGTAAGGCTGGCAGACTCCTGTCTTTCTACCAAGGTGAGAGTGAGCAATAAAGAACAGAGATGGGGCGAAAAAATCTAAACATAGTGAGACCCCATCAAAGAGACTCCTGCCCATACTATGACCAACAATACTGTGAAGGCCCTTAAAAGTACTTAAGAATGTGCATGGCACTCACTAATGAGGATGGGAAGTAGTCCTTTCTTGAACATGCCACCTTTGATATAGAAAAACTAGCAAACTCACAAAAGAAATTGAAGGATGTGTCCAAAACCTGCGCCTTCTTCTCCATATTTAGTCCCCTAACTAATTGAAGAAAAAGAAAAAGAGAGCAAGGACCTGAGGGAGGAACGCATGTTCCCTCTGCTCATTAATGGGCTGGGGGTGCAGTCGCTGATGTACCTGGAAATGGAACGGTGCCTTGGGGACCGTAACCAACAGAATCACAAGGAGGTAATCTGCAAGCGAGTGCAGTGATACAACTGACTAACATTAAACCACAGGAGGCTTGGATCGGGCAAAGCCTGGTAGGATCCATCCTGGGGCATAGAGACCACAGAGACCAAAGTCCTACTATTACTCTTGAACGTTTGAGAAAAAATGCAGAATGATTGCCCGAATTGGTAATAGTTGCTAACCATTGTAAGGCATCTCAAGAGAGAAACAAAGAGAAGGTAGAATCGAAACTAATGTCACTGAGATTGTAGCACATGCAGAGAAGACTTAACAGAATGGGATGGGGAGCCCCACAAAAGGAGGAGGAAAGGGGATAAAGGGAAGAGGGAGAGCTGGGAGAGGAAATGGAAGGCACAGGGGACAGGGCCTGGGAGCGGGTGGATCATTGCCTCCGAACAACTGGGGCACTGGAAACGGAAATGTCCCAACATTGTATCTAATCAACCAAACCTCTCCGATCAGTTTGGGTTGCATCAGAGTTCTCAAGACCTTTAGCCTGAACTTTAGGACAGCCCGGGAGGTTCAGACTGTGCCATGATTAGTTTAATCCAGATAGATCAAAAGGGCCCGATGTAGATTGTGTCATTAATGGGAAGCCCACTACTTATCTCATTGGCACGGGCGCAGGTCGCTCAGCTCGAAAACACCAAATTCCCTACTTTGCCTCTCTTTGGCACTGTATTTTGCATAAACCATTTTCATTTGTCAAAAATTGCCGTCATACAAGTCTTTTACTGTGCATTTTACTTCTACAATATTATCTTCAAGCTCTGTTGCATATGTTGTTCATATAGAGAATGTACAGATCATTTTTACAGTATGTTCATTATAATGCTTACCTGCAACAGGGTATTTCATGCATTATGAGACATTATGAGACATGCATTATGAGACAATATATTTTATATTAAACTGTACCTCCAATTCTCCCTCCCACTGATCAACTATGATGTTCTTTCTAGGTTAGCATGACTCTCCCAGTCAGGTGATTGGTTTATTAGGTATGGTGATGCAGAAGGGGCAGATATGGAGGCTCAGCTGCTGTGTATGGTTCAATTTGTTTCTTAACATACTCAGTTGTTCTGAGGTAGTATTAGTGTGGGGTAATGTTGTACGAGCCTGTCGCCTCCCCCTATCCGTCCCCACCACACACACACATTCCGGTTGCAATTGGAGGTGGTCTGATTACATCAGTCATTCACATTATGTGTCTAAACTAACTCATTTCATTGCCCAGCCAGTGGTTATTTCTGCAAGTCCCTTTTCTCTTCTGTATGTAGTGAGGTGCCATTGGCCATCCCCTAGTATTTCCCAACTCTCTCCCAGGTAGTCATGGGAGGTGACTTCCAACTTATGGTTACTTTTGGCCAACAGGTGGGCTAGGTCAATGAATGTGATTGTGATTTTACTATTCTTGGGTCTGGAAGGTAGAACCAGCACTCCTCTACATGCCCAAAGTCTACTCTTCCAGTAGTTCGGGACAAGTAATCTAGAACTTCTGACCAGAATTGTCTCAAATCTGTACAACACTAGAGCATGTGTTTAAATCCAGTCTGTGGGCTGTGGTATCTAGGGTACTCAGATGGGGCTCCAAGGTTTAATGTGCTCAATTTCTGTGGTGTGAAGTACGCCCTGTGTAGTATATTAAATTGTATATATTGAAGTGGACATTGCAGTAAATCTTGTGGAGGTATAGTAACACCTTTTGCCACCCTTTGTCATTGAAGGCGCATCCCATCTCTCTTTCCTATCTGTCCCTTAATGGATGGAGTGTAATCCCTGTGTGTTCCTGTATAGCTTTATTTAACCATGTAATCAGTCTCCTATCTTGACACTTGGTGTGTGATGTCTGCATCACCGCATGTGTTTGGGGTTCTGCCTGATCTCAATTCCATTGTCCTTGGACCACATTTAGTATGCTATTGTATCACGACCTTTACGCAACCCATGGTCCTCCACTAATGGTTGTGAGTTATGAATTGTGTTTCCCTCAAACTGGTTTCCCAAAGTGTATGTGCCCACTTCTTCCCAGTGTTTCATGTCCCTGGTGGTAAGTGCACCTCTTTGCATGGGAGGCCCCTTAAGGGCCAACACCAGTGTGAAGGGCACACTGGGCAAACAACATTATGTTTCAAACACCCTATTGCAGTCCGGGCAAGCAGTAGGAGACCCAAAGGCATCTAGGTGACAGGAAACAGGATCCTGTCCATTACACCCTCACAAATCTGTCCCTCAGTGCATCCTGTCTCAGATGGATGGTTTCATCCATCCAGTAGGCACTGCCCGGTGCTGTAAGGTAATAAGCATGAATGTTGGGAGCACCCAGTCCATCTTCATCAGGTGGGAGCTTTAGCTTGGACAGCACCACCCGTCGGCGGGCAGACCCTGCAAATGCCCAATAGTTTACTGTAGTAGACCTTTTTTCGCTTTCTTTTCTATCCCTCTACATGAGGAGAGTCGCTATCTCATTCCAATTAACTCAAATTTCTTGCACCTGACTTCCTCAAGGATTTGTGGAGTCTCCATTAATCATTTCTCAAGCCCTGAAGAAGGGTCTAGACAAGCTGGTTTTCTCCTGGCCTTCTACTTTAGTCCAATGTGTTGATGATCTGCATTTGACATCTATTACTCTAGATCATTGCAAATAGGACTTTTAGCTAATAAAGGGCATAAGGCTTCAAATGAGAAATGACAGTTTCGCCTTCCCGGAGTGTGATACAGAGGTCATGAAATCTCTGCTGGTAAGGGCCACTTGTTCTCTGAAAAAGTTGAAGCCATTCGTGAGTTGCTGACGCACTGTAACTGTCTCCCAGGTGTTACCTTAGGAGGCAAGGCAGACATTGGATCCTAGGCTACGCAGAAATATCAAGGCCTCTGCAAGATTATGTCAGAAAAGACACCCCTGAACTCTTGCAGTAGTCCAGTGAAGACAAAATTCATTTGTGAAAATTAAGCAGGTATTAGGACTCCCTGAATGTACCAAATCTTGGAGTGTTGGTGCAGAGTAATGGGGATCCGAAGAAGCCCATAGCTTATTGTCTTTCAATTCTGGACCTTGTCGTTGATGGGCTCCCACAATGTTTATAGTCTCTTGGGGCGGCTGCAAATCTTGTTGAAGCATCTGAAAGTATTGTGCTGCGTTCTCCTTAATTGTTTCTGTGCTTCATGCTGTAGTTGCGCTCCTGCTCACTACAAAAACCCAGCAGCTCTCTAAGCCTGATTGTCCCTGTATGAAAGTTTATTGTTGTCTACTTATCACATTAACCTGACCCAGTGTTCAGCCCTGAACCCTACCTTTTTAATGCCCACAAATGAGGAGGAGGAACCTCATGATTGTATCCTTGTTACTGCCACGTTACTAAACCTTGTTATGATTTGACTGCCAGTCAACAAATTTTGTTGATGGATCATGTTTCAAAAACAATGATGGTGGCCTGGTTGCTGGTTATGCTGTATGTACCATTTATCAGATTGTGGAAAGTTGACACTTGCCAAATTTGAGATCTGCTCAGATTGATAGCTGCCACCAGAGCCTGCATTTTAGCCAAGGAATAGATTGTGATCGTGTACATGTACTCAAGGTATGCATTTGGAATAATGCACCACTTTTGACTCCTGTGGATATAAAGGGGTTTCTTAGCATTGGTCAGGACCCCTATTCAACATGGACAGTATGTTTAAAATCTTTTGAATGTCTTACAGTTGCCTAAGAAGGTGGTGGTGGCAAAATGTGCCATGCACTAGCATCCCATGATGGTGTTTCAACGGGTAACATCCTAGCTGTTTCAATCGCTAAAAATGGTGCTTTGTCTAAAACCTATGATTCTATGTATGTTATGAGAACTGACTTATTTCTTGAACCAGCACTAAAACACTTATCTCAATTGCAGGAATTAGCCTCTGAGAGTGAAAAGCAATCGTGGATGAAGCAGAAGGTTAAAAGAGGCCCTGAGGTGTGTGAAGAGACAGCATTGGGTATGTGGTTGCACCAAAATTCCACTCCCCAACCTCACCAAGTTGTATCATGGAGCAGTCCATGTCGGCAGGCATGGCATGATATGTGCTGCTGCAGCTCACTGATATGTTTTCTTCTTTTCTTTCATAGTCCAAAATTATTTCCAGACCTGTGCCATTTGCCTGTCACACAATGCCGGAAAGGGTATTAAGACCACCCTCGCTGCTCACCCTCCCTTTTTGGGCTCTTTGTGCACCTTCAGATGGACTTTATTCAGATGCCAAAGTGTGCTAAATACTTGTATGTCTTGGTTATTCTGTATATTTTCAGGATTGGTGGAGTTGTACCCAAATGCAGATGCCATTTCTGTAGCTAAACATTTATTCAGAAAGTTATCCCTCGGTTTGGAACACAGTACTGAATGTCAAGCAACCGTGGAACACACAGTAATACAGGCAGTTTGCAGGGCTTTCAAAATAGACCAGCATTTCCATTGTGCATATCACCTAGAGTCAGCAGGCATGGTGGAGAGGGGCAATGGAACCCATAAGAGCAATATAGCTAAGATATGCTCAGAGACTCACCAAAATGGCTCGATGCCCTGTTGCTATCACTATGGTCCCTTAGGGCAAATCCCTCCCAGAAGACCAAATTGAGCGCATAAATAGTCATTGCCTGACCTATGATGCTGCCCTCAAATCCCCCAGTCCAGTGGTTCTTAACCTGTGGTTCAAGGATCCCTGGGGGTCCGCCAGCCATACTGAGGAGTCTGCGACTGTATTACTAAATCAAGTAGTATTAAAATTAATATACTAAAATAAATAAAGTATATGCAAATAAAGAATCAAATTTGAAAATGTGAAAACGTCGCCCCCCCCAGATTTCTTTATTGGTTTCAAAACAGAGATAACATCCTCTTGAACCCCACCCTCCCCTTCATCCATGGAAGAGCTCACAGTCAGTCTCAAGCAGATTGCAGATACAGTTAGGCCACCGAAAACTTTTCAAAATTTGATTGTGAATTTAACAAAATATTTCAATATCTGAGCATGTGTTTGGTATATACTTGCTTTTGTATTTTTTTGTATTGGTTTGAACTACAAATCGTAAAAATTGCTTAGGCTGCCAATTATGACTCAGCGGGGATCCCCAGATTCCAGTAATAATTCATTGAGGGTCCACATAAGTCAATATTGTTATGAACTGCTGCCCTAATCTCAGCTGCTAAATTGGATTTACAGTTTAACAATGATGCAGTTTTGCAGTATTGCAGAAAGCTTATGCAATCTCTCTCCAGTTTCCATTTTCAAGGTCAAGCAGCCTTACCTGAGTGTCCGACCGAAGCCTGAAAATTCCGCGAGCCCGGTGACTGAGTGTACATACACTTGCGCCAGAGGAAGACTGCACTGAAGCCTCATTGGCGTGGACCATGTAGGGCCCTGCTCATCACCAACACAGCAATCAATTGCCGTGGTCTGATGCTCTGGATCCACTCATCTCACTGAAAATGAATTACTCCTACTAGAGACGTCATTGTTACTACTCCTGGACCTGTGTCATTCCATGGATCCGAACCCCCTGCCAGAACTATCAGTGCTTCTCTCTAGCCGCCTGCTGGTGGGACAAGACCTCCTTGTCCACTTTTTCTGCCTGCTCCACTGTCACTATGTGATGATGCCACACAGCCTCTCAACGTTACATCCTGCGTCCGAAGTATGTGGCCCTTACCTGGACACTGGATCCATCTGTGGGTCTAGCTGCTATCTTGGCCACTGCCTTGAGTCTCTGACTGGTGGTTGGTTACTGCAGAGTAGGGAATCATTTCAAGGCCTAACTACAATGAATATGTTTTCTCATGGAGCTGCTGCTCCATCCGTAGGAACAATTCCTACATGCCGAGGCCTTCTTTTTGAGGCCACGCTTATTTGAACAATGAAAAAGGGGAAAAACATTTACAACTGATGGATTTAAAAAATCTGGGGTATTGAGGGGCAGATTTACAAGGAAGTGCTGCAGCGCGGCAACGCAAGCCCTTTGGCTGCGCCACGCTGTGGCACTTCCAAAGCACAGGAATGCGACATATTTACACTAATATGTCACATTCCTGTGCTCTCCCCTGCGCTGGCGCACAAACTGCTGCCATGCGCCGGCGCAGGCACCCTTGCACCATGGTGCAAGGATGCCTGCGTCATGGGGAGATTGTTTTTGTGCAGGAAGGGGCACCTTCCTGCACAAAAACAATCACTACAGGCATTTTCCTCTTTCAGTGCGTGCTGTAGAATGCAGCACGCATTGAAAGAGGAAAAAACGAGGAGAAATGAAAACATTTCTCCTCGTTGCGCCTCGCTACGCCACCCCTAGCGTGGCGTAGCATTCAGACGCATTTCCAGATTTACGAGGAATCTTAAATCTGGAAATGTGTCTTGCTCCATGGGTGTTGCGTGGGAACACCCACAGCAACACCCATGGAATGCCCCTTTCACGCAAAGTGCTGCGTGTAAAGGGGCCATATTTCCAAGGACAGGAAAAGCCACGCAGGGTGGCTTTTCCTGTCCTTGTAAATATGGAGCAGTAACATGCTCCACCAGTACGTCACAAAAAGTGACGTACTGGTGGCGCAGGGGTCTTGTAAATCTGCCCCTGAGTGTTCAGGGGACAAAACAACATGAGTCTCAGTAACAGTTAGTGCAAAATTATTCTATGTGTCGTACAAATACAAGATGGTGGTATTCTAGTTCCTGGTTCATTGCGAACACACACACTGTTTTCCAGTGCTGTCAGCACTGTTTTCCCATATAAAAGCTTGAAGACTGATCCTCCATGCATCTAAACTTTTGAGGACTCATCTTCCTTGTGTTCTTCACCTACTGCACCACATTCCCTTGTTTCTGCTATCCATGGTCTATTTAAATTCTTCTTTTATGATTTTTGCTAGTCTTCTTCTGAATTCTAGTTAGAATTCTTGTGTTAGGAGTTTGTTTTTATTTCTATTTGTTATTAACAGAAGTCGTTTTCCCACATAGCTTTCTGTACACAAGACCAGCTAATTTGTTATTGCATACAGAAATGCTTATTGAAATAACTGGGACCATACTAATAATTATTTTTTCTACAAAAACACCTTATTCCAACAAATCAGTGGTACTACTATGGGTTAACACTTTGCTATGTCATACGCATCCCTTTTTATAGAATACTTTGAAAGGGATCACCTCCCACATGCAGGCCTACAGGAATATGATAGCCATCTTTTATTATGGTTCAGAAACACTGATTATATTTTCAATATTCGGAAAGGTGAGACACTGATTGAGTTTCATCGCAACCTGAATCAAAATGATATGAATATAGAGATTTCACTTAAATACAGTGGTTCAAAATTTATCTTTCTGGATACTGAAATATATATAGCTCTCGATAAAATCCAAAGTAAGCTACATAGGAAATGTTCTTCGTTAACAGTACACACAGTTTGACACTTAATACTTAAACCAGGGCCATGAGCTCGATCCCCTTGGCCCTTTGTCTCATTATTTTATACATTTTCTCCGACACCTACACTAGGACCCAAGTGAACCTCTTCCTTCCTTTTATACAACTTGGGCCATTATTTTCTCTTTATTTTAATTTATAATCAGTATCAATTTCTTTTTCTGCAGTCATGACATGAATATGCGACTTTGACAGTCTAGTAGAGAACACATACTATGGTAACCTCACTAATCCTGAGGCAACCGTAGAGATAGATGCCCTTAGAGACTACAGCAGGACATGCGTAGTACCATAGAATCAGGCCGATGCAGATTGCTGCCCTGCGTGCAGGAGATACATGCGCTTAAACAGATGGCATCACCCCTTTAAAACCAACCTCCATTGCAGACATATGAATACAACCCTGCGTCCTGCCACTTGGGGTTTATACTATGCGGCTTATTAACAAGCCACTTGCACCGCCGGTGCATCACTTTTAATATGGGAAAAAGTGACGCACCAGCCACGCAAGGGGCTTGTAAATAAGCCCCTATGAGGTTATCAAATCTCTGTTTGTACAGTGAGTCACTGCACCTCCTTGACTTTTTTGGTCTCCCATTTTCAACCGTTGACCTTAGTTACTAAAAATGTCTGGTTTCCCACATATCTGACCTATTTGTGAAGTACAAACTGTTAAATATTTTCAGTTTAAAATTACTGCTGATGACATATTGAACATTTTTTACAGTAAGACCTTGTTTACCCTCTCTAAAATCTTAAATTTTTTCACATTCCTTATATCAAGCCTTTTCTTCTTTCCAGTACAATTTATGCTTATTCTTTGTGCAGGGCATATCAGATGATAACCATTTGTGGTTAATTAACTACCTTCCAACCAATACTCTACAATCATACAATCTTTGGTAAGGTTATCTATTATACATCACTCTTACATGTTGACTCTCCCCTTTTAACTTGTCCCTAGTGGTTTTCCACAATTTCTAATTGCCTTGCATGTAGTCAATCAATAAGTCTTGTCTTCTGACCAATTCCACTCATACCATTCCTCACTGGTATTGTGCCTTTTTGACATGCAAACTCCCACATGGGTGCATCACACATGCCTGGCATGTAGTCGTTCAACTAGTCTTGTCTCCTGATCAATTTCACTCACACTGTTTTTCCGTGGTATTGTGCCAAGCAAACTATTCTTCCCACATGGGCACATCACTAATGGTCTGAATAATAATTTTGTTCTTTTTTCCTTGGATTCTTAATGGATTTGTTAATGCAGCTACTTGGGCCCTGATTATGAGTCAGACCGTCAGACTCAAGGGGGCGCGGCGGTGGCGGTCCAGCTACCGCCGCATCGACCGCCCCATTACGAGCTGGATTGTCGGACAGCCCTGGGACCGCCGCCGCTGCCATGGAACCGCTTATCCCTGGAAGTGGCACGGCGGCCCTGAGGCCGCAGTATGCTTGGCAAGACCAGTGTGGTCCCGCCAAGCATATTACGAGTTTCCTCACCACCACGGTTTTCATGGCGGTTCCACTGCCATGAAAACCGTGGCAGAGAGGACACAAAGGGGGCCCGACAGGGCTCCCTGTGCCTCCTCTACATTTGGATGCACACAGGGGGGGGCATAACATGTGCCCTCCTGTGTGCATGCACACCAGTTCCTGCATGACATGGACTTTCGAGTCCATGCCATGCAGGAATCTTGTGTGGCGTTCCCATTGCGGTGCCTTTCGCCTCTAAAAGAGGCAGCACCGCGGGGCCACCACACCACACCACACCACACCACTATAACATTACTTTAACCTAAGTTTTTTTCAGGGAATTTCTAGGGTTTTTATAATGTAACGTAATATTTTGTTGCCATACGTAAAGCTGATCCACCACCATGCATGGCCAGAGGTAGTGCATGGCGTGGTGTTGGCTGTTTCAGATTCCCAGCAGTATCTCCTGTGGCCAACACACCCAGAGGCAGCCAGCCCCACGCCGTGCATGGCCTTTCATCGTGAGCTGTGTGGGTTTGGCTTCAGGGCCTGGCTTGCCACCAGGCCCTGTGTCCAACCCACGCAGGCTGCCACCTGTGCTCAACCCCATGCCGCAGATGACTTTTGGTCGTGCGTGGGGTTGGCCACAGGGCCTGGCTTGCAACATGGCCCTGGGTACAACTCCCCGCAGGCAGCCTATCCCATGCTGCACATGGCCTTCAGACGTGTGCGGCAAGGGGATTAGCTACAGGACATAGCCTGCCGCCAGGTCCTGTGGTCAATACCCCAGGAGTCTACCGATCCCACACCATGTACAGCCTTTGGCATGCATGGAGTAGGGTTGGCCTTCGGGCTCCATGGATGCTATCCCCCCAGGACCAAAATGTATATATTAAGGTTGTGCAGCCCCCTCCCCAAGTCTTAACTGGCCCCGGGGACCCCATCACCATTCTAAGGGGAGAGGATAGGGCGGCACGGCCCCCACTCCAAGCCTATTTTGATCCTGGGGACCCCATCCCCCAGGGCATGATAAAAATATAGGAGGGTGCCCCAGTACCCACCTGGGGGCACCCACCAACCACCACGTTGGGGGCCATGGGGGAAGCTTCAGAGCCCGCGGCCCCTAGCCAGCTTCCTGCATGTTGCTGGAGCCTGCGTTGCTCCCGCCTGGGGAGAGCAGCTTTTTATGCTTGCTCCCTCTGGGCGGGAGCAATATGTGCTCTGTTTCCCTGACCACAGGAGTGCGGGCAGGAAAACAGACCACAAGTCTGCTCACAGCCTTCGGGAGCATGTTTAAAGGTCCCGCCAACTAGGAGCAGACTTAAGGCCCAATTATTAGTTTGCTGTAACACTTTTTGCCCTAAGTGGGATGGGTATGCCCAGACGTGGGTCCCTTGCTCACTGTGCCACTGGATTCAAGCTAGCCTGGCTGAAGAAGGGTGACATACCCTGAAACCGGTCCCAGGATGCTTGTTTCCGGTCCAGGGAGGACCTGGCCTGGCAGTTCGGTCTGAACTGTTCCCATGGGGCACAGGGTCAAGACTGATTTGCATATGGCTGAGTCCAAACTGGGGTGGCGTAGTGGGCAAAAGAACGATGGATTTAACCCAGATATTTTGACTGGGGGAGAATGTTTGCATTGTCAGCATTCCGTCCATCATTTGTTTGCTGTAACACTTTTTGCCCTAAGTGGGATGGGTATGCCCAGACGTGGGTCCCTTGCTCACTGTGCCACTGGATTCAAGCTAGCCTGGCTGAAGAAGGGTGACATACCCTGAAACCGGTCCCAGGATACTTATTTCCGGTCCAGGGAGGACCTGGCCTGGCAGTTCGGTCTGGACTGTTCCCATGGGGCACAGGGTCAAGACTGATTTGCATATGGCTGGGTCCAAACTGGGGTGGCATAGTGGGCAAAAGAGCGATGGATTTAACCCAGATCTTTTGACTGGGGGAGAATGTTTGCATTGTCAGCATTCCGTCCATCATTTGTTTGCTGTAACACTTTTTGCCCTAAGTGGGATGGGTATGCCCAGACGTGGGTCCCTTGCTCACTGTGCCACTGGATTCAAGCTAGCCTGGCTGAAGAAGGGTGACATACCCTGAAACCGGTCCCAGGATGCTTGTTTCCGGTCCAGGGAGGACCTGGCCTGGCAGTTCGGTCTGGACTGTTCCCATGGGGCACAGGGTCAAGACTGATTTGCATATGGCTGGGTCCAAACTGGGGTGGCATAGTGGGCAAAAGAACGATGGATTTAACCCAGATCTTTTGACTGGGGGATAATGTTTGCATTGTCAGCATTCCGTCCATCATTTGTTTGCTGTAACACTTTTTGCCCTAAGTGGGATGGGTATGCCCAGACGTGGGTCCCTTGCTCACTGTGCCACTGGATTCAAGCTAGCCTGGCTGAAGAAGGGTGACATACCCTGAAACCGGTCCCAGGATGCTTGTTTCCGGTCCAAGGAGGACCTGGCCTGGCAGTTCGGTCTGGACTGTTCCCATGGGGCACAGGGTCAAGACTGATTTGCATATGGCTGGGTCCAAACTGGGGTGGCGTAGTGGGCAAAAGAACGATGGATTTAACCCAGATCTTTTGACTGGGGGAGAATGTTTGCATTGTCAGCATTCCGTCCATCATTTGTTTGCTGTAACACTTTTTACCCTAAGTGGGATGGGTATGCCCAGACGTGGGTCCCTTGCTCACTGTGCCACTGGATTCAAGCTAGCCTGGCTGAAGAAGGGTGACATACCCTGAAACCGGTCCCAGGATGCTTGTTTCCGGTCCAGGGAGGACCTGGCCTGGCTGTTCGGTCTGGACTGTTCCCATGGAGCACAGGGTCAAGACTGATTTGCATATGGCTGGGTCCAAACTGGGGTGGCGTAGTGGGCAAAAGAACGATGGATTTAACCCAGATCTTTTGACTGGGGGAGAATGTTTGCATTGTCAGCATTCCGTCCATCATTTGTTTGCTGTAACAATTATTAGTTTGGCAGTCCAATGGACCACCTAACCCCCAGGGTGGCAATGCACTCACTGCCGCACCAACGGTCTGACCCCCCTATTACAAGTTTAGCAGTTGGACTGCTGAAGAACTGCTGCCATAGCTGGGGATGCATGATCCCTCGGCAGTGTTGCAACGGTATGAGGCCGCAATATGCTGGCATTGCCGCTGCGGCACCGCCAAGCATATTATGAATTTCCTCACATCCACCCTTCTTGTGGTGGTGAGGCCACCATGAAAAGGGTGGCAGTGAGGAAACTAAAGGGGCCCTACAGGGCCCCCTGTAGCCTCTGGCCAGGAGATGCATGCAGGGGGGCACATGTTGTGCCCCCCCTGTATGCATGCACGCTCAGTCCCTTCACGGCATGGACTGCACAGTCCATGCTGTGCAGGAACATGCTTTGGTTCTCCCATTGCGGTGCCTTTATAAGGCTCAGATATGAGCCTTAGAAAGGCACCACCATGGGACTGCCGAAGCACCACCCTCCAGACTAGGATTAAACTCCTAATCTGGTGGGTGGTGTGCGGACAAGCTTTGGTGGTCTCGCAGCGGGCGCTGGTGTGGCGGTGTGTCCCACCAGCCGAGAGCAAACATATGTTTCCATGCCCGTGCAAGGAAACTACTGTCTCCTGGGGGTGGGCTCCTCGAGAAACAGTCACTGAGCTAGCCCCAGGAGATGGGGTCCCCGGGGCCTTTGAAGGCTCGGGCAGGGGGGGCTGCGCGGCCTCTCCCTTTTACCTCACATTTCGGCTCTGGGAGATGGATGCCTATATTGGCTTGGGAAGGGGGGCCACACTCCCCCTCCCCTTATGGAACATGCCAGGACCTGTGCTCAACCCCCTGCCGCGTACGACTGGAGGCCGTGTGTGGCAGCAGTTGGATTTAAATATGGTAATTAAATATTACCTATGTAAAAAAAACTAGAAATTCACTGAAACGCTACAAAGATGTTATAGTTAGGAAATAGCATTTGAAAAAACTTAGAAATTCACTAAAAAACAAAGGTTACTGGGATGCTATAGTTAGGTTCAGATTTTACACACACGAACCATAGAAATTCAGCATTTATAGATATAGTTATCTCAAGTAACTATAACTCGTGCCCTGAGGTAACTATAATTAGCGCCCTTGCCGTCCACTGTTAATTACCCCACATATTACATCAGTCATGACATCTTCTATGACATCATTGATAATATTACTGCAACATTTGCAGTGAGATTATTGATGAGTAAACTGTGCATGGCATGGCATACACGCACATACATACATATATACAGGGGCTTTCAGTCAGCCCTCCTTATGCATTGGTCTGTTCAGGTGCTATTCACATTTTATTCCGCTACTACTGCATACAGTGGGGGTTAAATAGGTCAATCCACTTCAGTGACAGGCTTCTAAACTTTGTGTGACAGATTTGTCTTGTTCACATGTACACCTGCACCTTAAACATAGTCCACTTAAGTGCCAGTACTGTGAGTCTAATTTATTTTTGAGGTGAGTCTTTTTTAACTTTTTTCCAAACATATGAACACCTTCTTTACACTGTGCCATTTGTACTTTTTAATGCTTTTACACTATTGCATATGTTTAAAAAAATACATTAAAAAAAATCAAATTTCTTCATGTTGTCAAATGAATTTTGTTTTGACCAACTGCTCTTAATATTTAACTACAGTATATCTACTGTGAACCTCAGCAGCTTTGCAGGTTCACCCATTGACTTTAATTAGATGACACCAGGTGTTGTTGCTGCAACACCTGGCTTGTGCTTTGGTACCTCTACAGATAAGGGCAGTGTTCACAATAGAATAATTTCCAAAATGTTTTCATTAATTAGAATTACTCATATCTATTCCAGTAATAGGTTCAACAAATGTCCCATACGGCTTGTGTTTGGGAAAGCAGTAGCTAATTTAATGAGAGCTTATTGGGACAGGGATGTTACCTCTGTGGTAAACGTTTGTGTTCCCCTACCCTGAGTGCCCGACTGCATGTATCTGGTAGTCTGATTCTTTGGTTTTTGGCCCTGGCATCACCCTAGTGTGGTGCGTGAGCAACTACTAAAGCCTGCTCTTGACTACGAGTAGGTATTGAACTTCTCCTATAGTCTGGAGCGTTGAACCAAGTGTGCTTTAATTTACTGACTGGCTTTAATTTACTGGCTACTGCCCCTTTTGTGAGTTTAGCATGTAGTCTGGTGGTGGTGCACAGACTTTTTTTTATCTGAGTCACTGGAGTGGAGGCCTACTGACCCACTTGTGTCAAGTTCTGATTCTATAAAACATTTTCCAGGCCATTGCGCTAACATCATGAGCACATGTAACACATGGTGATGTGTGTAGCCTGCTTGGTATGTGCACGGTGTGTTGACCTGACCTTCCACAAGATGGAGGTGAGGACTCCTTTTCCAGACAATGAAAGTGTATTGCTCACATTCCTGTAGCTTGAGGGAGGTGAACTAGGCAATGAAATGAGGAGACTGGAGACAGGGCTCCTTTAGATATTCTAGTATGCCTTCTGTTTAGCCTCCCTTAACACTACCATTTCATGGATGGGCGGGATGAAAAGTGGGATTGCAGACTCTGTTGTAAAATGTTAGGAAACCTTTAGGTGAGGCCTGCTCTTTTGTCTTTCCCTGATTAGCCTTTAAGTTGAACTGTTGACAGGCATGTGTAGAAACTCTGTTGTGGAAGATCACCCTGTTGTTTGTGATAACGCCGATTCTTATCTAATTATCTATAAGAACCTTCTGGTCGCCAAGATCTTTTTACCTGTTGAATAGTGTAAAGGAGAGAATCTCATCAGGTTATATATCAGCATTCATTTTGTCTGAAAGGACCACTGACTCCGAATTCAAGTTTGAGAATTTATTATCGCCAAAAATAACTGAACGTGCAAGCACCTCAACACGAGGTTAAAGAAATAAATGGGCACTAATACAAATAATAATCTACGCAGGAATCTCATCCGACTCAGGATAAGGAGAATAGAAAGTTCTAGAAGGATCAACCAGACTATGATTGCTCCAATTTCTAAGTTGCTCTTCATTGGACTAAACAAGCTTAAAATCAATAGCTGTCCCTACACTAACGCTAAGTGACATCCCTGCATAACGATTTTCCCAGGCAAGAGTGAATAAAGGTGTCAGCTGTGAGGACTTCCTAAGAAGTGCAATCACATAATACCTAAGCTCAGCTCTGTCCTTCTCTCAGGTCTCCCCTACCTCTTCTCTGGCCTCCTCCCTCAGGGCACTATCCCTAATACAAAACCACAATACAATTGTACACGCCTTTGTCACGCCTCCTTGGCCAGGTCTTCTTTCTTGTGCTTTTCCATCGAAACGGTTACTTCATCCTGGACGGTTGCGATGACCTTGAGTCCCAGGCACCTTCTCCGCTGAAAGTATCATCCCTAAATTCCATTTCACTCCCCGTACCATGCCTCCCCTCTCTCTAGCTTTCGAAAACAAAGAGTTAGTCTTACTAACGAGACATGTGTCCTTGCACCTGCAACGAAAGATACTTTCAACAGAAACCTTCTACTGTGCAAATTAAATCTACCGTTTGTGCCCAGAGAGCCTTACCAAGAGAAACTTTTCACTGCCTACAAAATAAGCTAACATAAGAATAAACCAGGCCTTCCCTAAGCATATATGTAGTCAGGCCTTTACATATGACTTTTAAACACACATCTTACTTTTCCCTATAAGCATTTTCATTACAATACATATGCAAACAATGAATTACATGTGCAACTTTACTATGGTGCACGTTTAAACTACTGCAATTACATTACACACGAACTAATTCCTCTATGCATTATGTTCACACAATTCAATAAGCATTACATTACATCATTATCCTAACACCATTATGCTGCTGAGTTCACTTTGTCTCAGCGAACTATTCATTCTTTACTAAACATGCATGAGTATACAACTGAATATAAACGAATATATGTCTGAATACATGTGGGTGCGGCCTATCAGTGATTATGATGCACCCCTACAATTCACAAGAACATTTCGCTCTATCAGTTCCCCCTTTGATGACTCCTGTCATCACATTTCATTCTACTCCCTCGGAGAAGGAACCGACCTAAACAGAACTTGTTGCCATCTTCCCTGATCTAAATTTCTCCATGCTCTTGAGCCTTTGATACTGACTGTCCTGCAGTCTTGCCAACTTCATGTCATTTTCCCTCAAAGCTCTCTTGACTCGGCCTGCTCGATACCACTTGTAGGCCTTGATCACAATCCACAAGCCAACCACACAACCCACCAAGAATAAGGAGGGGTCTCAGAAAGTACCCAAGGAATCCCTTTCCTAGGTTCGCAAACCAACCTCCCACTTGACCAAAACCCTTGCCGACCTTTTCCCAGGCCCCTTCTTCGGTCAAATCCGCTATCTTTGTGTGGATCGTAGTGATGTTACTTATATATTTCTCCAGATCCTTGCTACGGTCTGGTATATAAGTGCAGCACTCTTGAACCTTCAACATTTTACAGACTCCGCCCTCTTTTGCCAATAGGACATCCAAAGCAAGGCGATTCTGCAAAACCATTCCCCTTATCGACAACATCTCTCCTTCCACCAACACCAACGACTTTGCTGTATTCATCGAAAATTCATCCACCACAGTCGCTAACCTCCGAATCTTCACATCATTCAAGACTACTCCCAGACTGGGTATCATAGCTCCAAAGATATCCCCCACAACGATTCCTGCACTTGCAGCTCTTCTCGTTCTTGAATGCTCTCCACCTTCTAGAAGATCTAAATCTTCTGTATGGTAAATCTTTGGAAATATTATTGCCAAATAACATGTTCCATACCAATTTGCAGGCAACCTCACATAAGCATTCTTCCCACATACGTAATACACCGTTGGTATCACTTGTACAGGACCTTGGAGAAAATCTTTTGCCACATCTGCCATGGTGAAAACGTGATCACAGGTACTCTGTCCCACTGCTACCTTCTCGTAGTAAGTCTGATAACGCCTTATACACAACTTACCCCTCTGCTCCTTATCTAACGCTATAGGACCATAGCTTCCCTTGGTCTTATGCAACTGTTCTTCCTCTGTCCAATCAGTCCTGTGATGCCCCAAATCTCGGGAGTGAGTCAGCTTTCTATACCTATCCTCGACCTGATCTACAAACTTTCTCTCTACATCCGACATCAAACAAGTCAGATTGTGTCTGTGTGCGAATGCTGTATCCAATTCCAAACTCGGTATGAAGTACTTCCTCAGTCTGTCTTCTGTCTTATAATAGTCATATTTATTCAAATGCTTGTAAGCTGGGACTTCAGGAAGCACTGCGTCGAAATTGGAAAAGAAATACTCAAACTGATCTCTCTCATAAAACAAACTAAGCAAAAGACTACATGAAATACCATAAGTCAGTGGAAGATGGTGATACCTAATACCCTCATCCACCGAAGTAGGCAACTGCATACACACATAACAATCTTTCGCATCCATCACATCAACATACTCATACAACAACTTAGCATATGCATTCAACTTAAAATCCCCTTTAGATAAATCTACATGTAATCTACGACTTTCTTCTAATAGCAAAGCTCTATCAGCTGCCCTGTCTACCCCCTTCTGGCTAGGTGTGATAGGTGTCGGTGTCCCTGTCACTTCCTCTACTTCTTGCTCGTGCGAACCAGTGTATGAGACTACAACTACTATGATTATAGAAATTATTACACTACTTATAAGAATGCCTACAATCCACTTTGATCTACGATTGGGATCACCCGGCTCCATGGTTTCGAAAGTTCTCAAAAGTCTTGGTTATCGCAAAGAACCCTGAAAAAGTCTCTGTCCTTTAATTGTGACTTGCTTAACCAGCTCGAGCAACCATGAAATCTCCGGACTTTCCCTTTCCGATCACAATCTTATTTACACAGTCCAGAAAAAGACTTCCCTAGTTTTCGTTCCTCTTCTGTGGAAAGTCCCTAAGTTTATTCTTCTTCCACTCGGACCTAGGTTATCTTCTTCTTTTGGACTTTTATTTACAGTTTATAGTTGATCCACAATAAGATCCTCATTGAGCAATACCAGAACGTGATACAAAAGTTCAAGACGCAAAATCAGCACTTCATGTGAAAACGGCTCAACTCCAAAAGGCGGGAATTCGAGTCGATGCAGAACCAAGTTTCGGACTTCACTCAGAAGCGGGGGATTCGGAACCGTGAGGGTCAGTGTTCCTTCTATCTCGAGCCCTGGCAACTGCAGCACCACCTTCACCACCACATTCGGGCTCCGACGGACCACTTGCACTGACCTCAGCCTTCCCGTGCTCACCACCCCCTGCATCAAACACAGTGTAAGTCCACTCAGGGGTAGAGTATCTGCGACAAGGCACTCTTGTTCTCTTTGACCTTCGCCGACTGTCTTGTGCTTGGTCTTCGTCACTTGCTTCCGTTTCAGATACTTCAGACACTGGAGCAAGGTCTCTTTCAGGTGCTAACCTCAGGTTCAGTCGCCTCTGTCTTTCGGGCCAACTTTCTGCACTTCTGTTCGTTCGTCTGCCTTCCCCTTCTATACCCAGTGCACTACTTCCTCTTTCTGCTGAATCTGACTCTTCTCCGCCCACTGCACCGTTTCTGTCTTCGGTGTCTGAGTCAGGGTTCGAACTGTGGAAACCCCCTTCAGCTTGCTCTAGTGCACCACCAGCTGTGTCAGCGACCCTTACAGCTTGACTTGTCCTCCCATGTGGCCCTGCCACATCAGCTGGATTTTCATTTACGAGAGGAGCTGTTTCTTCCAAGGGTGCTGGAACTCTGCGGGTATGGGAGGCATGCACCCAGTTCGGCAATCCTCCACACTTCACTGCTGTGTTCGTGATAAGTATCACCTGATACGGGCCACGCCAGCGGGCATCCAAGCAACTCTTCCTCACGTGCTTCCGGACGAGCACCCAGTCACCGGGACACAAGTCGTGGCACAGATCACTCGAGGCTGGGACCACTGCTGCTTGCACCTGCTGGGATACAGAACGGACCACATCAGAGAGTCCTTTACAATAATCGAGAATCAAATCATCAGTGATGCTTATCAAGGCTGTAGCTGGTACTGCTGGCAATCTCATTGCCCTCCCCATTAATATCTCATGGGGGACAACCCGGTCTTTCTGTCTGGGACACTTCGCATGCTCATCAGCACGAGTGGCAAGGCGTCGGGCCATTTCAGGGATGTCGAAGAACACATTTTTGCCATCCGGGCCTTCAAAGTTCCATTAACTTGTTCCACCATCCCAGAAGCCTCTGGTCTGTAACTACAGTGGAGTCTCTGGTCAATGTTCAATGCAGCACAAAGCAACTTCATGATTTCACTATGGAAGTGCCCTCCTCTATCTGATTCCAAAGAGGTCGGGATCCCGAATCTAGGGATGAGCTCCCTCAACAGTAATTTAGCCACTGTGAGAGTGTCACACCTGCGTGTGGGGTAAGCCTCCACCCACCGTGAGAATACACATACTAGCACTAAAATGTACCTCAATCCATTGCACTTAGGCATCTCCACAAAGTCCAGCTGTATTCTATTGAAGGGCCCTCCTGACCTTCCAATGTGACTCAACGTAACTACAGTTCTCTTTCCAGCATTCATCTGCTGACACGTCACACACCTCTGACATACCGTCTCAGCCATTGCTCGGAACCGTGGGTTATACCACGTCTGTCTAAACACTCTCATCATTGCGTCTCTACCGAGGTGTGCCTGTCCATGTATCAGTCTTGCCATCGGACTCAGCAATTCTTCAGGCAACACGGCTCTCCCATCGTTGGATACCCACACATCCACATCTCCTTTCTCACACCCAGCTTTGATCCATCCCTCTCTCTCTTGGTTTGAAACTTCATCCTGCAATCGCTTAAGCTCTTCCCAAGTGTCTGCCATGGTCAACATTATGCTGAGCTCGGTTCCTTCTTGGCTCTCCCCTATCTCTCTTTCTGTGAATATGCATCCTTGTTCTGCACAGAAACGGGCGACTTCGTCCGCATAATTGTTTCCCAATGACACAAAGTCCTCCCCTTTCCCATGGGCTGAACACTTTACAACAGCAATTTCCTTTGGATGCTGTAATGCATCTAACAATTGTCTTACATATTCTCCATTACGAATGGGTGATCCAGATGATGTCAAAAATCCCCTCTGAGACCATAACTGCCCGAAGTCGTGCACCACGCCAAACCCATATTGGCTGTCTGTGTAAATCGTGATTCGAATTCGATCAGCGGCCAAACAGGCACGGGTCAAGGCAATGATCTCAGCTACCTGCGCGGAGCGTACTCCTTCTAGGCAAGCAGCCTCGACCACTCCTGAAATGGTACATACAGCAAACGCTGCTCTCAATTGCCCCACACTGTCTCTTAAGCATGAACCATCGACAAAGAAAATTTCATCTGGGTCAGCCAATGGTTCATCGACAATGTCAGGTCTCGGTTTGGTGCAAAGCTCGGTCACATCGAGACAATCATGGTCCGCACAATCTTCATCATCCGTGTTCGGTGTAGGCATCAATGTCGCAGGGTTCAAGACAGAGCACCTTTTCAGAGTCACATTCTCTGCGGCAAGTATGACTTGCTCGTACCTCGTTAACCTATTGTTCGTTAGGTGCTGTGTCTTGGTCCTGGTCATCAATAACTCAACCGAATGTGGCACATGTACAGTCAATGGATGTCCCATTACAATGCTTTCACATCTTTCAATGCTGACACCTGTTGCAGCAACGGATCTTAGACATCCGGGCAACGCAGAAGCTACTGGATCTAAAGTAGCTGAAAAGTAGGCAACTGGTCTACGGACACCTCCATGGTTCTGGGCTAACACTGCCAATGCACATCCTTCCCTCTCGTAACAAAACAATGAAAAGGCCTTGTTGTAATCAGGCATTCCCAGTGCCGGAGCCCTGCACAAATCCTCTCTCAGTTTCAGGAATGATATCAAGCACTATGGACTACGGAAACGCCCTCTACGCAGGAACGACGGCTAAGCTCCTGAGACGGCTGCAACGCATCCAGAACGCCTCTGCACGTCTTATACTCGACATCCCCCGACGCAGCCACATCACACCCCACCTGAGAGACCTGCACTGGCTCCCTGTCAACAAGAGGATAACCTTCAAGCTCCTCACCCACGCACACAAAGCACTCCACAACTCCGGACCAGCCTACCTCAACAGACGACTCAGCTTCTACACCCCCACCCGCCAGCTCCGCTCGACCAGCCTCGCCCTCGCCACAGTTCCCCGCATCCGGAAAACGACCGCCGGCGGCAGATCCTTCTCCCACCTCGCCGCCAAGACCTGGAACACCCTCCCCACCAACCTCCGACAGACCCAAGACCTACTGGCCTTCAGAAGACTCCTCAAGACCTGGCTCTTCGATCAGTAGCAGCACCACCCCCCTCTTCCCCCAGCGCCTTGAGACCCTCGCGGGTATGTAGTGCGCTTTATAAGTGACATGATTGATTGATTGAAGCACTCCTCGTCCCATGGTACCGGATCACTCACATCCTTGTGCGTAAGCCTCTGCAAAGGCTTTGCTCTCAAGGAGAAACTAGGAATCCACTGTCGACAATAGCCAACCATTCCCAGAAACATCCTAACTTCTCTCTGCGTCGTGGGTACTGCCATGCTCATTATTGCCTCTATTCGATCTGGTGACACCTTCCTCTTGCCTTTTTCCAATCTGTGTCCCAAGTACTGTACCTCTTTCAAACAGTACTGCAGCTTGTTCGGGGACACCTTATGTCCGTTCTCTGCTAAATGGTTCAACAGAGCTACAGTGTCAATTCTGCAAGCATCTTCTGTTTCTGAGGCAATGAGCAAGTCATCTATGTATTGCACGAGAACTGAGTTCTGCGGCAACACAAGACTCTCCAGGTTCTTCTTCAGGATCTGGTTAAAGATCGATGGACTTTCCGTATACCCTTGAGGGATACGACACCATGTTAACACGCAATTTTCTAGCCTGAACGCAAAAAGAAATTGGCTTTCCTCATGAAGCGGTATCGAAAAGAAGGCTTGACACAAATCGATAACCGTAAACCACTCGGCTTCACATGGGATCTGGAACAGTATTACTGAAGGATTCGGTACCACTGGACAACAAGGGACAACTATCGTGTTGACCTTTCGCAGGTCTTGCACGATCCTGTATTTCCCGCTCGGTTTCTGTAGTCCCATTATGGGTGAATTACAGGGGCTACCTCTGATCTCTTTCAAGATACCCTTCTCAATGAAAGTCTCGATCACAGGTCTTATTCCTGCAATCGTTTCTGGCGACAGGTTGTATTGAGGTGTCCTGGGGAAATCAACATTCTGTTTCACCTCAATCCGCACTGGTTCAACCCCACTGATTAGACCTATTTCGTCACCTGCGAAATCCCACACCACAGACGACACTGCGTCTCTCAGATCAGGTGGAAGTTCTTCCACAGTCACCATTGGGTAGAGATCTATACACAGATGCTAATTGGTAATTTTAAAGTCAGCATCATCATCTCTCGTCTGGACCTCCACTCCCCGTGGTGTACAATAAATCGTGCAGTTCAACTTGCACAACAGATCTCTCCCCAAAAGGCAAACTGGACTCGTATCACACACTACAAACTGATGTCTAGTTTGGAAGGAACCTATCTTTACTAGGATCGGTTCTGTCAATGGGCTGCTTATTCTTTTATTCGCTACTCCAACAACCTGGATTGATTGTCCCGAGAGGGGTAGGTTAGGGACTACTGCTGATCTTACAGTAGACCGGGTAGCACCAGTATCAACCAAAAGTGTGGCAGGGTGACCCTCAATCTCTGCCTCCACAAAAGGTCCTCTCTGGTCTACCTCCAAGACCGCTCCAAGTGTGCAGTCTTCCTCCCCCCTCAGGCACCATCAGGATAACGGATCTAAGCTATTCTCGTCGTAATCTTCGAACAGGGGCATCTGTTGGTACATTCGTGTTCCTTGTGAAATCCTTGGAGCTTGGGGAACCTGGGCGTGAGAACTGTAAACCCCCCCTTTCATCGTCCTAGGTCTCGTTACTGTGTTAACTACCTCTTGCGCAGGTGCCTGAGCCCCCTCTTCCTCTTCCTGCAACTGATTAGCTGGGTTCAAAGGACACTCGCGTTTCCAATGTCCGACCTGGCGACAAAGATGACACGCAGTGGTCTTCTTCAATGTGGCCACGTCCACTCCTGTCTTGGGGTCTACTGGTTTTCCCTTTCCCATCGCTTGCCCATTCTGGTTTCCCTGGAAATTTCCTTGCTTTCTTCCTAAGGTCCCTCCACTAGGCTGACTCTGTGCTGTCTGCATTTGGACAAGCATCAATTTGTCTTTTAGCTTTCGATGTTTCGATTCCACCTCATCACTACAGTATCTCGCATACCGCAAAATTTCATCTAGTGGCTTGTTCTGCCAGCAGATCAAATGGTGCTGTATCATTAGGCTGATTTCCATTCTCAGACCCAGTACAAACTTTGACACAAACTGTCCCATATCCTTGGGGTCCAAGATATCTAACCCACTATACTGTTTAAAAGCTTGCAGAAGTCTTTCATAATATTCATGCACCGTTTCCTTGGGTTCCTGTACAGTCCGATCTATCTTAACCCAATCTATATCCTGAGGTGAAATCTTCAGTTTCAACCATGTAATCACCTGCTCATACTTTTTCATGACTAGGGGTGATGGACCATTTGTAACCGCCTCTCTATCCGGTTCCGAAGTCGGCCACTCAATAGCGACTTTACAAGCTGTCCACAAATCTCCTGGTACCACTATGTCAAACAAAGTGTTCAAATCAATCCACAGTACTTTTGAAATTTTCACAAACCGCTCAACCTGTTTGTACCACTCTACTGGTTTTTCCCTCAGCCGAGGAAAATCATTTGTAAATGCTGCCAAATCACCTCTATTCCACGGCACATGCACGTACCCTCCATTCTGTACTTCCCGTAAAGGAAAATTTCCAACACCCATCACCCCCCCCCCGGAGGCGGCGTTTCCCCTTCTGCTCCCTTTACTGGTTTCTTCTTGGACCACCTTTCTTCCCATTTGTCCAACAAAATCCATATTCTCATTCCTATAATCAGGTCTCTGGTGTGTGTCCTTAATCCTGTGATTCTTTTCTCCTCCAGCTCCTGGTCACTGTAATGCAATCTATGTGGTCCCTGCAACGCTTTAGTTTTATTCAGGTCCACCTCATATCTCTTGGCCAATTCCTTCAATCTATCATGTGCCATTCTAGCTTTTCGAGTCACATCTTTTGCTACAAACAGCAGCTCATCTGATCCATAAATTTCTATCCTTTCTAAAGGCAGACCCCCAATGATCATTTCGTCTACCTCTGCTTTCAACCTCACTACGTCTAGCAACCTTGCCTGTACTGCACTCCTCAGTACATCTCGACAACCCGAGCCATCCCGCTCATCACAGTCACTATTCTGTCCTTGTGACCTATTCCCTTCCATCATATTCCTGGAACTTGGTCTGTCTTCCGAGACGTTCTGTGCCCTATCTCCTTGCATCCTATCCTCTTGGTTCGTTACTGTTGGTGTCCACATCCTCAAAGCTGACTTAGATTCCCGCAAAGACCTCGGTCTTTCTGGTCTCTCCTCTTCTTGCCTAAAGGAAGAGTCCGCAGTAGCCGGTAACGGCGTACTTGTCTCCACTGGTCTTGGGAAATGAACCACTCTTACTCCAAACCCATTCCCACTCTCACTGTTTCCTTCCTCCCTTCCCATCGGTACGGAGCCCCCTTCTCTCACTCGGTCTGGGTCATATACCGGTACTATAGGGCCAATGGTAACCGGTACTGTCAAGGAGTCCGGTAATCTTGTGTTCCCCGCAGGAGGCTGTGTTATTATAGACGCCGTTGCCCCCTCCGTTCCTGTGGAAATCCTTCCCACCACTCTCATGCTAGTCTGATTCTGGCTCTCATCAACTATTGCTACTGCTGGGGTCGGCTTTCCCTCTTCTGAATCTGGATTAAATGGTGGTGGCCTCTCTGCCAACAACCTATCTAACAAGCTGTCATCTAGATCACTGTCGTCCTCATCGATTCTTATTATCTTCCCATTTTGTACTAACAATGGGTACAACTTGTCCACTTCAACCGTTGCCACCCTCCACCGTTTCTCCAGTGCATCCCACTTTGCATCCTGAAATGCCCTGATCGATTTCTTCACCCTTTCCTGACTCTTGTCTCTATTCCTTTCGTGTGCTGCTCTAATCCACGCATGCAATGCCTCAAACTGTGTCGGTCTAGGTAGTGGTCGTAATGAAGCCATTACGCTTTTTAGCTGGTACAATACCTCCATCCTGAAAGTACCATATCGAGGGAACGACAATTCTCCTTCTGCTTCTGTCATTTTATGCCAATTCTCAAGCCAAATTATAGTATGCAATACTACATTCTTTGCCATATAATGTGCTGGTGTATCCTCGGGAGGAGCTTCCTCTCCCTCCCGAACAACCACATGTCTATCACCTCTACAAAGTTCCCGTAAAGCTTTAAAACATTTCATGATGAATCAACTTCGTATTTGCACTCAAAATGTCAGCTCTTGCTTCTCGATTTCACTCCACCAATACCAGCGCGGCTCACACCAACCGGCCTATCGCAGCGCGGCACTTGTCTGACGTCACTTTTCCTCCGCTCGCAGCAGTTCCCCTCCTTTCTAATTCACTCGTTCTCACTCGCACCTGTCCCAATCATACTCTGAAATAATGTCCGTCCTACCGAACAATTACCTCTCTGACCGTCAGTCTTACCAATGACCGATCAGCCTCTTGAGCTTGTTGACCTCAATCTGGCAACCGTCTGTCCACGAAACGACCGGACAATCGCCTCTAACACACTCGATAGGATTCAATCACTCGATGTTCTGCACACAATAACCTACGACCTGCGTTGGTTATTCACACACTCACTCATGTGTTCCCTATCTTCAGTGGGTCTGTCAATGACGTCTCGTGACCCCCACAACCTCTGGTCAACGTTCTCACTCTGGGTGTATTCTACACCACAATAAATCTCCCGGTCCCGCGCGCGCTCACGGTCCGTTTCTCTATCACACAACTCTCTTTCCAACTCCGCAAGACATCACACAACAATAAAACACCGCAATCTACCAAACATCACTCTTTTCATACTCACTCTACTACGAACTGCTACTTCCGCCGCACCGGCACTCTCCGTCAGTTTTCCACGACCTCCGACATCCTTCTCCCGTGGTCCTCTGGATCTGCGTCACTCGGGCTCTATGGGGCAACTTAATCTCCTATCTTGCTCTAGATCTCCCCTTACCATCAAAGGTAACCATCCTCTGCTACCAACTGATAACGCCGATTCTTATCTAATTATCTATAAGAACCTTCTGGTCGCCAAGATCTTTTTACCTGTTGAATAGTGTAAAGGGGAGAATCTCATCAGATTATATATCAGCATTCATTTTGTCTGAAAGGACCACTGACTCCGAATTCAAGTTTGAGAATTTATTATCGCCAAAAATAACTGAACGTGCAAGCACCTCAACACGAGGTTAAAGAAATAAATGGGCACTAATACAAATAATAATCTACGCAGGAATCTCATCCGACTCAGGATAAGGAGAATAGAAAGTTCTAGAAGGATCAACCAGACTATGATTGCTCCAATTTCTAAGTTGCTCTTCATTGGACTAAACAAACTTAAAATCAATAACTGTCCCTACACTAACGCTAAGTGACATCCCTGCATAACGATTTTCCCAGGCAAGAGTGAATAAAGGTGTCAGCTGTGAGGACTTCCTAAGAAGTGCAATCACATAATACCTAAGCTCAGCTATGTCCTTCTCTCAGGTCTCCCCTACCTCTTCTCTGGCCTCCTCCCTCAGGGCACTATCCCTAATACAAAACCACAATACAATTGTACACGCCTTTGTCACGCCTCCTTGGCCAGGTCTTCGTTCTTGTGCTTTTCCATCGAAACGGTTACTTCATCCTGGACGGTTGCGATGACCTTGAGTCCCAGGCACCTTCTCCGCTGAAACTATCATCCCTAAATTCCATTTCACTCCCCGTACCATGCCTCCCCTCTCTCTAGCTTTCGAAAACAAAGAGTTAGTCTTACTAACGAGACATGTGTCCTTGCACCTGCAACGAAAGATACTTTCAACAGAAACCTTCTACTGTGCAAATTAAATCTACCGTTTGTGCCCAGAGAGCCTTACCAAGAGAATCCTTTCACTGCCTACGAAATAAGCTAATATAAGAATAAACCAGGCCTTCCCTTAGCATATATGTAGTCAGGCCTTTAGATATGACTTTTAAACACACACACCTTACTTTTCCCCTAAGCATTTTCATTACAATACATATGCGAACAATGAATTACATGTGCAACTTTACTATGGTGCACGTTTAAACTACTGCAATTACATTACACACGAACTAATTCCTCTATGCATTATGTTCACACAATTCAATAAGCATTACATTACATCATTATCCTAACACCATTATGCTGCTGATTCACTTTGTCTCAGCGAACTATTCATTCTTTACTAAACATGCATGAGTATACAACTGAATATAAACGAATATATGTCTGAATACATGTGGGTGTGGCCTATCAGTGATTATGATGCACCCCTACAATTCACAAGAACATTTCGCTCTATCAGTTGTGAAGAACATCCTGGAAAGGACACTTGAATGGAGAACCACTCTAAACCAGTTCTACAGTTTTAGACAGTGGATCCACATTCCCTGTTTGCCATATGTGTGTAAATGTGGGATCCCACTATTTAACCTAGGGCCTGATTATGAGTCTGGTGGCTCATGGACTGCCAGACTCACTGTGGCGCGGAGGTGGCTGTCCAACCATCGCCACACTGGTGGTCCGACTGTCCCATTACAAGTTGGGCGGTTGGCCCACCATTGCACTGCCTCAACCGCCAGGAATCAGTGTTCCCTGGCGGTGACGTGGCAGTCTTGAGGCCGCAATATGCTTGGCTGGACCGCCGCAGTCCCACCAAGCATATTACGAGTTTCCTCTCCACCACGGTTTTCATGGCGGTTCCTCCTTCATGAAAACCGTGGCTGACAGCAAACAAAGGGGGCCCTGTTGCCTCTGGCCCATGGGATGCATGCAGGGGGGCACATGTTGTGCCCCCCTGTGTGCATACACCCCAGACCTGCACGGCATGGACTGCACAAGTCCATTCCGTGCAGGTACTGCCTTTGACGTTCCCATTGCGGTGCCTATTTTCACAGGCACCACCGTGAGACTGCCAAAGAAACACCCGCCAGACACTAATCTGGCGGGCGGTGCTCACACGGCTTTGGAGGTGTGGGAGCATGGCGGTGTCGTACCGCCTGCTCCCGCAGGTAAACAGCGTTTACTTCGCATGCGATACTTCGCATGCCATTACAACGCGGTCGTTACAACGACCGCGTTGTTAGTTCGCATAGCTTTACTACACAAGTCGGAACAACGACTTGCGTTAGGGGGGAGAAGGTGTTAGATTTAAAATCCAACACCTTCCCTAGTGTCCGCATAGACTGGAGTTGGAATAGTAAATTATACTATTCCAAAATCCAGTGCCCCCTGCTGCAATTCGTTGTTCCGAATTGCGTAGTAAAGGTATGCGAACTAACAACGCGGTCGTTCTAACGACCGCGTTGTAATGGCATGCGTACTAAACGCATGCTAAGTAACGAGTGCTATTCGCTCCCGCACCACCAAAAGTCATAATCGTGCCCTAGTGTTCCCTTAGTAACTGCAACCATCTCAATTCTCCATGCCCAAAGCTTCCATCAATCATCTACTATCAGGAACATTCCATATGGAGAATTTTTAAGAATATGCAGAATTTGCTCACAAGAAGAAGAGTGGAAGAAACACAGTAACACAACATCTGGTAGATTCAAGAGGAGAGGCTATACACAAGAAACTATAACCTCTTGTCTTAACAGGACTACATCTAAACAAAGAATCAACCTTTTGAAAACGAAAAAAGAAATAACTAACTCCGAACAAAAGAACCCCATCCGCCTAATCACTGCATTCTCGGCGGAGGCCAAAGACATCAAAAGGATACTAAGAAAAAATTGGAACATTCTAAGATTAGATCATACAGTGGCACACATCATGGGTGATCATCCTAATGTGACTTGTAGACAAAATGAAAATCTAAGAGACAAACTGATACATAGCCATTTACGCAAAGAGAAAAAGAGTGCCTCTAATTGGTTGAAACAAACGTTTTTTAAAAAATGTTATAATTGCAAAGTGTGCCAAATCGCAAAACAGCAAAAAAAGATCTAATTTGTGAATAAACAAGTATGGACTATAAATCAACATATTCCATGCAATAGTCAATATGTGGTATATGTCATTAAATGCCCATGTGGCTTATGGTACGTAGGAAGCACCATATGTGCACTTAAAAAGCAAATTTTAGAGCAGGTGCGGGCAACAACTAATAGAGACAGAAGCAACGCAGTGGCTAAACATATGGAGCTGCATCATGACAGTAATTGGAAGAAACTGAAATTCTATGCAATCGAACAAATAGAGAGTCATGAAAGGGGGGTGATAGAGAACGCAAATTAAGACAATGCGAATCGAGACACATTTTAAACCTACGTTCATGTACTCGCATGGCTTGAACCAGAATGGAGAACTGTACATACATTTGTAAATTGTAATATGTTTAAACGATTAGTCTCCAGCTACACCCCCTTCCCCTTTTGGAAAAAGAACAAGAGAGAAAAAGGAAAAAAACATTCTTCTGAGAATTTTACAAAAAAGAATTTGAATAAGCTGTATCTAAAGACTCACTATTGCACATGTCACTTTCAGTAATTTGATGCAAGCATTATAATATTAAGCGCATATAGATTTGCACAGAATAGAATAACAAATGTTTACATTCAGTGATATGTATCCCTGTGTATGATAGAAAAGTGCGTCATTCGAGAGACCAACTTTTCATATGGGGTCAAAAATAGTTTGAATGAGTAAAATAAGTGAGAGATAAGCTATGGGTATTTACCCTATTCCTATGTCATTTTACCCCATTATGTGTTGACCTAATACACCTAATATACCCTATATAGGATAAGTAATAACAAATTTCACTTTAGATTTATATACATGGTTTGTTGGACTTGAGTAATTAATTAATCTAATAACTTGGAGACAATTAGTTTTGCGCTGTAAGGAATGTACAACTGTATTGCCTGCACTCTTTCACTTTTCACAGCACGTTTATTTGCACTGAGCACTACATTGACCAGAATTCTAAGGGAGAAATTAACAGGAAATGAGATTAGCACGCTTGCACTTTAAACAACAGCTCTAGTCAGTTTCACATTTACCCGTGACCAAGATCTAAGTCAGACCAAAATGCGTAGGGATTTACTGGCCTCTGTAAAGAGAAAATAAAAGATAATTTTTCAACTTACTCGTAAGTGCGATCCAGCTTCTTTCAGAAGAATTGTGGTGGATATATTGACGGCGTGGCTCTGCCGTGTAAGGATTTCGCACCGCCGCAGAATCGCCAGTAAGACCCAGCAAAAAATAAGGAGCCGTGTTTGTTTGATATATTAATATATATATATATATATATTCACTGAAAAAACCATAGGTTTCAGGGACGTTATAGTTAGAAATTAGCATTTAAAAAACCTTAGAAATTCACTGAAAAAACCACAGGTTTCAGGGACGTTATAGTTAGTTGGACATTTCACTCGTACAAAGCCAGAGAAATTCGGTTGTTATAGTTAGTTGAGCTAACTATAACTCACGCCCCCGCAATGCACTGCTGATGACGTCACATATTACATCATTCATGACATGGTCAGTGACATCACTGATGACATCTCAAATGACATCACTGATGACATCACTGATGACATCATCCAGTGAATGTGTGTTTCTGTAAAGTTTAAATATGTTTTATACATATATATATATATATCGCCACGTTGTGACTCGATTTTTGGCACTCAACGGCGCTCTCTGACGGTGAGGGTTGTGGAGATGGCGGAGCCCAGCCGTCATTTTATATTACGAAATTTCCTTTGCAGAAAAAGTTCCACACGCACTCACGGGTTGCAAATATAATCCAATATCCATTTATTGAGGCAACAGCATTGTGTAGGACAAGCACAACAGCCCTACGCGTTTCGGTCTGTCAGCAGACCTTGATCACGGGTACAGTGCACCGACCATAGATTCGTCTTTAAAAATTACCACATGTCATTACATCACATCCTACGTGAGGCGCGCTTTTCATTCTGGTAATTGTAGTGATAAAATGTGCAAAACATTAAATAATTTAACATTTGTGAAGTTTTATAAATACATTTCGTGAGTGTTGTGTGACTACATATCTGTTACAATACGATAATCCCAGGTATAATAACATTGTAATTTGTACAATTTTGGTTTGTAATTCCTTTGCGCTCACCAACTTTTTTTTAATCATTTCTTGATTCATATTGTATGTATCTTATGTGCATCATAGTCCCCGTTGGGACAGGTTATTCATTAATGGCACATTTTATTTAAAACAACGTTATTCATTTCATTATGATCTAATATCGCATATCAGCTAGTCTTTCAGTCCTGCCCTCTAGTGGGCCTAAATTTCATATGATTATGGACTGGGTCGATTAGCATTCACTTATATACCGTTTGGTGAGCGTTACACACTAACCCTCTTGTTAAATTCATGTTACCTTTAACCCCTAAGTCCTGGGAGGTTATCCATCCTAACTTTTATTTCAGCAGTTGTCACACGTGAGAGTTATTAATCTGTGCATTAGACACCATACTTTAGTGAGGCAAAGAGGGAAGAATAAGCCTGAAAAATTAGGGATGAGGACGGGTTGAAGAAAAAGAGAGAGAAAGGAAAGAAGAAATAGTTTGGACAGTTGGGAAAAAGGCTAGAGGGTAAGAGTAAAGGAAGGGGGATAAGAGTTGAAAAATTAAAAAGAGGGAAAATTAACCAAGGAAAGAATGTTTTATATTTATGTAAATTTACAATACTATCTTCATGTTCATACAGGGGTAGTCTCTCATTATAGGTGCGAGTGCATCTCCTCGTCCTTATTTAACCCATTAGGGGTTAAAGTTCGGAAGGCCAAAATGTGACGTGATTCTTTTTGTCTCAAAGTACGTTCTCGATTGCCACCTCTCACATGGCGTTCGACCATCTCCACAGCATAGAATTTTAACTGTTGCCAATCACCACCATGACATTTTTCCATGTGTTCGGCAACTGCGTAACTACGATCTCCATTTATAGTTGCCCTCACGTGTTCCAGAATGCGCTTCTTGAGTTCGCAAATAGTGCTCCCTACGTATTTGAGTTTGCAGGTGCACAGATTAATAACTCTCACGTGTGACAACTGATGAAATAAAAGTTAGGATGGATAACCTCCCAGGACTTAGGGGTTAAAGGTAACATGAATTTAACAAGAGGGTTAGTGTGTAACGCTCACCAAACGGTATATAAGTGAATGCTACGCGACCCAGTCCATAATCATATGAAATATAGGCCAACTAGAGGGCAGGACTGAAAGACTAGCTGATATGGGATATTAGATCATAATGAAATGAATAACTTTGTTTTAAATAAAATGTGCCATTAATAAATAACCTGTCCCAACGGGGACTATGATGCACATAAGATACATACAATATGAATCAAGAAATGATTAAAGAAAAAGTTGGTGAGCGCAAAGGAATTACAAACCAAAATTGTACAAATTTCAATGTTATTATACCTGGAATTATCGTATTGTAACAGATATGTAGTCACACAACACTCAGGAAATGTATTTATAAAACTTCACAAATGTTAAATTGTTTAATGTTTTGCACATTTTAGCACTACAATTACCAGAATGCAAAGTGCGCCTCACGTAGGATGTGATGTAATGACATGTGGTAATTTTTAAAGACGAATCTATGGGCGGCGCTCTGTACCCGTGATCAAGGTCTGCTGACAGACCGAAACGCGTAGGGCTGTTGTGCTTGTCCTATACAATGCTGTTGCCTCAATAAATGGATATTGGATTATATTTGCTACCCGTGAGTGCGTGTGGAACTTTTTCTGCAAAGGAAATTTCGTAATATATATATATATGCCAAGGTGTTTTGAAGAAAGAGTGGGTGGATAAGTGTCTGAAAGGATGATTTAGTAGGTGCGTGACTGTCTGTATAAATGAGTGATTAAACGTGTCTTACTGAATGCAAAGGGTTAGTGACTAAACTGTGTAAATGTCGGTATCAGTCTGTCAGTTGGTGTGTAAGCGGTTGCATGGGTTGGTGAGTAGCTTAATGTGTGTCTATATGGGTTATTGATTGGTTGTCTGAGTATTTGTATGGGTGCCTGAGTGTCTGTGTTGGGGGTTGGGGGGTGTGTGACTCTGTGCATAGATGTGTGAGTGGGTGATTCACTGGGTGTATGGGTTCAAGAGTGTATCTGTGAAGGGCTGTATGGGTGGGTGAGTGTGTGTATGGGTGTGTTGGTGAGTGAATGGATGTCTCAGTGGTACATGTGTGAGTAACTACGTATGTGAAAGGCAGTATATGTGAGTGTTGGAGTATATAAATAACTATATGTGAGAGTGAGTGATTGTGAGAGTGGCTGTATGGATGAGTGTGTGCTTGTATCAGTGATTGTATAGGAGAGTAAGTATGTGTTAGTATCTGTGTGAATAAGTGAGGTTGTGTGTATGACTGTATAGGTGAGTAAATGGGAGTGTGATTGATTCTTTGCATGACTGACTAGGTGTGTCAGTAACTCTATGGATGAGTGGCGGTGTGTGAGTGTCTGTATAGGTGTATGAGTGCATATGATAGTGCTGTATTGATGAGTGACTGCATGTATGAGTGACTGTATGGGTAAATGAGTGGATGTGTGTGTAGACCTAGGAATCAGTGAGTGGGTATGTAGTAACTGGTATTGGTGTGTCTATGATTTCGAAAATGGTAGTCTGTATTTTAGAGTGGGTGTATCAAAGGTTATATTAGGGTGTGAGGAGGTGCATCAGATTATTACGTGGATGATGTCATCAGTGATTTCATCAGTGATGTCATTTGAGATGTCATCAGTGATGTCACTGACCATGTCATGAATGATGTAATATGTGACGTCATCAGCAGTGCATTGCGGGGGTGCGAGTTATAGTTATCTCAACTAACTATAACGGCCTAATTTCTCTGGTTTTGTACGAGTGAAATGTCCAACTAACTATAACGTCCCTGAAACCTGTGGTTTTTTCAGTGAATTTCTAAGGTTTTTTAAATGCTAATTTCTAACTATAACGTC
The DNA here is from genome assembly GCA_963921515.1 of Calotriton arnoldi. NCBI lineage: Eukaryota > Metazoa > Chordata > Amphibia > Caudata > Salamandridae > Calotriton > Calotriton arnoldi. The sequence continues at coordinate 1,112,050 of CAWUFW010003935.1, forward strand.
TTAAACCTATGGTTTTTTCAGTGAATTTGAAAGGTTTTTTAAATGCTAATTTCTAACTATAACGTCCCTGAAACCTATGGTTTTTTCAGTGAATTTCAAAGGTTTTTTAAATGATAATTTCTAACTATAATGTCCCTGAAACCTATGGTTTTTTCAGTGAATTTCTAAGGTTTTTTAAATGCTAATTTCTAACTATTCCTACAGAGGTGGGACATGTGCAGAAAGAGGAAGAAACACGCAGAAAGAAGCAAGAGAAATGCAGAAAGAGGCAACAGAAGTCCAGAAAGACGAAGAAAGGTGCAGAAAGAAGCAAGAGATATGCAGAAAGAACCAACAGAGGTGCAGAAAGAGGCCTTGTTGCAAAGTCATCCTGTGCCCCCAACGTTTTGCTGACTGGTACTGGTGGTAACTGACTCTGACTAACCAGGCCCGGAGCCAGTGCTATCCTGAAAGACACTTAGAATACAGTGAAAACACCTACATACACTAGGGTATACTATGGGTTGGGGTACCCCTGTGATTGGCATGACCTCCCCTGTAAGGCCCTAATACATAATAGGGCAGGGGGATTAAAACTACCTCTAAGTCAGAGGTGCAGAAAGAGGCAAGAGAAGTGCAGAAAGAAGCAACAGAGGTGCAGAAAGAGGCAAGAGAGGTACAGAAACAGGCAAAAAAGGTGCAGGAAGAGGGAACAGGGGTGCAGAAAGAGGCAAGAGGGATACAGAAATTTGCAACAGAGGTACAGAAAGAAGCAAGAGCAGTGCAGAAAGAAGCAAGAGAAGTGCAGAAAGAAGTAAAAGAGGTGGAGAAATAGGGAAGAGGGTGCAGAAAGAGGCAAGAGGGATACAGAAATTTGCAAAAGAGGTGCAGAAACAAGCAAGAGAAGTGCAGAAAGAGGCAAGAGAATTGCTGAAAGAAGCAACGGAGGTGTAGAAAGAAGCAAGAGAAGTGCAGAAAGAGGCAAGTGAGGTGCAGAGATAAGCAAGAGCAGTGCAGAATGAACCAACAGAGGTGCAAAAAGAGGCAAGAGGGGTGCAAAAAGAAAGAAGAGAAGTGCAGAAAGAGGCAAGAGAATTGCTGAAAGAAGCAACAGAGGTGTAGAAAGAAGCAAGAGAAATGCAGAAAGACGCAAGAGAGGTGCAGAAAAAAGCAAGAGCAGTGCAGAAAGAACCAACAGAGGTGCTGAAAGAGGCGCGAAGGGTGCAGAAAGAGCAAGAGAAGTGCAGAAAGAGGCAACAGAGGTACAGAAAGAGGCAAGAGATGTGCAGAAACAGGCAGGAAAGGTGCAGAAACAGGGGACAGGGGTGCAGAAAAAGGCAAGAGAGGTGCAGAAAGAGAAAAGTGAGGTGCAGAAAGAGGCAAGAGATCTGCAGAAAAAAGCAACAGAGGTGCTGAAAGAGGCAAGTGAGGTGCAGAAAGAAGCAAGAGAGGTGCGGAAAGAGGCAATAAAAGTGCAGAAAGAAGCAACAGAGGTGCAGAAAGAGGCAAGAGGGGTGCAGAAAGAGGCACGAGGGGTGGAGAAAGAAGGAAGAGAAGTGCAGAAAGAAGCAAAAGAGGTGCTCAAAGACGCAAGAGGGATAAAGAAAGAGGCAAGAGCAGTGCAGAAAGAGGGAAGAGAGGTGTAGAAAGAGGCAAGAGAGTTGGACAAATAGGGAAGAGGGGTGCAGAAAGAGGCAGGAGGGGTGCAGAAAGAAGCAACAGAGGTGCTGAAAGAGGCAACAGAGGTGCAGAAGGAGGCACGAGGGGTGGAGAAAGAAGGAAGAGGAGTGCAGAAAGAAGCAACAGTGGTGTTGAAAGAGGCACAAGGGGTGCACAAAAAAGGAAGAGAAGTGCAGATAGAAGCAACAGAGGTGCTGAAAGAGGCACGAAGGGTGCAGAAAGAGGCAAGAGAAGTGCAGAAAGAAGCAACAGAGGTACAGAAAGAGGCAAGAGTGGTGCAGAAAGAGGGAAGAGAGGTGTAGAAAGAGGCAAGAGAGTTGCACAAAGAGGGAAGAGGGGTGCAGAAAGAGGCAGGAGGGGTGCAGAAAGAAGCAACAGAGGTGCCGATAGAGGCAAGAGAGGTGCAGAAAGAAGCAAGTGAAGTGCAGAAAGACGCAACAGAGGTGCAGAAAGACGCAAGAGAGGTGCAGAAACAAGCAAGAGAAGTGCAGAAAGAGTCAAGAGAATTGCAGAAAGAAGCAACAGAGGTTTAGAAAGAAGCAAGAGAAGTGCAGAAAGAGGCAAGTGAGATGCAGAAAGAAGCAAGAGCAGTGCAGAAAGAACCAACAGAGGTGCAAAAAGATGCAAAAGGGGTGCTGCAAGAGGTAGGAGAGGTGCACAAAGAGGCAAGAGAGGTACAGAAAGAGGCAGAATGGGTTGTTAGGTTTGAAAATCCCATTCCTGCTATGCACTCGTATTATGCTACATTAGGTTAGCAATGTGTGACTAAATAGATGTAATTTGTATTCACGTTATGCAACCCACTGAGTAATCCCTGCAGCGTGCAAGCTTTAGTTAGCAAGTGTGACTCCATTTTGTATTTCGCAATTCCTATTAGGCTGTGTCTGAACTAGGCCTCATTATTCGTACTGCTTGCCTCAGCAGAATACTGTATTTAGTTATTATTTTTCTTTCCTGTTCAAGGTTGCTTCCCGACTTACTAATGAATAGGCCATTCTGCCCTCACATGCCTATCCGAGTGTGTAGTCCTGCTCCCATGTTAGGAGCCGCTGAGACTCAGCGCGGTAACCTTGAGTTACCGATAGCATGTACCCATCTGGCAGGTGGTAGCCCATCCTTCTGTGCCTTCTTTGTTCATGTTCGGCTCAGGCCGGTAACTTTCCACTGTGGGTGTGGTTGGGGGGGTTCTTGGAGGAATGATCATGCATTGCAGGCCGTTGGGGAGCCAGTCCCTCGGCAGACATCTTAGGGTGCAGGTCAGATTGGACTCCTCTGCAGAGTATTACTAATAAATGCTTGTTTGAATTCTCTACTGTCTGACCGACTCTTTATTTCTTGAGAAGGCATAGCAGGTGGTTGTAAGTAACCCGGGTGGCCCCTAAGGGCCACTTCCTTCAGTTGGCACCCAAACAGGGACCCCGCAAGGTGATCCAGCTTGCCCGTAATCGGGTTGCAGGGTCGGGGTTGTATCTGGTCGGTCGGGCGGATCGGGGTACCCCACACGATCGAGCTTGGTTCTCACAGCTGCCCCGCCCGTCTGATCGGGCGACTCCTCGTCTAGTGGTCACCGGCTGGGGTCCTGAGAAGGCGAGACCTTGGAGTTGACCGTTTGGTCCGAAGAGTCGGCAGTGGAGAATAACTTGACTCGACCTGTGTGCACCAGGTGAGTGATTTGATTCTTGAAAAATGGCGCCATTCTTGAACGGCACGAGCCTACGGGCTGTGTCTTGGTACAGTCTCCGGACTGTCTTGCTTGAACGACATTAGCAGACGGGCTGTGTCTTGGTACAGTCTTTGGGCTGTCTTGGTTTGAACTTGGTGGGCTTGCGGACCCTTTAAAAGACACAGAGTGTTTGTGAACAGTCTGCCAGGCCATCTGGAAATTTGGCCTGTTCTCGAAAAGGTCTGGGGCTGTTTGCGAACAATCTGCCAGGCCAACTGGAAATTTGGTCTACTCTTGAAAAGGTCTGGGGCTAGAGCCTGTCTTCTTGAACTTGGTACAGTCTACGGACTGTAGGAAGCGGTCCTCGGATCGTCTTAGTTTGGTTTTTGAACAATACTTGTATTCTTTATTTTTTTTAACTTTTATTATTTTGTTCGTTGGTGTCATATTTGTCCGTTGGGAACAGCGCATGTGTCTTATATTAAGATGCCTTGTCTAAGTAAACTGGGGTGTTTTGGATGTCGATGTTGTTCTACTGAGGCTCGATTGGAAGAGAGCAAGCCTGCGCCTCCGGAGGGTACCTCAAATTTTGATGTATACGTCAAGCACGGTATTGGCCCTATTATGTTTAGCACATTGCGGAATAAATATACGAGGGACAATACTGAGTTACAATGGCCACTTACTGGCTCGTTTGATGAGCAAAAATTGCATTTCTTGCAGGACAAATTGTTCGCCAAAAAGAGCAGGCAGTCGATGTTTGATTCTCTAAGAGTATGGCAGAAGGAAGCAAAGCAGTGGCATATGAGAGCAGAGAAAGAGGCCCGGAAGAGGCAGACACAAACAATAATGCAGAAAGCAGTGGCCTATGAAAGAGCAAAGATAGAGAAAGGCATAGAATGTGCTGATAGAAAGTTTCGATTGCAGACAGATAAATGTTATGTTAATAGAGAGGAAGGTGATGTTTTCGTTGAAGAGCTATTGGATTCTTGCCCTCCTCCACCTTATGCTCCTGAGCGGATATACCCAAGGCTTCCCACATCTCAGTCCCCGGCCTCTGGTGCCGCTCTTCCTAGTAATCCGGCCTCTAGTCAAACTGCTTCGGCCCCAGCCCCGCCTCCTCCTTCCCTGCTCACGCTAGGAACGGGGGTGGGAGCCGTTAGCTCTCCTGTTCCATCTACTGACTCTGTATCTACTGCTACACCCCCTTTCACTCCTACGACACTGTCTACTTTCATGATGATACCTGTCTCCTCATCTGCTCTCTCTCCCTCAAGTATGACACCCCTAGCACTGCCGAATGGCGAGACCCCTGTACATGGAATACATGAAGGGAACTGGGCGGCAGCGCGAGACCGTATGGACAAGGTGTTGGTGCGTTCTGCTGTGGGTGATGAGGAGAAGCAAATGGTGGCGAATCAGGTGGCTCAGTGGGCTCGGAACCCGATCTATAGTGTGGAAGATGTGTAGAGTGTGATGAAAGATTATGAGCCCTTCATACAGCAGCATGCTCTTAAGCACATGTCGGCCACGCTAATAGGACTGTGGGAGCAGTGTTTTCAGGGTGTTGCACCGCAGATCATCTATGACATACGGGACAGGGTATATGTTGCATATATATGGCTCCTAATTAGGTTTTTAGCAATGTAACGACATTGGTGGGTTATCGGGGCAGATTGCACCAAAAGGTTCTGACGATGGTGACCCAGTACCCCATGAGAGAGGTCCATCCCATTTATCATCCTGAAATACCAGAATTGCGTGACTCCGCAAATGCCGTAATTAGGCCGCGAGTCGATGCTCGGTTCCAGGAACAGTGGATCTATACTCCTTGGAAGAGGAGTGAGGTAATATCCCTTAAAAGTCAGTTGCCAGACCCTCGGAAAAACCCGACTGCGTATTACAAAGAGTTGACAGAGGCGGCCTCCTCCACGGTAATGACGTTAGCTGATATTGAGTTGTTCTTTGGCTTGTTGGTACCAGTGGATATATGGAGGCAAGTGCATACACAGGATCATGTGGTGGAATTGGGAGGAACATGGGATCAGATCAGGGCATGGGATAAAGACCGCAAGCCCGGTGACAAGCCAATGGCGGAGATATTGGCTTTACCAGGCCGCATTATCACCTATATGCATTCCCTTATCCCGCCGAGACGGGTGGATTGGGACAAGTTGACTGCATGTCGTCAGAAGAAGGATGAGAGTGTGTCTGATTTCTTTACTAGGTTTGAAGGGGTGTTTCTCGACTTTAGTGTCCAGGATCTGTCATTGGAAGGTGGTGTCCGGTTGTTTGTCAGCAGGTTCGTTACCAATTTGCTTCCTGAGATTGCGACTAGGTTGCAGGCTTCAGAAAGCACTTGGAGCACCTCTTCCCCATCAGTAATTTTGAGTATGGCACAGTACTACGAGCATAGAGAGAATGAGGACAAAGAGAAGGTGGAGAAAAAGTCAAAAGATTTGAAGACAAGAGTGTTGATGCAGCAAGTTGCGAGGGGTAACAGTAGAGGAAGAGGTTCGGGTTCGGCCCAGCGGCTACCCAGGTCTAACAGGGGTGGTTCCTCGAGTGCACCAATTGGGATCAACCAATGTGCTTATTGCAAGCAGGAGGGACATTGGTGGAATGAGTGTCCGGAGTTAGTCCAGAAAGACAAGGCCCGAGAGGTTGGGGTTTTAGAGGACGTGGAAGAGGAGGAGGAGGCCGGGGGGAGACGCGATCAGAGAATACATCATTTCATAGACAGAGCGGGAACTATTTTGATGACCCCCGAGGGGGGCAGTACTATCATGATGACTATGACATGGACGAAGTGACGGGGATGTCTCACAGCTAGGATAGCCAGGGACAGGGCCAGGGACCAGTTCCGGTGCCTGTAGATCAGCGCGGACCCTATGTCACTGCAGATTTACACGGTACGACCGAGAAATTCTTAGTTGATACAGGGGCTCTGAATAGCTCTGTTTCCCGTTCACTGGTCCCGGGGGCAGCTCTGTCCGGCCAAAACAACGTTTCGGTGGGTTTCTCAGGCGTACCGGTTGTCAGCCCCATTTCCAAACCTCTTGCTTTGACTATTGGCCCCTTCACGGTTGATTCACCATTTCTATTAACGTCAAATTGTGGGAAGAATTTGTTAGGGTTGGATTTGTTGAAAAGGTTGCATGCAACAGTTTTTCTCCAGACGGTGTTTACATGACTATTGGACCACAGGTGGCCCGTGCCACACAATGTTTCGCAAAGGATGCCCCCCTCCCCACTGAGTTTAAAGATGTGCCACGCACACTGTGGGCTACAGGAGACACTGATGTGGGGTTACTCCAGATCCCACCGGTCTCTATAGAGATTAAGGAAAACACTGTATGGCCACATATTCCCCAGTACAAGATATCCCAGGCAGGAGAAAAGGCCTTATTGCAAATAATACAGGATTTGATTAAGTCTGGTGTGGTTGAGGAGACAGCGGCGAATGTGTGTAACAGCCCTATTCTTCCTATTCTTAAAAAGGCACCCTTGGATTCTTCTGATGCTCACCCTGATGTTTACCGCTTCGTAATTGACCTTAGAGAGGTGAATAAAATAGTGATTCCCCAGTACCCTTTAGTCCCAGACATTACCGCGATATTGACAATGATTCCCCCGTCTGCAAAATTCTTCTCTGTGATAGATTTGAAGAATGCTTTCTTCAACATTCCAATCCATACAGATAGCAGACATCTGTTTGGATTTGAGCATAGTCCTGGGCACACGCAGTGAGGGTAAGGTAATGTGATACGCAGTATAGAAGCGTTATTCAAAAGCAACGGTCAACATCAGTATTTATCCAAATAGATGTTATTTATTTCAACAACAACTGTGTTGAATATAGTACATCAGCCTAGTAAACCAGCCGACACGTGTTTCGTCACCGGGTACAGTCCCGTGACTCATCAGGGCTGGGAAGGATACAAAGAATAAAAATAAGTAATAAATACGGAAAACTGATAAACAAATGGGGCCTAGTCTGTGCCAGACGAGTAATTCGAATGGAGCGGGATCACCCGAAGTGACTATTGGGAACATAAACAGCTAAATGTGACCCATGTGGTCATAAGTGACACTCGTGTAGGTGCCGCTGCGCATGGGACACGGGCGAAAGCGCGGGAAAGCATCTCAGCATATTGTGACCGGTGTGATAGTGCCGCTCTCATGTGTAACATCAAACATGAGGAAAGCGCGGAAAAACTGTAACATTATATAAGTTTACAGAGCTAGAAAAAGCATTAAGTAGTAGTTGGAGCTAAAGGTGAAGAAAGGAAATGTAAGCAATAAGAAGGCCTGATAAGAAGGGGAAAGAAGAAACGGGTAAAAGGATCTGCACTAAGGAACTGCTGGACAAGTACTGAAGAGAGGAGGAGGAAGAAAAGAGGGGACTCAAGGATCAGTGGGAAGAGGATCAGAAGTCGTGACGTGGAAATGAGGAAAGAGAAATAAGGTGAGCGGGTGGGTGAAGAATCCGAAGAAAGGGGAAAGCTACTGGATGGGTTCTAACGATAGGCGGAGAGAAACCTCAAGACGAGATTGGAAGGTGTGGGTAGTGGTGAAGGTGACAGGGGAAAAGAAACAAGGTGAAAGCTTACCAAAGAACAGGAAAGGTTTACGACGACCCGTGGGGGTAGAGTCGAAACCGGGAGTAATTATAACGTAGCCCGGTAGTGGGGAAGGCGAGGTGTTGGTAACAAGGGTGCAGCGAGGAAGGGAACTGCTGGGGAAAAGGAAGGAATGAGCATGACACAACTGGAACAATGGTAAATGCTGGTGGGCTAGAGCAAGGGTAGAGTATGAGAGTCTTACCGAGTAGGGGTCTCCCTGGGCTGTCGCACTTACGACGCAGGGGCGGGTACGCCTCGGCAGTTGTGAGAAGTAAAATCTAGAGTAACGTGGAAGGCTGTCCAGTGGCCGGCTCGTTGGGAGGTGCACTATGCCAGGTAGGCGGGGTGCGAGGGTCAGGCTGGGGAAAAGAACGGGGAGGGGAGGTATGAGGAACACGATACATAGGCGAGGAGAAAGGTGAATGAAGGAGAGGAAAAGAAAAACTTACCCCGGGTGCGGGAATTGGAGAGAACTCAAGAGGAGTGCATGGCTTTGGAACGCCTATTGGGAAACAGAGGAAGGGGACACTGCTGTGGTAAGCAATTCGGGGAGTGCAGGGGTTGAGGAGCCGGGTGGAACCGCCACGACTCTTACCTGGGGTCCGGATCGGAGAACAGCGAGGGCGCACTGGAGCCGAGAAAACTGAGTGAGACAGGAAGGTGGGAGGGGAGCTATAACGGGAATGGAGGTGAAAGACTAGAGCGGGAACAATGGGAGATCCGACCTGGCGGTGGCCATGTTGGAAAACTCGGGGAAAGGGCGGAAGTAATGCGCATGAGCGGGGGACGAGACACTATCTGTAAGGCACCCGCTGCCTCGAAAAACTAGCATGGGAATTAGGGCGAAAGACGAAGAGTATAGTCAGAGGTACGTGACAGAGTACAGACATATCTCAAAGGCAGTCAATTGTGAACAGATATGACACTGAAAGGATAATGAATGTTACAAAATACAGTGGGGACATGTGAAAGGATATAAAGAGGGGAGATCCTGACACCGAGTATTATGTATGTTATGTCAAAGAAAAGACATATCTCGAAGGCAGTCAATTACGAACAGTTATGACAATGAAAGGATAATGTGTATATCATAATTACATTAGGTACATGTGAAATGATATAAAGAGGAGAGAACCTTAGACCGAGTATCAAGATCGTTGGGTTAAATAGGACAGACATGAGAAATGCGGTAATGCAGATCAACTATATCATAAACCTGAATCGTAGGAAGCTTAGTCAGTGGGGAGAAATAGAAACAACACAGAAGTATGGTTAGGGGGGAAATACAAGGGGTTTGGACATGCAGACAATAATAGGCACACATTATGAGATACTGAGCAGAAGATGCCACATAAATAGTGTGGAGAGTGGACATACCAACATCTACTGATTATATGGGAAGAAAACAGATGTCATGACAAAATAATGGCACAAATTAAAGATCCAAGAGAGCAAATTTTGTCATAATAATCATTCACCCAGGAAGTAATGTAACTCGTGATCAGTGTTCAGTCCATGTTGTACTGTTCGCAGACGCATGATCCAAGTGGCTTCCAGGCGTCTGAGTCTGAGTTCTCTGTTGCCACCTCTTACATTGGTGGCTGCCATGTCGAATCCAAAAAAGGAAATCCGTTTTTAGGGCCCTGGTTGGGACAAGTAGCAGCATGGATCGCCATGGGATATCTAGTGTCTAGATTGTTGAGAGCTCTGACGTGTTCTCCTATACGGTCTTTGAGTGGTCTGATGGTGCTTCCGATGTACCAAAGTTTGCAGGTGCATTCAAGTATATAGACCACAAATTTTGTGTTGCAGTTGATGTTATGTTGAATTTGATACTGATTTTTGTTCACGGCCGTGAAATTTCTGATTCCATGCTGGGCTAGTTTGCAGACACCGCAGTGACCACACTTGAAGAAACCGAGATTATGAGTCGTTAGCCAAGTGGGCCTGGTGTTAGGGCCAGGGATGCTGGGGCTGAGTCTGGTTTTCAGGGTCCTGCCTCTCCTGTATGTGATTTGTGGTTTAGGTGGTACAATCCCTATAAGTGTGTTATCTGCAAGTAGTACATTCCAATGTTTGTTTAGGCTCTTCTTCATAGCTAACCCCATGTCGCTGTAGTCAGTGATAAGTCCAACAGGTTGGTCTTGATCAGTGATTGTCCGTCTAGTGTGTAAAGTGTCTTCTCTTTTAATGTTCCTGATTCTTTTCTCTGCAGAGCTGATGGTACGGGCACTATAACCTCTGTTTCTGAATCTTTGTTTCATATTAGTAAGGCACTTTTGAAATTCTGGTTCCTCACTGCAGTTTCTCCTGGCTCTCATGAATTCTCCGTACGGAATTGCCTTTATTTGGTGTGGGGGATGTGAGCTGTCTGCATGCAAGATGGCATTGCATGATGTTTCTTTTCTATATAGGCGACTTTCTATGGTGTTGGACTTGATGTAGATTTCTACATCAAGAAATGTGATGTTTGTGGCACTGGAATTACCTGTGAATTTCATGTTCATGTCGTTACGGTTAAGGTGAGCACAGAATTTGTCGAGTTCAAGTTGTGACCCTGACCAAAGGAGTAAGCAGTCATCTATGTAGCGGCCCCAGTATATTATGGAGTCAATCCATTGTGCCCCTTCTGTGCCCCAAATCCATTTAGATTCCAGGACACCCATGTACAGATTCGCAAACGAGGGTGAAAATTTTGAGCCCATAGCCACTCCTTTGTTCTGTTTATACCATGTACCGTCATAGATGAAGAAGTTGTTGTTTAATATGATGTCCATCATAGTAACTAGCATCTGGGTATGTTGCCATAAGTTGGCTGGTCTATTGTTAAGTATGCTGGTGACAGCCTTGAGCCCTAGAGTAGGTTCGATGGTGGTATACAGAGAGACTACATCCAGGGTGGCCAGGATCATATCCGGATGCCATTGGACATCTGCTAAGATACTGAGAATGTGTTTGATGTCCTGGATGTATGATGGCTGATTCATAACCAGAGTACCAAGAAAGAGGTCAACATATTGTGCTATTCTCTCAGTGGGTCCACCAATGCCTGACACAATAGGTCTCCCCGGGGGGAAGGGAGTCGTCTTGTGTATCTTGGGCACGGTGTATAGACAGGGGAACGTCGGTCTGTGGACTCTTAGATATAATAGTTCTTGGTCATCAATGAGACCTTGCGCGTGCCATTGGGATAGGTGTTTGTTGATAGTGGTGACAAGGGGGGCTATTGGGTTGTAGGGAAGCTGCTCATAGCAGGAAATGTCACCTAGTTGGGACATGATTTCGGCATGATAGTCTGATCTATTCATAATGACTACATTGCCCCCTTTGTCCGCTTCTTTAATTATGATATCTCTGTCGGACGTGAGTTGTTTGAGAGCTACTCTTTCTTCTCTGCAGAGATTGTCTTTAATCCTATGTCTGGTCTTTGCTATTCTGGTTTCATGTCTGTCCATATCATTTAACACTAAGTTATAGAATGTGTCAACTGCATTGCCCCCTGGGAGCATGGGTGTCCACTTGGATTTGGGTTTAAAACCACTGTGCAGGCTGAGATCATCTTCTATATCTAATTCTTGTAGGAGATTCTCCATGTTGGGGGTATATCGTCCAGGTCAGTGAGTGAGAGCAGAAGGTGAGTGGCCTCGATGTCGCTTATGCTCTGTGCTCCTGACGTATTGTCTGAGCAAATCTTACTACCTCTTCTTAAGGTGGGCGGAATACCATTAAAATGTTTTTTGATTTTAATGCCCCTGATAAACTTGAACAGGTCAACTTTGTGTCTGCAGGTGTCTCCCTGTTCGTGCGGGTTAAAGCTCAGGCCTTTGCTAAGCAAAGATATCATGCTATTATTGAGGTTCTGGGAGGAGAGATTGACGACTTGTATGCCTAAATTATCTGGATCTACTTGTCCTTCTCGTTCCCGGATCTTAGTTTCTTTTTGTAATCTTCTATGTCCTGCCCTTTTGCCCCTGCGGGTTCTTCTGTCTTGTGTGGTATGTCTTTGTAGCGTTCTGTTCTCTCTCCTTATGGCCTGTACCTCCTTTAAAAAGAAGATGTAGTTGGAGGTATTTTGTTAGAATTGCTGCCCTGGTTTTCTCCCTCACTATCGCTAGTGGCGATAGTGTTTAGTGATGTGGAGCTGGATGAGAGTGAGGCAGTTTCTGTTCTGATGTGTCTCTCGCCCTGTCCTGTGGTGTTGACAAGTTTATCGTATTTTCTGGCAAAGGTATAAACTCGTCCTTCTCTGTAGTCAGCTTCGTCCCTTTTCAGTTGACGTGTTTTTCTATCTTTTATTTCGTTTTGGTGTTTTATAAGAATGTCATTTAAGATGACGTAGTTTTTACTTGTGGCTTCTTCTAAGTTTAAATCTGCTATTTCTTTCTCGAGATTGGTGATCTCGATTTGTAATTTGGCTACTTTTCTTTCCGCGTTCTCAATCAGAATGTTAATAAGGGTGTTTGAGTTAGAGTTCAAAGTTTCTTCCCATTTACCTAAAAGGTCATCGTCTAAGTCGTCAAATGTAGGGAAAATCTGTGAACGGAGTCCCCTAGGAAATCTGTTCAGTCTCAGGTATTGTTTGAGTGTGGCACTATCCCACCACCTAGAGTTTTCTGTTTTTTTGAGTCTTTCTAGTTTCAGAAATTTCTCTCTTAGACCTTCTCTGCTTGTGGGGTGATTGCTTGTTGATGCAGAGGTATTGGTTATCCCTTTAGATAGATTCTCAAATAGCTCTGACGCGACCTTGTCTCTATCCATACTCTAAACTAAGAGACTGAGTGTACTAAAGTTAGACGCTGCGGCTGCCTTTCCTGAGACGTGAAATTGAGGTTTGGAATGGGGGTTTTTGTGTTTAGTCAGGAAAATGGCGCTCAGGCAATTGCGTGTGCTATTAATGAACCTTTGGTAGTGCGGTGCTGCCAGATCAGGGGAATAACCCGATAACCCCTGGGGTCATGAGCAAAGATATCTGTTTGGATTTGCAATAGCCGGAAGGAGCTTTAGGTTCTGTCGTGCTCCACAAGGCTATACGGAGAGCCCGAGTATCTATAGCCAAGCTTTGAAAGCTCAATTGGATTCTTTAGAACTTCCCCCTGGTTATTGTGCTGTTGCAGTACGTTGACGACCTCCTTGTGGTTCAGACACTGAAGATGGTTGTAAAGCGGCCACAGTTAAATTGCTGTTACATTTGGCACACCATGGCCACAAGGTGTCCCTTTCAAAATTTCAATATTGTCGACAGGAGATCACCTATTTAGGTCACCTACTGTCGAAGGAGGGTCGTAGACTAACACCTGAACGCATAGCTGCTATTACTAATATGCCTGTTCCTAAGACCCAACGCGAGGTACGCGCTTTCATTGGTATAACTTCATATTGTCGTCACTGGATCCCTAACTATTCCTTACTAACGAAGCCCCTCCTTTACCTGACCACCAAAGAAGTGCATGAACCCCTGCCTTGGACATCTGCATGCCAGCAAGCTTTTAAGCAATTAAAGGTTGCGCTTTACTCTGCTCCTGTGCTTGGTACTCTTGATTACCAGAAGCCTTTTGTGCTTTATGTACATGAGGCGGACGGTTGCGCGCTTTCTGTTCTAACACAGGGTTTTGGTGGTAAGCAGAGACCCTGCGTGTATTTCTCTGCTATTCTTGATAACGTCGCCAGAGCTCTCCCGAGCTGCCTGAGGGCTGCGGTGGCAGTTTCTATCAGACAATCGGCAGGGCTCGTCCTTGATACGGATCTCACAGTCATGGTACCTCATGCTGTGGACACACTGTTGAATAAGACAAAGACACAGCACCTTACTAGTGCGCGTCTGACTGGATATGAGTTAACCTTGTTTGCTCCGCACATTACCATCAAAAGATGTGCTACTCTGAACCCAGCCACGTTACTACCCCTCCCTTCGGAAGAAAAGGACAATGATGTCCATGATTGTTTATTTCGGACTGAGGAAGAAACGAAGGGACGGGTAGACCTGACTGATGTTCCCTTATCTGACCCCCAAAGGGAACTATATGTCGATGGCTCTTGTTTTAAACTACCAGATGGCACTACCACTGCAGCTTATGCTATCACAACGTTGCACACTGTAGTTGAGACATCCCGTATCCCATACCAATCGGCCCAGGCTGCAGAGTTGGTTGCCCGCCTTAGTGCTTGCGAGTTGAGTGAGGGACTGACTGTCAATGTCTACACCGACAGCCAGTACGCTTTTGGGGTGGTACATAATTTCGGGCGCCTCTGGGTGGAGAGAGGGTTCTTGACCTCGCATGGGTTGCGCATACAGCATGGTCCATTGATACATAGACTATTGACAGCACTGACACCTGATAAGTTGGCAATAATAAAATGTGGCGCTCACAAAGCAATAACAGACGATGTCGGAAGGGGCAATGCTTTTGCAGATCAGACAGCTAAGGAGACAGCTAGATCGAAGATGAAAAGGATGTTCGTGGCAGGCCCCGCTAGGTGGGTTCCAGACAATGGAATGTTCGAGGACACATTAGGCAATGTCAGGGAAATACAGAGTGAGGCAACAGTAGATGAACTGGCAGAATGGGAGGAGAGGATAGGGCGTTTGGACGAGGATGGGTGTTGGACTGATTTGTATGGGAAACAGAGATGCTTGCTGCCCAACGCATATGTGCTCCCTGTTGTTACCATGGCCCACGGGCCAGCACACATTAGTGCCAAAGGAATATGTAAGCTACTGGACCCAGTATGGCGAAATGATAATATCCCTAAGGTAGCCACACACTTGGTGAAACACTGCATCATTTGTCTGAAACATAATCCTGGGAAAGGTACTCCTACACCCGCAGGTAATTTTGCACCGCCTTCCTTCCCTTTCGAGGTTCTCCAGATGGATTTCATCGAAATGGAACGAGTTAACAATTTGAAGTATGTACAAATGTAGTGATTTGTGAATTCAGTAAATGGATTGAGGCTTATCCCACTAAGCAGAATACGGCCATGGCGATGGCGAAGGCACTCTTAAAAGAGTTCTTCCCGCGCTATGGATTACCACGTGTGATCTGGAGTGACAACGGAAGTCACTTCAATTCAAAGGTCATTGAATTGGTGTGTAAAGGCTTGCATATTAGACAGAAGTTTCATGCAGCGAACCACCCCCAGTCAGCAGGCCTGGTTGAGAAGTACAATGGTACTCTCAAATTGAAGTTAGCGAAGATTCAAGAAAGCACAGGATTGCGATGGCCCGATGCTCTACCTTTGGCTTTGTTGTCTACCAGAGCAACAGCGCATAATAGAACAGGGTTGTCCCCGTATGAGGTGGTCTTCTGGCACCCCGCCAACGTCTCGGGCGTCCCAAGACCCAAGCGCTTTTCAGAGATAGAGTACCCCCTACTGATAGATTATCTGTATGAATTGTCTAAAGATCTCCATTCTGTCCACCAACAGATTCACGCCATGCTGCAACCAGTACCAGAGGGGCCCGGGCATCAGCTACAACCCGGGAACTTTGTAATGGTCAAGAATTTTCAACGGAAGAACTGCCTGGAGCCGAGGTGGAAGGGGCCCCTGATTGTCCTGCTCGCCACCCGCACCGCAGTGAAGCTTGAAGGCTGGAAGCACTGGGTGCATGCATCGCATGTAAAAAGGGTACCTCTACCACTTCCGTATGATCAGTGGGTCCTCGACGGCATTGCTGACCAGGAAGGGGAGCGCGTGCCCCGTTTCGTTCCTTTCTCTGACGCCCGACTGAGGTGGGCGCAGACAGACGAGGAGAGCGACGAGGCCTTACTTGAGGCGGTCCCCCCAGAGATAAGGACCGCCCCGGATGCTCCCGCTTCTGGTGCACAGACACCTGAGTCTCAATGTCCTGCTGAGCCTGAATTTCTTCCCCTTTTTGTTGATGAAGAAGTGCCTGGGGTTGCCAGGTACAACCTGCGGCCTCGACGGAAGGACAGTGCGCCAGTAGGACAGTCCAGGAGTTAGGGGAGGACTTGAGCTTAGGGCGCAGGTGCTATGCCTAAGGTGTCTGCTTTAGATTAGAGTGAGTTACACTGGTGCACTGCCCTGGACACTGGACAGGATTAGCTGAGGGTGTCTTCCAAGGAGGGAGGGTGCCCTATCCTGAAAGAAGAGGATTTGTTTTCCAGCAAGGGCTGCGATCGCGCAGCTCCCCCGTGGGAGTGCTTCATAGCACCGTCGTTGATGAACAATAGGAGTCTACCAGTGAGGCTCTGAAGGACACTGAGTGATTTGTCCCCCTCTGGTTGGCTGTATTTTTCTGGCTCCAATTCCTAAAGTTTTTTTCTATGTACCCATTTGGCCACGCAATTATGAAGGAGGAACAGCCTCTAGTGGCCCCACCATTACAGCAGAATGGTCCTGTGTGGTCTAGTTGGTCTACTGGGAGTAGGGTGGTAGTGGTAGTGGTCCTTCTCATTGTAACGATAACACTATTCCGGATGGTGTGGTATTTAGAAGAACAGCATCCTGTGCACACATTGATAGGGACTACCCCAGCTCCACCTGACCATTCGTTTGTTACACTGGCCTCGCATAAGGAAAGACATAGACAGACCTATGTCGAGAACGCGTTTCTGCAGATGCTTCATCAGGTGCACAGCACTACTAATGCCACAAATTGCTGGGTGTGTGGGTTACTTCCCTCAGTTATGCATAAGAACGATCTACTGGTGTCCTTGCCCCTGTCATACTTGGGTAGCTGTGAGGCATGGTTCCAATTGCTTTCTATGGTGTACATGCACTATTATGCTGGTGCGATGAATATGGAACAGTCTGATTACGAAGCAGTGTTGGAATATATAGTGGTACACCAAGGATATACGCCTGGGGCAGATGGAAAGGAGGGTACCCAGAAGGCTGTATGAATATTTTTGAGGATAATAAGAATGTCACTTGGTTGCAAAATGAAATGCTGGATTTTCAAGGATTTAATGTTACTGAATATTTTAAATGTTTTCAGGAACAAAATATAACTGAAGCTAAAGCCATGCCCGTCCTGTGATCAATACAGCAGCCAGTTTCTGTGTTGAAGGTACAGGGAACATTCCAGTAGGCCAGAGCAGTTGTAACTATACATACCGATTGAACACTACTAGTAGCCCACCTTTGCTCACACCTCCAAATGTATACTTTGTTTGTGGGGAACAGGCTTATACCTGGCTTCCCAGGGGATGGTCTGGCCAGTGTTATGTCTCTTTTCTCTTGCCCGCTGTTTATATTGCACCATCTAACTATCACAAGGATCATAGACTACAGCGTAGGGATCTCCATTTGCATCGAGCCAAGAGAGTTGTCAATACAGAAGATATAGATCAAACGGATACTTCCCTACAGCAATTCACTGACATCATGAAGGCCATTTTGCCGTTCTGGGGCCCCATGTTCAATAGCTGCAATATCCGTTGCCTGGCTAGAGGAGTTGAGGGAGTCATTAACACTACTGCAGGTATACTGACTAATATTACCGTTGAGCTTCAGGCTACAAGACTTGTTGCTCTTCAAAACTGGATGGTTTTAGAAGTCATCCTTGCTGATAGGGGCGGAGCTTGCCGCATCATCGGCAGTAGCTGTTGTGTTTACATTCCTGACAATCCCCCTAATGTATACTCCGCCATACAGAAATTACACAGGCTTGCTTCAGATATCCATCAGGATAATGGTTCATGGTCCCTCACAGGGTGGTTCTGGGGTCTGCTGACATCATGGGGTTGGAAGATACTACTTGCCCTCATAGCTATCGCAGGTGTCATCTTCACATGTTGCCTATGTATTAATTGCCTTCCAGCATGTTGCACCTATTGCATGAGCAAGCTCACCCCTACCTCTAAATTGCAAGGACGTGATACTAAGGTCACTACTATGATGATGCAGGATATTCAGGATATCATGCTTATCGATGAAGGTATTTTTGAATATTAAGTAGAATTTTGACACTAGTGTGCTGTTTTATTCTCCCTTGTAATTTGACTGACTATGCATTTTCTTCTTTCCCACTTAGACTTGTAAAGACCCTACCGGATGGCCTCAATAAAGCATTTAGCCACCCATGCTAAAAGGAGGGTCTGTTAGGTTTGAAAATCCCATTCCTGCTATGCACTCGTATTATGCTACATTAGGTTAGCAATGTGTGGCTAAATAGATGTCATTTGTATTCACGTTATGAAACCCACTGAGTTATCCCTGCAGCGTGCAAGCTTTAGTTAGCAAGTGTGACTCCATTTTGTATTTCGTAATTCCTATTAGGCTGTGTCTGAACTAGGCCTCATTATTCGTACTGCTTGCCTCAGCAGAATACTGTATTTAGTTATTATTTTTCTTTCCTGTTCAAGGTTGCTTCCCGACTTACTAATGAATAGGCCATTCTGCCCTCGCATGCCTATCCGAGTGCGTAGTCCTGCTCCCACGTTAGGAGACGCTGAGACTCAGTGCGGCAACCTTGAGTTGCTGATAGCATGTATCCATCTGGCAGGTGGTAGCCCATCCTTCTGTGCCTTCTTTGTTCATGTTTGGCTCAGGCCGGTAACTTTGCACTGTGGGCGTGGTTGGGGGGTTCTTGGAGGAATGATCATGCATTGCAGGCCGTTGGAGAGCCAGTCCCTCGGCAGACATCTTAGGGTGCAGGTCGGATTGGACTCCTCTGCAGAGTATTACTAATAAATGCTTGTTTGTATTCTCTACTGTCTGACCGACTCTTCATTTCTTGGGAAGGCATAGCAGGTGGTTGTAAGTAACCCGGGTGGCCCCTAAGGGCCACTTCCTTCAGGGTGCAGAAAGTAGGAAGAGAAGTGCAGAAAGAAGCAAGAGAATTGCTGAAAGAGAAGCAACAGAGGTGTAGAAAGAAGCAACAGAAGTGCAGAAAGAGGCAAGTAAGGTGCAGAAAGAAGCAAGAGCAGTGCAGAAAGAACCAACAGAGGTGCAAAAAGAGGCAAGAGGTGTGCAGAAAAAGGTAGGAGGGGTGCACAAAGAGGCAAGAGAGGTACAGAAAGAGGCAGGAAGGGTGCAGAAAGAAGGAAGAGAAGTGCAGAAAGAAGTAACAGAGGTGCTGAAAGAGGTGTGAAAGGTGCAGAAAGAGCAAGAGAAGTGCAGAAAGAGGCAAGAGAGGTACAGAAAGAGGCAATAGAGTTGCACGAAGAGGGAAGAGGGGTGCAGAAAGAGGCAACAAGCGTGCAGAAAGAAGCAAAGTGAGGTGCAGAAAGAGGCAAGAGAGGTGCAGAAAGAGGCAAGAGAGGTGCAGAAACAGGCAAGAGAAGTGCAGAAAGAGTCAAGAGAATTGCTGAAAGAAGCAACAGAGGTGTAGAAAGAAGCAAGAGAAGTGCAGAAAGAGGCAAGTGAGATGCAGAAAGAAGCAAGAGCAGTGCAGAAAGAAGCAACAGAGGTGCTGAAAGAGCAACAGAGGTGCAGAAGGAGGCACGAGGGGTGGAGAAAGAAGGAAGAGGAGTGCAGACAGAAGCAACAGAGGTGCTGAAAGAGGCACGAAGGGTGCAGAAAGAGGCAAGAGAAGTGCAGAAAGAAGCAACAGAGGTACAGAAAGAGGCAAGAGTGGTGCAGAAAGAGGGAAGAGAGGTATAGAAAGAGGCAAGAGAGTTGCACAAAGAGGGAAGAGGGGTGCAAAAAGAGGCAGGAGGGGTGCAGAAAGAGGCAGGAGGGGTGCAGAAAGAAGCAACAGAGGTGCCGAAAGAGGCAAGAGAGGTGTAGAAAGAAGCATGGGAAGTGCAAAATGAAGCAACAGGGGTGCAGAAAGAGGCAAGAGAAGTGCAGAAAGAAGCAACAGAGGTGCAGAAGGAGGGAAGAGAACTGCAGAAAGAGGCAAGAGAGTTGCAGAAACAGGCAAAAGAGGTACAGAAAGAGGGGACAGAGGTGCAGACAGAGGCAAGAGAGGTGCAAAACAGGTAAAAGGGGTACAGAAAGAGACAAGAGGGGTACAGAAATTTGCAAAAGAGGTGCAGAAACAGGCAAAAGGGGGAACAGGTGGGCAGACTGAGGCAAGAGAGGTGTAGAAAGAGGCAAGAGGGGTACAGGAAAAGGCAAGAGGGATGCAGAAATTTGGAACAGAGGTGCAGGAAGAAGCCAGAGCAGTGCAGAAAGAACCAACAGAGGTGCAGAAAGTGGCAATTGGGGTACAGAAAGAGGCAAGTGAAGTGCAGAACGAAGAAAAAGAGGTACAGAAAGAACCAACAGAGGTGGAAAAAGAGGCAAGAGGGGTGCACAAAGGGGTAGGAGAGGTGCACAAAGAGGCAAGAGGGGTACAGAAAGAGGCAGGAGGGGTGCAGAAAGAGGAAGAGAACTGCAGAAAGAAGCAACAGAGGTGCTGAAAGAGGCATGAAGGGTGCAGAAAGAGACAAGACAGGCGAAGAAAGAAGGAACAGAGGTACAGAAAGAGGCAAGAGTGGTGCAGAAAGAGGGAAGAGAGGTGTAGAAAGAGGCAAGAGAGTTGTACAAATAGTGAAGAGGGGTGCAGAAACAGGCAAAAGGGGTGCAGAAAGAAGCAAGTGAGGTGCAGAAAGATGCAAGAGAGGTGCACAAAGAGGCAAGAGAGTTACAGAAAGAGGCAAGTGAAGTGCAGAAGGAGGCAAGTGAACTGCAGAAAGAGGCAATAGAGGTGCAGAAAGAGGCAAGTGAGGTGCAGAAATAAGCAAGATAAGTGCAGAAAGAAGCAACAGAAGTACAGAAAGAGGGAAGAGGGGTGGAGAGAGAGGCAAGAGGGGTACAGAAAGAAGCAAGACAGGTGCAGAAAGAAACAAAAGAAGTGCAGAAAGAAGGAACAGAGGTGCAGAAAGAGGCAAAAAAGGTGCAGAAAGACATAAGAGGGGTAAAGAAAAAGGCAAGAGAGGTGCAGAAAGAGGGAAGAAGGGTGCAGAAAGAGGCAAGAGAGATGCAGAAAGTAGAAGAGATTTGCAGAAAGAGGCAAGAGAAGTGCAGAAAAAGAAAGAAATGTGCAGAAAGAAGCAACAGAAATGCAGAAAGAGGCAAGAGAGGCGCAGAAGGAAGCAAGAGTGGCTTGCACACCATTAGTACCAATTTAACACCCACATTTATCAATAAGTAACAGGTGACCATTCTAGGTTTGCAAAGGGCCTTCCACCACGCTGTAACACTTGTCGCTGCATTTTTGGTAACGTTAGAGCCGTTTGAGCAAGAAACAAGGCTTTTTTTGTTCAAATCTGCAGATTAGGGAGCAGATGATGAATTATGTGGCTAATGCGGAAAATGTATATTTGTGCGAAAGTCGGTGCAGCCAAACAGTCGCATAATTCCAGTGGCCCTGCTCATACCTCTGACTAGGTCCACAAGTGCTCCTCAGTGATTCCTTCTTTTTTGTCTCACTATGTTCATAGTTGAGCTTCTATGGAAACGATGAAGACTAAACCTGAGGTTACCACTCCACAACACAGACTACCATACCACATAATTACTCTCCATAACACATAATCCCACTCTACATAATTCCTATACACTAAATACCACATACTTTCACTGCACAACATACCACATAATTCCACTACACACAACGTACATCCACTCCACTTCAAAAAACATTAGTAAAAAACTTTTACATTTACAACACCAATAGCTCTATCTCTTGCAAATGCGAAACCTATTACATTGCAAACACTTCTTTAACTAGTAGTCGCGTTTGCAGAGTGGTGGAGAAAGGATGCTGGGCCTCCGACCAGCGCACAGGAATTCCACTGCGTAGGATTTACAGGAGGTACCAGAAGGGCTTCTTGGCCCCCAAAGTCCCTCAGGAGTAAAGTGGACTTCATCCCCCATCCCGTAGTCTGCCAGGAGGCGCGTTTGCAGAGTGGTGGAGAAAGGGGGCATGGCCTCCGAAGACGTCTTAGCAATCCCACTGTGTGGGACTTACTGGAGGTAACAAGAGGGGTAGTTGGCCCACAAGGACATCCTTGGGGGCCAACTACTCCTCCTCCTATTACCTCCAGTAAGTCCCACACAGCAGGATTGCTAAGTTGTCATAGCAGGCCACGCCCCCTTTCCCCACCACTCTGCAAACGCATTTCCTGGTGCGCTCTTGGATGGGGATTAAAGTCCCCTTCGCTGCTGGGGGTCCTTAGGGGCCAACTAGCCTACCTGATACCTCCAGTATGTCCCAGATAGTGGGATTGCTGAAAGCTGGACACAGGCCACGCCCCCATTCTCCACCACTCTGCAAACACTCTCCTGGCGCGTTCTAAGTTGGGGGATTAAGTCCCCTTGAATACTGAGGGTCTCTGGGGGCCAACTAGCCCACCAGGTACCTCCAGTAAGTCCCACACAGCTGGATTGCTGAGAGTGGTCCGAGGCCACGCCCCCTTTTTACACCACTCTGCAAACACGCCTCCTGGCCTCACCGTTGGGGACCATGGGGGAGCCCCAATGCCCCTACGGTCCCAGCCAGCTCCCCGCCTCCTGCGGGAGCCGGCATTGCTTTTGCACAAGGGGAGCTGCTGACATGCAGCTTCCCTTGTGCAAAAGCAATCTGCTTTGGTTTTTGGACGCGAGAGCAGTTTTCCTGCTCTTGCGTCCAAAAACCAAAGCAGAGTTTACTATGACAGGGCGGGAGGCATGCTCCCGCCCTGCCATAGCAAACAGCAATGTCCTGGGGTGGGCACCCCGGGACATTGCAGGAGCCGGCCCTGGGGGGTGGCGGTCCCCAGGGCCATCAAGGGCTCCTGGAGGGAGGCCGCGTGGCCCCCCTCCCTTCCTTTTCAAAGCCCCGGGGAGGTGGTGGTCCCCGGGGCCGGGGGTCCGTAACGGACCCCCCAATTTGAATAATTAGTGCCCCGGGGAGGTGGTGGTCTCCTGGGCAGTGTGGGGGGAGCAGGAGCTCCCACCACACCTATTTTATATTAATTTAAGCCCCGGGGAGGTGGCGGTCCCTGGGGCTGCAGGGGGGCCGCGTGCCCCGTGCTTATTTAAATAAAGCCCTGGGGAGGTGGCGGTCCCCGGGGCTTGGGGGGGGCCTGGGAGCCCCCCCACATCCAATTAAAGAAGCCCAGGAGAGGTGGCGGTCCCCGGGGCAGCGGGGGGCCCCCGCTATATAATTTTGGCATTCCCCGGGACCTGGCCCACACGGGGGCTCATTAAAATGAAGCGCAAGAGTCTGCGTTTCATTTTTTTTCTATTTTAAAAAAATGCTTTTTTTGGCCCTGGGGTTCCCTATGGGACCCCCTGAGCAGGCCTAGGGGGTCAGGGTGTTTTTACCCTGCCCCCTTTTCTTGTTTTTTATCTTTTTTCCACTGTTTTCTTGTGACTCAAGAGTCACAAGATGGCTGCCAACACTTCCTGGTTTGGAGTGCTGGCAGCCAATCAGATCTCACGATGACATGTGTGGTTAGGCTCCGCCCAGATATCGATATTTTTTTATTTTTGAATTTCTTAGAAACTACTGAACGGATTTACACCATTTAAAAAAAAGCAAGCTTTCTAGACCAAGACCTACCTTTTTGCCAAATTTGGTGCAATTCCGTTCAGCAGTTCGGGCTGTAACCTGTTTCAAAATTCCTATGGAAATTAACCTGGGGAAAACATGTTTTGGGACCCCCCTTTTTCTCGACCCCCGCTTGACGAATCACCCCGAAACTTTCAAAACAGGAGCTGACCGGACCGGCCCATTAGTTTTGAACATTTCGCGAAGATTCGCCAAACGGCGCCAAAGATATTGGCAAAAGAAAAAACACTTTTTGAATAGAAACAAGGTCCTAACTATAACTACCTACTGGCGACCGCCAGTAGGTAATATATATATATATATATATATATATGTATATATATATATACACACACTCCACTTTCAATCTCCTCAATATGAAACGGACACCAACACAGGGACTGGGTTTTCAATTTCTTCTTCGTTTTTATTTTTACGCTGTTACGCGTTTCGGCATTTCTGCCTTGCTCACACAACAAGTGTTTCTCGCAATGTCACATTAAAATACCAGAACTATGGGTCACATGGCTTTCTCCTTTAACAACCATGGAAAACAGACTCAACACCCATCTCTCGTGTTGAGAGACCTTTACAATTCACAATTTCATAAAAACATTAATAAAATTATAACATAAGTGAATAACCAGTTTCCGGGTGCTTATTTTCCACTATTAATTAATCAAACATGATTGCATCACAAAGGGTTTGCCAATCTCTTTACAACTTCAAAATGGGAATCATAGTTACAATTATTGTTATGTCAGTGCCTCAGTTTGCAAATAAAAGTGCATGTGCTTGATCATAAATATTATCAATAAATAGCCTTGATAAGATTTAGGTTAAGATAGACATAAAATTATGGCTAAAACTTTATAAGATGACCTGGGTAATTCTTATAAATTCAGAATTTCCCTTTGTTGTGGTTTACACAAATGCCATCGTGCAAAGATGCAAATACTTCAATATTTCCAAGGCTCTACCACAGCCATTCACAAGGGCTTGTCCCCTTACTCGGTTGCCCCGCAGCCTCGACCTTTAATAAAGTGCAAGTGCAATATTGATGGTTATTAGGTTGTCAACCAGCATAAAGCAAAGTATCTCAAGCCTAGTGGCTTGTGAAGTATAACCTTTACAAAGTGCAAGTGCTCTCAGGTTTATCACCTATATATAAAACATGCGGGTTCATGCTTACAATGATTGTATCCTTAAGAGTTACTTTATAGGGGTATAAAGTGCAAGTGCAGTTATTACAATTTCTTCATTCCCTCAAGTGAAAGGATTTCCGGTTTATTCAAATCTCCACTATACTATTATCAAATGTAAACCTCCATCTCTTTGGGTCATTATGTAACAGTTTGCACATTTGATCAGACTTAATAAACGACCAGCTAAGTTCTCTCATACACTCGTGAGAGAAACAAACGTGTGATGACATCATCTAAGTACAGGTTGCATTCACTCCTATACTTCATATTCTTTTGTCATCCCTGGTATTATAAATAAAAAATATATAAGAAAAAATGAAAATACAAAATTAACAATAAATACATCTATAACAATGGTTCCCAAAGAGCTCAATTTTCAACTTCATCGTCTCTTCCTGTAACATGTGGTTCCCTACTATCATTAAAAACTCTAAGTATGGATGCCTCTAGGGTCCTAAATGTACAAATAGGTCCTCTTCTGAATTAAGACCTGACTGAATTTTAGTATTAAATAGGAGTATATATCTGGACTCTAACCGTCGTAGTTTCTGCTCTCGATTACCTCCCAGTAGCGGCCCGTGGAGGGAGTTCCGTGGGGCGGTGAGGCGGGGCAGGGGAGGGGCAGGGTGGGGAGTAGTAAACACCGAAATATGGATGGACGGAGGTAAGTAAACAGTTAAATAAATAAAATGAATTTCGTTGTGCGCGCTGCATTGCAAAATGCGTTGCAGCGCGCGCAACAAAATTCGTTTTATTTATTTAACTGTTTACTTACCTCCGTTCATCCATATTCCGGTGTTTACTACCCCCCACCCTGCCCCTCCCCCGCCCCGCCTCACCGCCCCACGGAACTCCCTCCACGGGCCTCTACTGTTACCTCCCCTTCTCATTCGACCTACTTGGTCTATCGCAAAATACGAGAGGTCATTCACATTTCCCTTATGTACTTCGTTAATGTGTCTGGCAACAGGGTAATTTTTATCGTTATTCTTGACCCCCCTCAAGTGCTGTAATATTCGTACATGCACCATGTGTATGGTGCTTCCCACATACATTTTTGGACAAGTGCATTGCAAAGTGTATACAACAAATTCACTTTTACAATTCAGGAAGCTTCTGGTGTTCCATGGGCTTTTCATTAACGGTGATATGACTTGCCTCTCATTACGGGCAATCTTACAGGTCTTACATTTTAGGCATTTATGAAAACCGGGACTTGCTTTCAGCCATCCCTCAGTGCTTCCAATCTCCGGACTGCTATTCACCAAATCCTGTCTCATAGACCTTGCTTTTTCAAAGTGATTAGCGGTCTGCGGGGAATCACTGTTGTAGGAGAGTAGGATCTGCCTCTTATGTTGCCCCCACTTTTTTTCTGATGTTTACACTGGTTTCTGGCTATAGTCAGGCTGGGACCCTGCTAATCAGGGCCCCAGCCTCTCTGTTCTCTCTAAACGATTTGGAGTGCACTCTAGGTGCACTAGTGATTGGATACTGTGGCACCTTATGAGTCCCTAGTATATGGTACCTTAGGTACCAAGGGCATAGGTACTTCACAGGCCTACCAGGGGCTGCAGCATGTATTATGCCACCCCTGGGAAGCAGACTAAATCTGACACCACAGGCCTGCTACTGCAGCCTGAGTGAGGAAGTGCTAGCACCCCTCACTGAGATGTAGGTTCCCTATATCTCTCCTACACACACATGTAACCCTATCAGTCACCCTAAGGCAGGCCCTATCAATCCTGAGGGCAGGGTGCTTGGCTTCTATGTGAGGGGTGCCTCTGCCTGAGCAGGGCCCCTCTGCAGCTCTCAGAGTCCATTCTCTGGTGCTGTTTGTGGATGCGGATAAACCATATACTTTTAAGTGCATTATATCCTCGCGGTAAAATGCTAACTTTGGAATGGCTGCATCGAAACATGTCGTGTTTGGTGTCAAACACCTTGGAATACTACCCCCCGCCAGTCCTGGCGGCGGGGGTAGCATTCCACCCTTCTAGAGGGATAGACATGTACCTACTGTGGAAACGCGGTAGAATCCTGCAGAGCCCTGGCATCACAAAATGGATGCCACCAGTCACAGACACTGGGCTGCCCTCCTGCTGATGACCAACACTCGCAGTGGAGGAAGCCCAACAATAGATATCCTGTCCCAAGGGGGTGTGACCACCTCCCAGACAGGGTTTAGTGTATTGGGGCTGGGTGGGTGCACTCCTAGAGTGCTTTGAAGTCCTGCACTGGGGGAGCAGAAGGCTCCTCTGTGCATATGCCAGTTCAAACCGGCTCAGGGGCTACCTGTCCCTGCTCTGGCGCGAAACTGGACAAAGGGAAGTAGCCACCCACTCCCCTGACCCTCCCATAGGTAGGGTCATAGAGCTAGTCCCTCCCCTTCTTTTAGTATAAGAGGGGGAACCTGTGCATTGCACCCTAGATTTCCCTGGACGACGCTCTGAAGAAGAATCCCGGACCTTCGACGTTCCACTACCTTTGGAAGAGTGAAGAAGGAGTGACTCCCCTGCTTGGCAGGCACCAAAAACTACAAACGACGGTCGCAAACTACGCCGCTCCCGCCGGAGTCCAAAGTCCCTGCAGCCCAAGAAGTGGATTTCCTGACTTCTCAAAGGCCATCGTGAGTCCCCAGCGAAGCTGAGGCCAGTGGACCCCAAGAGTAACGAGGAACCGCGACCCCTGGGTACCGTGCACTATTGTCAAGTGCAACCCCTTCACAACGTTTCACGAACTTGTGCTTTGGACCACGTATGGTCCAAGCCTCCAGCAGGAACTCCTCCTAAGATCAGAGGCCTACCACGTCCCGAGTGACCGTGGGCCCCTGTGAGCGAATCCTCCCGAGGCGTCTTTGCGATCCCTTGCCAGCCGGCTTCTGGGTCCCCAGAAGACTTTCTAAAGAAACCAAAGGGCTCCCCTAATTGCTCCAGACCTGCCCTGACTTACCCTCGCTGGGTGAGTCCCACAGAGCTTGCTGGTCTGCGCCATTGCCTCTTCACACTTTCCCCAAGACTTGCTGTTACCAAGGGTTGTTGGCTCCAATCGAGTCACCGACACCGCAGTAAGCTGCAGACGTTGTGGGACATGCCGAATCCAGCTCCTGGTCATCATCGACACCTCCTGGACCTTGTGGCTGAAGAGTCAAGGCAACTGCGAACGACCTGAATCTTGCGATGACGGTGGGCATCCATCTTCCTTGCCCCGAGTCACTGCCAAGTGACTTTGAACACTGTCCCCTCTGCTTTCAGGTCTTCCATCTTCCGAATGCAGGCTTGGATTCCTCCGGACACTTCTCCTGTCGCCGCAAGCAGCAAGTCTTCACTGGCTCCCATTGAAAACGACGCCGCGACCCGACACCAAAGAACACCTATGCACCTGGCTCCCCTGGGTGAGGTAACTTCAGCACTACGGTGCTCCTGTGGGTGTGGGCCCTAGAACTACTTACCCTGTAAGTGACTTGCTTGTAGCTTCCCTAGAAGTGTCCTAAAACTCTAACTTTCCAAGTGCGACAATTGCGCTGACTCGTACAGGGTTCGCGTCTGTGTTAGACACACCGCGTCCATCTCCTTTGCAACACTATCTAAAACTGTATCCTTCGACTCGTACTGAGTCCGATCGGTGTTCGCCTCGAACACACAAAGGGCCTGTAACTCTGAGATCTCCATTGCACTGACTCGCACAAGGTTCGCGTCTGTGTTAGACACAGCGCGTCCATCTCCCTTGCATCTCTATCTGTGACCGCGTCCTTCGACTCGTACAAGGACCGATCGGTGTGTTCGCCTCGAACACGCAAGGGACCTTTAACATTGATATCTCAATCGCGTCTGAGTGCATAGAATCGCACAGGACTCGCACCGGTGCCAGGTCACCGCGTCCGTCCCCTGTGGGTCTCCTACAACTACCTGGGGTGGTTCTTGGGGGTCCCTCGATTCTAGATGCCCTAGACCTAGGTCTAGCAAACTAAGATTGTGATATTCGATTGTGCTAAACTTATTGTGATAATATTTGACTTGTACATATGTTCCTGACCTCTAATCTCATAAAGAGATTAGTAGAGAGTGTTTATTAATAAATACCTATATATTTGATATATATACCTGTGTGGTGTCTTTTCATTTGGTGATTCAAGAGATTGTGTGGTAAAACAAGCTGCTTTACATTCCTTCAAGACTTAGCCTGAAGGCTGCTCTCCACAGCTACCACTAGGGTAGCTTTCTATAAAGGTTGTCTTAAACCTATCTACCATAAGAGTCGAATTGTTCTGGTGCAAGGTGTCCACTTTAATTAGTGAACAGCATATACCAGGCCAACTTCTCACATTGGTGGGCAGCGTGTGGGATTCCAGCTTGCTATTGTTTTACCAGAAAATCTCTATTTGAATTACTAACTGAAAACCACTATAGGTACTTAAGGTACATATAAAGTCAAGCTTAGTATCGATAAGTTCTACTGAACTTAGAGCTGTGTGCCAAGGGATAGCACACCCTTTCTACAGCTCAAGCTAGTATCAGTAGGCCACAAACTAGTGTAGGTAGTACAACACTGCACACTAGAATGTCCTTAAAGGGTGGAACCAGTGGATCCACTCAGCCTCAGTATAAGGACATGGCTTTCTCTGACTTGAGAGCCATGTGTGTTGAAAGACACCTGAGGCTAGGACAGAGTCCCTCAACCCTACACCTGATAGATCTGCTGACAGCAGATGATCTTAGATTGGCTCTAGGAGCTAATGGGTCTGAATCAGTGGGTGGGTCAATTACAGTATCTGGGTCAGATGATGAAAATCCGAATGACCAGGACTCTGTGATTGAAGGGCCAGGCCTCAAGGGGCCTGAAAAGGACAGAGGAATTCTCCCTAAGAGAACTGACAGAGTGGATGAGAGGCATAGGTCCCCTTCCAGGGAATCTGAGCACTGTTATCACTCTGGCAGAGAATTTGTCCACCAGAGGAACTCATACATTCCCATAAGAGAGACCTCCTCTGAAAGACTGTGCAAACTGCTGCAGTATGAGGAAGCAAGAGTTGCCCTCAGAACCAAGCAGTTGGCACTGGATAGAGAAGCCCTGGAGATCCAGAGAGCTTCTAGACGAGAGGGGTTAGAACCCCTTGGTGGCAGCAACAGTGTCCCTAGAGGCAGAGAAGCTATTCCAGACCATAGGAACCTGAGCAAGGTTGTTCCTCCCTACCAGAGTGGGTATGATATCCACAAGTGGATAACTGCTATGGAGAGGGCCTGTAGAGTACAGCAGGTCCCCCAAAAGCAGTGGGCAGCAATCTTGTGGCTCTCCTTTTCAGATAAAGGAAGAGACAAGCTCCTCACTGTTAGAGAAGAGGATGCTGACGATTACGAAGTCCTGAAGAGTGCACTGATAGATGGGTTTGGCTTAACCACTGAACAGTACAGGTTGAAGTTCAGAGACACCCAGAAGGCACAGACTCAGGACTGGACTGACTTTGTTGATTGTGCAACCAAGGCTCTGGAGCGTTGGCTGGTTGTCAGTAGGGTTACTGATTTCAAGGGATTGTATAATCTGATGATGAGAGAACAGATCCTTAATAATTGCCAGAACCAGTTGTTGCATCAGTACCTGGTGGACTCGGATCTGACCTCTCCCCAAGAATTGGGAAAGAAGGCAGACAAATGGGTCAGAACCAGGGTGAGGCAGAAACCCCAGAACCAACGGGGTGACACCAAGAAGCAAGATCCTAAGGGCTCTGAGAAAGGTGGGGATAAGTCAAAAGACCAGAAGTCTTCACAAGGGCCCCAAAAATCTGCATCTGGTGGGGAGTCACAATCCAACAAGGGAAAAGGCCAAAAGAAGCCCTGGTGCAAATTCTGTAAACAGAAAGGGCACTGGACTTCTGACTGTAACAAGTCCAAAGACCAAACCACCACCACTCCTGCCCCTAAGGCAACTGTTCCCCCTAGTTCAGCTACTGGTGGAGGTGGTACACAGAATAAGGGTGTAGTAGGGTTGACCCTGGGTTCTGAAGTGGACTCTGACCTAGTCAGAGTGCCCACTCAGGCAATGCTGATTTGTGAGGGAGACCTTAATATGTCCTTCCTAGTGAGTCCCAGTAATCTGGGCAAATACAAACAGCAGCCTGTAATAAATGGCAAACAGGCTTTGGCATTTAGGGACACAGGTGCTAGTGTCACCATGGTGGCAGAGGATCTTGTGGACCCTGGACAGATCATCCTGGGTGAAATGTACCAGGTGACCAATGCAAGCAACGTCAAGACCAACCATAGTCTGGCAGTTGTGAATTTCTCCTGGGGAGGGGTAACTGGCCTCAAGAAGGTTGTAGTCAGTGCAGACCTCCCTGTCGAATGTCTATTGGGCAATGATCTAGAGACTTCACCCTGGTCTGAAGTAGAGTTATGGACTCATGCTGAGATGCTGGGCATCCCTGCAGAGGTATTTGCTGTGACCAGGTCACAAGCAAGGATGCATGACACTGAACCAGCTCTGGATCCTGGAACAATGGACCAGATGCTTCCCAAGAGGAGGAGCAGTAGGGTAAAGGCAGTGCCTTCCCCTCTGTCTCAGATCACAGATTCACCCACAGAGGGAGGTGAAGCAGACCCTGAAGAAGGAACTGCCCCAGAGGGACTTGAGCCTGATCAGGTTGAGTTCTTGGGGGCAGGGGGCCCTTCTAGGGAAGATCTGAGTAAGGAGCAATAGTGCTGCCCCTCTCTTGAACCCCTCAGACAGCAGGCTGCTGCTGAGGCTGCTGGGAGTGCTAGTGGGTCCCATAAGGTTTATTGGGATGAGGGACTCCTATATTCTGAAGGTAGAGACCCAGCCCCTGGAGCCACCAGGAGGTTGGTAATACCTCGGAAGTTTAGGGGGTTCCTCTTGACCCTAGCACATGACATCCCTTTAGCAGGACACTTGGGCCAAAACAAGACCTGGGACAGGCTTGTTCCACATTTTCATTGGCCACATATGTCAGAGGACACAAAGGAGTTTTGTCGCTCCTGTGTCACATGTCATGCCAGTGGTAAGGCAGGTGGCACACAAAGGCCCCCCCGATACCACTACCTGTGGTGGGGGTACCCTTTAAAAGGGTAGGGATTGACATTGTTGGTCCCCTTGACCCTCAAACTGCATCTGGGCACAGGTTTATCCTGGTGGTAGTGGATCATGCCACCAGGTACCCAGAAGCAATTCCCCTGAGGACCACCACAGCCCCTGTGGTGGCAAGAGCCCTCATTGGAGTCTTCTCCAGAGTGGGTTTTCCAAAGGAGGTCATTTCTGACAGAGGTACCAACTTCATGTCAGGATATCTAAAAGCAATGTGGAAGGAGTGTGGTGTAACTTACAAGTTCACCACCCCTATCACCCACAATGCAATGGTTTAGTTGAACGCTTCAACAAAACCTTGAAAGGAATGATTAAAGGACTCCCAGAGAAGCTTAGGCGGAAATGGGACCTTCTTCTTCCTTGCCTGTTGTTTGCATACAGAGAGGTTCAACAGAAGGGGGTTGGTTACAGCCCATTTGAACTTCTGTTTGGGCATCCTGTGAGAGGTCCACTGTGTTTGGTAAAAGAGGGCTGGGAGTTACCTCTCAAGCCCCCCAAACAAGATGTGATGGACTATGTACTTGGTCTCCGCTCCCGGTTGGCAGAGTACATGAAAAAGGCAACCAAAAACCTGGAGGCCAGCCAAGAATTACAAAAAGCTTGGCATGACCAAAAGGTTGTACTGACTGTATACCAGCCAGGACAGAAAGTGTGGGTGTTTGAGCCTGTGGCCCCAGCAGCCCTCCAGGACAAGTGGAGTGGCCCCCATACAATAGTTGAACAGAAGGGAGAAGTCACCTACCTGGTGAATCTTGGAACTCCCAGGAGCCCCCTGAGGGTGCTCCATGTCAACAGATTAAAGCCATATGTTGACAGGGCTGACATGGGCTTGCTCATGGCAACTGATGAGGACCAGGAGGAGGAGAGTGACCCTCTCCCTGACCTGCTCTCTCAGAACCCTGATGATGGGTCAGTAGATGGTGTTGCTTTGGCAAGCAGCCTCACCGACCATCAGCAAACTGAGTGCAGACAAGTTCTGCAACAGTTTAGACATATGTTTAGCCTGACCCCTAGTCAGACTTCCTGGTGTACCCACGAGGTGGACACTGGAGACAGTCTGCCTGTCAAGAATAAAATCTACAGGCAACCTGACCATGTCAGGGACTGTATCAGGACTGAAGTCCAGAAAATGTTGGAGCTAGGTGTAATTGAGCCTTCAGATAGCCCTTGGGCTAGTCCAGTAGTCCTGGTACCCAAGCCTCATACCCAGGGTGGTAAGAAAGAAATGAGGTTTTGTGTAGACTACAGAGGCCTCAATGCAGTCACTAGGACTGATGCCTATCCCATACCAAGGGCAGATGAGCTGATTGATACTTTGGCCTCAGCCAAGTATCTAAGCACGTTTGACCTAACAGCTGGCTACTGGCAGATCAGATTAGCTGATGATGCAAAAGCCAAGACAGCATTTTCGACCCCTGGTGGGCACTACCACTTTGTGGTGATGCCCTTTGGAATGAAAAATGCACCTGCAACTTTCCAGAGGTTGGTGAATAAAGTTCTGTCAGGGATGGAAACTTATTGCTCAGCTTATCTAGATGATATTGCTGTCTTTAGTTCCTCCCGGCAGGATCACCTGGTCCACCTCAGGAATGTTTTGGAGGCCCTGCAGCAAGCAGGCATCACTATCAAGGCCACTAAGTGCCAGATAGGGCAGAGTCAGGTTGTATACCTGGGCCACCTTGTAGGTGGAGGCCAGGTTCAGCCTTTACAGAGCAAAATCCAAACCATAATGGAATGGGTTGCTCCAACCACCCAGACACAGGTGTGAGCCTTCTTAGGCCTGACTGGTTACTATAGGAGGTTTGTCAAGGGATATGGATCTATAGTGACCCCCTTGAATGATCTGACCTCAAAGAAAATGCCAAAAAGGTTCAGTGGACAGCTAGCTGTCAGAAGGCATTTGAAGACCTAAAGCAGGCCATGTGCACTGCCCCCATCTTACAGAGTCCAGACTACACCAAAAAGTTCATTGTCCAAACAGATGCTTCTGAGCTGGGTGTGGGAGCCGTACTGTCTCAACTGAATGATGAAGGTCAAGACCAGCCAGTAGCTTTTATTAGCAGAAGGCTGACCCCTAGAGAGAAACGTTTGTCAGCTATAGAGAGGGAGGCCTTTGCTGTGGTATGGGCCCTGAAGAAGCTGAGGCCATACTTGTTTGGTACTCACTTCATAGTTCAGACCGACCACAAGCCCCTCCTATGCCTTAAACAAATGAAAGGAGAAAACCCAAAACTTTTGAGGTGGTCCATTTCCCTACATGGGATGGACTATACAGTGGAACATAGACCTGGGACCCAACATGCCAATGCAGATGGACTCTCAAGGTATTTCCACTTTGAACACGAAGACTCAACTGGTCAAGGTTAGTTTAGTGTCCCTGCGTTTGGGGGGGTTGTGTAGGAGAGTAGGATCTGCCTCTTATGTTGCCCCCACTTTTTTTCTGATGTTTACACTGGTTTCTGGCTATAGTCAGGCTGGGACCCTGCTAATCAGGGCCCCAGCCTCTCTGTTCTCTCTAAACGATTTGGAGTGCACTCTAGGTGCACTAGTGATTGGATACTGTGGCACCTTATGAGTCCCTAGTATATGGTACCTTAGGTACCAAGGGCATAGGTACTTCACAGGCCTACCAGGGGCTGCAGCATGTATTATGCCACCCCTGGGAAGCAGACTAAATCTGACACCACAGGCCTGCTACTGCAGCCTGAGTGAGGAAGTGCTAGCACCCCTCACTGAGATATAGGTTCCCTATATCTCTCCTACACACACATGTAACCCTATCAGTCACCCCTAAGGCAGGCCCTATCAATCCTGAGGGCAGGGTGCTTGGCTTCTATGTGAGGGGGTGCCTCTGCCTGAGCAGGGCCCCTCTGCAGCTCTCAGAGTCCATTCTCTGGTGCTGTTTGTGGATGCGGTTAAACCATATACTTTTAAGTGCATTATATCCTCGCGGTAAAATGCTAACTTTGGAATGGCTGCATCGAAACATGTCGTGTTTGGTGTCAAACACCTTGGAATACTACCCCCCCGCCAGTCCTGGCGGCGGGGGTAGCATTCCACCCTTCTAGAGGGATAGACATGTACCTACTGTGGAAACGCGGTAGAATCCTGCAGAGCCCTGGCATCACAAAATGGATGCCACCAGTCACAGACACTGGGCTGCCCTCCTGCTGATGACCAACACTCGCAGTGGAGGAAGCCCAACAATAGATATCCTGTCCCAAGGGGTGTGACCACCTCCCAGACAGGGTTTAGTGTATTGGGGCTGGGTGGGTGCACTCCTAGAGTGCTTTGAAGTCCTGCACTGGGGAGCAGAAGGCTCCTCTGTGCATATGCCAGTTCAAACCGGCTCAGGGGCTACCTGTCCCTGCTCTGGCGCGAAACTGGACAAAGGGAAGTGGGTGTAGCCACCCACTCCCCTGACCCTCCCATAGGTAGGGTCATAGAGCTAGTCCCTCCCCTTCTTTTAGTATAAGAGGGGGAACCTGTGCATTGCACCCTAGATTTCCCTGGACGACGCTCTGAAGAAGAATCCCGGACCTTCGACGTTCCACTACCTTTGGAAGACTGAAGAATCTCCTTGGAGTCAAGGAGTGACTCCCCTGCTTGGCAGGCACCAAAAACTACAAACGACGGTCGCAAACTACGCCGCTCCCGCCGGAGTCCAAAGTCCCTGCAGCCCAAGAAGTGGATTTCCTGACTTCTCAAAGGCCATCGTGAGTCCCCAGCGAAG
Organism: Calotriton arnoldi; assembly: GCA_963921515.1. Classification (NCBI taxonomy): domain Eukaryota; kingdom Metazoa; phylum Chordata; class Amphibia; order Caudata; family Salamandridae; genus Calotriton; species Calotriton arnoldi. The sequence goes on from CAWUFW010003935.1 coordinate 1,147,454, forward strand.
CTGAGGCCAGTGGACCCCAAGAGTAACGAGGAACCGCGACCCCTGGGTACCGTGCACTATTGTCAAGTGCAACCCCTTCACAACGTTTCACGAACTTGTGCTTTGGACCACGTGTGGTCCCAGCCTCCAGCAGGAATCCCTCCTAAGATCAGAGGCCTACCACGTCCCGAGTGACCGTGGGCCCCTGTGAGTGAGTCCTCCCGAGGCTTCTTTGCGATCCCTTGCCAGCCGGCTTGTGGGTCCCCAGAAGACTTTCTAAAGAAATCGAAGGGCTCCCCTGGTTGCTCCAGGCCTGCCCTGACTTACCCTCGCTGGGTGAGTCCCACAGAGCTTGCTGGTCTGCGCCATTGCCTCTTCACACTTTCCCCAAGACTTGCTGTTACCAAGGTTTGTTGGCTCCAATCGAGTCGCCGACACCGCAGTAAGCTGCAGACGTCGTGGGACACGCCGAATCCAGCTCCTGGTCATCATCGACGCCTCCTGGACTTTGTGGCTGAAGAGTCAAGGCAACTGCGAACGACCTGAATCTTGCGATGACGGTGGGCATCCATCTTCCTTGCCCCGAGTCACTGCCAAGTGACTTTGAACACTGTCCCCTCTGCTTTCAGGTCTTCCATCTTCCGAATGCAGGCTTGGATTCCTCCGGACACTTCTCCTGTCGCCGCAAGCAGCAAGTCTTCACTGGCTCCCATTGAAAACGACGCCGCGACCCGACACCAAAGAACACCTATGCACCCGGCTCCCCTGGGTGAGGTAACTTCAGCACTACGGTGCTCCTGTGGGTGTGGGCCCTAGAACTACTTACCCTGTAAGTGACTTGCTTGTAGCTTCCCTAGAAGTGTCCTAAAACTCTAACTTTCCAAGTGCGACAATTGCGCTGACTCGTACAGGGTTCGCGTCTGTGTTAGACACACCGCGTCCATCTCCTTTGCAACACTATCTAAAACTGTATCCTTCGACTCGTACTGAGTCCGATCGGTGTTCGCCTCGAACACACAAAGGGCCTGTAACTCTGAGATCTCCATTGCACTGACTCGCACAAGGTTCGCGTCTGTGTTAGACACAGCGCGTCCATCTCCCTTGCATCTCTATCTGTGACCGCGTCCTTCGACTCGTACAAGGACCGATCGGTGTGTTCGCCTCGAACACGCAAGGGACCTTTAACATTGATATCTCAATCGCGTCTGAGTGCATAGACTCGCACAGGACTCGCACCGGTGCCAGGTCACCGCGTCCGTCCCCTGTGGGTCTCCTACAACTACCTGGGGTGGTTCTTGGGGGTCCCTCGATTCTAGATGCCCTAGACCTAGGTCTAGCAAACTAAGATTGTGATATTCGATTGTGCTAAACTTATTGTGATAATATTTGACTTGTACATATGTTCCTGACCTCTAATCTCATAAAGAGATTAGTAGAGAGTGTTTATTAATAAATACCTATATATTTGATATATATACCTGTGTGGTGTCTTTTCATTTGGTGATTCAAGAGATTGTGTGGTAAAACAAGCTGCTTTACATTCCTTCAAGACTTAGCCTGAAGGCTGCTCTCCACAGCTACCACTAGGATAGCTTTCTATAAAGGTTGTCTTAAACCTATCTACCATAAGAGTCGAATTGTTCTGGTGCAAGGTGTCCACTTTAATTAGTGAACAGCATATACCAGGCCAACTTCTCACATTGGTGGGCAGCGTGTGGGATTCCAGCTTGCTATTGTTTTACCAGAAAATCTCTATTTGAATTACTAACTGAAAACCACTATAGGTACTTAAGGTACATATAAAGTCAAGCTTAGTATCGATAAGTTCTACTGAACTTAGAGCTGTGTGCCAAGGGATAGCACACCCTTTCTACAGCTCAAGCTAGTATCAGTAGGCCACAAACTAGTGTAGGTAGTACAACACTGCACAACACTAGAATGTCCTTAAAGGGTGGAACCAGTGGATCCACTCAGCCTCAGTATAAGGACATGGCTTTCTCTGACTTGAGAGCCATGTGTGTTGAAAGACACCTGAGGCTAGGACAGAGTCCCTCAACCCTACACCTGATAGATCTGCTGACAGCAGATGATCTTAGATTGGCTCTAGGAGCTAATGGGTCTGAATCAGTGGGTGGGTCAATTACAGTATCTGGGTCAGATGATGAAAATCCGAATGACCAGGACTCTGTGATTGAAGGGCCAGGCCTCAAGGGGCCTGAAAAGGACAGAGGAATTCTCCCTAAGAGAACTGACAGAGTGGATGAGAGGCATAGGTCCCCTTCCAGGGAATCTGAGCACTGTTATCACTCTGGCAGAGAATTTGTCCACCAGAGGAACTCATACATTCCCATAAGAGAGACCTCCTCTGAAAGACTGTGCAAACTGCTGCAGTATGAGGAAGCAAGAGTTGCCCTCAGAACCAAGCAGTTGGCACTGGATAGAGAAGCCCTGGAGATCCAGAGAGCTTCTAGACGAGAGGGGTTAGAACCCCTTGGTGGCAGCAACAGTGTCCCTAGAGGCAGAGAATCTATTCCAGACCATAGGAACCTGAGCAAGGTTGTTCCTCCCTACCAGAGTGGGGATGATATCCACAAGTGGATAACTGCTATGGAGAGGGCCTGTAGAGTACAGCAGGTCCCCCAAAAGCAGTGGGCAGCAATCTTGTGGCTCTCCTTTTCAGATAAAGGAAGAGACAAGCTCCTCACTGTTAGAGAAGAGGATGCTGACGATTACGAAGTCCTGAAGAGTGCACTGATAGATGGGTTTGGCTTAACCACTGAACAGTACAGGTTGAAGTTCAGAGACACCCAGAAGGCACAGACTCAGGACTGGACTGACTTTGTTGATTGTGCAACCAAGGCTCTGGAGGGTTGGCTGGTTGTCAGTAGGGTTACTGATTTCAAGGGATTGTATAATCTGATGATGAGAGAACAGATCCTTAATAATTGCCAGAACCAGTTGTTGCATCAGTACCTGGTGGACTCGGATCTGACCTCTCCCCAAGAATTGGGAAAGAAGGCAGACAAATGGGTCAGAACCAGGGTGAGGCAGAAACCCCAGAACCAACGGGGTGACACCAAGAAGCAAGATCCTAAGGGCTCTGAGAAAGGTGGGGATAAGTCAAAAGACCAGAAGTCTTCACAAGGGCCCCAAAAATCTGCATCTGGTGGGGAGTCACAATCCAACAAGGGAAAAGGCCAAAAGAAGCCCTGGTGCAAATTCTGTAAACAGAAAGGGCACTGGACTTCTGACTGTAACAAGTCCAAAGACCAAACCACCACCACTCCTGCCCCTAAGGCAACTGTTCCCCCTAGTTCAGCTACTGGTGGAGGTGGTACACAGAATAAGGGTGTAGTAGGGTTGACCCTGGGTTCTGAAGTGGACTCTGACCTAGTCAGAGTGCCCACTCAGGCAATGCTGATTTGTGAGGGAGACCTTAATATGTCCTTCCTAGTGAGTCCCAGTAATCTGGGCAAATACAAACAGCAGCCTGTAATAAATGGCAAACAGGCTTTGGCATTTAGGGACACAGGTGCTAGTGTCACCATGGTGGCAGAGGATCTTGTGGACCCTGGACAGATCATCCTGGGTGAAATGTACCAGGTGACCAATGCAAGCAACGTCAAGACCAACCATAGTCTGGCAGTTGTGAATTTCTCCTGGGGAGGGGTAACTGGCCTCAAGAAGGTTGTAGTCAGTGCAGACCTCCCTGTCGAATGTCTATTGGGCAATGATCTAGAGACTTCACCCTGGTCTGAAGTAGAGTTATGGACTCATGCTGAGATGCTGGGCATCCCTGCAGAGGTATTTGCTGTGACCAGGTCACAAGCAAGGATGCATGACACTGAACCAGCTCTGGATCCTGGAACAATGGACCAGATGCTTCCCAAGAGGAGGAGCAGTAGGGTAAAGGCAGTGCCTTCCCCTCTGTCTCAGATCACAGATTCACCCACAGAGGGAGGTGAAGCAGACCCTGAAGAAGGAACTGCCCCAGAGGGACTTGAGCCTGATCAGGTTGAGTTCTTGGGGGCAGGGGGCCCTTCTAGGGAAGATCTGAGTAAGGAGCAATAGTGCTGCCCCTCTCTTGAACCCCTCAGACAGCAGGCTGCTGCTGAGGCTGCTGGGAGTGCTAGTGGGTCCCATAAGGTTTATTGGGATGAGGGACTCCTATATTCTGAAGGTAGAGACCCAGCCCCTGGAGCCACCAGGAGGTTGGTAATACCTCGGAAGTTTAGGGGGTTCCTCTTGACCCTAGCACATGACATCCCTTTAGCAGGACACTTGGGCCAAAACAAGACCTGGGACAGGCTTGTTCCACATTTTCATTGGCCACATATGTCAGAGGACACAAAGGAGTTTTGTCGCTCCTGTGTCACATGTCATGCCAGTGGTAAGGCAGGTGGCACACAAAGGCCCCCCCGATACCACTACCTGTGGTGGGGGTACCCTTTAAAAGGGTAGGGATTGACATTGTTGGTCCCCTTGACCCTCAAACTGCATCTGGGCACAGGTTTATCCTGGTGGTAGTGGATCATGCCACCAGGTACCCAGAAGCAATTCCCCTGAGGACCACCACAGCCCCTGTGGTGGCAAGAGCCCTCATTGGAGTCTTCTCCAGAGTGGGTTTTCCAAAGGAGGTCATTTCTGACAGAGGTACCAACTTCATGTCAGGATATCTAAAAGCAATGTGGAAGGAGTGTGGTGTAACTTACAAGTTCACCACCCCTATCACCCACAATGCAATGGTTTAGTTGAACGCTTCAACAAAACCTTGAAAGGAATGATTAAAGGACTCCCAGAGAAGCTTAGGCGGAAATGGGACCTTCTTCTTCCTTGCCTGTTGTTTGCATACAGAGAGGTTCCACAGAAGGGGGTTGGTTACAGCCCATTTGAACTTCTGTTTGGGCATCCTGTGAGAGGTCCACTGTGTTTGGTAAAAGAGGGCTGGGAGTTACCTCTCAAGCCCCCAAACAAGATGTGATGGACTATGTACTTGGTCTCCGCTCCCGGTTGGCAGAGTACATGAAAAAGGCAACCAAAAACCTGGAGGCCAGCCAAGAATTACAAAAAGCTTGGCATGACCAAAAGGCTGTACTGACTGTATACCAGCCAGGACAGAAAGTGTGGGTGTTTGAGCCTGTGGCCCCAGCAGCCCTCCAGGACAAGTGGAGTGGCCCCCATACAATAGTTGAACAGAAGGGAGAAGTCACCTACCTGGTGAATCTTGGAACTCCCAGGAGCCCCCTGAGGGTGCTCCATGTCAACAGATTAAAGCCATATGTTGACAGGGCTGACATGGGCTTGCTCATGGCAACTGATGAGGACCAGGAGGAGGAGAGTGACCCTCTCCCTGACCTGCTCTCTCAGAACCCTGATGATGGGTCAGTAGATGGTGTTGCTTTGGCAAGCAGCCTCACCGACCATCAGCAAACTGAGTGCAGACAAGTTCTGCAACAGTTTAGACATATGTTTAGCCTGACCCCTAGTCAGACTTCCTGGTGTACCCACGAGGTGGACACTGGAGACAGTCTGCCTGTCAAGAATAAAATCTACAGGCAACCTGACCATGTCAGGGACTGTATCAGGACTGAAGTCCAGAAAATGTTGGAGCTAGGTGTAATTGAGCCTTCAGATAGCCCTTGGGCTAGTCCAGTAGTCCTGGTACCCAAGCCTCATACCCAGGGTGGTAAGAAAGAAATGAGGTTTTGTGTAGACTACAGAGGCCTCAATGCAGTCACTAGGACTGATGCCTATCCCATACCAAGGGCAGATGAGCTGATTGATACTTTGGCCTCAGCCAAGTATCTAAGCACGTTTGACCTAACAGCTGGCTACTGGCAGATCAGATTAGCTGATGATGCAAAAGCCAAGACAGCATTTTCGACCCCTGGTGGGCACTACCACTTTGTGGTGATGCCCTTTGGAATGAAAAATGCACCTGCAACTTTCCAGAGGTTGGTGAATAAAGTTCTGTCAGGGATGGAAACTTATTGCTCAGCTTATCTAGATGATATTGCTGTCTTTAGTTCCTCCCGGCAGGATCACCTGGTCCACCTCAGGAATGTTTTGGAGGCCCTGCAGCAAGCAGGCATCACTATCAAGGCCACTAAGTGCCAGATAGGGCAGAGTCAGGTTGTATACCTGGGCCACCTTGTAGGTGGAGGCCAGGTTCAGCCTTTACAGAGCAAAATCCAAACCATAATGGAATGGGTTGCTCCAACCACCCAGACACAGGTGTGAGCCTTCTTAGGCCTGACTGGGTACTATAGGAGGTTTGTCAAGGGATATGGATCTATAGTGACCCCCTTGAATGATCTGACCTCAAAGAAAATGCCAAAAAAGGTTCAGTGGACAGCTAGCTGTCAGAAGGCATTTGAAGACCTAAAGCAGGCCATGTGCACTGCCCCCATCTTACAGAGTCCAGACTACACCAAAAAGTTCATTGTCCAAACAGATGCTTCTGAGCTGGGTGTGGGAGCCGTACTGTCTCAACTGAATGATGAAGGTCAAGACCAGCCAGTAGCTTTTATTAGCAGAAGGCTGACCCCTAGAGAGAAACGTTTGTCAGCTATAGAGAGGGAGGCCTTTGCTGTGGTATGGGCCCTGAAGAAGCTGAGGCCATACTTGTTTGGTACTCACTTCATAGTTCAGACCGACCACAAGCCCCTCCTATGCCTTAAACAAATGAAAGGAGAAAACCCAAAACTTTTGAGGTGGTCCATTTCCCTACATGGGATGGACTATACAGTGGAACATAGACCTGGGACCCAACATGCCAATGCAGATGGACTCTCAAGGTATTTCCACTTTGAACACGAAGACTCAACTGGTCAAGGTTAGTTTAGTGTCCCTGCGTTTGGGGGGGTTGTGTAGGAGAGTAGGATCTGCCTCTTATGTTGCCCCCACTTTTTTTCTGATGTTTACACTGGTTTCTGGCTATAGTCAGGCTGGGACCCTGCTAATCAGGGCCCCAGCCTCTCTGTTCTTTCTAAACGATTTGGAGTGCACTCTAGGTGCACTAGTGATTGGATACTGTGGCACCTTATGAGTCCCTAGTATATGGTACCTTAGGTACCAAGGGCATAGGTACTTCACAGGCCTACCAGGGGCTGCAGCATGTATTATGCCACCCCTGGGAAGCAGACTAAATCTGACACCACAGGCCTGCTACTGCAGCCTGAGTGAGGAAGTGCTAGCACCCCTCACTGAGATATAGGTTCCCTATATCTCTCCTACACACACATATAACCCTATCAGTCACCCCTAAGGCAGGCCCTATCAATCCTGAGGGCAGGGTGCTTGGCTTCTATGTGAGGGGGTGCCTCTGCCTGAGCAGGGCCCCTCTGCAGCTCTCAGAGTCCATTCTCTGGTGCTGTTTGTGGATGCGGTTAAACCATATACTTTTAAGTGCATTATATCCTCGCGGTAAAATGCTAACTTTGGAATGGCTGCATCGAAACATGTCGTGTTTGGTGTCAAACACCTTGGAATACTACCCCCCCGCCAGTCCTGGCGGCGGGGGTAGCATTCCACCCTTCTAGAGGGATAGACATGTACCTACTGTGGAAACGCGGTAGAATCCTGCAGAGCCCTGGCATCACAAAATGGATGCCACCAGTCACAGACACTGGGCTGCCCTCCTGCTGATGACCAACACTCGCAGTGGAGGAAGCCCAACAATAGATATCCTGTCCCAAGGGGTGTGACCACCTCCCAGACAGGGTTTAGTGTATTGGGGCTGGGTGGGTGCACTCCTAGAGTGCTTTGAAGTCCTGCACTGGGGGAGCAGAAGGCTCCTCTGTGCATATGCCAGTTCAAACCGGCTCAGGGGCTACCTGTCCCTGCTCTGGCGCGAAACTGGACAAAGGGAAGTGGGTGTAGCCACCCACTCCCCTGACCCTCCCATAGGTAGGGTCATAGAGCTAGTCCCTCCCCTTCTTTTAGTATAAGAGGGGGAACCTGTGCATTGCACCCTAGATTTCCCTGGACGACGCTCTGCAAGAAGAATCCCGGACCTTCGACGTTCCACTACCTTTGGAAGACTGAAGAATCTCCCTTGGAGTCAAGGAGTGACTCCCCTGCTTGGCAGGCACCAAAAACTACAAACGACGGTCGCAAACTACGCCGCTCCCGCCGGAGTCCAAAGTCCCTGCAGCCCAAGAAGTGGATTTCCTGACTTCTCAAAGGCCATCGTGAGTCCCCAGCGAAGCTGAGGCCAGTGGACCCCAAGAGTAACGAGGAACCGCGACCCCTGGGTACCGTGCACTATTGTCAAGTGCAACCCCTTCACAACGTTTCACGAACTTGTGCTTTGGACCACGTGTGGTCCCAGCCTCCAGCAGGAATCCTTCCTAAGATCAGAGGCCTACCACGTCCCGAGTGACCGTGGGCCCCTGTGAGCGAATCCTCCCGAGGCGTCTTCGCGATCCCTTGCCAGCCGGCTTGTGGGTCCCCAGAAGACTTTCTAAAGAAACCGAAGGGCTCCCTGGTTGCTCCAGGCCTGCCCTGACTTACCCTCGCTGGGTGAGTCCCACAGAGCTTGCTGGTCTGCGCCATTGCCTCTTCACACTTTCCCTGAGACTTGCTGTTACCAAGGTTTGTTGGCTCCAATCGAGTCGCCGACACCGCAGTAAGCTGCAGACGTCGTGGGACACGCCGAATCCAGCTCCTGGTCATCATCGACGCCTCCTGGACCTTGTGGCTGAAGAGTCAAGGCAACTGCGAACGACCTGAATCTTGCGATGACGGTGGGCATCCATCTTCCTTGCCCCGAGTCACTGCCAAGTGACTTTGAACACTGTCCCCTCTGCTTTCAGGTCTTCCATCTTCCGAATGCAGGCTTGGATTCCTCCGGACACTTCTCCTGTCGCCGCAAGCAGCAAGTCTTCACTGGCTCCCATTGAAAACGACGCCGCGACCCGACACCAAAGAACACCTATGCACCCGGCTCCCCTGGGTGAGGTAACTTCAGCACTACGGTGCTCCTGTGGGTGTGGGCCCTAGAACTACTTACCCTGTAAGTGACTTGCTTGTAGCTTCCCTAGAAGTGTCCTAAAACTCTAACTTTCCAAGTGCGACAATTGCGCTGACTCGTACAGGGTTCGCGTCTGTGTTAGACACACCGCGTCCATCTCCTTTGCAACACTATCTAAAACTGTATCCTTCGACTCGTACTGAGTCCGATCGGTGTTCGCCTCGAACACACAAAGGGCCTGTAACTCTGAGATCTCCATTGCACTGACTCGCACAAGGTTCGCGTCTGTGTTAGACACAGCGCGTCCATCTCCCTTGCATCTCTATCTGTGACCGCGTCCTTCGACTCGTACAAGGACCGATCGGTGTGTTCGCCTCGAACACGCAAGGGACCTTTAACATTGATATCTCAATCGCGTCTGAGTGCATAGACTCGCACAGGACTCGCACCGGTGCCAGGTCACCGCGTCCGTCCCCTGTGGGTCTCCTACAACTACCTGGGGTGGTTCTTGGGGGTCCCTCGATTCTAGATGCCCTAGACCTAGGTCTAGCAAACTAAGATTGTGATATTCGATTGTGCTAAACTTATTGTGATAATATTTGACTTGTACATATGTTCCTGACCTCTAATCTCATAAAGAGATTAGTAGAGAGTGTTTATTAATAAATACCTATATATTTGATATATATACCTGTGTGGTGTCTTTTCATTTGGTGATTCAAGAGATTGTGTGGTAAAACAAGCTGCTTTACATTCCTTCAAGACTTAGCCTGAAGGCTGCTCTCCACAGCTACCACTAGGATAGCTTTCTATAAAGGTTGTCTTAAACCTATCTACCATAAGAGTCGAATTGTTCTGGTGCAAGGTGTCCACTTTAATTAGTGAACAGCATATACCAGGCCAACTTCTCACATTGGTGGGCAGCGTGTGGGATTCCAGCTTGCTATTGTTTTACCAGAAAATCTCTATTTGAATTACTAACTGAAAACCACTATAGGTACTTAAGGTACATATAAAGTCAAGCTTAGTATCGATAAGTTCTACTGAACTTAGAGCTGTGTGCCAAGGGATAGCACACCCTTTCTACAGCTCAAGCTAGTATCAGTAGGCCACAAACTAGTGTAGGTAGTACAACACTGCACAACACTAGAATGTCCTTAAAGGGTGGAACCAGTGGATCCACTCAGCCTCAGTATAAGGACATGGCTTTCTCTGACTTGAGAGCCATGTGTGTTGAAAGACACCTGAGGCTAGGACAGAGTCCCTCAACCCTACACCTGATAGATCTGCTGACAGCAGATGATCTTAGATTGGCTCTAGGAGCTAATGGGTCTGAATCAGTGGGTGGGTCAATTACAGTATCTGGGTCAGATGATGAAAATCCGAATGACCAGGACTCTGTGATTGAAGGGCCAGGCCTCAAGGGGCCTGAAAAGGACAGAGGAATTCTCCCTAAGAGAACTGACAGAGTGGATGAGAGGCATAGGTCCCCTTCCAGGGAATCTGAGCACTGTTATCACTCTGACAGAGAATTTGTCCACCAGAGGAACTCATACATTCCCATAAGAGAGACCTCCTCTGAAAGACTGTGCAAACTGCTGCAGTATGAGGAAGCAAGAGTTGCCCTCAGAACCAAGCAGTTGGCACTGGATAGAGAGCTTCTAGACGAGAGGGGTTAGAACCCCTTGGTGGCAGCAACAGTGTCCCTAGAGGCAGAGAATCTATTCCAGACCATAGAAACCTGAGCAAGGTTGTTCCTCCCTACCAGAGTGGGGATGATATCCACAAGTGGATAACTGCTATGGAGAGGGCCTGTAGAGTACAGCAGGTCCCCCAAAAGCAGTGGGCAGCAATCTTGTGGCTCTCCTTTTCAGATAAAGGAAGAGACAAGCTCCTCACTGTTAGAGAAGAGGATGCTGACGATTACGAAGTCCTGAAGAGTGCACTGATAGATGGGTTTGGCTTAACCACTGAACAGTACAGGTTGAAGTTCAGAGACACCCAGAAGGCACAGACTCAGGACTGGACTGACTTTGTTGATTGTGCAACCAAGGCTCTGGAGGGTTGGCTGGTTGTCAGTAGGGTTACTGATTTCAAGGGATTGTATAATCTGATGATGAGAGAACAGATCCTTAATAATTGCCAGAACCAGTTGTTGCATCAGTACCTGGTGGACTCGGATCTGACCTCTCCCCAAGAATTGGGAAAGAAGGCAGACAAATGGGTCAGAACCAGGGTGAGGCAGAAACCCCAGAACCAACGGGGTGACACCAAGAAGCAAGATCCTAAGGGCTCTGAGAAAGGTGGGGATAAGTCAAAAGACCAGAAGTCTTCACAAGGGCCCCAAAAATCTGCATCTGGTGGGGAGTCACAATCCAACAAGGGAAAAGGCCAAAAGAAGCCCTGGTGCAAATTCTGTAAACAGAAAGGGCACTGGACTTCTGACTGTAACAAGTCCAAAGACCAAACCACCACCACTCCTGCCCCTAAGGCAACTGTTCCCCCTAGTTCAGCTACTGGTGGAGGTGGTACACAGAATAAGGGTGTAGTAGGGTTGACCCTGGGTTCTGAAGTGGACTCTGACCTAGTCAGAGTGCCCACTCAGGCAATGCTGATTTGTGAGGGAGACCTTAATATGTCCTTCCTAGTGAGTCCCAGTAATCTGGGCAAATACAAACAGCAGCCTGTAATAAATGGCAAACAGGCTTTGGCATTTAGGGACACAGGTGCTAGTGTCACCATGGTGGCAGAGGATCTTGTGGACCCTGGACAGATCATCCTGGGCGAAATGTACCAGGTGACCAATGCAAGCAACGTCAAGACCAACCATAGTCTGGCAGTTGTGAATTTCTCCTGGGGAGGGGTAACTGGCCTCAAGAAGGTTGTAGTCAGTGCAGACCTCCCTGTCGAATGTCTATTGGGCAATGATCTAGAGACTTCACCCTGGTCTGAAGTAGAGTTATGGACTCATGCTGAGAAGCTGGGCATCCCTGCAGAGGTATTTGCTGTGACCAGGTCACAAGCAAGGATGCATGACACTGAACCAGCTCTGGATCCTGGAACAATGGACCAGATGCTTCCCAAGAGGAGGAGCAGTAGGGTAAAGGCAGTGCCTTCCCCTCTGTCTCAGATCACAGATTCACCCCCAGAGGGAGGTGAAGCAGACCCTGAAGAAGGAACTGCCCCAGAGGGACTTGAGCCTGATCAGGTTGAGTTCTTGGGGGCAGGGGGCTCTTCTAGGGAAGATCTGAGTAAGGAGCAACAGTGCTGCCCCTCTCTTGAACCCCTCAGACAGCAGGCTGCTGCTGAGGCTGCTGGGAGTGCTAGTGGGTCCCATAAAGTTTATTGGGATGAGGGACTCCTATATTCTGAAGGTAGAGACCCAGCCCCTGGAGCCACCAGGAGGTTGGTAATACCTCAGAAGTTTAGGGGGTTCCTCTTGACCCTAGCACATGACATCCCTTTAGCAGGACACTTGGGCCAAAACAAGACCTGGGACAGGCTTGTTCCACATTTTCATTGGCCACATATGTCAGAGGACACAAAGGAGTTTTGTCGCTCCTGTGTCACATGCCATGCCAGTGGTAAGGCAGGTGGCACAACAAAGGCCCCCCCGATACCACTACCTGTGGTGGGGGTACCCTTTGAAAGGGTAGGGATTGACATTGTTGGTCCCCTTGACCCTCAAACTGCATCTGGGCACAGGTTTATCCTGGTGGTAGTGGATCATGCCATCAGGTACCCAGAAGCAATTCCCCTGAGGACCATCACAGCCCCTGTGGTGGCAAGAGCCCTCATTGGAGTCTTCTCCAGAGTGGGTTTTCCAAAGGAGGTCATTTCTGACAGAGGTACCAACTTCATGTCAGGATATCTAAAAGCAATGTGGAAGGAGTGTGGTGTAACTTACAAGTTCACCACCCCTATCACCCACAATGCAATGGTTTAGTTGAACGCTTCAACAAAACCTTGAAAGGAATGATTAAAGGACTCCCAGAGAAGCTTAGGCGGAAATGGGACCTTCTTCTTCCTTGCCTGTTGTTTGCATACAGAGAGGTTCCACAGAAGGGGGTTGGTTACAGCCCATTTGAACTTCTGTTTGGGCATCCTGTGAGAGGTCCACTGTGTTTGGTAAAAGAGGGCTGGGAGTTACCTCTCAAGCCCCCAAACAAGATGTGATGGACTATGTACTTGGTCTCCGCTCCCGGTTGGCAGAGTACATGAAAAAGGCAACCAAAAACCTGGAGGCCAGCCAAGAATTACAAAAAGCTTGGCATGACCAAAGGCTGTACTGACTGTATACCAGCCAGGACAGAAAGTGTGGGTGTTGGAGCCTGTGGCCCCAGCAGCCCTCCAGGACAAGTGGAGTGGCCCCCATACAATAGTTGAACAGAAGGGAGAAGTCACCTACCTGGTGAATCTTGGAACTCCCAGGAGCCCCCTGAGGGTGCTCCATGTCAACAGATTAAAGCCATATGTTGACAGGGCTGACATGGGCTTGCTCATGGCAACTGATGAGGACCAGGAGGAGGAGAGTGACCCTCTCCCTGACCTGCTCTCTCAGAACCCTGATGATGGGTCAGTAAATGGTGTTGCTTTGGCAAGCAGCCTCACCGACCATCAGCAAACTGAGTGCAGACAAGTTCTGCAACAGTTTAGACATATGTTTAGCCTGACCCCTAGTCAGACTTCCTGGTGTACCCACGAGGTGGACACTGGAGACAGTCTACCTGTCAAGAATAAAATCTACAGGCAACCTGACCATGTCAGGGACTGTATCAGGACTGAAGTCCAGAAAATGTTGGAGCTAGGTGTAATTGAGCCTTCAGATAGCCCTTGGGCTAGTCCAGTAGTCCTGGTACCCAAGCCTCATACCCAGGGTGGTAAGAAAGAAATGAGGTTTTGTGTAGACTACAGAGGCCTCAATGCAGTCACTAGGACTGATGCCTATCCCATACCAAGGGCAGATGAGCTGATTGATACTTTGGCCTCAGCCAAGTATCTAAGCACGTTTGACCTAACAGCTGGCTACTGGCAGATCAGATTAGCTGATGATGCAAAAGCCAAGACAGCATTTTCGACCCCTGGTGGGCACTACCACTTTGTGGTGATGCCCTTTGGATTGAAAAATGCACCTGCAACTTTCCAGAGGTTGGTGAATAAAGTTCTGTCAGGGATGGAAACTTATTGCTCAGCTTATCTAGATGATATTGCTGTCTTTAGTTCCTCCCGGCAGGATCACCTGGTCCACCTCAGGAATGTTTTGGAGGCCCTGCAGCAAGCAGGCCTCACTATCAAGGCCACTAAGTGCCAGATAGGGCAGAGTCAGGTTGTATACCTGGGCCACCTTGTAGGTGGAGGCCAGGTTCAGCCTTTACAGAGCAAAATCCAAACCATAATGGAATGGGTTGCTCCAACCACCCAGACACAGGTGAGAGCCTTCTTAGGCCTGACTGGGTACTATAGGAGGTTTGTCAAGGGATATGGATCTATAGTGACCCCCTTGAATGATCTGACCTCAAAGAAAATGCCAAAAAGGTTCAGTGGACAGCTAGCTGTCAGAAGGCATTTGAAGACCTAAAGCAGGCCATGTGCACTGCCCCCATCTTACAGAGTCCAGACTACACCAAAAAGTTCATTGTCCAAACAGATGCTTCTGAGCTGGGTGTGGGAGCCGTACTGTCTCAACTGAATGATGAAGGTCAAGACCAGCCAGTAGCTTTTATTAGCAGAAGGCTGACCCCTAGAGAGAAACGTTGGTCAGCTATAGAGAGGGAGGCCTTTGCTGTGGTATGGGCCCTGAAGAAGCTGAGGCCATACTTGTTTGGTACTCACTTCATAGTTCAGACCGACCACAAGCCCCTCCTATGGCTTAAACAAATGAAAGGAGAAAACCCAAAACTTTTGAGGTGGTCCATTTCCCTACAGGGGATGGACTATACAGTGGAACATAGACCTGGGACCCAACATGCCAATGCAGATGGACTCTCAAGGTATTTCCACTTTGAACACGAAGACTCAACTGGTCAAGGTTAGTTTAGTGTCCCTGCGTTTGGGGGGTTGTGTAGGAGAGTAGGATCTGCCTCTTATGTTGCCCCCACTTTTGTTCTGATGTTTACACTGGTTTCTGGCTATAGTCAGGCTGGGACCCTGCTAATCAGGGCCCCAGCCTCTCTGTTCTCTCTAAACGATTTGGAGTGCACTCTAGGTGCACTAGTGATTGGATACTGTGGCACCTTATGAGTCCCTAGTATATGGTACCTTAGGTACCAAGGGCATAGGTACTTCACAGGCCTACCAGGGGCTGCAGCATGTATTATGCCACCCCTGGGAAGCAGACTAAATCTGACACCACAGGCCTGCTACTGCAGCCTGAGTGAGGAAGTGCTAGCACCCCTCACTGAGATATAGGTTCCCTATATCTCTCCTACACACACATGTAACCCTATCAGTCACCCCTAAGGCAGGCCCTATCAATCCTGAGGGCAGGGTGCTTGGCTTCTATGTGAGGGGGTGCCTCTGCCTGAGCAGGGCCCCTCTGCAGCTCTCAGAGTCCATTCTCTGGTGCTGTTTGTGGATGCGGATTAAACCATATACTTTTAAGTGCATTATATCCTCGCGGTAAAATGCTAACTTTGGAATGGCTGCATCGAAACATGTCGTGTTTGGTGTCAAACACCTTGGAATACTACCCCCCGCCAGTCCTGGCGGCGGGGGTAGCATTCCACCCTTCTAGAGGGATAGACATGTACCTACTGTGGAAACGCGGTAGAATCCTGCAGAGCCCTGGCATCACAAAATGGATGCCACCAGTCACAGACACTGGGCTGCCCTCCTGCTGATGACCAACACTCGCAGTGGAGGAAGCCCAACAATAGATATCCTGTCCCAAGGGGATGTGACCACCTCCCAGACAGGGTTTAGTGTATTGGGGCTGGGTGGGTGCACTCCTAGAGTGCTTTGAAGTCCTGCACTGGGGGAGCAGAAGGCTCCTCTGTGCATATGCCAGTTCAAACCGGCTCAGGGGCTACCTGTCCCTGCTCTGGCGCGAAACTGGACAAAGGGAAGTGGGTGTAGCCACCCACTCCCCTGACCCTCCCATAGGTAGGGTCATAGAACTAGTCCCTCCCCTTATTTTAGTATAAAAGGGGGAACCTGTGCATTGCACCCTAGATTTCCCTGGACGACGCTCTGAAGAAGAATCCCGGACCTTCGACGTTCCACTACCTTTGGAAGACTGAAGAATCTCCCTTGGAGTCAAGGAGTGACTCCCCTGCTTGGCAGGCACCAAAAACTACAAACGACGGTCACAAACTATGCTGCTCCCGCCGGAGTCCGAAGTCCCTGCAGCCCAAGAAGTGGATTTCCTGACTTCTCAAAGGCCATCGTGAGTCCCCAGCGAAGCTGAGGCCAGTGGACCCCAAGAGTAACAAGGAACCGCGACCCTTGGGTGCCGTGCACTATTGTCAAGTGCAACCCCTTCACAACGTTCCATGAACTTGTGCTTTGGACCACGTGTGGTCCCAGCTTCCAGCAGGAATCCCTCCTAAGATCAGAGGCCTACCATGTCCCGAGTGACCGTGGGCCCCTGTGAGCGAATCCTCCCGAGGCGTCTTTTGCGATCCCTTGCCAGCCAGCTTGTGGGTACCCAGAAGACTTTCTAAAGAAACCGAAGGGCTCCCCTAGTTGCTCCAGGCCTGCCCTGACTTACCTTCGCTAGGTGAGTCCCACAGACCTTGCTGGTCTGCGCCATTGCCTCTTTACACTTTCCTCAAGACTTGCTGTTACCAAGGCTTGTTGGCTCCAATCGAGTCGCCGACACCGCAGTAAGCTGTAGACGTTGTGGGGCACGCCGAATCCAGCTTCTGGTTGTCGTCGACGCCTCCTGGACCTCGTGGCTGAAGAGTCAAGGCAACCACGAATGACCTGAATCTTGCAACGACGGTGGGCATCCATCTTCCTTGCCCCGAGTCACTGCCAAGTGACTTTGAACACTGTCCCCTCTGCTTTCAGGTCTTCCATCTTTCGAATCCAGGCTTGGATTCCTCCGGACACTTCTCCTGTCGCCGCAAGCAGCAAGTCTTCACTGGCTCCCATTGAAAACGACGCCGCGACCCGACACCAAAGAACACCTATGCACCCGGCTCCCCTGGGTGAGTTAACTTCAGCACTACGGTGCTCCTGTGGGTGTGGGCCCTAGAACTACTTACCCTGTAAGTGACTTGCTTGTAGCTTCCCTAGAAGTGTCCTAAAACTCTAACTTTCCAAGTGCGACAATTGCGCTGACTCGTACAGGGTTCGCGTCTGTGTTAGACACACCGCGTCCATCTCCTTAACAACACTATCTAAAACTGTATCCTTCGACTCGTACTGAGTCCGATCGGTGTTCGCCTCGAACACACAAAGGGCCTGTAACTCTGAGATCTCCATTGCACTGACTCGCACAAGGTTCGCGTCTGTGTTAGACACAGCGCGTCCATCTCCCTTGCATCTCTATCTGTGACCGCGTCCTTCGACTCGTACAAGGACCGATCAGTGTGTTCGCCTCGAACACGCAAGGGACCTTTAACATTGATATCTCAATCGCGTCTGAGTGCATAGACTCGCACAGGACTCGCACCGGTGCCCGGTCACCGCGTCCGTCCCCTGTGGGTCTCCTACAACTACCTGGGGTGGTTCTTGGGGGTCCCTCGATTCTAGATGCCCTAGACCTAGGTCTAGCAAACTAAGATTGTGATATTCGATTGTGCTAAACTTATTGTGATAATATTTGACTTGTACATATGTTCCTGACCTCTAATCTCATAAAGAGATTAGTAGAGAGTGTTTATTAATAAATACCTATATATTTGATATATATACCTGTGTGGTGTCTTTTCATTTGGTGATTCAAGAGATTGTGTGGTAAAACAAGCTGCTTTACATTCCTTCAAGACTTAGCCTGAAGGCTGCTCTCCACAGCTACCACTAGGATAGCTTTCTATAAAGGTTGTCTTAAACCTATCTACCATAAGAGTCGAATTGTTCTGGTGCAAGGTGTCCACTTTAATTAGTGAACAGCATATACCAGGCCAACTTCTCACAACTGTGTTTAAAATGGGGTCCCTTTTCACAAGTGTTAGAAATGGGATCTCTAGTTGGCAAGGGCTTGCACCTTTGTCCAAGTAGGGACCCTTCTTCCTAGTCAGGGTAAGGGAGTTACACTCCTAAAATAACCCCTGCTCACCCCCTTGGTAGCTTGGCACGAGAAGTCAGGCTTATTCTAGAGGCAGTGTGTAAAGCATTTGCACATAACCAACAGTAATACAGTGTAAGCACTACAAACTGACACCACATCAGTTTAGAAAAATATCCAATATTTTTATATACTTTAAACAAGACCAAATACGATAAAAATCCACTGTACATTACTTCAGAAATAGTTACTTCTCAAAATGTCTTTAAAAACAGTTCCTTGATGTCGATAGCTCCGTCCAGGGCTATCACGGCGTCGTGAACAAACAAATCCAAACAGTTCTGGCTGACCGCGGTGTCGCGGGTCAACTACGGTGTCGGGAAGACCCGCAAACAGTACCTTTCAGAAATGCAGGGTGTCGATGACCTCGCGGTGAGCTTCCGAAAACACGGCGTCCGCAGGCATCGGTTCCGGAGGTCGGTGCGGCGTCGTCGGGGCCCTCGAAGTCACACGCGTTGCAGATCGATCTCCTCTGTTGAAGTCAGGAGCGCTGGCGTCGGCCGGCGTCGGGTGCTGCGGTGCGAAGTGCAGCGGTGCGGCGTGCGGTGCTCTCAGGTCGCGGTGCGAGCAGCGGCTCGGTGGCGGCGGCGGATGGCGTCGTCGGTGAGACCAGGGTCGCGTGTGAGATGAAGGCGGTGCTCATCACGGTGCTGGCAGGTCACGGTGCAGCAGCGTCGTCGTCGGCTGACGAACGGGAGTCGATGGCACCGGCGTCGGTGGGCCAAGGCTGCAATGCGGGATGAGGGCGGTGCGTCATGTAACTTACGAGCGGTGCCCCCGAACCACGGTGCAAGCAGCGGCGTCGAGTCCGGCGTGGAGCGGCGTCGTCGGGAAGGCCACGGCGTCGACGTGAAGCGAGGCGGTGCGGAGTGCGGTGCCCACAGGTCGCGGTGCGAGCAGCGGCTCGGTGGCGGCATCAGCAGGCGTCGTCGGTGAGACCAGGGTCGCGGTGCGGCGGTGCCCTCTGCGATGCCTTCGGGACACGGAGTCGGCAGCGTCGTCGTCGATGTCGTCGAGTTGCTTTTCTTCTGTTGCAGCACAAAACACACAGTCCCCAGTGCTGAGGGCAGAAGAACTTGAAGTCTTTGCTGTTCCTGAGACTTCTTGAACAGGGGGCAAGCTCTACCTCAAGCCCTTGGAGACACTCACAAAGTAGATTGCAGAAAGTTCAGTTCCAGTCCTTTCACTGCCCAAGACAGAAGCAGCCACTGCAGGCCAACACAGCAAAGCACACAGCAAAGTGGTAGTTCCTCCTCACAGCTTCTCCAGCTCTTCTTCTTGGCAGTCTTCTTGATCCAAAAGAGTTCTAATTTTCTGGGGTTTGGGTCCCCTTTTTTATCCTTAATTTCTCTTTGTTCTCTGAAGGCAGAGAGGCCTTTGCCTAGTCCAAACCAGTTCTGGTCAGTCCTGGAGCACTTTGTTGACAAGTCTCCTTCTTTCCTTTCACAGTGCAGGCCAGGGACATCAGACGCACCACAGGAGGTGGAGCCAGCATTGTGGAGGGAAGGCCCAGCCCTATTCAGGTCCCAGGTGCATCTCCTCCCACCCATCTACATGTAGATCTTGCTATTCAGCCCTGTGCTGACTCACCCTGTCTCCTGGAATCCCCCAGCCCCTGTCACTCACACTCCAGACAAGGAATACACAACCTAGCAGAGGCAGGCTTGGATGGTTAGACAAAAAAATACCCACTTTCTAAAAGTGGTATTTTCAAACACAGAATGTTAAAACCAACTTTACTAAAAGATGCATTTTATCATTCTGAGTCCAGAGCATACTAAACTCGAATTTCTACCATGTTCACTGGGTCAGTTAGGATTATAAGCTGTAATAATCAGAACTGCCCATTCTGGCCTATGGGGAACAAGTAGCCTTGCAATAGTGAAAAACGAAATAGGCTGTAATTCACTATCAGGACATGCCACACACACCAGGGCATGTCCTACCTTTCACATACAATGCACCCTGCCCACAGGGGTACCTTGGGCCTACCTTAGGGGTGACTAACATGTAGAAAAGGGAAGGTTTAGGGACTTGCAAGTGTGTGCACTTGCCAAGTCGACATGGCAGCCCCAGGCTGCACACAGGCTCTGCAATGGCAGGCCAGAGTTACACTTTACGGGCTGTTTGCGTGGGTGGCACAATCCAGTGCTGCAGCCCACCAACAGCATTTGATCTATAGGCCCTAGCACTCTCAGTGCACTTTACAAGGGACTGACACATAAATCAAATAGGCCAATCATGGAAACACCAATCCATAACACATTTCCTACAGGAGCACTTGCACTTTCCCACTGGACAGCAGTGAGGAAAGTGCGAAGAATCATTACACCAGCAAAAACAGAGTCAAAAACCAGGAGGTCAGAAAGCAAAAAGTCAGGGGAAACACGCCAAAAGATGCCAAGTCTAACAACAAGGTACCAGGTCTTACTCAAGCAGTCTCTCACCGTGGCATGGTATGCACTATACCCTGTGATCATACGTATTTCCTCATTGTTTCTCCTGTTGTCTGCTCCTATTGACTCATTAGGGTGGAGTAGTGTCTCCCTCCTGATCCCAATCACTTTACTCAGAGCTTGATCTAGTACTCGTGTATTGTAGCCTCTCTGGGTGAATCTGTCTGTGAGGTTTCTCTGGGCTTCCATCAACGCTGACACCGCACTGTAATTTCTTTTCATTCTGAGGTGCTCAGCATAAGGGAGGCTGTTTTTTAATTTCTGAGTGTGAAAACTTCGGGCATGCAGAATGGAATTACTCGCCATAGGTTTTCTGTATGTACAAGTATGTAGTATATTATCTTTTACATATACTTCCAGGTCAAGGAAAGAGACTCGTGTCCTGCTTATTGTAACAGTGAATCCAAGATTCAATGAGTTGTCATTCAATTCTAGAATAAACTGTTCAGCTGATTCCTTCGTCCCTTCCCATACTAGAAAGAGATCATCGATAAATCTCATCCATACGATAACATTCTCTTTCCACTCCCTGGCATGTTTGACCCTGAGCACCTGCTCCTCCCACCAGCCCATATGCAAATTAGCATAGCTGGGGGCGAAGCAGGTGCCCATGGCCATCCCTCGCATCTGTTTAAATGTGTCACTGCCATACATGAAGAAATTATTCTCCAAGCATAGCCTACCTGTTTCTACCAGCATCCCTGAATGTTGATACAGTGCAATGGGTCGTGTATTAAGGTAGTGTCTCATTGCTTGCAGCCCATCATTGTGTACTATGCTTGTATATATTGATGTTACATCAAGCTTGATCAGGAAGAATGAGTCCCTCCACAATATATTCTCAATTTTTCTCAAGAAGTCCCTCGTGTCTTGTATGTAGGCCGGGAGTTCTTTAACGAACTCTTGAAGAAAATGATCAAGGTATCTTGAAGTCGGTCTACCTGGCGGGACCTCTTTGTTCTTATGCACTGTAGGAATGAGATACATAATAGGTGTGACAGGGTTGTCTACCTTCAGGTACATGTACTCTCCCTGAGATATCATGCCCAGGCCTCTCCACCTTGCCAAGTCTTTATGGTATTTATTTTTCACCTCAAGGAGATTGCTAAGCGGTACCTTTTGATAACATCTGATGTCCCTTAACTGGGACTTTGCTTCCTCATTATACATACTAAGGGGCCAAAGGACCACATTTCCTCCTTTATCCGATTGGCGGACTACTATATCCTTTCTACTCTTAATCTTATTCATGACCATGGAATATTTCTTATTATACTGATTGCCGCCCATCATAAAACCCTCACTCGATGTTATTGACAATTCCTTTAGGTCTTTCACACCTAAATCAGAAAAAACATCTATTGAGTCTTTCGGTACGTTAGGGATGAAAACAGATTTTGGTTTGAATGGTGTTTTAATACTCTCATAAATGTCCAGTCCAAATGTTCCAGCAGTTTCTCCTATAGTTCCTGGTAACGACATTCCCTCACATTCCCTTTCAAGGTGATTCAATTCATGCAGGAGATTCAAATCACCAACTTCTAGCTTGGAGGCTTCCTCTGGATCTGGTTGCATGACACCTAATCGTTCTACTCTGTTAAAGAAAAATCTCCTTAACTTTAATTTTCTAATAAACTTGAAAAAGTCAATGCGGGTTTGACTGTAGTTGAAATTGGCTCTTGTGCAATAGGGCAAACCTAATGAGAGTATATTTGTTTCTTCATCTGTAAGTTTCAAGTTCGTCAAATTGATTATTGTCGCTGGATCATTTATTACTTGCACTAGTAAGGTGCCTTCACTTTGACACCTGACCGCAATTCCATTCCCTCCCCTCTGGGCTTTACGTTTCCTTGGTAGTCTTTTCTTTTTCGTTGTGGTTTTTGTCTGATGTTCTGAGTCCTGTCCAACCGTAAAAAACGCAGCTCTTCAGTGACCGAGGGGGTTCCTGTTGTTCCCTATTAATGTTGGAGCACCCGGCCCCATCCTTTGATTCGGTATCTGCTTCTGAGCTCATATTGGAGCTTGCTTCAGAGCTGTTTTCTAAGCCTGTTAGTCGCTCACTGTTTCTTTTCTCCACACCCATGTTGCTGGATAGTCTTTGTCGGCGTATGTTATCGAAGCGTCGGACAAATGTATATATTTGGCCTCTTTGGTAGCCCAACCTATCTCTTAAAAACTTGGTGGCTTTCCTGTCCCTGATTGTTTGTTCATGCGTCTTTAGTTTAACCTGCAAATCATTTTCAAATTTCGCCAAATGTTTTGTTTTTGCCATTTTGCTCATCTCCATTTCCAGGCTCTTAATTTCTTCCAATATTTTTTCACGATCCCTCTTTGCGTATTTTACCAAGATTCTCATTATGTTCTGCGAGGATTCCGCACTATTCACGGCCCACTCCTGCAGCATTTCGGGATCCGGATTTTCTAAAAGTGGGAGCTATTAATACTCTCAAGCCTCGTGGGACTCTCCCCACCTCTAAATACCTCTCCAGTGATTTCACTTCCCACCACTTTGACACTTCGGTTCGTTTCAACTTTTCAAGTTTGTGCAGATATGAGTCTGTAGGTTTATTTCAGTCAATAGGGTTTCAGACCCTCTGTGCGGCCCACCGTGCCCACTGCTTTCTCATACAATACTGCATTTGCCGCCTCCTCTCTCTCCTTAAGCCAGGTATCCATTTTTCTCCACTAATACTGAAATGCTCGCTTCTCAAAATTTTAGCTTTAAAATGTCAGAATTACATTCCAGCCCCGCCAGGTAGCCTCTAACCCCGGGCGGAGACCTCCGCTCCGCCCGCGGAGTGTGCGGAGATTTGCCTTCTCCGCATTTGGCGGAGAACGCGGAGAAGGCAAATCTCTGCACACTCTGCAGCGGAGCGAAGTTGGCCAGTCCCCGCCTCCACCCCCCTATTAATAAGTAAGTTAACAGTCATTAAAAATAAACTTAAAACCACTTACCTCTTTACTGCGGCATCCCCGGACTGCCCTCCTCCTCTTTCTTGCCGTACCGGTAATGCTTAAGAAAACTGGGAAGAGGAGGAGGGCAGCCCGGGGACGCCGCAGTAAAGAGGTAAGTGGTTTTAAGTTTATTTTTAATGACTGTTAACTTACTTATTAAAAGGTAAAGGAGCTTACCCGATCACAGGCGTCCTCAGACCCACTGCTCCTGGACGCTCCTCACCTCGCGGTCGTGTTCCACGTTTTCTCCTTGGTGCTGCGGGGGGGCTTCTTGCTATGCGCTGCATACTTCCACCATTTTGTCGGATACACAGAAGCACCTGACCGAGGGCGCGTTGGTGTTGCCACTTCCAACAATCAGCGACTTGATACACACTCCACTTCCCTCAATATGAAACGGACACCAACACAGGGACTGGGTTTTCAATTTCTTCTGCTTTATTTTTCCGCTGTTACGCGTTTTGGCATTTCTGCCTTGCTCACACAACAAGTGTTTCTCGCAATGTCACATTAAAATACCGGAACTACAGGTCACATGGTTTTCTCCTTTAATAACCATGGAAAACAGACTCAACACCCATCTCTCGTGTTGAGAGACCTTTACAATTCACAATTTCATAAAAACATTTATACAATGATAACATAAGTGAATAACCAGTTTCCGGGTGCTTATTTTCCACTATTAATTAATCAAACATGATTGCATCACAAAGTGTTTGCCAATCTCTTTACATCTTCAAAATGGAAATCATGGTTACAATTATTGTTATGTCAGTGCCTCAGTTTGCAAATAATATATATATAATATATTATCTACTGGCGGTCGCCAGTAGATAGTTATAGTTACAACCTATTATCCATAGGAAATCCGCGACATTCTATTTGAAATAACTCTCTTGCCGGTTGACGTATCTTCGCGAAATTTTCAAACTTCGTGGGGCGCTCCGGTCCGCTCCTACCCTGAAAGTCTCGGGGGATACGTCAAGCGTGGGCCGAGAAAAAGGGGGTCCCAAAACGCGTTTTCCCCATGCATTTTTCCATAGGAAACTTTAGACACGGCTACAGCCTGAACTGCTGAACGGAATTACACCAAATTTGGCAAAGAGGTAGTTCTTGGTTCAGAAAGAACCCTTTTTGTTAAATGGTGTAAATCCGTTCAGTAGTTGCTGAGAAAATCAAAAGTAAAAGTACATATATATCTATGGCCGCGTCGGATTCGCGCACCCTCCCGATCACGAGCTGCATGCTAATTGGCTGTCAACACTCCAAATCAGGAAGTGTTGGCAGCCATTTTGTCCCTCGGTAGAACCGAGGGACAGAAACAAGTGCGCAAAGCGCACAAAGGGGGCAGGGTAGAAACACCCTGACCCCCTAGGTCTGCTCAGGGGTCCCACAAAGACCCCTGGGCAAAAAGTATTATTATTTTTTTTTAAATCGGCAGGATGCGCTCAGGGTGCGCGAATCCTGCCGAAAAAAACAAAGCGCGGTCTCCCGCGCTCGATAGTTAATTGGCCCTCGGGTGGCCCAAGTCCCGGGGGCATGGTGGGGGGAGATAATTTAATGTGTGGGGGCCTCAAGGGCCCCCAAGCCCCGGGGACCGCCACCCCCGGGGCTTTTTAAGAATGGTGCGGGAGGGCTCTGAGCCCTCCCGCAGCCCCGGGACCACCACCTCCCCGGGCTTTTTAAAACATTAAAAACCTGTGTGGGGGCTCCAGCCCCCACACGCCCGGGACCGCCACCTCCCCGGGCACTAAACATTTAAATATGGGGGTCCGTTACGGACCCCCAGAGCCCGGGGACCACCACCTCCCCGGGGCTGTGCACACGATGGGAGGGAGGCCGCACGGCCCCCCTCCTGAAGCCCTTGATGGCCCTGGGGACCACCACCCCCCAGGGCCGGCTCCTGCAGTGTCCCGGGGTGCCTACCCCCGGGACACTGTAGATTTGCTATGGCAGGACGGGAGCCTCGCGGCTCCCGTCCTGCCATAGCTAACTTGCTTTGGATATTGGAAGAGAGAGCAGGGAAACCTGCTCTCTCTTCCAATATCCAAAGCCGACAGCTTTCCACATGGGGAGCTGCATCTTAGCAGCTCCCCATGTGGAAAGCAATGCCGGCTCCCAAGGGACGCGGGGAGCCGGCGGGACTGTGGGGGATTGGGGACCCCCACAGTCCCCAACGAGAGGGCCAGCCCCGGGGGATGGGGTCCCCGGGGCAAGTAGTGGCCCGGGAGGGGGCCACGCGGCCCCCTCCCCATAAAATTATAAATAATTATTTTTTAAAAAGGAAAGGCCGGCCCCGGGGATGGTGTCCCCGGGGCCTTAAATGGCCTGAGGAGGGGGCCACGCAGCCCCCTCCATTGAAAAAAACAAAACGAGGCCATGCCCCGGGGATGGGGTCCCCGGGGCCAATACAGGCCCAGGGAAGGGGGCCACGCGGCCCCCTTCCCGTTTTTATTTTGTTAAATTTAATTTAAAAAAGGGGGTAAGGCCCTGGGGGATGGGGTCCCCAGGGCATAAGAATTTGAAAAAGAAGGGGGCCACACAGCCCTCCTTCAGGGGGAATTTTTTTTTTTTTTTAAACGATCGGGACCGCAGGCCCCGCCCCTTCCTTCACCACTCTGCAAACGCGCCCCTGGCGCGTTTGCAGAGGGGAACGATTCCCCTTGAATACTGGGGGTCCCTGGGGCCAACTAGCCCACCAGGAACCTCCAGTATGCGCCAGGGGGCTGCGTTGCAGAGAGGTGTACAGAGGCCACGCCCCTTTTACACCTCTCTGCAACGCAGCTCTGTGGCGCTTTTGGAGGTATATGGTGGGCTAGTTGGACTCTGGGGACCCTCAGGATTCAAGGGGACTTAATCCCCCAACTTAAAACGCGCCACGGGGCGTGTTTGCACAGTGGTGAAGGGAGGGGCGGGGCTTCAGGTGACATGTGTGCAAACAGGCCCCGTGGGGCGTTTAAGATGGGGATTAAATCTCCTTCAATCCTGAGGGTCCTGAGGCCAACTAGCCCAACAGGTACATCCAGAAAGCGCCACAGAGCTGCGTTGCAGAGAGGTGTAAAGGGGTGTGGCCTCTCTACACGTCTCTGCAACGCAGCCCCTGGCGCATATTGGAGGTTCCTGGTGGGCTAGTTGGCCCCTAGGGACCCTCAGGATTCAAGGGGACTTAATCCCCCAACTTAAAACGCGCCACGGGGCGCGTTTGCACAGATGTCACCTCAGGCACCGCCCCTCACTTCACCATTGTGCAAATATTCTTCAAAAATCATCCGAAATACGAATTACGATTTACTCACCTGTTATAAGGAGAGACCTCAGTGCTGCATCTTTCAGTCCAGTACTGGTCCTGAAAAGTAATTTTAACCGTACTTACCAGTAACTTGAATTTCCTTCCATAGGATATCATTGCCTGCTTTTTGCTGAAAAAGTTTCTAAGTGTTGATTTTTGAAACATACAAATATTCCTCTAAAATCAGCCGAAATACGAATTCCGATTTACTCACCTGTTATAAGGAGAGACCTCAGTGCTGTATCTTTCAGCTCAGTACTGGTCCTGAAAGTAATTTTAACCGTACTTACCAGTAACTTGAATTTCCTTCCATAGGATATCATTGCCTGCTTTTTGCTGAAAAAGTTTCTAAGTGTTGATTTTTGAAACATACAAATATTCCTCTAAAATCAGCCGAAATACGAATTCCGATTTACTCACCTGTTATAAGGAGAGACCTCAGTGCTGTATCTTTCAGCCCAGTACTGGTCCTGAAAAGTAATTTTAACCGTACTTACCAGTAACTTGAATTTCCTTCCATAGGCTAACATTGACTGGTTTCACTTGGAAATTGTTCTAAGTGTGGAGTTTTGGAACTTTAAAATATTCATCTAAAATAAGCCGAAATACGAATTCCGATTTATTCACCTGTTATAAGGAGAGACCTCAGTGCTGTATCTTTCAGCCCAGTACTGGTCCTGAAAAGTAATTTTAACCGTACTTACCAGTAACTTGAATTTCCTTCCATAGGCTAACATTGACTGGTTTCACTTGGAAATTCTTCTAAGTGTGGAGTTTTGGAACTTTAAAATATTCATCTAAAATCAGCCAAAATACGAATTCCGATTTACTCACCTGTTATCAGGAGAGACCTCAGTGCTGCATCTTTCAGCCCAGTACTAATCCTGAAAAGTAATTTTAACCGTACTTACCAGTAACTTGAATTTCCTTCATAGGCTAACATTGACTGGTTTCAATTGGAAATTCTTCTAAGTGTGCAGTTTTGGAACTTTATAATATTCCTCTAAAATCAACCAAAGTACAAATTCCAATTTACTCACCTGTTATCAGGAGAGAACCCAGTGCTGCATCTTTTAGCCCAGCACTGACCCTGAAAAGTAATTTTAACCGTACTTACCAGTAACTTATATTTTCTTCCATAGGAATCCATTGTCTGGTTTTCAGCAGAAAAGTTTCAAAGTGTCGATTTTCACAAACTACAAATATTCCTAAAAAATCGCCTGTATGACTTAAACGCATTCTTTCAACTGTTTACAGGAGATGCACCAGTGCTGGATCCAGGATCCAACAGTGAGTAAGAAAAAGTAACGATAACAGTTTTTAACTTCTAAGTGAATTTCCTTCCATAGGATAACATTGGTGATTCTATGAGAAAAAGTTTCTAAGTGTGAACTTTTAAAGTACAATAATATTCCTTAAAAATCACGACTGTAACCAAAACGCTTTTACTCAACTGTTTACAGGAGATGTCCCAGGACTGAATCTAGGATCCAGTCCTGTGGTTAGAAAAGTAATCCATAAAGTAACTAATTGCATTTAACTAGAAATTCACATTGAGCTGAATGTTGCATTGTGTTTGAAAATGTGTTGCCCATTGCAACAACTGTAACTACTGTACTTAAAAGTCTATTGCCTATGTGCAAAGTATTTAAACTAAAGTAATTCATTCTGAGAAAGTATTTTTTGAAATGTAATGTATAATGTAATTACAATGTAATTTAAAAAATAAAATATGTAAAAAAAATTGTTTCTAAAAATTTAGTAAATCAGTATGAAAAAATTTTATATAACAATTAATACATTTAAAAATTGTCATTTACAAAACCTTTGAAATTCACTGAAAAAACCGTAGGTTTCAGACATGTTATAGTTACAAATTAGCATTTAAAAAACCTTTGAAATTCACTGAAAAAACCATAGGTTTCAGGGACGTTATAGTTACAAATTAGCATTTAAAAAACCTTTGAAATTCACTGAAAAAACCATAGGTTTTAGGGACAGTTATAGTTAGTTGGACATTGCACTCGTACAAAACCCGTGAAATTCCCCCGTTATAGTTAGTCCAGCTAACTATAACTCGCGCCCGCAATGCACTGCTGATGACGTCACATATTACATCACTCATGACATGGTCAGTGACATCACTGATGACATCACTGATGACATCTCAAATGACATCACTGATGACATCATCCATGTGATAATTTCATGCATCTTCTCACACCCTAATATAACTTTTGATACACCCACTCTAAATTACAGACTGCCATTCGCAAAACCATAGACACTCCAACACCAAAAACTACATACCAACTCACTGATTCTTAGGTCTACACACACATCCACTCACTCACCTGTACAGTCACTCATACTTACAGTCACTCAGTACAGGACTATCCTATGCACTCATACACCTATATAAACACTCACACACCGCCACTCATCCATAGAGGTACTCACACACCTAGTCAGACATGCAAAAATTAATCACACACCCATTTACTCACCTATACAGTTATACACACACCAGCTCACTTACTCATACAAATACTAGCACATTCTTACGCTCTGATACAATAACTGATACAAGCACACACGCATCCATACAGCCACTCTCACAATAACACACTCTCACTTATAGCCATTTAAATACTCTAACACACATATATAGTGCCTTTTACATATGTAGTTACTCGCACATGTACCACTGAGATATACATTCACTCACTAACACACCCATACACACACTCACCCACCCAAGCAGTCCATCACAGATGCACTCTTGAAATTATGCACCCAGTGAATCACCCACTCACACATCTATGTATAGAGTCACACACACCCCACCCACACAAACACTCAGGCAGCCATACAGATACTCAGAGAACCAATCAATAACCCATATAGACACTCATGTAGCTAGTCGCAAATCCATGCATCCACTTACACACCAACAAACAGACGGATACAGACATTCGCACAGTTTAGTCACTAACCCATGCATTCAGTAAGATACGTTTAATCACTCACTTGTAGAGTCAGTCACTCACGTACTAAATCATCCATTCAGACACTTATACACCCACTCATTCTTCAATACACCTTTCCCTATATATATTAAACATATTTAAACTTTACAGAAACACACAGTCACTGGATGATGCCATCAGTGATGTCATTTGAGATGTCATCAGTGATGTCATCAGTGATGTCACTGACCATGTCATGAGTGATGTAATATGTGACGTCATCAGCAGTGCATTGCGGGCGCGAGTTATAGTTAGCTGGACTAACTATAACGGGGAATTTCACGGGTTTTGTACGAGTGCAATGTCCAACTAACTATAACTGTCCCTAAAACCTATGGTTTTTTCAGTGAATTTCAAAGGTTTTTTAAATGCTAATTTGTAACTATAACGTCCCTGAAACCTATGGTTTTTTCAGTGAATTTCAAAGGTTTTTTAAATGCTAATTTGTAACTATAACATGTCTGAAACCTACGTTTTTTTCAGTGAATATATATATATATAGTGGACAGCAGGAGTGGAGAAAGAAACAGGGACATCTTAAGGATTTTGGGGGCCCTGGGCCAAAACTAGTTTGGGGGCCCCTGTTCAGAATAGGTTTGAATTTATGATTTAATTTCAGCTCTTTCATGCCCTCTTAGGCCAGGGCACTGACAGTATACAGGCGCAATTGTCTGAATTCTAAATGTGTTTACATCTAATGTTCAGGGATAGTGTTGTGTGTTATCAATTTTGTAACACATCAGCAGTTCACTAATATTACTGCAAATAATATCTGTGACACACTTGAAGATGAAGCTGCTGCGGGTGGAGAAGAGGCTGCGGGAGAAGAGGCTGCAGGCGAAGAGGACATCGTTGGCAACACGAAACAGGAATCCTCCCAAAAGGCCCTTTAAAAGTCCGCTGTGAAAGCGCCTACAGCTGACTTTTAAAGGGCCTTTTGGGAAGCTTACCGCCGGTGCAGTGAGTGACATCACAGAGGCGGGCACAGAGAATGGCAGTACACACAGAAGATGGCCGCAGGAGCATACGCAGTGAATATGCATTTAATACGTATTCACTACATATGCTCCTGTGGCCATCTTCTGTGTTTACTGCCGGCCTCGCTGGAAACGTAGAAACGGCAAGGCAAGATCAGCGGGCCGCCAATGAAGGACTGCTGGGCTGCTGGCGTCCCACGGGCCGTACTATGAGTACCACGGATCTAGGAGGACATAAGAATTAAAAGCCCCCTGCCCCCCCCCAAGGCTCACCCTTCCAGGTGGGAACCACAGCTCAGCAGCTGCGCAATTGCAGAAGACTGTAATTCAATGTTGTAATCAGCCCGTGTGGGGCTGGAACAGCTGAAGTTATGATCAGTCTGTGCAAGGCTGCAACTGTCAAAGTTGTTATCAAAACGTGTGAGTCAGGAATTTGAGAATATGCCTAGAAAAAGAGAAAGGACTATGTAAAAAGTAGAAGACAGCAAGGAAACACATTTCAGAACAGAGAGTATGGAGAAGGTGGAAACTGGATCTGAGGAGGCTGTGGAGGCAGAACAGGAAGAGGATCAGGTCAGAGGCAGGTGGGTGGTTGATTAGTATAAGAACAGGAGGAGCATGGTCACCACTTTTTGGTTAGGCTAAGTAGAGTCAGATGAATGGAAGAAATTGCCTTACAAACTCCTTCATTGTAGGTCTTACTGCTGCCGAAACGTTTATTCAATGTTAGTGTGTCCTTTTTCTTTGTTTCAGTATTGTTTAAGATGCACTTGCATTACAATTTTCCTGTCATGGTGCATTTCTCTCTGTGCAGGAACGTGCTGTGGCACTCCCACGGTGCTGCCTTTCTATGACTCTCCTTTGAGCTTTAGAAAGGCAGCGACTGTGGGACCGCGGCAGCAGGACCGCCCGCACAGGATTAACTTGCAATCCGGTGGGCGGTCTGACTCTGGGTTTTGCTGCCTTGCAGCGGAGCGCTGGCGTGGCGGCTTAGTGCAAGACCGCCAAACTCGTAATCAGCCCCTTACTGTTGGCCTAAGTGAGACGGCAATGCATCAGGAAAGGCACCTCCCACTCCTGCAAAACTGAAGACTTGTAGCAGATGCGCCATCGTTCAATGACACCACAAAAAAAAATCTCCTTAGTTTGCAAAAAAGGCCACTTTATTAAGACAGGTTTGTAGCATCATTTTATCAAAATACATAATACATTGTAAAAACCCAACCTCGCTAATACATACATTTCTGTCATTCCCCCACCTCTAAAAACTCCCAACTTGATGAACATTGCATCAACAAAAAATAAACATACTCTTCCACCCCTTTCCTTTCTTCCTGCATTCACCACCTTTTCCTTGTATTCCTCAATCTCTTTCCAACACACCTTAGTAAGCATCCCTAGCAAACTCGCCTGGGGTGGTTCAAGGCCTCAAACGTTACTATTCCCTCCCTTGGGGTCTCCCCTCCCCCCAAGGGATGGATACGCCCGCTCCAGACTCTCCATCCCCCAAAACTACTGCCACCCAGGAAAACTTCTGGTGTTTTCCTGCCCCATCAACCCCATTTTGGCCTATGTACCATTTAATGAGACTGTTCTGTGCAGCACAATTTTTCCTTCCACCATTGTTTTAAAATTTCCCTCAATTCCAGTATATAGTAAGCCTGACCAAATTTCGATACGTTTATCCAATCTGTCTGAAAAAAATAGTCTTCCTCTTCCTTTATATTCTTATGAGACAGGACTTCTACCCCCATACTCATACAAAAAACCCACATGGCCCTATTCAATTTCCTTCTAGCTTCATCCATAGCGGAATACTGTCTCTCCCCTCTCCAATGTCTTTTAGGTACAAATTTGGGCTAAACAATGCAGGTACCAACCCATTGTCTGTTAATTAATCTTAGGCCCTCTTTCATTTGCTTAATCAATGTTAAACTAGACAACTGCACCAAATAATTATTCCCAAAATGAATGAACAACATGTCCGGGCTCCCTCCGTTGGAAAAATGTTAAGCTAAAGCTGGCAGCAAACTGCCCCATCGCATGCTGCTTTTCCCCCGTTATTTGGACAAAATATCAGAAAAAAAAATATCATGATACAAAAATATGGTGTGAAGAATATTGAGATTACAGAAATATTACAACAGGAATATCAAAGGTAAAAATATCATTTTTAGTGTTGTTTTTAATATTGTAAAAAATATCGATGTAGGAAATGTCGCTGTATGTAATATTGTTTGTAAGTGTTCCTTTGTATGTAATTTTTTGTAGTGTGTTTAATTGTATAATTTTGGTATTTTTTTATTTGTGTTTTTACTACAATAATTTATTGGTCATGAAATTGTTAAAATTTGCAATTTTAGTTGGATTTATGTAATGATTTTACACTTTTTTACCTAGCGGATATTGGGTGTTTAGGGGATAAGGTTGGGAAGTTTTTGAAAAAGTGTATCTATTATGGTAAAATTTAATGATATGCAAATTAATTTTTTTATCATTTTATAATTTCTTTTGTTAATTTAATGTTTTTTAAAAATGTAAATGTAATATCAATAAAAATGTATATCAATGGTATTAAGTGTAAAATATTTTTTTAATTAACAATAAAAGAAAATTCAAATAATGTACATAACAATTTCAAGTTATTTTAATAAAGTAAAAAATTGAAATTAATATTTCATATATGTTTTAAAATGTTTACATTTTGGGAAAATAATCTAATTTAGTATCAAGAAACCAAAATATAACAAAAATAATGAAAATATATATTGATATAAAATGTCAACTATTTTTTTAAAGTATACATTTTAAAACAATCTTTGCAAAATAACAATATCTAAAAATATATTTTTAAAAAGTAAAAAAATTCTGAACTTCAAACAAACAATTTTACATTTATTTTGATTTAAATGTATTATTTCATTTAAAATACATATCTGTTAATACTTGCAATAAAAATTGGTTTAAAATATATTTTTAATATATCTTTTTATGTTTTTTTTTTTTTTTTATGGTATAAAGCTTAGGAATGGTAGTGTTTTTTATTTTTATATTAATTAGTAAATGTAATCAAATGTTTTAAATATTTTGATGTTTAAATGCGAATATCTAAGTTCTGTAGTTTTGATTAGTGTGTTTTAAAATTCATATTGTTACATTTTATAGTTAAGAAATTGTGTTTGAGTAAGGCGTATTTATTATGTATATAAAATATTTATTTTGTATTTGCCTAATTTAAATGTTTTTCTACTGAAGTGTATGTAATTAATTTTAGCTCTTTACTGTCTAACATCTTCTTCAAGCAGCCTTAGATGGGAGTGGGAATAGGTATTGCAACCCCTTTAGTGTCCAACATCTTCTCCCAATATGGATAGGTTGGAAAGGAAATAGTAAACCCCTTTACTGTGCAACACCTGGAGTGGGAATAGCAATGGCACCCCTATACTGTCCAACACCTTCCCCAATATGGTTAGGCAGGAGTGGGATTAGTAAATATCACCCCTTTAGTGTACAACATCTTCCCCCAATATGGTAAGACTGGAGTGGGAATAGTAAATATTACCCCTTTAGGGGCCTATTTCAAGTTTTTTGCAGAACGGTGGCGCCGCAGTGCGTTCCGCCAAAGGTCGCGCCGCCTGCCAGATTACGACTTCTTAGTAGTCTGGCAAGCGAGAGGCGTGGCGGTCCCATGGCGGTCCCGTCAACCATATTGCGGCCTCTGTCCGCCACTCCTATGCCAGGGACCGGCGGTTCCCTGGCAGAGCCGGTGGTCCCAGGGCAGTCCGACTGCCCGAGTCGTAATCTGGCGGTCGGACCACCGGTGTGGCGGGGGTGGATCCACCACCTCCGCGCCACCACAAGGCTGGCGGTCCTTGGATCGCCAGACTCGTGATAGGGCCCTTAGTGTTCAACACCTTCCTCAATATGGTTAGACTGGAGTGGGAATAGTAAATATCACCCCTTTAGTGTCCATCACCTTCCCAAATGTGGTTAGACTGGAGTGGGAGTAGTAAATGTCACCCTTTTAGTGCCTACCACTTTTTAAAAAATGGGTTATGTGAAGTGGCATTATTTAATTTTATTATTTTAGTCTGAATGTATTTATTTTAGTTGTATTTCTATATTGTAGATATAGTTTGTGTTATTTTATTAACATTGTTGGTCTTTAGAAATATAATAAGAAATAGTTATTTGTATGTTTGTAGGTAACAATATCATTAATTACATAAATGTATAGAATGAAGACATGTAACACATTTTCTCATTTTATTTGTTTCAAATTGTAAATTGTATTTATGGTAAATATTTACAATGTTAAACATATATATAAACTTTTAAATAAATATTTATAAAAATGTAATTAAATAAACATTTTAGTCAATATTGTTTTGTAAAAAGGCATAGAAAAACATTTTATTTAATTATTTGTGCACGTTGTATATTTTACACTTTTATTAACATTTAGGGGCCTATTAGGATGGCGGGCGGATCCGCCCGCCATCCATGCCTCAGTGACCCCCCGCCATATTACGATGGCTGGGGGGTCTGCAACGGACGGAAGACCGTCCGCCGCGCCTCCGCCGGTCGACTTGTCGACCGAGCGGAACGCGTGCACAATATGGTGGCGGTGTCTGCAAGACACCGCCATCCATATTGTGATGCAGCGGAGATGTGCCTTTCCATGGCGGCGTTGCCGCCATGGAAAGGCATACGGTCTTTGGTAATGGGGCCCCGTTGCGGACCCCTGGGGGTGGGGGTGCACTTGGGGATTTACACATTGGCATGCACAGGGTGGCAGGCACCGCGCGGTGCCTGTCACGTTGTGCATGCCAATGCGCAACAAGCTTTTTACATTGCGGCGGGTGCTGCTCACAGCACCGCCCGCCGCAATGTAATGATGCGGGATGCCACCGTGGCGGTGGCATCCTAATTGACATGGTGGGACCGCCGCACCTCTTGCGGGCGGTCCCGTTTGTCGTTGCGGTGGCGGGCGGACTTTGTCCGCCCGCCATCGTAATGATGCCCTTAGTTAACAGTTTTCATATATTTATTACTTTGATGCATTTACATGGTTTCAACATATTTTTACCACTTTTTTAGTAAATATTTAATAATTGTATATATTTAATACTATTATTTATTTTATACTTTACAATTTTGTAACATTTTTAAACAACATTTTTGACGTTTTACATTTTTAATTTATTAAAAATATTTTGAAATACATTTATTCAACATTTTTACATTATGTCCCATTCATTTCTATTAGTTTAATTTATTGGCCATTTTCTTTTTACCACTAGCGGTGTTTTCTTTCCTGTTGGAGGAAAAAAAATGTTAGTTTCATTTTAAATGTTAATTTGGTGGTAGTTTGTAGAGGTTGAGGTTGTTAGGTTGTTCCTTGTGCCATTTGATGCACCCCCTCCTTAGCAGTCTATACTCGTCTAAAATATTGCTCAATCTACAGCTTCTTTCACTTCGTGTGGTATTATTGCCGGTTGAGGTATCCTTTTTATTACCAGTGATATTGCCTGTGTCATCTGTCACTGCGGTTTCATTGCCTAGTGGGGCTGCAGCTGTTAATTTCCCCATCCCCTCGCCATACATCTACTTGATTGTCAAAATCCTGCCGCTCTCATAATCATCATAGTTGCGCTGCAGTTTTTGATTTGTTTACGCACGTTGATGTCTTCTTCATACTTCAGCAGACGTACCTTCATGTCTGCCAGGAATTTGGATATAGTCTCCTCTTTTTCAGGTCTCTCATCTAATTCAGCTTTGATTTCTGTTATTTCTTTAAGAAGGACCTCTAATCCAACCATGTGTACCTTATTTGGATGTCCAATAGTCTTTTCAAAACTGGCTGCGGCATTCTCCGCCCACTCCTCCAACATTAGTGGGTTGGGGGACTCTTACGAGGGTACCGTATAAATATGAACACCACATGGGACAATGCCCTTGTCCATGTAATTTTGTAATGATATGGCCTCCCACCATTTTGAAATCTCAGAGTGATTTAATTTCTCCAGTCTCCTCAGTTTGCCCTGCAACTCATATCCATTGTTATTGTCTCTGGAAGGGCAGCTGCCCCTTGGATGCAAACTCGTGAAGAGAGCAAGAGCGACTGCTCTCCTCTCTGTGTCCAAATGCTCTGTCATTTTGTGTATGTACTGCTGGGTAAACCTTAACTTGAAATATCTGCCCAATGTAGCACAGTCCACGTGCAACCACCCATCCATAGTGGACAGGTTCCCCTTGCCCCTGGCTAGTTGGTGTTATGAGTTAGAGCCAATGCGAAAAATCATTCAATGCAGAATGATGGTGCGGGAATATACTGTCATATGAAAGGCCATTCTCTCCAGTTGTTACATCTATGGCCAAACAGAGCTATGAAAACAGAATGGGTGCACAGGTCGAAAGGGCAAAGCATTGTTCAACCCGCCAGGGGCTCCCCACTCAGAATCGTGCCTGCCTGTTCCGCTCACCTCTGTGATGCCTGTAGATCCCACCAGTCACAATAGACAACGAGTCCGATAGAGGGGTGGAGCGCTGAAGCGGGGTGAGCTAGCCGACAGAAAAGTTTCCCAACAATTAAAACAAAGCAAATGCTTGGAAGTTTAAGGGAACATGTGCAATTTGAAACTATGCTCTACTGGTGTATTGTTCAGTTATAATTTTAAATTTAGAATTTTGTGGGCATTTGTTTTTTAGTCCACTGGCATGTGATCATATTATCAATCATGTGGACATTTGTTGAACAAGCCTACTTGGTCTTTATGTCTCTTATTCTGCAATGATGAAATCTTATTTCTCAGCTAATTCATGATATTCACGTTAACTAGACATCATTGTCAACAATGTCTAATAAGCCCACTTGGGCCCTATGTCTGATTTTCCGGTAATTTTATGTTACACATCCTTATATATTTAGTGATGATGTTGATAATTCAATGCGAGCTCATTGAGACTAGCTCATGGCAGTTCACCTTTTTTTACACATTATGGGGTCGATTATGATGTTGGTCGGAAAGCCTTCCCAGCCTAGACCCCTACAAACCTAGTAGGCTGCAACTAAAATATAATTAAAATAATCAAATATTTCAGTGTTTAAACATTTAAAATTCAATTAAATAATTAATTTACAAATAATACTTGTTAATATATTAATTATTAATTAAATAACTTTCCACCCTATAACCCTACCAACCTAGCATCCTGCAACTAAAATATTAGTACAATAAATCAGTGTTCCATATTTTACATAATTAAAACTTAATTAACTAATTAATTAAAAAATATTATTAAATAATTAATTAAATATTACTTAACTTCTCACCCTATACCCCTACAAAGCGAGCAGCCCACATTAAAAAATAAGTAAAATAAATAAGTATTACATAATTAAAATCAATTAAATTGTTAATTAACAATTAATGATTAATTGTTTTTTCAGCCCTACACCCTACAAAGTTAACAACCCACAAATAACACATAACAAAAATAAATCATATTACAAAAGTACATATTTAATATCAATCATATAACTAAATACAATGTTTTAAATAATTCATAATTATTATTAACTAATTAATTTACCACCCTATCACCCTATTAACCCAAACCCCACTACAACACTATAAATTACTATAACAAATTGAATAAGAAAATTCTCAATCACTTAAAATTACAAGCTATATTTCAAAAAAATAATTACGTTTATATAAACAATAGTAGCACATAACATAATATATCAACTAAAACACATTCAAATAAATTTAAAGTATATATTGTTTACCATTATATTATTTAAAACAATATTAAAAACATTGATATTATTAAAAACAATATTACTTACCTAAAAAATGATATTCTTGACAACGATATTTGTGCATCATGATATTTGTGTATCACCATATTAATTTCCCAATTTTGCTGCCTCCAGATATTTTTCATCCAATATTTTGTCCAAACACCTTTTGTTTATTCACAAGATCCACAACTGTCATGTTATCCACATTGAACATAACTGCCCTTTCCTTAAGTTACTTCCCCATACATACAATGCTACAACCAAAGGGAAGAACTTTGATTTTTTATTTGGAATCCACAGAATTGTGTTGTCTAGACAATAGGTTGATCCTTTTTACTACCGTTTTGTAAACAACATCTCTCATGGTTAGTAAACATTATAAGTGAAAAGGGAATTCGTTAGTGTTGATTTGACAAGATCCATTAAAACCACAGGTCAAAATCTACATCACCCCATGGTTTGTCATTGTTTAAACTGATCCTTGCTCAAAATTCTTCATCATAGCAAAGCCACACATATCCACCAAAATGCATTTAAACCTTCCAAATAATATCCATATATTTGAAAAGTGCTACCACTCAGTCAGTATGCTTTTCGCAGTATATGCTGGCATAAATTTAAAATGCAGATGTCAAATTTTCTATGTTCGTAGGTGCATGCTGCCTTCTAACCAGCTCCCATTCCTCCTCCTTGGAGCCCTCCTTTGCTTGAATATCCCTATGAAGCAATTTGAATACATCTACAAACTCATGTTTCCAAATCTTATTCTTTGTTTTATTTGACAACTGTGATCCTAAAGGCATAGCAATACACATATGCTTACTGTGTATAGACTCATCTTTGTCTTTATCCTGACCTATGGCTTTTGTTTTGTCCGAGTTTTCAGTGTTGTGATTTTGGATCTCCTTATCACACATTAACCCTTTCCCCTTCACATTCTTATCTATTTTTTGTTGTTCTAATCTGGTGACATCCTTTTCCCGTGTCCCCACACTGCAATCCTTAACCAAAATATCATCTCCCACACCAATAGACTGCTTTGTAATCATAGCCACCCTATCTTGTACTTCCCACACCGACCACCAAGATTCCCTACCTTTTTGCAATCTGGAAAGCTGTCTTTGTTCATCCTCTGCCTCAACTATGCTCCTTTTTAGGTCTCGCCTAGCGACGCAGCGCGAAGCGCTGTCGCTAGCGAGACTTATTGTCGTCGACTTGCTTCGGAAGGGGGACAGGAGATGTGCACGCGCAGGACGGACTGCAATTGTGAACGCGCCCGTGAACGTGAACACGCACGTACAGACACGCGATGTGCACATCTCCTGTCCCCCTTCCGTCCTCGTTAGATCTCGCCTAGCGATGCCTCAGCTCTGCCTCTGCCCAGGCATGGAAGCGCGTGCTGCCCTGCTTCACAGCCTTTTAGGTACTCCTCCAGGCAACCTTCTCCCCCACCCCAAATCTCCCGTCACTTCCCCAACACTCACGAACTTGCTGGCGGTGGTGCTGATGTTCAGGGCAGTTCCGCTTTTAGCTGCCCTGCTCCCGGGGGCTCACCGTTGGCGGGCACGGGCCTGGTGCCCCCTTGGTCGGTGGTGTCTGCTTCGCAAGACTGCCCCTGCCGCTCCCAGCTGTTGTGGTTCGGGTCCTCCATGGTCTCGTCGTCCATACTTGCTTCCTCCATGCTGCCTCTCAGCCAGAAGACAGGACATGTGCACGTGTACGGCTGAAGACGTTAGCATAAAAGACAGCAGGCGTGCGAGGACAGGAGATGTGCACGTGCGTACGGCTCGCCGCTCCCTCCCTCTCTGCGCGCACGCAGGACAGGAGATATGCACGCGTTCAGCTGGCAATGTCCTCACCCTTCAGCTCTGCCTCTGCCCAGGCATGGAAGCGCGTGCTGCCCTGCTTCACAGCCTTTCAGGTACTCCAGGCAACCTTCTCCGCCACCCCAAATCTCCCGTTACTTCCCCAACACTCACGGAACTCCTGGTCATTTAAAGCACTGATTAAGGGTTTACAGGGCAGCTGAGGATGTCAAAGGGTTGGTAAATAAGCGGAGGTGCCAGGCGCGTGCCACTCACGCCTCCCCATGCTGCACACTGCGCAGCAGGCTCCCCCTCCTCGCCTCAGAGCCACCCCCCTGCAGAAAACAGGTAAACAGACCTCTCCTCCATGGGCACGGGCGGCCATGAGTTGCTACACGCGCCACGGGCTGGGTAAATAAACACACCACCGGTGGAACAGACCTCGCATTTACCAGGGGCGGAGAACGTTTCACAACAGGGGCATTGTGCGAAGAATTCAAACACAAAAACAGCTGGCGCGCCGAGCACCCACTACAGCCATGCATGCCGTCCAACACTTCCTACTTACACCAGCCAACACGCCCACACTGTTCCCACCAAGCAGGGACGTCACCCAACCGCCCAACACGGAACATATCTAAGCAAGACCACCCCACATCTCCTCATGCTTAAACGCAGCCTTAAGTTCCCCACAGCACGTTTAGGGAGCCCCTCTTAAAAACACGCACGACACTGTGATATGCGTGTTAGACTATGACTAATCATCCTAATTAGTAACAAGCATTTGCAATGCACTAGGTCTCACATGTTTGAGCTATTAGCATTGTAAATGACAATGCCTTTTATTTATGTATTGTTTTTTTGTAACATAAATAAAAGGCATCGTCATTAACAATGCCAATAGCTTAAACACTTGCAACTGCGAGACCTATTGCATTGCAAATGCTTGTTTTGTCTTCTGCTGAGTTTGGTGTGTGTTCGGTCCGCTCCAGACTTCAGCAATACACCAAGAACACTTTTCTGCCCCATCACCTCCTGTTCCCTTACTTCTGTAGTATTTATGTTATGCTCACTCCCAATCGCATTCCTATTCTCTCAGCTCTCCTTCTTCCAATTCATCGCTTTCTTCCACATAATGCAATTCCAATAAATCGTCTATACCTTCCATTCTCTCACCACTCACTCCAGGCCTTTCACTATCACCCTCTCCCCGCCATACATTCTCCATTGTTCAGTAGACATATTGGTATTGTCCCACGCCATAGGAAAATCTGCTGACGGCCTTCCTTTTTCTTCGGGACAGCAAGCCAGAGCTGCTTGTTGCTCTGTTGGCGTCAGCAACCTGCTGCCAACCTCTGACATTAGCAGAGACTGACCAAAAACCCCCGTGCCACTTTGACCTGAAGGTGTGCCAGTACTAGTAGCTTCATAAGATGCTACATCTCTTTGCTCATGTTTTTATAAACTGTTGTGTCATCTACACACACTCATTTACCAGCTCTTAGTTTGCCCTCACTGTCCTTACTTGGCTCTTTTTCACTTTTATCCCATGAATCATTAGTTATGTTTGTAGGATGTACTGCAGCCTAGCTGTCCAATGTATTTTCTGCCATTGTTTTTTTCTAATATTTATTTGCAATCGACCTATTTGCATCTATGTCCATTTTGTTTTTCTTGTTATGTTCATTTTGCCCCTTCTGCTCTTTATTGTCAGCTATTGCTTGCTCTTGTAGATCATTTGAATCGCCGATGGCTGAAGCAACTACATTTACCATAATGCCCTGCGGCGTCATGACGTACCTCGCTTGCTCTGCTTCGCACCTTTCAATTGCATTCCCCTGGAGGCCTAATGCGTTCACCGCACCTACCAGGCCCTATGCACGCAGGGCCTTGCCTTTTTTTTACAGCCTCCTCCCCAGCTGTGCTTTCTGTGGAGGTGTCAACCAGGACCGCGACCAGCATTCTCCTCACTCGAGACTTGCTCTGGCTCCCGGTAGGCACCCATGCAGGACTTGAGGAAATTCCTTGCTGCACAGCGTGTCCCTCCCCCGCAGATACTCTAACTTTTATAGATTTATCCTCCATAGTTGTGACTGGAGGTATTTCTGCCACACACATTACTGAAGCACTAATACTTTTTTTACGGCCTTGTGAAGGTGAACATGCCACAACCACAGCTGCAGCGCCACCTGATGCTTTTCTCTGGGACCTAATTAACCCACCCATGTTTGGATGGGATTTCCAGGTTTCAATAAATCCTCCCTACCTGCTTCTCGCAAAGTGCGAATTGCTCCCCTGACTGCCTCATCCTTATCCATCACCCTTATTTACAGGCCCTATAAAATTTGGAATTCTTTGCCTACCAAAATCCGTCTCATTCTGTCTACCGCCTTCTTCAAACAAGCATTTGCAATGCAATAGGTCTCGCATTTACGCGGGTTTGAGCTTTGGCATTGTAAATGACAATGCCTTTTATTCATGTTTTGGTTTTTAAAACAAATAAAAGACATTGTCATTTACAATGCTAATAGCTTAAACTCTCACAAATGTGAGACCTATTGCATTGTAAATTCTTTATGTTATTAAAGCTGTCTTTCTTTTTCAAACCAAACCCCCAATTTATTCTGCCGCTGTAAAGGCAAAAAATATGGTGCCTTTTAGTAAGCGGAGACTCTGTATAGTTACTTTATTTCCTCTTTGTGTGAATACTTTTCTACTGAGAGATTACAATAGTCCCATAGGTCATGCGCCTTCGAAAGATTGCCACTGATTCTCTTTTCCTTTTAGTAGCAATCAGTAATTCACTAGAATTT
Source organism: Calotriton arnoldi (assembly GCA_963921515.1). NCBI lineage: Eukaryota > Metazoa > Chordata > Amphibia > Caudata > Salamandridae > Calotriton > Calotriton arnoldi. Next base: position 1,190,773 of record CAWUFW010003935.1, read on the forward strand.
CCACACAAGGATATCATTTCTTTGCTTTAGATAAATTACTTCAGAAATTGATTATAAGATGGCCGTTGAGTTTCCTTGGTCTTAATCACTCTATATGGAATCACCTTTATTTCATTAGCAAGGCCTCCCGAGGAACAATGGCCGCTGCCAACACAAAGCATAGAAGAAAACAGAGCCCAGTCTCTTAGCCCGTCTCGCAGTGCTTGGTGTTTGCATGACGGCACACACAGTGACGTGCTCAGTTGACAGGCTCATTCCAAGGGGAAAACCTCGCCGAGTCTCCTGGCACGACTTTCTGAAAGAGCATGTCAATGTACGTAGCAATTGCTTAAAGACGACACAACCAAAGCTCTCTCCAATGCGGCTAGTACTCCTTCGAGTGGTATCCTAGTTACCTGTGTCCAGGTAACGGGTCGCAACAAATTCTGGAATGTCGGCTGGAAAGAGGTGAACGGTTAGTTGAGAAGTGTTGCCGGAGGCAGCAGACTTCGCCTGTTATTGTCCTGGCGATAGGACTGGGTAGACCCAGCGGGCACACGCCGCAGCCTCCCTGCCACTGGGTTCAAGCACTGTCTATCAGTCTGGGCTCGCGCTGGCTGAAACCGGCCACTCAGAGTAAACAGCACGCGATGGAGATGCACAATGCCGAACAGTCACAGCGGGCTCTCGCTGATACTCACGTGCAATTTTTGCCCAAAACGAGGTCGTTTTAGGCCATGAGTGCCGATGCGGCTGTGCATGGCGTTGTCCTGCCGCAGGAGTTTGGGGTCTTTCGGCATGCGGAGAGCGGCTAAGCATGTGGAAGCAAGGGGGTGAGCGCCAGATAAAAAGTCGAGCAGGGGGAAAAGCACGACCCGCCACTCTGATAAATAAAGCCTACAATTGTTTAAACAAGGAGTACCTAAACATGACATACCAACAGCTGCAGCGCAATGAAACTGTGTTGGTCGGTGCTGCTTCCGATAAAAAACGGAAGTGATGCATCGGACCAGCAACCAATAGGGAGGCCGTAAATCGTAAATAAGCCAATTGCAAGCAGCAGGCAAGCAGCAGGCGGGATTACCCTCGCTATACGGATTACTAGATGTCTCGGAGAGACAGCGCATGCGCGCTGCCTACGCGAGACCTAAACAGCCACAGCAGAAAGTTCCCTCTGGCGCCAAAGAAATAACAGAAGCTAATGTGTGTCTACAGAGCAGCATGTATCACAACTCAAGCATCCCTTATAAATATGTAATGGAAATGTAATCATTTTTACCCCAAACATCAGCTTGTTGTTTTTGCAAAACACCAATCAAATGTGGGTGCTTTTTAGCTAAATAAATGGAAGTATCACAAAGGAGTGTGCATATTCATTTTTAAAAATACATCATTGTCTCCAAACAACAACTTTTTATTTTCAGAAAACCAGCAGGTTTGATCCCCAAATCCCAGCTTGTCATATCCATCAGGTTCTCCCAGGATCTACTGGCTGCGAAGGAGAGAATATGCAGCACATGCCCATGTATTATGAGTCAGAGAAGCCACTGAAGGGGGGGGTGGGGGGGCAGACACTAAAACTCCCCAATGCCTGCCTTTGTAGGAACAACCAAGAAATGTCATGGATGACACGTTTGCCTGGGATGCCCACCACTGTTCTTGGGATGTCCACAATAATACCAAGGATGCTGAAATCAGGCCTGGGGCAGCCAATCATTACCATTATGCCAGTGATAGCCACTAGGGTGCCTATGATGTTTATAGTAGGTCAAATAGGGCCACCTTATGCATTGGACACCATCATGTTTAGAGAGCCCGCAATATAACAGTGATGGCTGTCTTGTGCTAACATTGCCATATGCCCCACCACCCACAACATGCCTCTTTCTTTTTTTATGTTCACCTTCATCCTCTTTCCCTTCTTTTGTCTTCATGCATTTTCCTCTTTTCTACTTCTATCATTCATTCTCTTTCGTTATTTTCTCTTTTGCTTGTTCTTCCATTCTCTATTATTTTGTGCTTTGTTTTTCATCTCTTTTGTTCTTTCTATTCTAGCCACATTCATTCATTCATTCCAATTTTCTCATGTTTTCTTTTCTTTCTTTTTTGATAACATCTCATGCCCTTTTCTTCTTACTTTGTCTTTAACCCCCTCTTTCTTTGTCAGCTTCGATTCTATCTTCCTCTTTTCATCGTGCTATGTTATGCCTGCATACCTCTTCCTCTTGCTTTCACCATCATCCTGCATAATTTTTCTTGTTTCCTTTGTTTCTCTCTTCCTTCCTTTCTTTCTCTTTCTTTCTTTCTTTCTTTCTTTCTTTCTTTCTTTCTTTCTTTCTGTTCTTACTTCTTTCTTTCCTTATACTTTCTTTCTTTCTTTTTTCCTTCTTACTTACTTTCTTTCTTTCTTTCTTTCTTTTCTTGTGGCAAGGAATATATGTGGTGTAGAGGCAAATATTGTTTGTGGTTTAGTGGCTACGATTGTATGTGGTATAGTGGTTGAGATTAGATGTTATATAGTAGATAAAATCCAATGTGGTGTAGTGCCTAAGATCCGATGCGGTGCAGTCAGTGCCTAAGAGCTGATGCGGTGTGGTGTCTAAGATATGATGCGGTGTAGTGCCTAAGATCAGATGCGGTGTAGTGCCTAAGATCAGATGCGGTGTAGTGCCTAAGATCCGATGCAGAGTAGTGCCTAAGATCCGATGCGGTGTAGTGGCTAAGATCTGATGCGGTGTAGTGGCTAAGATCCGATGCGGAGTAGTGCCTAAGATCTGAAGCGGTGTAGTGCCTAAGATCTGAAGCGGTGTAGTGCCTAAGATCTGAAGCGGTGTAGTAAGATCCGATGCAGTGCAGTGCCTAAGATCCGATGCGGTGCAGTGCCTAAGATCCGATGCGGTGTAGTAGCTAAGATCCGATGCGGTGTAGTGCCTAAGATCTGAAGCGGTGTAGTGCCTAAGATCTGAAGCAGTGTAGTGCCTAAGATCTGAAGCGGTGTAGTGCCTAAGATCGAATGCGGTGTAGTAGCTAAGATCCGATGCGGTGTAGTGCCTAAGATCTGAAGCGGTGTAGTGCCTAAGACCCAATGTGGTGTAGTGCCTAAGATCTGATGAGGTGTAGTTGCTAAGATCCGATGCGTTGTAGTGCCTAAGATCTGAAGCGGTGCAGTAGTGCATAAGATCCGATGCGGTGTAGTGTCTAAGATCCGATGCGGTGCAGTGGCTAAGATCCGATGTGGTGTAGTGCCTAAGATCCGATGCGGTGTAGTGTGCCTAAGAGCCGATGCGTTGTAGTGTGCCTAACATCCGATGCGGTGCAGTCAGTGCCTAAGAGCCGATGCATTGTAGTGTCTAAGATAAGATGCGGTGTAGTAGCTAGGGCCCAATGCAGTGTAGTGGCTAAGATCCGATGCAGTGCAGTGCCTAAAATCCGATGTGGTGCAGTGGCTAAGATCTGAAGCGGTGCAGTCAGTGCCTAAGATCCGATGCGGTGTAGTGTCTAAGATCCGATGCGGTGTAGTGTCTAAATCCGATGCGGTGCAGTCAGTGCCTAAGATCCGAAGCGGTGTAGTGCCTAAGATCCGATGCGGTGCAGTCAGTGCCTAAGATCCGATGCGGTGTAGTGTCTAAGATAAGATGCGGTGTAGTGCCTAAGATCGGATGCGGTGTAGTAGCTAAAATCAGATGCGGTGTACTAGTGGCTAAGATCCGATGCGGTGTAGTGTGCCTAAGATCCGATGTGGTGCAGTCAGTGCCTAAGATCCGATGCGGTGTAGTGTCTAAGATAAGATGCGGTGCAGTGCCTAAGATCGGATGCAGTGTAGTAGCTAAAATCAGATGCGGTGTACTAGTGGCTAAGATCCGATGCGGTGTACTAGTGGCTAAGATCCGATGCGGTGGTGTAGTGCCTAAGAACCGATGCGGAGTAGTGCCTAAGATCCGATGCGGTGTAGTGTCTAAGATAAGATGTGGTGTACTAGCTAAAATCAGATGCGGTGTACTAGTGGCTAAGATCCGATGCGGTGTACTAGTGGCTAAGATTCGATGCGGTGGTGTAGTGCCTAAGATCCGATGCGGAGTAGCGCCTAAGATCCGATGCGGTGTAGTGCCTAAGATAAGATGTGGTGTACTAGCTAAAATCAGATGCGGTGTACTAGTGGCTAAGATCCGATGCGGTGTACTAGTGGCTAAGATCCGATGCGGTGGTGTAGTGCCTAAGATCCGATGCGGAGTAGTGCCTAAGATCCGATGTGGTGTAGTGGCTTCCATTAGACGTAGTGCCATGGCTAGGGTGAACTTTGGTCTAGAGTTTAAGTTTACATCTGGTTAGTGGTAAAGTTCAGATGACGTCTTCTGGCCTCCCTGGTCTGTGGTGAAAGATGGGCGGACATGTGCTCCTGGTATCGATGGGGTCTGTGGAGAGCGGTCCGAGAGCAGAAGTGGTAAAGAAACAGCTCCTCCGGACAGTGAGTCGCCTAGGGACAGTGTGCGCAGACTGCCCGGTGAGATAATGTGGTAAAGAAGCAGCTCCCTCCGGGCAGTGGATCACCTAGGGACAGTGTGTGCGCAGACTGCCCGGTGAGGTAATGTTGTAAAGAAACAGCTCCCTCGGGACAGTGAGTCACCTAGGGACAGTGTGTGCGCAGACTGCCCGGTGAGGTGAAGTGGTAAATGAGCAGCTCCCTCCGGGCAGTGAGTCACCTAGGGACCTGCGTGCGCAGACTGCCCGGTTAGGTAATGTGGTAAAGAAACAGCTCCCACCGGACAGTGAGTCACCTAGGGACAGTGTGTGCGCAAACTGCCCGGTGAGGTGAAGTGGTAAATGAGCAGCTCCCTACGGGCAGTTGGTCAGCTAGGGACCTGTGTGCTCAGACCTCCCGGTGAGATAATGTGGTAAAGAAACAGCTCCCTCCTGGCAGTGAGTCATTTAGGGACAGTGTGTGCGCAGACTGCCCGGTGAGGTAAAGTGGTAAAGAAACAGCTCCCTCTGGACAGTGAGTCACCTAGGGACAGTGTGTGCGCAGACTGCCCGGTGAGGTGATGTGGTAAAGAAACAGCTCCATCCGGATAATGAGTCACCTAGGGACAGTGTGTGCGCAGGCTGCCCGGTGAGGTGAAGTGGTAAAGAAGCAGCTCCCTCCGGGCAGTGGGTCACCCACGGACAGTGTGTGTGCAGACTGTTCAGTGAGGTAATGTGGTAAAGAAGCAGCTCCCTTCGGACAGTGAGTCACCTAGGGACATTGTGTGCGCAGACTGCCTGGTGAGGGGAAGTGGTAAAGGAACAGCTCCCTCCGGACAGTGAGTCACCTAGGGACAGTGTGTGCAGACAGCCTGGTGGGGTGATGTGGTAAAGAAGCAGCTCCCTCCGGACAGTGGGTCACTTAGGGACCGTGTGTGCGCAGACTGCCCGGTGAGGTGAAGTGGAAAATGGACAGCGCGCCCTCCTCACCCAGCCACCCTGAGTAGGGTGTTACATAGGGACCTGCATGCCTGCCTGTGCAGACTGCCCGGTGAGGTAGAATGGTAGATGAACAGCCCCCCGCCCACCCTCCTCCCCTGTGCGTTAGGGTGTCACTTAGGGAACAGTGTGTGCAGACGGGTCAGTGAGGTAAAGGTACGAATGAAAACCATTCTCTCCCCAAACACCCCTCCCCCCGTAGGGTGTCACTGAGGGACCAGTGGGTGCAGACTGCCCAATGACTCCCTATCTCGGAGCGGTCCTTTCGCATTGTCCACATGTCCATTAATAAGCGCTGCACAGTCCGCCAGGGGTAGTAAGCGCTTTATAAACGCAGATTTTACCCTTGAATTCGCTTTTCTCCGCAGGTTCCTTGATACCACTCGTGTGATCTTGTTTCTATGCACCCAGACCTCACACCTGCCCCAGTTCAGCAAATGTACTTGAACCTTTTTATTGATCCAGTAAAAGATGCCCCTTTTGTGTAGTAGTTTGAGGCTCGAGGTGTCCACGGCTCTTACTGTACATCACACACCTTCTCCGCGGTGTCCAGTTCTGCCCTGGGTGCAGGCGCTTGACCCGCCTCGGTGCGGGGTGGTAACTCATCCGGACCCATAGCGATCAGTTGGAAAGAGACGGCAGTGAGGTGTACAGAGGTAGAAGAAACAGGGGCATGAAAGAACCCGCAGAAACAGGTCTGTTGCACATCTGAAGCCTAGTGAATCAAAATAACACCCGGTGACCCTGAACACTGATGTCACGCGCGGCAGCAGCGGGCAGAGAGAGAGCGAGTCAGTGTGGTGTAGAGCAGGCATCACATAGGCTGAGCCTTCAGTGTCAAGGTCTGAGCTCCTGGGTGGCTCTCAGTGTGATCCTGGGAGACTCACTTGGTTAGTCTGTGTTGTGTTTAATGGCTCCCATGATACGAGCAGTGTACCTTGAGGGACATGTCTGCCGTCCAAAGCCTCAGTTTAGCACATGTGTATTCTCGGAGACAGATTTCTTTGAGTCAGAAAATATGAGCCAGCTCGTATTTTCAAATCTGTGCACCTAGAATCTGAAAGGTCGACTCAGGCTGAGCCTGTGAGTAGGCGCTGCTCTCCCGGGGGCTTTAAATTATCCGCAACGAGCGATAGCTCTGCCGTCCAGGCCCACACCCTGATCCTAGGATAGGCGTCTGTTCTAAGTTAACACCTGTCGGGGCCTTGGAACCGGAACTGCAGACCCGATGTAAACAGGAAGCGCCCATAGGGTCCGCGCGCCCCGAGAGACATTTGTGTTTCCTGAAGGAAGAGCAGCTCTGTTCTGAGTTAACTGAGGAACAGTTGTACTGTTCGAGGCTCATATCTGCTTCCAGAAGGGAAACGTGTTTATTTACGGTTTGTGTAACCTGAGGGACAGCTTTGCGATCTACAACTAAAGCACGTAAAGCCTGCCTGATCTCACCCCCGTTGTGTGCGCCCTGAGTCTGTCTGTGTCTCAGCATAATACATGCTTTGTTTGCTTTTCTTGTGGGGTTGAAAGTAGCGCGCCCCACTTAAATATGTGCTTTTTGACATCAGAACCGCCCCCATCCTGTAACAAGCGCGGCGCGGTCCCGAAAGTGAAAGAGGATCTCTTGTCTTTATGGGGCCATGTGTTTAAACACATGGCCCCATAAAGATAAGAAATCCCTCACGACAGAAAGAAAGCAGGCGAGCTAGTCCAAGTGGGCCGGCACAAAAAGCCAAAGGGAGGCAACATACATAGCTCATTTCCAATGGCTGGCCACCGTTTAGCATAAACGGTGACGCCAGCCAATGGAAATGAGGGGCGGGGCTTCAAGCCCTTTTCTAAAAGTCCTCATATGCATTAAATCTCACCGAGCGTTGCTGCGCATGTGCGCAGCAACGCTAGGCGAGACCTAAAAAGAAGTGAAAACACTTCTGATGAACAAATGGTTGGCCTAAGATCATACCTTGTGTCGCTTGACCTTACCCATGTCTATTTTTCATTTGCTGATCATGACTACTATCCTGCTGATTTCCTATGGAGTTCATATTCCTTAAATTGTTATTCTTCTCTTTGTACTTCTCTTGTATTTGCGATTGTACTCGTGTCTTTTACTTGTTTCTTACTTCGCCCACCTGTAAAGTGCTCTGATACCCTCACAGGTCATGTTCGCGCTATATAAAACTTTATAAATAAATAATATGAAAAAGCATTTCCCGGACTCGGCCTTCCTAACTAGAAAAAATATGCCTCTCAAATGTATCTGCCTACCCACTTGTACTGGCTCCCTGGAATTCCTGACCACCTTACCTATGCTCTATATCAGGGGTCTCCAACCTTTTCTGTAATAAGAGCTACTTAGGTTCAAGGATTGTCAACAGTGATCACATCAGTGCATTAGGCCAGGTTGCCAGCAGTAAAGTAATAAAAGTACTATCAATTTTGAATGTATCTACATGGGTGATACATAACGGGCATTTCTGTAATCCCCCTGGCACCAAGGTAATAATATGAGTAATACATCTCTCCAATTCAAATAATAGCTTTTAATTCATTTTGAAAATGTTACAATTTTTCTCCAAACATCAGCTTATGAGTTCTAAAAATATACACATTTTCATCTCGAATGTATGCTTTTTAATTCTGGTACACAAAAAATAATTCAACCAAGCAAAAGCTTTTATATTAGTAAGCTGCACACAGAAGAGCTACCCAGAGGTAGCTGGAGAGCTACTGGTAGCTCAGGAGCTACTTGTTGGAGATGCTTGCTCTATTTATACCTCCTCACCTTAAACCCCGCCCATTCCTCACTTGACCTATCCCTGTCCATTGGCCAATGCCACTTGCCTGAAGTCATCCAGGGAGAGACTTGCTGTCGTCTCGCACCGCCATACCACCCCCCACCCCCCAAGGGCCCATGCATTGCACATGGTCCAGTGCCTGAATTATACACTAATTCTACCGCAACTGGTATTCATATTAGTTTGATTGTTTATTTGGTGCACTGCACTCTAAACTTTATGCTTCCTCAGTCCTTTGTGCTGGGTTTGTTTATTCATTTAACCAGTCGCCCCCCCTTCCTTCACTTGTGCCAGTTACTAAAATTCAAGCTTCCATTACGTCTAAGGCATGGATTTTGAATGCACCGCTGTGTGATACGCTCATCCCTAGAACACCGCTCTTGAACAATTTGATTGACATTTACTTTTTCCAACCGGAACTCCCTCAAGTTTCAAAATGATACTGATTCTCCGGGACACCCTCGATGCAACAAAAGGCAGCCTTTTGGTCTGCTCACACAGGGAAAACCTACTGTTTACCATAGTTTTAAATGGTCTGCCACTTTCTTTTCTTTCAGTTAATTGGACCCACTTTCCTCCCTTGTATCACTTTTAGAAGCATTGGTGTCCCTGTGCTTCCAGAAAACAAATCTGGTGGTCCTAATTGATCTATTTATTTCAAGGCTTCCTCTTGTCCTGCACAGAAATTTAAAGACATTATATAAACCTTTTGGGTAAAGCTCATTTCCATCTCTCCTGCCCATTCTGCTGGACAGCTACTCGACCCAATTATTTCAAATTGGACCAAAATAGAAGTCAGTGATCCAAATTCCAATGATCTGGACCAACTACCTAGCAATTCCATTCCACTGAAAGGAGGCGGAGGCTAAAATCATTAGAGGCCACTCATGGAAAGCTTTCTCATAGAATTTGTTGGGCAATTTGCATTAGGCTTGATAATCTTTCAACCGATATTAACACAGCAGATCAGTGTTTTTATTCTATATTTTAACCACTACCATCAATCAAACACTGAATGAGGTACTCTAAATAAAAAGGGTAACAAATCTGACCATAAATACATGAATCCGTGGTTCACCAAAGAGCTTACTAACAACAAGCTACAACTTCACTGAGCCAAAACATTTCAGTGTAAATCATATGATCATGAGGCTAAAAACTAATTCTTTGCCTTAGCAAAGAGCATTGTTTCAAAATGAAAAAGGCAAAAAGACACTTTCTCTCTACCCTTTTGACTATTGCGCCAAACTACCAAAACAGATGTTTAAAACCATTAATGACCTTTCGTTTTGCCTCCTTCACACATTTTAAGTGAACTACTCTCCCTGTTTTAACCAACATAGATATCAAACTTAGAGCATAAATTGAAGCTAATCATCAGCCATCCATCCTGCTTGAACAACATCAAACAGCTTGAAGCATTCTCAATTACTGCAGAAAAGGTTGCACTTATGCTTGACAAATTGCTTCTCAACTTGTAGTCAGATCTTATCACCTTGATTCAGCAGGGCTGCACATCAGGCTCTTTATTAGACATATACCTTGTCAAATATTTTCAGCAACTGGCACAGTTTTTAATTGCAAAGGTTGGGTATATGTTTTCTCAATCTCTTCCCACTGGTTGCAGGATATCACGTAGGAAAGAAGCAATTATCTGGCTACTGCTGAACAAACCACCACTGAATTTGACCATCGTCCGCACCTTTTGGCCCATCTCCATTTTGCTTTTGTTTATCAAAAACACACAAAAAAAAGTAGTTTTCCTGAACCTACAGGAATATGTAGAGTCAAAAGCTTTTCTTGACTGTCAACAAGCAGTGTTCCATCAATGTTACAGTACCGAGTTGGTTGTTGACTTGGTTCTGGTCTGGACAATCTTCAGAGAATGATGGACACCAGAGGTTCACGGGCTTTATTGTGCCTGGACCTCTCGTCAGCATTTGACACCATAGAACACACAAAGTTTGCTGTAGTCTTCAAAACGCTATGGTATCTACTCCTTTTCACAGCTATATGTGCAACTGCTTCATCATCTGGGGCAACTGCTACATCATCTAGGAACAAAGTGCCCGATTCCCAAAGGTAAAGGTAGACCAAAAGTTTAAGTTTAGACCTGTAGTCTAAGTTTAGACCTGAAATCTAACTTTACATCTGAAGTCTAACTTTACACCTGAAGTTTAGACCTGAAGTCTATAGTTTAGACCTAAAGTCTAACTTTACATCTGAACTCTAACTTTACACCTGAAGTCTAAGTTTAGACCTGAAGTCTAAGTTTAGCCCTGAAGTCTAAGTTTAGACCAAAAGTCTAACTTAGACCAAAAGTTTAACTTTACTACTTTTCGGTTTTCACAAAGGTAAGTTACTACTTGAACATTTACTACTAGTAAACTTAAAAGTTATAGTAGTAAAGTTACTAGTAGTTACTTGCCTTTGTGAATATCGAAAAGTAGCAAAGTTAGACTTTTGGTCTAAGTTAGACTTTTGGTCTAAACTTAGACTTTAGGTCTAAATTTAGACTTCAGGTGTAAAGTTAGATTTCAGGTGTAAAGTTAGACTTTAGGTGTAAAGTTAGACTTTAGGTCTAAACTTAGACTTCAGGTCTAAACTTAGACTTTTGGTCTAAATTTACCTTTGTGAATTGGGGCCTAAATTTGTTATGTATGCAGACAACACCCAATTTATCTTCAGAGTATCCCCTCACCAAGGCATAGACCCACATTACACTTCTCTTCTGGTAGACAGCCTAGCATTTATTTGCTGGTGGATGTTGGGAAATTATTGGAAATTGAACCCGTATAAAACATAGCTTTTGCTCACTTCTCCTAAAACCAATGTGCTCGTCCTATGTTAGCCTGCCTGCATGACCCTTGCCTTCACCCCTATAAAATCTGCTTGCAATCTGGGGATACACATTGATTCCAAACTCTGTCTTGGAGCTCAAGTTGCCAGTACTTTAAAATCATGCTTCTGCCGTGTGACAACGTTACAGCAGCTGCTTCCATGTTTAGAAATCGATCTTAGAATACCATTAGTTAATGCCATTAGCTATTCAAAAATAGATTATTGCAATTCCATCTTTCCGGCAGCTCCTAAAGAAATACATAGCATGGTTATAGGTGGTCCAGGATGCAGACGCAGCTCATCTCCGGCCTGAAAAAAGTTAACTCAGCGTTGGTAGCCAGAAGAACTCTGCCTTGGCTCCCAATTTGTACCTGAGTCATCTTTAAGCCCATGAACATACAGCACAAACTAATCTATTCTCAATCTCAGGATTGCAGTGCAAAAAGAGATTTCAGTGGCATAGGTCTTGAGCATGAGAACTGGCCACCAATTTCTTTTACAGGTTCCCAAAGCAAGTACCACCAGCTATGGTGACAGAGCTTTTTCTGTGGCCACAGCAAAAGTATGGAACACCTTGGCATAGGCCAGGCGGTCAATGTACCATTATTCAGTTTAGACGGGCCCTAAACACCCTTCTGTTCAATCAACAATTCATCCATTTCAACAAGTTCTCTTTCGTCGCCAAGAAACCTATTTTGGTGAATGTCACGCTATAAATACACTAGAGATGGAGAGTGAGGCAGAAAACACTCAAGGACTGCCTGCTGGCATGGCGCCACTCATTCGAGTGCACTGGTGTGGCTTGAGGCAGCGGGCTGGTTGAGGCCGACCTGTGAGGACTGATGCCATTAGGAGACTTTGTACTCTATTTAGGGGGTTATTTAAACTGCAGCTGTGCCAGATTGACACTACTCTTGTTATTCCCTAGAGAGCATCATCCAGAACTGGACATGGAGCCTGGGACCTGTGGGGACAGTGTGGGACTGGGCTGGACCACAGCATCCGTCCAGATGGCACTTGCAGACACTAGACCATTTAAGCTGTTAATACCATTGTGTAATAAAGTGCTTTCTTTTTTTTAAAAAGACAAGCAGGGGCTGTGTATTTTACTTACTGAGTTGTTGATTGATTGGGGAGCTCTGAGCTCTAGCAGTCATTGTCTTTAATTCTGGAATTTATGGTCTCCCGGGATTGCAGCCAGTGTCACAGGGACATAGGCGCATTTCTCAAACTCCACCATGCAAGATTGGTGGCTGGAGAGACAAAGGAGGGTAGAGTCACAATATAACACACATACCAGCACTTACTGGGCAAAGTGGAAAGAGCCAGAACATTCTGGAAAGAGCTGAAGCATTTCAGATACTTCTGGGTCAGGAACAGTTGTGAAGATGTAAACACCAGTTACAGTATCACACTTTGTCTAGTAAAAGCAGTTGCAGGGTTCTCCTATTCAGTCATATAGTTTGCACTGTTTGTGTTCCCTACACCTTGTTTATTTTGTACCCTTTCAGTTCCCTCAGGTGATTTGGTCAGCTGAGGTTAACCCTTCCTTCCATATATTCTGAGTTCTGGTTGCTGTCATTCGGGAATTCCTGCTCCATCTTCAAACACTTAAAGCCACTTCAAGCTCTGGATTTGCTCACCTCGTTCCTCAAAGATAGAATACAATCGGTATCTTTAGGGAAATATGAATCTACCCCTTTCTCTTTACTGTGCGGAGCCCCCCAAGCATCATCTTTGAGCACCACGCTTTTTAATGTATATGTGGCCATATTGGCCCCACTTATTAAAGGTTTCAATTTGGAGGAAACGTCATATGCAGACGATACCCATTTGATCATTTCTGCAAATAGCAATGACTCATCTGGCCCTCAAAGATGTCGGAATTGTATTGAGGCTGTCAGTAGTGGATGAGTAGACGCTGCCTGAAACTCAAGATTATTGTTTTCGGGAAGTCTTCTCCAGCCTGGTTCCTTAACTGGTGGCCGGAGCATCTTCCTCACCCCCTCCCCCCTTCCTGTCACTAAAGCCAAAAACTTGGGAGTCATCATTAATGACAACCTTAATATGGATGCCCAGGTTTTGGTAGTGACCTCTTCAGCCTATTACATCTTAAAACCGAACAGAAAAATCCTCCCCTTTATTCCTGACAGCTATAGGAAAAATCTGAACACTGCACTAGCCCTATCTACATTGGACTATTGCAACAGTCTCTACTTAAACATCCAAGTGAAACATATGAGACGGCTGCAGCTGGTTCAAAATGCTGCGGCTAGAATGATCCTTAAGCTTCCTACGTATCATTCTAGCTCCCAAGGACTACGCAAGCTACACTGGCTGCCTATGTGCATCCATGCAAAATTTAAAGCCCTATGCCTTGCGCATAAAGGATTGCACAACACTGGACCAGAATTTCTTAGATCGGCTTTTAAATGGTACATCCCCAACAGAGATCTCCACTCCACTAACTCCAACATTTTAGCCGTTCCAAAAATTAAAAAAGGGCATTGGGGTGGCAGAAGCATCATTTTTGGTACAGTCAAATTATGGAATGGCCTGCCATCTTATATCAGAGCCATCCCTTCTCCGCTGACTTTCAGGAGGGAGATTAAAACTTGGCTATTTAACCTCTAAACCTTTTTTTAAAATGTTGTTCTCTTTCTAGCCTGCTTTCTCTCAGATAGCGCCCTGACACCCTTGGGTATACGCACGCTTTAAAAATGTCCTAACATAACAACATCACATAAGAAGTCATCCTGGCTCCCGGCATCTCTTCTACTGGAGCAGGGCCTTTATCAGTGGTGTAGCAAAGGAGGGGACGGGGCACCCCTGGCGGCAAGAGTATTGGGGGCAGCGGCCTTCCCCAGCTCTTACTTGCAGCCGTTGTGGGGCGTCCGTCGAGGAAATCGGCAGCACCCCCCGCTCTTACCTGCGGCCGCCGAGGAAATCACCAGCACCCGCTCTCCCGCTCTTACACACGGCCGCAGGGCAGCAAATGCAGGGGCCGCCACTGGCAGCCATAGGTCTAGCTATGCCACTGCCCTTCATATTTGTTTCCATTACTGTATCCCAGTCATCTGGTGGCTATTCACAGCCTCTCGTCTTCCATACCCTGGTAAGTCATTTTACTAATACTCACATGACAATGTATATTGGTGTACACAAATACATTTAAATTAATGGATTATGGGGTTACCAATCAGTCCATTGCAGACTTAGAGTCCCTGCTGCACGCCTTCCACCAGTCTGTGCCCCTGAAATCGGCAGGCCCAGACACTTAAGTAATGTTTCTTTTCTCTCTACCTCCCTTCCCATTTTTACCACTGTATACTTACTTCAGACTCTGAAATTCATTACAGATCTTATTTGACTAAAAGTCGAAGGACTGAGGTTAGCATTGGAGTCCATGGCCTTAATACCAGTCCAATCCTGACACCCCCATATTTGGCGGTTCATAGTGACTGATGAGTCCAGTATGATGCCGAGGTTGAGTGCGTAGTCCGTCGGGGTGGGGGGAGATCCCAGAGCGGCTGGCCACTGGGAGTCGTCCCAGGCTGAAGGGGTGGGTCCCAAGATGAGTACTTCGGTCTTGTCCGAGTTGAGCTTGAGGCAGCTGTCTTTCAACCAGGTAGCAACGGCCTTCATTCCACTGTGGAAGTTGGTTTTGGCGGTTGTGTGTTCATTTGTGAGGGAGAGGATCAGCTGGGTGTCATCAGCATAGGAGACGATGTTGAGTCTGTGTCTTCTGAAGATGGCTGTGAGGGGGGCCATCTAGACGTTGAAGAGGGTGGGGCTCAGGGAGGAACCCTGGGGTACTCCACAGCTGATCTCCATGGGTACTGAGAGGAACGGCAGTAGTCTGACTCGCTGGGTCCAGGTGGTTAGGAAGGAGTGGATCCAGTCCAAAGCCTTGTTGCGGATCCCGGCGTCATGGAACCTTGTGATTAGGGTGCAGTGGGAGACAGTGTCGAAGGCGGCCGAGAGGACCAGTAGGATGAAGGCTGCGGTTTTGCCCTGGTCGAGGAGAGAGCGGATGTCGTCTGTGGCGGCGAGGAGTGCAGATCAATGAAAACAGATTGAGAATCTGTAAAACTGCAAAAAGTGTCCTTATCAGAAAAGTCATAGGGGCAAGTTGCATCACAAGCATTTGCCTTCTGCTTCCAGGCTGCAGGGCAGATTGAACACAACAGTTAGTACCTCTAGTACTTCCCTTCATCCCTCTGGTCTCAGGGGTCAAGTAGGCAGTGACAGGAAAAGAAAGCAAACAGGGCTCAAAGAGTTGTGCTGTTTATTGTGGTTTCTATTCCATGCCTTTACCCTAGCAGCAAACATAAGGCTTTTGAGCAGCTAAAGGGTCAACCCTCTGAACACCATTTGGGGTTAAAGGGTGTGCATTGTCACTTCTGATATCCCTGGCGTTTCAGTGAATCGACGTTTATGCTTTCAAGATGCTTGTTTGTCTCTCTCTCTGTTTGATAACTTGTACACAGGGTGCAGAGTGAAAGAACGAGTCTTGTGTTCTTCAACATTTTTTGTTTTGGAACAGTTATTTAGGAAATGCAGATAAGGTGGGAATTTTATCTCTGTAAATTCTAGGATAATAACTGCAGTCAGTTGTCTTTGTGGCTCTTTCTCCCAGTCTGGCCTCGTTTCACCTCTATACAAGGTCACTTCAAGTTCAGGCTGCATGTATACAGTGTACTGCAGACCTCTCCTGCCATGACTTAAGAAGTACTGAAGAGTGAGGGGTGAGAGGGTAGGTAAGAAAGAGCTGGTGGCAGAATCACATGTTGCCAGAGGATGTTTCAGTATTCAGAAATCAGGTTAAATTATTTTAAAATGCCGCAGGGTGCAAGTAGTTTGTGTTAGTCCTGGATGCACTGCTTGCTTTGTTATTACTCGATATATTAAATCATGCACCCACTCTAACGATTATATGTCCTTTATCCTCTAGACCTCGATTGAACTTTCTGCTCTTATTGCTTTTATTCTCTACCTCAGTGTTTTCTATTCTTTCTGTTTTGTTGTCACTGTGTAAAGCGATCTGACCATACCCTCGGGCCTTGTACATGAAATAGGTAATTAAAATCTAGTTATTTTAAAGAGCCCGCACTATCCACCCTTCTCAACAGGGCTACTGTACTTTCAACATAAGTTTTATTCTGCAGGAACAGAAGGCCGATGCTATTGATGGCTGGAGATGCCATTTGTTTGAATGTGTTTGTGCTTATGAGGTCTCACAAGTTTTCAATAAAGTCCATGTTAAGTCATGGCATTTGTAGATCACATGGATTTTGAGGGGCTCCCTGGAGAGGAGGCAGGGCAGTTCTTAGCACATACAGCCGGCCCATTGATGTCAAAATGGCCACTCTTTTTTTTCTTAACATTTTATTCAAGTTTTTTTTCAATTAAAATCCAGGGTGCTCACAATACAAAAGAAAAGCATCGATACTACATTGGCATAAGGGGCATTTTGAAAGGCCCCTTATTACAGACAAAAATATAGAACAAACATGCTATAGTTATACACAATCACATGGCAAAAATCAGTTCATAAAAGATCATCTTCATCGTCTTCGGAAACACTGTCTTCATGAGAGTCCCCCACATCAGAAGGCGACTCCTCCGCTAAGGAAGAGGAACATCACCCCACTGCTCTCAGAGCAGTGTATAAAGGAAAAATAAAATGATAATAACAGCGTTGTTATCATTTTATTTTCAATACGGGCTACAGGGAGGAGGATTGGTTGGCACAGCATAAGTGCGCATGACAGCTTGGCCAGCTGGGTGGAGAACAGTCTCAAGGCTCCCAGGCACTGTCTGAGTGGCCAAACAGGCTTCTCAGACCAATCACGATGCTGCTGTCATGCTGGTGACAGGAGCGTTGTGATTGGCTTAGGGGAGCCTGTGTGCTGCCGGGAGCCAGGAAAAGAAGAGGACGGAGGAGAAGCTGCGGCCGTAATCAGGTAAGTGATATTTTTTAATTTTTTTCATCCGCCCTACCACCACCCCCGTTCTGTAGCAGCTGCCACTGCCCCACATCCCAGCTCGATGCAGGGTGTCATGCATAGTAGTAGTCAGGTAACCCAGTTCCTGTCCTTCTTAGCATAGGTTTTGAAGGGAAACCAAATTCTTTCAAATGTATCCATCCTGTCACTTATTACAGCAGTCAGGCATTCCATGGCGTAAATGTGCCAAATGTTTGTCCACCATAGCACAAGGCTCTGAGGGTGTGGGTTCTTCCAAGTGTGGGTTATCGTTAGCCTTGCATCCTATAAAAGGGAAGTAGACAACTTGCCCTTATGAGTAGTGCATGGGTAAACCAGTCCTCCCCAGCCTCAGCCCAGAGGAGCACCAGTGGGTCCAGTGGCAGAATCACTGAGCAAATTTGATGAATGTGCTGCAGCACCTCCACCCGGCACGCTTTACCTGCGTGCATTGCCACCACATATGTAAATAAGTACCCCTGATCCCACAACCACTCCAACAGCGGTCAGATGTCCCAAACATGTTGTGGAGTTGTATCAGGGAAAAATACCAAATGGTAAGAATTTTATATGAGTTAGATTTATGCTGCAAACAAACAGAGATGTTGGGTACTCCCGACCAAATCTGTTGCTAAATGTCATTTGTTATTGTGGTGCCCAAGTCCTGCTCCAGTCTCAACTCATAGAGGTGTCTTTATGGTTATGAGAGGCTACACATGGCCGCAGAGAGACGAGTGATGACCTTCCTCGTGGACCAGTGGGTAAAACGCTGCTCTAGGGATATTTTGACTCTGCTACCTTTGTCCTTCACAGATTGTGTATTCGCCCAGTGGAGGAGTTGATTGAGACAGAACTCATTCACTGGGGTCAGTTGGAAGATCTGCTTACCTGTAAGCCTATCTAAAGTGACTCCATCCCAATGGAGGTCCCCTAACAGTGGAGACATTCCTCCTCTCCAATCTTCAAAATGTGTGTTCATTGTACCCGGTGGGAAATCAGGGTTTTGTACAACAGGAGAGAATGGGGAGGGATGTGTGGTAGCTGCCTGGCGGTGATTGATCTTATCCCAATGCAGCAAGAGGTTAGAAGTAGCATATAATTTTGCTTAAGGTAGTGGAAAGCGATCTCAGGGCCTCATCCACATGATATGGTATAAGGCAATGGTGGAGCATTCTTGTTCGATCAGCATCCAACGTTTGGTGTAAGGGAGTTGGTGCCAATCTAGAGGCGATTGTACTTGGAAAGCGTGGATGTAGTACTCTATATTAGGGAACCCCAACCCTCCTTTAGATGTTTTCCTGTAGCCCTGGGTACTCTGGGCATGGAATTTTGCCACACAAATTGAAGTAACTGATTTTGAACTTGGAGGAAAATCTCCTTAGGATTCCACAGAGTTTGTTACACATATAGTAATCGGGGTAGGTAGTTCATTTTAATTTTATTAATTTGTCCCATCCATGAGATTCAAGCCTACCCCAATGGTAGAGATCCTTTAGTAGGGCCTCTAGCACAGGTGACATGTTGCAATCGTATAAAGTGCGGCTAGAGCTTGTGAGGAAAACCCCAAGGTAATGTATAGAGGTGGCTTCCCAGGTCAAACCGGAGAGCAAACATTGAGCTGTATTGGTGGGATCTGCCACTCCTGTGTCCATGGACTTTGCGTAATTAATGCGAAAGTAAGCGGCTTCAAATTGTTTCAATTCATTCAGAAGATGGATAAGAGACGTGTTGGGCATGTCAGGAAGCACAAGAAATCATCAGCAAAAAAAGCTAATTTGTAGTGTTCCCCATCAAATTCAATCCTTCAGAGCGCTTGATTAGTTTTCAGGCGATGGACTAAGGGCTCCATCGTGAGCATAAATACTAGCAGGGACAGGGTGCACCGATGTCTAGTGCCCCAGAGGAGAGGAATCGGGGAGGAAAGGGCACCATTAACTTTATTACGGGACACCGTAGCAATATAATAGGCCAACACATAGGCCATCATATGGGGGCCTAGCCCAGCCTTTGCGTGGACACCTCGAAGAAATTGCCAACCCACCCGATCAAAGGCCTTCTCCGTGTCTAGCGAGGGAAAGATGGTCGTGGGGTTGGTCCACTCCGTCATGTCAACGACGTTAACTCCCAGTCGCATGTTGTCCTTAGCCTGTCTATTACATATGAAGCCAGATTGACAGCTGGACAACAAAAGTGGCCAGATTGAATACAGGCGGGAGACTAGGATGGAAGTAAATATTTTAACATTGAAATTTAACAGTGCGACGGGTCTCAGATTTGTTTCTGGTATATAAAATCCTTTTTGACAGAGGCATGCTGCACTGTATGTGATCACAAAATATGATATATGCTTAACATTCTTCAACTATACCAACCTCTCAAGTTTCTGGCACAGCACCTCTTCCACGATCTCACTCTTAACATCACCTGCTGTGCACCATTAGGACCAGCTTGATTCCCAGCTCCTCCCAATGCCTCAATACAACAGTCTCCACTTTTAGCATCCTGACCTTTGTGTCCCTACACCTGCCCTTATACATATTTTCATATAATCCACCACTTACAGATCACTCTTTAACTTACAATTACCACCAACATTTATGACTGATTCCTCCATTGCCTTAATACATTCCCAATAAAAATGCCTTCATAAGTCTCTTATCCACCAGTGGAGGTAGGTGTCCTGATGCTACAACTGTTGAATTTTGTTTCAAGCCCACACAGTTCTAACTATGTTGTCATTTGAACCTCTGATGAGGACACTGGTTCCATTCTAGTCTACAGCTTTGTCTTAGCATTAATGGAGGCTGTAGTAGTGGCCCCTGCACCTGTCAGTGCTGCCATCAGCGTAAAACTTTGACTGCGACTGGTCGTTTTGAAATACAGATTCCTATTGTACTCAGGGTGGGCCAGCAACCTGACTAGCTATGGCTCCTGACAGCTAGTCTAGTGGCTACTGGAACATTGGACTCCAGTGGACTGTGCACTCACTCTAGGCACATAAAATAGGACACTGGTCACTACACTGACACCCGAAGGCACTCAAAAAGACTTTTTGTTTGTCAAGCTTGGGGTGGATACTTTGTTCTTTGGGATGTTGGGCTTGGAGCAGTCTGGAGGGTTCAGGTGAAATTTGTAGCAAATAAACCAAAACTTCATGAGCATTTCAGCACTAGTCACCTCAACTAAATTTCAGACATGCTCCACCAAGTTGATTGAAGGTTTTATTTCAAGACTCAAGTCAAGTCGATGCAACCCCTGGCATGACCAACCACCCACTCACTCATTCCAGAGCCCCTTCTTAGAACACAACAGGTGCCTAGCAACCATAACCAACCATTAAACAAATTGCATTACAACATATCCCCCTTTCCAGAAACACAAGATTTGAATATGAAATAATTAATATAGATCTAGGTGGTGGATAAATAGAAAAATTTAACTTCAGAAGCAAATACATGGAGTTAAAAAAAGTACATTCATATTTACAATTGCATATACCTCACGGAATGCACACTTAAATGCGTGCTATAGGAAAACTGCATTAGGCACATATACAATCATCAAATTGTTTAGGCCTCCTTCTTTCACGTGGAGAAATATCATCTTTCCCATCTCTCTTTTCTTGAGCATGCATCAGAATATTTTTGCCCCACAATTCAGGTTCACGCTCATGACATTTAACATCTTTGCGGATGTTCCACCATTTTCTATCCAACAATATTTATTTACCTTCAACTTCCCTAATTTCCTTTGGATCTGACCGTCTTGAATCACCCTTCCTGTGGGCCTCCGCATGCACTCTTACCCAATCCTTTTTCTTAAAATTATTTGTCCTTCTCACTCTCTCACTATGTCTTTGCACATACTGCCCTTGATACTCTTCGACTCTACCAAGACTTGATGATTCACCATGGTTCTTCATGTTGTCTCCATCCACTCAGGAACCGAAGTAGTGCATGCTACCCTTCATTTCAATAAAAAAAACGGAGTTTCTCCTGTAACCGAATGGGGTGTTTTTCTATAACTCCATAACATGTTTTTCACTTCTTGTCTTCAATCCAATCCCCCATTCAAAGCCAGTTGAATACAATCACGCGATTGAATATTTCCACCAAACCATTTTCAAAGGGATGATAAACAGCCGTCCTGTGATGCCTAATCCCCACTTTCTTGAGAAAAGCGGTGACTACTGCAGAAACAAACTGGCCAATTATCAGAAACCAGTACCTCCGGACAACCCACTCTTCTGAAAATGTTTTCACAAAAATCAACCACCTAGGTAGCCTAGACCTCCTTCATAAAAGCCACTTCAGGCCACATGGAAAAGTAATCTATCAACACAATAGCATCTCTATTTCCAAGACCCAAACAATCAAAAAGACCACTGATTTCAATGGCTAATCTTCCCCAGGCACCTTTAGGAAATATAGTAGGCACGATAGATGTTTCTCTTACCGTATGAGATTTGTCACTACATGTGTATGGCACACAATCTCTTATAAAACTTTCAGCTTTCTTGTCCATACCAGGCCACCCAAAAACATTCCAAGCTTTTTGTTACATAGCTTAAATTCCATCATGTCTTTTGTGCAATAAATTCAACAACCTGTGCCGCAAGGCAAAATGGAATACCAATCTGTCACTCCTCCTAATGATTCCATCAACCACAGAGAATTAAGAAATCACTCAAACGTTCCTTCTCATTCCTCCTCAATACTGAGTCACTTGGAAACTTTTCCATCTAGAATAACATGGTTGGTCCTCTGAAAAAGACTCTTTCCACTTCTCTTCCCAAATAGCACCTCTACATGATTCCTTAACTTCGCCCACCATCCACTCATTATCCTCCTGACTGTCATCATTATCCAAAGGTAATCTTGATACACAATTAGCATTGATGTTTTTTTCTTTCCTGGCACATACCGAATAGAGAACATAAACTCATGTAACCGATACAACCACTTTGATATGCGAGGTGTAGCTTTTCCAGCACTCTTTGTAGAGAAGAAAACTATTGAAGGCCTATAATCCGTTTCTAGTTCAAAATGATTGCCCCAGACAGGTGTTCTAAAATGCTGGACGCCCCACCAACACGCCAGTGCTTCCTTTTCAATGGTGGAATATGTGGTTTCAGCACAATGGTGGAATATGTGGTTTCAGTACCTTTTAACATACGTGAGGCAAATGTTGCCACTCTCTTTCTCGTCCCTTACACTCTTGCATTAAACCTGCACACAATCCATATGCACCGGCAACCATTACTACAATGGTTTTGTCATTTGGATCAAAACATTATAACACTACAGCTTCACAGATAGATTTCATCACCAAATCAAAAACTTGCCGGCAAGCAGTTGTCCACTGGTTATTAACACCCTTCTTAATTAGTGTACATAAAACATGCACGTTGTCAGCAAAATGCTCCACAAATTTTGAGTAATACCCTGATTGCCCCAGAAACAATTATGACTGCTCTTTATCCTTGGGTGCAGGAGCCAACTCAATTGCTTCCACCATCTTCAACTTGGGTTTCACTCCCTCCAATGACAGTGTATGACCCAACTACTCAACTTCATCTACTTCAAATATACACTTCTCCAATCCAATGGTGAGGTGAACTCGCTCCAATTTTGTTAACACCTCTGTAAACACAGCATCATGCTGTTCCCTATCACTTCCCCACACCAAAATGTTGTCTCAGAAGAATAAGACATTGGATAAATCATATAAAACACTTTGCATCACTCTCTTAACAACACTGGATGCTGACACCAACCCAAATGGCATCTTCCCAAACTGGTATGTCCCTTCTAGGGTAATGAAGGATGTTAGATGTTTAAAGTCCGGATTAAGCTATATCTGGTGATATGCACTAGATAAATCCAGTGTAGTAAAACATTTGGCCCTCTTCATGTTCATCAACATTTCATTAATATGGGGAAGTGGATGACAATCCACCCATATGCTGTCATTTAAGTCCCTCAAATCCACACACATGCATAAACTTCCATTAGCTTTTCTTGCTAGCACAATTGGACTCAGCCACTCTGAAGATTCAATCGACTCAATGACCCTAGCTTTTCACAAACGGTCCAATTCCATCTTCAATTGTTCTCACAAACCCAATGGAACATTATGAACCCTATGCACCTTAGGTACATCTCCCCTCTTTAAGATTATGCAATGTTCAAAATTTTTTAAACACCCCAGTGTTTCCGTGAACAATACTTTGAACACCATTTCTCCACCACCTCTTGTGCAGTTAGTAACACTTGACCAGGATGATTGGGGTCCAAAATTATCCCAAGAGCTGGTTGGTCCCTCCAGCCCAACAAAGTCTTGCCCTTTTCTACCATATACACCTTACCAGAAGCCCTTCTATCTCTGTTTTTCAATTCAGCCACAAAGTACCCCTAAACTGGCAATTTGACACCACAATATCCTTCCAGTTCTACGTCAGTGTGACTCAATTCACATCCATTGACACTCTTCCACACAATTTTATCAATTAACGTGTAAGGCCCAGTGCTTAATTTGAGCCGGTGGTTTCCGGTGCTCGGCACCAACACTTAGGGGCCGATTCCGATTCGGGCCGGAAATCTCTCCGACCGAGCCGGATCCGGAGAGATTTCCGCTCGAGCCGGACTCCCGCAGTCCGACCGAGCGAGTACGATGCGGCCGTATGCTGCCCGACTCGATTCGGTCGGACTCCCATTGAAGTCAATGGGAGCCAGTCGTACAACGCGTACACGGGCTCCCATTGACTGAATGGGTACGTCGCGAACAGGGGGGCCCCCTACAGTGGGTACGCGTCGGTGCGACTCGCACCGTACATGCATGTTTAGGGGGGACCCTTGGGTCCCCCCTGTGTGCGACTCGTGCGGCTACGCATGCAGGGGGGTCCGACACGGACCCCCGAAGTCCGGCTCCGACAGCTCTTTGGAGCCGTACGCTACGAGTCGGTCGGGCTGTTCAAAGCGCGCATCGTACTTGCTCGGTCGGGAAATGTCTCCATTGCGTGGTGCGAGCCGTGTCCGTACGAGTCGGTCGGAGCGGTTGGGACCCGGGAACGAGTCGGTCGGCGATTTCGCGTGCGCTCGCATCGTACTTGCTCGCTGGGACGACTGTACGAAACGGTCGGGAAAAAGGCCTCCGAATCGTATCCGGTAAAGCCGAATCCGATTCGGAGCCCTACCGGCCGAGATCGGAATCGGCCCCTTAGTTGTCAACACTGGCGCTTATGACAGTCTGCCACATGGTGGCGCTGTTTGTATAATACACACCTGAGCACAACAACAGTAGGTTAGTAATTTAATATACCTTAAAATGGCTATTACCTGCCTTCCAAGCCATTCCTACACATTTGGGGGCCTGGAATATTCTGATATGTCACACTTGTAGGGTTTCATGGTTAGTAGTTGTGTTGGTTCTGTCATAGGCGGCGCTGACAGGAGGAATGGGTTGGTGCAAGCTGCAGTGGCCTCCTGACGAGGGCTTGTGCAGTTATTTTTCTACAAATTAACCACTGCTAAGGCCAACATGAATCCGGCCACATGTAGACTTGCACCCCATTCACCTCTACCACACATTTAGGTGGGTGATAAACCTCTGATTGTGCACTGCCTTTAATCTTATCCACTCCACACATTACTAATACTTTCACATCCTCAGTGTCGGTGTTTATGTCTTCAGTGTTATCTCCACACTTATGTTCAATTAGCCAATACACTCTGTACTTATTCCCTTCCATTCCACCTTCCCTGCACACTCTGGAAAATGGCCCAATTTTTTGCAATTATTATACCTGGCTTTAACTGCAAGTCAAACATTGGATTCAGCCAAATGTTTTATGCTTCCACACCTGAAACATTGTTTTTCTGAAAACTGCTGTGTGCTTCACCCGCCCTATCATTCATTGCAATCTTGTTTTTCCGTTCAACAGAACACAACTAGTTGACATCCTTACCAACACCACACTCAGATCTACTTTTTAATTGGCTATAACTAAGCCCTTTCACATAACGAGACGTGTTCTCTATGTGATGGGCAATACCTATAGACTTCTCTTGAATTGTAATGTTACTGGTTCTGTTGATCATCAAGTCTCTAATGATCTCTTCCTGGAAGTCTTTGAAACTACAAGAAACAGCTAATGTTCTTAAAACTGATACATATTGCTCAATGGTTTCACCATGTAATGGGGCTTGTGAAAAACATTTGTGTCTTTCCACCACAATGCTTGCTTTCCTCAACATTTTCCTCCAAACCTTTCATAGCACTCATGTACTCATCGTTCCCAAGATCTTCCTCTGCGCCAGACCCTCAGTTACCCTCCTCATCCTCCCTGTCAACAGGTACAGGTAGCATATTTAAAACCTTTCTCCCCTGCACACCTAAACTGTGCTTCGACATGGCTAGTTTCCTATTTGCTACAAATACATCACCCCCAATGGCTTCCAAATAAGTCTTAAAGCACTCCTTCCAATCTTTCCAAGACATTATCGACAAACCAGGTTCTTGCAAAAACATGGGAAGAGGAACAATGGATTGGGACGACTTGTTCAAACTGTTAAAATACAACAAATTACAACAAATAAAGCAGTCCCCATTGTCCACCGAAAAATAATAAAAGTAGTCACTGTTGTCTATTGGAATCCTTTGTCAACTTGCCAGTAAAAATAAACACTTCCAAAACTGCACACCACAGTCTTATGTCTATGGCTGTCCTTGGAACCCATGATAACTGCGGTTTTATCCACCAATCTTATCACGCCTCCTCTCAGCTAATACCAACTTGTCTAAGAGAAAGCCACTCACATATTTGAAATGCTAATGCATGACTCCCACTACCGCAGCATACCTCTTCAGTGAAGCAGGTCAGTCCTCATGCCCTTTATTCCTTTACTGTAATGGAACGAACTCCCTTCAAAATTGCTTTAATCAAGTGCTGCGCTCACTGCCATCTGCAGCCTCACTGGCATGCAATTTGCTGGACCATGTGCCACCATATTTGCCGTGTCCACAGCTTTTACAGTCTCCACGAGCGCACGGCCGTCCTCGCTCCACTCTTTATCAATAATGAATCATGCGCTGCCCCGTGTGGTAAATATTCAAAATTGTCCCCTAATGAGCTTTTAAATTGCCATACCATAGAGCATCAGCTGGCAAGTGTTAACTCCCACTATTTACCAGGTACTTTAAAAGTGTTAAGGAAGACAATACACCTGGTTGCCGGCCTGTTGCACAGCGACCGTTTCTCACAAAGGGAAACTCTCAGGGGTTGCTCTGTAGTCACAGAGAAATCACTGATCCCATCCTCGTCGCCAGTTTCACAAAAGACACGCTCCTCGAAGTTGATTGAAAGTTCTATTTCAAGATTCAAGTCAAGACGATTTCTTTATTTCTTTATTTATTCCGTGTTTTCTATAGCGCGAACATGACCCAATCTTGGGTGTCAGAGCGCTTTACAATTCAACAGCAATCAGTTTCCGTCTATGTACGAGTCCTTGAAGCCTACAGCAAGGTATAAGTATTCATCTAACAGTGGCACAAGCTTAAAATTTACAAATAATATACATATTAAATCTTACTGGGCCTCAACTCAGGTTACAGATGTACATGCCATGTCATACTAACATTTAAAATTAATACACTACTAAAGAAAACTAGGAGTCCGCACTGGTTACAATGTTACTGTTGGAAAACGAGGCAGTATCTGTGAGGCCTGCACAAATAACATAACTACATTTGTCCTTCACTGGGAACCAAACACCCCTTTGTAACGCTTGACTCTCAGAGGGTAGCGTTGCAGAGCAGTCTAAGGCTTACTCAAGGGAGGTGGTGTGGGCTAGTAATCGCCATTTACCAGTACGCAGAAATAACATTCAATAATTGATTGTCCAGTCTGTACTTTGCTTCATAAAAGGAAGAGCACATTTATTAAACACACACTACTCAATACTATGCAACAATTTACAAATATACATTTATTTTAGCAACTTGTAAAGCGCGCAAATACCCTTCGGTGTCTCGGCGCTGCGGACTAGGCAGAGGGAAGGCCAGGCGCGGGTGGTTATTGGTTGAAAAGCCAGGTCTTTAATTGTTTCCGGAATGTAAGCAGGGTGGGACTGGTCTTGATGTGGAGGGGGAGCGTGTTCCATAGTTTGGAGGTGGCGACCGTGAATCTTCTGTCGCCCCAAGAAGCTTTCATGGTTCGGGGAACAATAAGCAGGTTCGCTGCTGATGAGCGCCAGGGTCTTCTGGGCTTGTAGGAGCAGAGAGTTTTCCTGAGAAATTCAGGTCCAGTGTCGTGGATTGCCTTGTATGCAATGCATAGAGCCTTGAACTTGGTTCTGCTCCTGATGTCGCACCACCTTGGATATTGGTTTGAATTTGGGGGTGGCTGTCAGAATCCTGGCGGCTGCGTTTTGCACCAGTTGTAACTTATTTAGTACTCTCTTGAGCATTGATGAGTAGACCATTACAGTAGTCAACCTTTGACATAACCAATGTATTAATGAAAGTCCTGCAGGCGCTGGTTGGGAGAAAAGGTAGGAGTTTTTTATCATCCTGATGACATAAAAGGATGCAGAAACGACTGCGTTGGCATGGTGTATGAATGACAGCTTGTCGTCGAACATAACACCCAGATTTCTGACCTTTGTGACGTGGGACGGCGGTGAGCCTAACTTAGCTGGCCACCAAGTGGGGGACCAGCTAGGGGAGAGATTGCCAAAGATCTTCACCTCCGTCTTGTCTGAGTTTAATTTGAGGCAGTTGTTTGCCATCCATGCACTGATGGCTAGCATTCCCTCTTGAAAGTTTGCCGCAACTGCCCCTCCGTCATTGTGTACCGCTAGCACCAGTTGTGTGTCATCAGCGTACGACGTTAGGCCGATGCTGTATGTTTTGATGACCCTTGTCAGGTCCGACACGTATATATTAAACAAGGTCGGACTCAGCGATGATCCTTGTGGCACACCACATGGGAGAGCAAATGACGGGGAATTGAAGTCACCGAGTGTCACTAGTTGAGTCCGATTGGATAGGAAAGAGGCCAGGAGGGCTTTGGCTTTATGTGTGATGCCGATGGCTGTGACACGGTCGATCAGGGTTGCGTGATCGACCGTGTCGAATGCCGCTGAAAGATCCAGCAGCACCAGGACAGCGGCACCCCCCCATCAAGTATCTTCCTGATTTCATCGGATGCTTTGATGAGGGCTGTTTCAGTTGCTGCAGAAATTGGGGACCCCCTCTCAGGAAGATTAATTTAAGGCCAGGGAGAAGAGGGGAAGAACCAAAAATACAATAAACAATCTCCCTCAAGGCCTATATTTCTTTTGTTGTCAACAATAAATTCAGCACGGGCTCAATAACTGTTAAGTCATTTCAATAACTTTAGCATGTTTGATTTCATCATCACTGTTTATTTACATTTTTGTATAAACTATATTTCATAACAGTACATTTTCTTTCTATTTCATTTTTAAAGCTTTTTTTGGAATATATAATACAATAAAATTGGACAATATTTCTACATGAAATTCAAAAAATATATATTTACACTCTGACATTTAACAAGAGAACCCCCGGAAAAGATCACATACATATGTCACAAAATCAAAACTCATTCAAACACATACCGACTCATACAGCATTCACACAGAGTGCATCTGGGAAAAAAGGGGAGGGGAGACTACAGATAACAAAGTCTCCACGACCAAGGTTGGTATATATGTTCAAAGAGAACTGAACATGGGGTCGAGGTCGACGCGCGATTCGGTGGCTTGCGAAGTGTAGATTAACCACCTTCTTCAGGACCTTTCCAGATACCCACACAAGTCAAACAAAAGCCGGGGGACCTAGGTAAGCATAAAACAATGAATGTTATGAGCCCATGACCAAAATCTTTATTCATTGATTGGACCATGAAAAGGAATATAGAGTTATTTACATAAGTCACACACTAGCACCTAGTGAAGCACTCACCACCAATGCGTGTATCTCCCAATACTTACCAATGAGAGTATTGTGATTGTATAACAGACATCACCAGTGAGTAAAAAGCCAGAAAGAAAAAAAGAAAAAAAGAAACAAAAGACACCCGAAAAGTGTAACATATTGCAATCACCTTGTTTCCATAGAGTGAAGCCCAGCATTGTCAGACCAGGAGCAGAGCGGACACAGCAGATGATTATGTCACGTGCCACTCAAGATGAAATCTATAGCTGTGTTTAAAGTATATTTTTTAATACTTACAAGCAGTATAGCTGACAAAACAACTGCTGACAGAATGATACAGCTACGTCTTTTGCAAACGATATATGATCTATATATAAAGAATATATGAAAAACTTGAGTGCTCGGAAATGATGATACTGATCATAAAATCAAATGACATAAGCCCGATATCATCTTACCACAGATGGCCTATTAGTCTAGTGGCCAATTGATGAGAACAATCCTATCTTTGTCCAGACTGCATTGCAACGTAGATTCAGATGTCTAAATAAAACAAATTTGTACCTAGTTATAAACTACTGCATAGCGAAAAGTGTTGTAAGAACCTAACCACTAGTTCATAATGTAACTGGCCATGCTGGCAAAAAACTATGGCTGATACAGCCTTACCCAAATAGATTTCGTATGTAGGTCAAGCGGCGAAAAAGGTCTTGTTTACGCGAAGATAACGTCCTATCACGGCTTTAAGTTTCTAAATGCAAAAAGTATGCACTGTTAGAAATATCCTAAAGGGGAAACAGTTGCTACCGGACTGAAATTAATTTTACCTTAACAAACATATACGCACCTAATTAGATAACCGTAGGACATATGTATTTATTTTCTTATTTCTGTACGTATGTGATAGTCAGAGTATTATGCCTTTAAATCAGCTTTCAACTGTGTGGCATGTAAGGCGATGTCCTTATACCAATAGGTTTGTCATATAAATCTATGAAGTGAGAAAGGAACAATAAGAAAATCTATACATAAAAATAGTGAGGATAAAAATATAAATTCCACATAACTACATGGCAATCTATATATTTAAAAACTGTGTTTAGAATAAATATAATTCTAACATTGGCTTGTGAATGTCTAATTTGCGCAGGGTCACTGAATTTAAGTCCACAGGATCAGCTAGTAATCCAAATGAGGTATCTTAAGAATCTTATCTGTTACTCCACATGTAAATGAGTAAAACGAACTGACTACTCTACAGGATTCTAAAGTTTACGATAACTCTAATCACAAACGATATAAATTATTTGCACTTGAACAAGTGATCCAAATGAGGTATCCAGAGAATCTTATCTGTTACTCCACATGTGAACAAGTACAACAAACTGACTACTCTGCAAGATGCTAAAGTTTACAATAGCGCTAGTCACAAATGATATAAATCAACTACACTTGAACATGAATATCCAAAAACTAAGCCAAAGACATAGATGCAAGAGTGAAAATCTATACACTAACGCTTACCTTCTGCATCTGCTCTACATAGATTCACGGGCCATCACTCTTCCGACCGATCAAAGCACAGTGATAGAAAGGCACTGCTCTATAAATAGACGGCATCTAGTAAAACGGCGCGAAAATCTAATTCTCACGTAACGCTACTCGATATAGAAACAGGACTAACAACCACTAAACTTTGGGCGCCATCTATAAATGTGCAATAGTTCAACAATACACTGAAGGCAAATAAGATAAACCCTTACAAGGGTATTAAATGTCTAGAGATTTATCAGAACAAAAAGAGATTTAACAAAAGATATTAAAAAAATAACATATGCAAATCACTGTGAGGAATTTTTCAAAGACCGTAATCCACCTAGGAGACACATATGCACTGTCTAGCCAGACAGTGCTAATAATTATTAAGACAAGGCGCAACCTCAATCTGAAAGTCACACATCATTACCCTTAGGCCTAAAAATCTTATATATCTGCCATAAGAAGGTGACTCAGATTAATACGACATAAGCATTACATGTGTATCCTAAGTGGTATACCCAACACAGAAGGAAGTACTCTGTCATCCAGCGGACAAGCAGAAGAGCGTTATACCATCACAAGGGTATAATTTTCTTATGTATGGTAATATGCTCTAAGAAAAAGAAAAAAGAAACAAAACTTATCTATTATGGTGACTGTACTGCTAAGCTTCCAAAAAATATATTTCATAATAATAACAATATAGATAACATAACAAATATGTAACTATAAGCAGAAAAGATCAAGATTTGGTGATATTCCAGATTATCTCTTCATTTAATCCTTCCTTAACACTATTGAGATGAAAAAT
Organism: Calotriton arnoldi; assembly: GCA_963921515.1. NCBI lineage: Eukaryota > Metazoa > Chordata > Amphibia > Caudata > Salamandridae > Calotriton > Calotriton arnoldi. Next base: position 1,222,140 of record CAWUFW010003935.1, read on the forward strand.
CCAAAACGTTTCTCTCCTTTTGCGTGTAATTTCTACAGGCAGGCCTGCCTGGCATTTGACTTTTTCTATAATACACCACCTCACGTCTTTTTCAGAATGTTGTTTGTCTAAAAAATGTTGCACTAGTGGGGCAGTAGTTCTCCGTGTCCGAATAGCAGATTTGTGCTCACTGAATCTCATACGGAATTCATGACCCGTTTCACCGATATATGCTAAGCCACATGGACAATATAATATATATATGACATTGTGGCTCCTGCAATTGGTGAGATATCTGAGTTTGATGTTCTTGTCATTGTACTTAATGGACTCAGTAACTAATGCTGCATCACAGGCATGGCATGACCCACATTTATGGTTTCCTAATATGAGAGGAGCTCCTGTGATGGTGCCTTGATTCTGGATCTTAGGCAATTGAGATCTTGTATGTACCAAAAGATCCTTCAGATTACGGTTTCTCCTAAATGCCACTAACGGTAATTGTAATTGGGATTCATGTTCGTTGGTATTGAGAATCTTCCAATTTTTATTAATCACATTTTTTATTTTGTAGTTCAGTGGAGAGTGATTAATGATACATGTAATCTGATCTCGTGGCATACGATTGGTACCTTGTAAAAGGGCATCGCGATTGTAGTATTTAGCCCTTTTATATGCATGTCTTACTAGCCGATGTGGGTAACCTCGGTCTAGTAAGCGTTTCTTCAATGCATCACCATGTTTGTGGAAGTCCTCCATATTCGTGCAATTGCGACGCACGCGAAGGAATTCCCCAAAAGGGATTGAATCTTTCTGGCAAGTCGGATGGAAGCTCTGATACTGTAGTATGGTGTTCTTGGCCGTAGGTTTCCTGAATAGGCTAACTTGGAGTGTGTCATTTGATCCAAAGATTAAAATATCCAAAAATTCCACCTGTTCCGAACTAAATTTAGCAGTAAACTTAAGGTTACTGTCACTAGCATTGAGCCAGAGAATGTACTCATGAAGGGTAGCAACATCTCCTTTCCAAATAAAAAAAATGTCGTCAATAAAACGCTCCCAAATATCTACATTTTCAAAAAATGGAGCAGCTTCATTGAAAACATTTTTTATCTCCCACTCACCCATGTAGGTGTTCGCTATGCTCGGCGCACAGGAAGCCCCCATACTAGTGCCCTTAATTTGTTTATAAATCAGTCCATTAAAATAGAAAAAATTATTCATCAGAACTATTTCGAGGCACTGTAAGATAAAACCGTCCGGTCTATCTCCTGGGGATCGTTGAAGCAGAGATGCTACTGCATGTAACGCTTGACATTGAGGTATGTTAGTATACAAAGCCTCAATGTCAAGCGTCACCAAGATGTCAGTATCAGAATTGTAGGGTATACCCTCAATTTTATTGATAATGTCCCCTGTGTCGCGAATAAAGGACGCATAGTTCTGAGTCAAAGGGCATAAGTATGAGTCCACATATTTTGAGAGGGGCTCTGTGCTAGAGCCAATTGTGGAAATGATGGGGCGTAATGGGGGATCATCCACATTTTTATGTGTTTTAGGTACCCCATATAATGCTGGGATTATGGGGCATGATTTGTTGAGGAAGCTGTGTTCTTCCTGGCAAATGAGTCCACATTCTAATGCTCTATGAGTAATATCTTGGATGTGGGCATTTAGTTTTGTGAGCTCTCTAGGATGTGATTTTTTATAGTGCTCTGGAACTGCCAACATCTCCATGATTTTGTTGTTGTAATCGGTCTTATTCATGATGACTATGCCCCCGCCTTTGTCACAAGGTTTGACAATTAGGTTATTATTGGATTTAATTTTATCAAGAGCCAAATTATCTTTTTGCGACAAATTATAACACGCATTACAAGGATGTCTGACAATGCGCGAAATTTCTTTTATGACATTTTGCTCAAAAATACTGACCTCCGGACCTATCATGTCTAAAGTTGGAGTGAATACAGATGGAGGTTTACACTTAGATTGATTCATTACCTCAGAATCCATCGGTCTATCCAGGAAGAATTTTTTCAACCTGACTTTTCTAAAAAACGCATACAGATCCTCATGAAGTTTGAAAATATCAAGGCGGGTGCTCGGAACAAATGAGAGACCACGGCTAAGAACTGAAATTTCCTCACCAGTAAGATCTACTGAAGAGAGGTTGAAAATCGGTAGAATGTCTTGTTTGTTCGTATCATAACAAGTATCCCCATTTTCTACCGCCAGTATTATTGATTGCGGGTCTTCAGATATGGTTGTTGAGGTTGAGGGCCCATCTGTTGTTGTTCTCCCCTGTCTTGTGGCCATCGTTTGTTCCTCCCTCTGTATTGGCCTCTCGGTAAAAAAGGGGACTGACCAGGGAGAGAATATTGAGTCTGTCTACCCCTATAGGGTCTGTAATTATATTGGGCTCCACCCATCTCTTGGGGATTATCATTATCCGAGTCAGATGAATAAGTATCAGAAAAATTGATAATCCTTCTTCTATAGTTATTGGTATACCCTGAATAGTTGTTACCCTGGTTCCAGTCTTGATAATACGATAAATGCAGGTAAGGGTATGCTTTTTCTTGAGTATACCACCTGATATCCTTTTTCAATTTTTCTGACTTTTTATTAATCAGATAGGTCTCAAAATCCTTCATACCGGTGTTAATCTTGGCCAGTCTAGCCTTAGCCTCTTCTAGGGTGGTGGATGTATTTAACTTATCTTCTAATGTGAGTATTTCTTGGCTCAAAACCGCCATGACTTCTTTCGCGGTTTCAATGATTAAAATCATCCAGTCCCTGGAGCAGCGGTTCGCAATAAGTGACCACCGCTCCAGGAACTTACGGATTTCTACAAATAATGCTGGTACATTGCGTACCCTTAGGCCAGATGGAATAACTCCTGCTCTCAAATATTCAAGCATGTAGTGAGCATGTGACTCTCACCGTTATCGCCCTGAGATACTGTGGAAGAGCTGTTACTGGAAATAACTTGTCCTATTAATGTGGAGAAATCCTCATCGGAGAATCCAAAGGTTTTAAGTCCCTCCATAATGAGAGAGGGACAGACTGCTAAATGAGTCAAAGGTAAGATCACTATAAGAGAAACCCACTACACAATTGTTATAATCAAGAAGTGCCTACCCCCAGTCATAGGTGAGGAGAAGGAAAGACCATGCACAAGCAAATAAAAAACCAGTGTAATAGATCTGAAAAAATATCGCAAACAAACAAACAAAAATCAAATATCAAAAGGTCCAATCAATATTAATACAAGGCTAAAAATGTCCTATTCATACAATCCCACAGTTAAATAACCGTGAATGCTGCTGCAGAAATTGGGGACCCCCTCTCAGGAAGATTAATTTGAGGCCAGGGAGAGGAGGGGAAGAACCAAACATACAATAAACAATCTCCCTCAAGGCCTATATTTCTTTTGTTGTCAACAATAAATTCAGCACGGGCTCAATAACTGTTAAGTCATTTCAATAACTTTAGCACGTTTGATTTCATCATCACTGTTTATTTACATTTTTTTATAAACTATATTTCATAACAGTACATTTTCTTTCTATTTCATTTTTAAAGCTTTTTTGGGAATATATAATACAATAAAATTGGACAATATTTCTACATGAAATTCAAAAAAATATATTTACACTCTGACATTTAACAAGAGAACCCCCGGAAAAGATCACATACATATGTCACAAAATCAAAACTCATTCAAACACATACCGACTCATACAGCATTCACACAGAGTGCATCTGGGAAAAAAGGGGAGGGGAGACTACAGATAACAAAGTCTCCACGACCAAGGTTGGTATGTATGTTCAAAGAGAACTGAACATGGGGTCGAGGTCGACGCGCGTTTTGGTGGCTTGCGAAGTGTAGATTAACCACCTTCTTCAGGACCTTTCCAGATACCCACACAAGTCAAACAAAAGCCGGGGGACCTAGGTAAGCATAAAACAATGAATGTTATGAGCCCATGACCAAAATTTTTATTCATTGATTGGACCATGAAAAGGAATATAGAGTTATTTACATAAGTCACACACTAGCACCTAGTGAAGCACTCACCACCAATGCGTGTATCTCCCAATACTTACCAATGAGAGTATTGTGATTGTATAACAGACATCACCAGTGAGTAAAAAGCCAGAAAGAAAAAAAGAAAAAAAGAAACAAAAGACACCCGAAAAGTGTAACATATTGCAATCACCTTGTTTCCATAGAGTGAAGCACAGCATTGTCAGACCAGGAGCAGAGCGGACACAGCAGATGATTATGTCACGTGCCACTCAAGATGAAATCTATAGCTGTGTTTAAAGTATATTTTTTAATACTTACAAGCAGTATAGTTGACAAAACAACTGCTGACAGAATGATACAGCTATGTCTTTTGCAAACGATATATGATCTATATATAAAGAATATATGAAAAACTTGAGTGCTCGGAAATGATGATACTGATCATAAAATCAAATGACATAAGCCCGATATCATCTTACCACAGATGGCCTATTAGTCTAGTGGGCCAGGGCTGTTTCAGTGCCATGGCCCTTTCTGAAGCCGAATTGGGTGTCGTCTAGTAGATTGTTTTCGTCGATAAAATGGGCTAGCTGAGTGTTCATGACCTTTTCAAAAAAATTGGCTGGGAATGGGAGACAAGCAATTGGTCTGTAGTTTTTTTGTTTCTGTGGGATCAAGATTGTACTTCTTTAGTAGCGGCTTGATGACGGCCTTTTTCCAGATGGAGGGGTAAGTACCTGTACTAAACATCGAGTTACAGATTATTGCTAGGTTGGGGCCTATGATGTCAGGAATCAGTTTCAGGGTGGATGGCGGGCAGGGGTCATTGGGGGATCCGGATTTGACCGTGGGAATTAGGTGAATGATCTGTTCCGGAGAGACCTGGCTAAATTCCGCCAGGTTCGGAGTGGTTTGACCATTGAAGGAGTTGACTTCGGGGGGGATGGGAGAGTTTTTAACTTCGCTAGGAGCGTCCGTCGGGTTGTCAGTCTTAGTATAGGCTGAAAAGTTAGCGTAAATTTGACTGACTTTTTCTTGGAAGTAGCTGGCCAGCGAGTTGCAGAGAGTTTGGGTGGCGATTATGGGGGAATTGGTTCCTTGTCCTGACAACTTGGTTACTACCTGAAACATCTGTTTAGCGGAGTCTTGCGCTGATTCAATTTGTTTAAGGTAGTAATTGCTTTTCTCAGTGATTAAGAGGAGTTTGTATTTGGTCAAAGCATCCCTATAGAGGATTTTTTCTGCGAGGTCATAGTCTCGACGCCAGCGTCGTTCTTAGTTCCTGCACCTTTGTTTCTCGAGTCTTAATGTCTCCGAGAACCAAGGGGCGGATGGGGTCTTTCTGTTGTTAGAAGCATTTTTAAGTGGGACCACAGTGTTGACTGCATTGTGGAGCCATTGTGTGTAGTTGATGGCTGCCAGTTCGGGGTCGTGTAGCGGGTCTTGCTGGGTGGATTGCAGATGGAATTTAAGGGCCTGAGGGGCGATGTTACCCCACGCCTTGAATTGCTTGGGGGGAAGGGAGCTGGTATGAAGGGGGGTGTACCTCTTAGTCTGGATGTCGAAGAGAACTGCACAATGGTATGTCCAAGACAGCGGGAGGACGTTCTCTAGGGAGATTTTCTGGTTGTTGTAGAACAGCCCGTCCAATGTGTGGCCGGCAGAGTGCGTGGGGATGGTCACTAATTGTGAGAGGCCTACCGCCTCTAGTTCTGCTATGAGGGCTGAGTTGTCCTGGTCATCGTGGGCTTCTAGATGGAAATTGAAGTCTCCCAGAATGGAAAAGTTGGATTCTCCTGCTACTGGTTCTAGTAGATAGCCCATGGCCGAGAGGAATTCAGTTCGAGAGCCCGGTGGGCGATACAGGAGGATGCCCCTGAAAGGAAGGGAGTGAGTGAGCATGATCGTGAAGGTGAAGGCTTCACAAATCTTAGAGGGAATTGACTCTGTCCTGACTGAGTATTTGTCTCGGTGAATGAGTGCCAGGCCTCCTCCTTTTTTGATAGTTCTGTCAAATCTGCAGGAGGAGTAGCCATCAGGGGTTACTGTGCAGAAGTTTGGCCCAGAGGAGGGGTCGCCCCAGGTTTCTGTTATGAATAAAAGGTCTAGTTTGTAATCTTCTAGGAGGTTCAGTATTTCGTATTTGTGTTTGGGAAGGGAGCGTGCATTTATGAGGGCTGAGTGAATTTTTCCGTGGTTTGTGGGCTGCGAGTGAGAGCGAGTGGGTGGAGACCTATTGATGGTATCTAGTGTGAATGGGCAGTATGGGCAGCAGGCGATGGACTGGGTGGCTAAGGACTCCAAGTTAAAACGAGGGCAGGTCTGTTTGTCGTTCCTCGCGCTAAGTATGTCTTTAAGTTGCTTGCTAGTGTAAGTTAATGCCTAGCTGTGGGGGTCTGGTTGGAAAGGGTCAGGGGGCGTGGCCCTGGGCCCGGTCCAGGCGCGGACGGGCGGAGACGGGCTTGCCTTTGGCGCGCCGGCGGCACGCCCACTGCGCGCGTCCGCTGCACGTTGCGACCAGCATGTGGGTTTTATGTGGGAGAGATCAGCTGCTAGACTTGCGTGAATTCACCGGAAGTTGTAATTCACTTCCGGTGTGCGCGTCTAGCTTCCCTCCACTGAATCTGAACAGTCAGCGGTGGACCGGGGAAATGCGCAGGGCAAGCCGAGTAAGTAATGAGCAAGTAAAACCAAATTCTGTGCAAGTTAAAAACGATTTGTGTTAAAACAAGTATTTTTAAAAAAGAGCAAATGCGAAATCATGGGAGCCCTTTACCAGGCGCTCCTGCTTACAGTACAATCAGAATGGTAGTCTGTCCTCAAGCGCGTCCGCTGCGCGTTGCGACCGGCATGTGGGTTTTATGTGGGAGAGATCAGCTGCTAGACTGCTGACCTGCGTGAATTCACCGGAAGTTGTAATTCACTTCCGGTGTGCGCGTCTAGCTTCCCTCCACTGAATCTGAACAGTCAGCGGTGGACCGGGGAAATGCGCAGGGCAAGCCGAGTAAGTAATGAGCAAGTAAAAGCAAATTCTGTGCAAGTTAAAAACGATTTGTGTTAAAACAAGTATTTTTTAAAAAGAGCAAATGCGAAATCACTGGAGCCCTCTACCAGGCGCTCCTGCTTACAGTACAATCAGAATGGTAGTCTGTCCTCAAGCGCGTCCGCTGGAATTACTTTGTGACATTGCATAACATTCCCACCCCTCCCGCAGGGGGGGGTGGGGCCTAGTACCACCACTCCCGTGTATGCAGATCATCTTGCCGCCGATGCAGTAGGTTGACCATAACCTGGAGTGCGGGCCTTGCCCACTGGCACCCTCCCAGTGGACCCACCCCCTTTATCTCAACAAGCATTTAAAATGGGCACACCTGCCATGGTGACACATAACCCTGACTGAGCATCTCATACTGACCCTACAGTATACACCTCTACATCTTAGGGGCTAACAGTCTGGGTTGTTCTTCACCTAACGCAGCAGCAAGAATACATGTTCAAGCATCACTTAAAATGACAGTACTTATCGCAGCTGATAACAGTTATAATGCATTGCAATTAAAGCCCCTAAAAGGCATTACAGTTATAATCACAGGATTAAGCATATACAGCCAGACACCCTAGCAGGAATGTCCAGCACCATAACCCCACTTTGCTTATGACTTCACATTACACATGTGACTTTCAGTCCCTCAAAAGAAATAATATGGGTAAATACACTTCTCGTGCAATTGCACCTCTTCACCTCCAGGGGATGCCCTTCTCCAGACATCCCCAGCTCAGCCCTTCATACCTTGGTGCAGTCCCTAACGCACCCTCCACTGAAGAACAAAAGTTCCAGCTACAGGATGCTGTTGACGCACTGCTGAGCCCTTGAGGAGCTATTTCCATTGAGTCCCCAGACACTTAGTGGGGACTTTCCTCTTCGTGCTGGGGGAGACTGCGTAGCTCCTGCAGCTCCCCCTGCACCTTTTCAGACCTTTGGCGGTGACCCCATCCTCCTGGGGCCACCACATGCAGGCCTGTCCAGGCTTTGCAAAGCATTGTGGGGCGCTCTTCCCCCATCTCGTGCATTTTTTATGAGCGGCTCTCCCGCTGCTTCGGGGAGAGCCACGCTGCCCGTGATGGCGGCCCTGTGGGGGTCCAGTCCCACCCGGAATCCGTGCCTGCAGGTGAGCTATGCGCGGCTCGGGGAGCCCACCCCCGGCCGCCCTTCTCCTCTTTTCGAGGGCCCGTCCCACCCGTGCACCCCGCATCTCAGCCTCATTAGAGAGCCGCTCGGGGACCCCACCCCCCGCGGCTCCCGCCGGCTCCCCGACTGGCCAGCACCCTCGCGTGCTGCAGCAGGAGCCGGCACCTCTGTTCTGGTCTGCCCGCTCCTGTGGGCAGACACGGAGATTCCCGCCGGTCCGGCCGGAACTCGGGGGAGTACGATGGCACTCCCCGCGCCTTCCTCCTGCCACGGGGGAGTGCGGCGGCACTCCCCCACCTTTGCGGGGCACACCGGGGCCCGGAGTTGGGATCCCGGGCCCCCCCCGGGAGGTCTTCACGGGGAGTGCGACGGCGCTCCCCGGCTTCGGGGCCCGGAGTTGGGGTCCCGGGCACCAGGACCCTCTTCGAGGGGAGTGCGACGGCGCTCCTCTCCCTCTTGTGTCTTTGGGGGTCCAGGGTGGGCTCCTGGCACCCCCCTTGGGAATTCTTTCACGGGGAGCGCATCGGCGCTCCCTGACTTTCTCTTCTTGTGGGGCAGCCCGTGGGACCTAACCCACCCCGGGGGCACATCTAGGACCGGCGGCGGAGCCCCACGCACTTCGTCGTTGGTCCTCGCAGAGGTCAAAGGTTGCCTACCTTCTGGAGGGCGAATCTCGGCCCCCAGGCAGCCAATTTGCCCAATTTAGGCCTCTTCTTGCTCCTGGTGGCGCGCGCCAGCCACTGGCAGCAATTTCCTTCACCCTCCTTGTCTCAAGCAGGGTGAACTCAGCAGGGAGCTGTCTTCACTGGCTCCCTGCGCCAGTCTTTCACCTGGCTCTCCTCCTGGGCCTCTCTTCTTCTTGCGCAGAGGCCCAGGCTTCTGCTCACTGGTCCTGGTCTCCCCTTTTGGTGCAATCCAGGGACCTGGGACAGTCAGGGGGTTCTTCCTTCCAACTGCCCATGGTGCCAGGCTCCAGCACCAGTCTTCCTCAGCAGACCACACCCCAGAGAGAGCTCCTCTTCCTGTGCAGGACCTTTTAAAAGAATTTGGAGGGGCTGGCAGGGAGGCTCTGCTGCCCTATCCGGCAGCGACACATCACCTCTATGCCCCTGCTCCCTGCCCAGGCCTCTGGCACAGTTCAAAATACATCGTCCAGGGGTCTCATGCCACATGGTCTCTGAAAAGCCCCCTTCCCCCCTTTCTGCCTTCTCTCCAGAGCAGCTTGGTGCCTAGCACCAGGTGACAGCTGCTGATGGATAACCTGCAGCTCCACCCACCTTCTTCCCTTCTTGGAGAGGAGAACTTCGCCCTTGGAATGCTTGCCGTGAAGGGCCAGGTCTCTGATGCTACCGCTTGGGGAGGAAGGTCATTAATCCAGCCTGGCAGGTTCACACCCAGACAGGCTCTGGTTATGAGCTGAGTCAGAGGAATATGACATTTCTGGATGACCCTTAAGCAGTACAGCTATGGCTTTGGACTCAGCAGAATACTTCTTCTCACATAAGTTACAGTGTACTTTGGTGCGTGTCTGGAATTTGTAGGCCCTAGGGAAGTGAAACTACCCCATGTGATCCCCATCTTCATAGGAGAATAATGGAGTATTCCTTCAGTGAAAACAGTAAAGCCCACTGACTTTCCCTTACATGTTTCTTCCCATAGTATGAAGCCTATTCCATGTTACCACCCAACTCTGCATAATTCCTGCCACACCATTCTATCTGTACCTGCTCCTGGGCTGCGCACGCCAATAATCTCTCCCACGCAGCCCCTACACGTGTGCACACGCATGTACATACGTGTCTGCATGTACCCAGCCCGGTGCCCCTTACTCCGGCTGCAGCGCAGCGGCCGACTCTCACCAGGGGGACACCGGTAAAATCCACATGCAGTCTCTTTCATCATGAGTTCACTGTGGGTGAGTCCCAACTTATGAGCCTCTCCCACAGTAAAAGCTCAACAATTAGGTGTTCAAAAAGCGAAAAATCCGGGCGGCTCAGATGGTCAGAACCACCTTCTAACAGTTACAAGTCCAGTCAAATACCCATGTGGCTTGATAGAGGTACCTTTCATTGGCCATCGTCCATGTAATCTTGCGAAGGGACTTAGAGTATCCAACAGAGCTGATTGTAGCTGATAGAGCTGAATCGATGAAAGCAAGCTGACTAGTGCTATCCCCAGTTTCATTGCTCTAAGATTAGCAGGACTATCCTCCTGTTTACCGTCACCTACTAGAACAGCTGAATGTAGAAGATCAAGGATTGTCTGTAGGTCTCAGGAGCCTAAGAATTGTCAGCTGTTAGTTAAGGGAGGAGTTTACTCATGAGAAAGGACTTAGCCACTTTTTTGATTCGTGAGACAGAGGTGATTCCTCTAATATTTGGTGAAAGCAAATTCCAAATTCTTGGTGCAGCTCCCGAGAATGCTCTATCATATGTTCTCTTCTTACGGAAGAATGCTGGTTTCAGTAAGAAATTTGCGAACCCCCTCGAAGATCTAATGCCTCCGGAAAACGTAATTTTCTGAGCAAGGTAAAGTGGTGTTTTGAAGTGTAAAGCTTTGTGTGTGTAATACCAGCAATCTTTAGCTGTATTCTTGCCTCGTACAGTAGCTATTTGAGCGCTTTCAAATGTGGAGTGATGTGGTCAAATTTTCTTGTACCCGTTAAGAGTCTAGCTGCAGCATTGAGGCAAACTTTTAGAGGAGCTGTTGAAATCTTAGGAAGCCCTGCTAGAGTTGTGCATCCGTACTCAATCCTTGAGATGACCAAAGCTTGGACTGCCGTTTTAAGGTCAGCTGTGTCGATGAACGGTTTCAGTTTTCTGAGATGGCTCAGATGGAATCGGGCATTTTTTGCCATAGTGTTGATGTGGGTTTGCATGTTTAATTCCTTATCCAGTGTGATTCCAAGAGACTTGGTTGAATCAACTAGAAATGGAGTACCGTTTAGCGCAGTGATCATCATGGTCCATTCCTTGATCATCGTGGAGGATTTAGGGGGGAGATCAGAAGGAATTCTGTTTTCTGCAAGTTAAGCTTAAGATGATTGCTAGATAGCCATTGAACGGTCCTTTGTAGTGCTTGGTTCATTATGTTGATCTCTTCGAGCGATGTAATCTTCATATACAGCTGAGCGTTGTCTGCATACATGTGGAAGGAAATGTTAGACTGCTGTAGTACTTCAGTAAGTTGCTCGATGTACAGATTGAATAGGGATGGGGATAGAGTTCATCCTTGTGGAACTCCAATTTGACTCGGGGATGGAAGGGATAAATTATGGTTCACCAGGAATCTTTGCGATCTGTTCTCTAAGAAGGAATGAAACCATTTTAGGACTGTTCCTGAAAAACCCATCCTATTCTCCAGTCGGTCTAATAATTTGCCATGATGGTTTACGGTGTCAAATGCCGACCATAGGTCGAGGAGGACTAGGAGACAGGTTTCGTTGCGGTCTAGAGCAAGTAGAGCGCCATCTACTATGTGCCTAATTGCTGTTTCCGTGCTATGATCAGGTCTAAACCCTGACTGGCAGTCGTTTAGTAGCTTACATTCTGTAATGTGATGGGTCAGTTCTTGTTGTTATGTTATGTTATGTTATACCTAATTTATATAGCGCTCGTACACCAGATTGGTTTCTTGGCGCTGCTCAGGAAGGAGATGAATACACGTTGTTCAAGTGATGCACGAATTCCACGAATTACGCGAATGCCTGTTTAAAGAGCCATGTTTTTTGAAGTTTACGAAAAGTTATGAAATCTGTACAGGATCTGATCTCTAGGGGCATAGAGTTCCAGTATCTTGGACCCAGTGTGGAGAACCTGGATCCGCCAAATCGTTTCTTTTTAAAGGAGGGTGTTATCAGGAGGTGCATGTGAGCGGATCTCAGATTGCGAGTTGGATTGTATCTGTCAATCAGGCTGTTAATAAATTTGGGGTTTCTGCCATTCAGGGATTTAAAAATGATGCATCCCGTCTTGAATGCACATCTCTGTGCTATAGGGAGCCAATGTAGTTTCTTCAAAAGGGGAGAGATGTGTTGACGTTTGTTTTCCTGTAGAATCAGTCTGGCCGCCTGATTCTGTATCAGTTGGAGACGGTGAATGAGATAGGACGGGATTCCAAAATATAAGGAGTTAGCATAGTCAATATGCGTGATCACCATGGCAAGGACTGCCTGCAATTTTGCTTCCTGAGTTAGGAATCTACTTATTTTCTTAATTTCCTTAATTGGAAGAAGCAGGCAGAAATTACAGATCCTATTTGGGTTTTCATGGTGAGATCGCTATTGACTATGACTCCCAGAGTTTTAGCCTGATTAGATGGGGTCGGGGGTTGTCCCAGTTCTTTAGGCCAGAACTGGGAATTCCAGGGGTTAAGAGAGCCTCCCGTGAGGATCAGTTCTGTCTTATCTGGATTCAATTTTAATTGGTTGCTGTTCATCCAGTCACGGATGAACAGCATTGTTGACTGGCATTCGTGGATGGAGGCCGGGAGTCATTGATGGAAAATACCAATTGAAAATCATCAGCATAGTTAAAGGTTTGGATATTCCTTTCTTTTAATGCATGAATCAAAGGAAGTAGATATAAGTTGAATAAGTGAGGGGAAAGTGAGGATCCCTGGGGGACTCCACAGGTAGTTTTAATCATGGGGGTAGTAAAACCGCCAAGATGGACTGCCTGGGATCGATTTGTTAAGAAGGATTTAGTCCATTCCAGGGCTATTCCTTCGATACCCGCATCCCTGACACGGTCGATCAAGATGTTATGGTCGACCGTGTCAAAGGCAGCGGAGAGATCCAGTAACACCAGGGCTTGAGGGAGACCTATATCCGCCTTTCCTCTCAGAGTATCCAATACTGATAGTATCACTGATTCTGTGGAGTGGGCTGGGCGGAAACCTGCTTGATGTGCATCCAAATATTTAGATTGCTCTAGAAAGGTGGAAAGGCTTTTGGCTACATGTGCTTCGATCAATTTGGTTAGAAAAGGGAGCAGTGAAATTGGTCGATAATTAGCTAGGGTTTTTGGATCAGCTCCTGGCTTTTTTAGAAGGGGTATGATAATGGCCTCCTTAAAAGAATCCGGTACCTGACCCTGGAGCAATGACTCGTTTAAAGGTGTCACAGCTGGACTTGGGCAAGCAGTAAATGCTTCCTTCAAAATTCAGGGGGGGCAGCAGTCCTTTGGAGATCCAGATTTGACTTTTACCAGTAAAGCTGTAAATATTTCTTGATTTATTATTGGAAATTGTTCCAGCCTGTATGAGTTCTTAGCTTTTATAGAACATACAGGACTCGGGCAACTGGGGATACTTGTTTTAATGTTTTTTATTTTTCCAATGAAAAAGTTATTTAAAGAATCACATAAGGATTGAGAGGGAGTGGTTTTTACTGTTACTCTATCCGGATTGCATAGTTCATTGATAATTGAAAAAATATCTTTAGAGCGGTTTGTGGAGTTGATGATTTTAGATGAGAAGTATTTGGCCTTGGTAGCCAATATAGCCTTTTTATAGGATCCGCGTACTTCTAAGTAAGCGCTTTTGTCATCAGGTGAATATTTATTCCTCCACTTCCTTTCTGCATGGCGTAGATCAAGTTTTAATTTCTTTAATTCAGGGGAGAACCATCTATAGGCTTCGTGGCGACGTGCTCGATAAGATTTCTTGAGAGGGGCGTATTTATTACTGGCTGTCATCAACAAGTCCGAGAGCTCTTTCTCGGTTTGAGCAATAGATGGTTGGCCAGGGGGAATAGTATTGATCAGTGATTCCAGGAATTGCCCTTTGTCAATAGTATTCCAGCTCCTGCGTAATCCAAGATCATTTGATATTATTTTTGAACGGATAGGGATATTTATAATAAATTTAATAAAATAATGGTCAGACCAAACACAAGGGGTGACTTCTAGATTGGTTAAAGACAGATTACTGGACCATACCTGATCTAGAGTATGCCCCTTAATATGTGTAGCAGTGGAGATACACTGACTGAGATTGAGTCCTGCAAGTAGGTCCATCAATTCAACAGAGTGAGGTCCCCCTGCTAAGTCATTGGCCCAGTAGTTAAAATCGCCGGCCATCAGTACTTTAGCATGATTTGTTACAAGATGTGACATTTGTTCACTCAGGGATTTAGGGAACTGTGGCATATACTGTGGTGGTCTGTAGAGTAGCACACAGACCAAAGGGGTGAGATCAGATTCTAATTTAAGTACTAGGGGGCAGATTTACAAGGCCCTTGCGCCACTTTTGCGTCACTTTTCCCATGTTAAAAATGACGCAAAAGTGGCGCAAGGGCCTTGTAAATCTGCCCCTAGGTTGTCTACTTGAGGAATGTCTAGGGGGGTGAGTGCCGTAAATTTAAGATTTTGATGCACTATAGCTGCTACTCCCCCTCCCTTTTTTCCATGTGGGCGATTGGCTTGAAGAATATAAAATTCATTGGGTAATGCTGCTAGTATGTCGGGGGCGGAGTCCTGTGTTAGCCAGGTTTCGGTTAACAGTAATATATTAGGTTTCTCTGACATCAGCAAGTTGTGTATATCTAATTGATGTTTGGTCAGAGAACGGGTGTTTAAATAGATAATTGAAAGAGCTTTTTCCTCATTCATGTCCTGAGGATCAGTTTGTTTCATAGCATTTGTGGGATGGTTGAATTCGGGGAAGGAAGATCTTGTTTCCCTTATCCCGTTCCTGCTTAATCTAGTGTGCGTGAGGTAATTGACCGCAAGCTCATTAGAATGAAGCTTTTTCAATTCAGCCGATGAATATGTGGTAATTTGGGCATAATGACTTGCCCCTTGCCCCTGCCGCCCGCGGACGGGCGCAGACGGGCTTGCCTTTGGCACGCCTTTGGCGCGCCCGCTGCGCGCGTCCGCTGCGCTCCCGCGCTGCTACCGGCATTAGTAGCCGTAGTCAGCCTTGGCTCCTCCCCCCTCTTCTCTGATTGGCGCTCTGCGGTGGCGTGTCTACCAGGAAGTGAGTCGGGCCAGAGTTACAGTAAGTGTTAGCGCTTTAGCGCGGCGAGTCAGTTTATCACACAATTAAAATGCAGCTATTTCCGTTAATGCTCAGTTCAGTCCAATTCAATACATTTCCATACCAATTTTAAAAATAACACACAGCAGCGTAGATGGCAGTTTGTCACAGGCAGCGGCACCTTTCCCAAGTGATCGCTCCCGCGCTGCTACCGGCATTAGTAGCCGTAGTCAGCCTTGGCTCCTCCCCCTCTTCTCTGATTGGCGCTCTGCGGTGGCGTGTCTACCAGGAAGTGAGTCGGGCCAGAGTTACAGTAAGTGTTAGCGCTTTAGCGCGGCGAGTCAGTTTATCACACAATTAAAATGCAGCTATTTCCGTTAATGCTCAGTTCAGTCCAATTCAATACATTTCCATACCAATTTTAAAAATAACACACAGCAGCGTAGATGGCAGTTTGTCACAGGCAGCGGCACCTTTCCCAAGTGATCGCTCCCGCGCTGCTACCGGCATTAGTAGCCGTAGTCAGCCTTGGCTCCTCCCCTCTTCTATGATTGGCGCTCTGCGGTGGCGTGTCTACCAGGAAGTGAGTCGGGCCAGAGTTACAGTAAGTGTTAGCGCTTTAGCGCGGCGAGTTAGTTTATCACACAATTAAAATGCAGCTATTTCCGTTAATGCTCAGTTCAGTCCAATTCAATACCTTTCCATACCAATTTTAAAAATAACACACAGCAGCGTAGATGGCAGTTTGTCACAGGCAGCGGCACCTTTCCCAAGTGATCGCTCCGCGCTGCTACCGGCATTAGTAGCCGTAGTCAGCCTTGGCTCCTCCCCCTCTTCTCTGATTGGCGCTCTGCGGTGGCGTGTCTACCAGGAAGTGAGTCGGGCCAGAGTTACAGTAAGTGTTAGCGCTTTAGCGCGGCGAGTCAGTTTATCACACAATTAAAATGCAGCTATTTCCGTTAATGCTCAGTTCAGTCCAATTCAATACATTTCCATACCAATTTTAAAAATAACACACAGCAGCGTAGATGGCAGTTTGTCACAGGCAGCGGCACCTTTCCCAAGTGATCGCTCCCGCGCTGCTACCGGCATTAGTAGCCGTAGTCAGCCTTGGCTCCTCCCCCTCTTCTCTGATTGGCGCTCTGCGGTGGCGTGTCTACCAGGAAGTGAGTCGGGCCAGAGTTACAGTAAGTGTTAGCGCTTTAGCGCGGCGAGTCAGTTTATCACACAATTAAAATGCAGCTATTTCCGTTAATGCTCAGTTCAGTCCAATTCAATACATTTCCATACCAATTTTAAAAATAACACACAGCAGCGTAGATGGCAGTTTGTCACAGGCAGCGGCACCTTTCACATTTTTCCAGAACCTTGGCCAGTAAGGGAATGTTTGTTTCCGGCCTTAAGTTGTTTGGGTCCGAGGGGTTCTCAGTAGGTTTTTTCGATAGAGGGATGACCTGGCTCAGTTTTAGGCAGTCATGAAAGGAACCTTGGGCTAGCGAGGCATTAATTATTTTAGTCCAACTGGGGATGACCACGTGGTTGATCGTAGGCCAACATTTTGCGGGAAGAGGATCATTGTAATGGTTGTTTGGTTTTAAAGTCAGTAAGGTTTTGGCAATGTCTTCCTGATCATAAAGTTTGAAGGTTGACCAAAAGGCATTATTTTTGGGCACTGTTTGTGCAAGTTGGTCTGGATGCTCCACTTGTGTACTCTTTTGAATCAAGAATTTATCAGCGGTATCCTTGAGTTCTCTCTCAAGGGAGCTAGCTTTAGCTGTAAAGAATGATGGAAAGTCTTCACAGCTCAAACCCGATTGAGCTGTTAAGTTGAAGGATTTGGCCAATTTGTTAGATTGATCCTTTAGCAGATCGAAGAGTTTTCTCGGTCTGCTCTTTGCGTATTCAAGTTCATTTCTAAAAAAAGTATTTTTTTGATTGTAGTATGCTTTTGTTGTAGGCTTTCCTGGTCTTTCTTAGCTGTTTTAGATGTGGGGATGATGGGATGATGGGTGTTGTCTCCATTTTCTTTCTGTTAGTCTGAGTTTCCGTCTTTCTTCATTAAGAGAACCGTTGAACCATGGGTTTTTATCTTTATCCTGTATTCTTTTGAGTTTTAATGGGGCTATGTTATCGATTATTTTAGACATCGTATGGTTGTAATGATCCGTAAGCTCGCAGACGTCCACCAATTCAGAAGGTGGTTGAAGTTCGCTCTCGCAACGTGCTGTTAGCATCTCCATGTTCAGGCCTTTAGTATCTCTAACCCATTGCTTAGGTTTGACTGATTGTGAGGCTATTTTCTTCTTTATGGATGTAATTTGGAAGGTGATAATGTGGTGGTCTGACCAGTCACAAGCAACAATTGCGATTGATTCCACTGTGTTTTCTTTGGAAATGATCCAATCTAATGGAGCGCCTTTTGAATGGGTTGGAAGAACACAAGCTTGCACTAGTGAATGGTCTGCTAGAAAGTTTTTAAAAATATTGACCTGATTATCCTTAAGGTCGTTCCAATGTTGATTGAAGTCCCCTAGGAAAATATCGTTGGAGTGAGGTTCAGAGTTTGCTGTAATAATTTCCATTAGTTAGTCTATGAACATTATGATTTTACCTGGGGGATGGTAGAATGTGTGTAATTTATAGTGTTGATTATCTGAGAGTCGTAAAGAGAGCACAAGGTATTCACAAGAGTCCAGAGGGTCAGAGTGAGCTTTAGCGATGGAGATGTCTGATATGTGGATACAGGCCACACCGCCACCCGTTTTGTTCAGCCTGTCTAGTCTCACAATGTTGTAGTTTGGTGGAACCAGTAGGTCTTGGCATGGGGAAGATGAATTATTGAGCCACAATTCCGTTAGAATAGACACGTCAATATCCTGGTTAAGGATTAGGTCGGCAATGTCCGCTGCATGTTTCATTGCTGATCGGCAATTAAGTAGTAAGCACAAAAGCGGTTTTGGCGGGATATTTAGATTAGAGTCTTGCCCTACGGGGATTAATGTTATTTCTTTCAGGTTGTTGGGATTTAGCTTTCTATGATTAGCTTGTGTTATTGTGTTTACGCTGATTGGAATGGCTCTAATTTGCTGTTCATTTCTCTTAGGGGGGGACTGTATGTTGACTCGTAAGATTGCAATAAGGTTTGTGTTTCAGAGTCCGTCAGATATCTGAGGAGTTTGCGTGGACGGAAAATCCTATTGGACAGAGGCAGTGGGGTTGTGTAAACTTGTTGTGGAGTATGTGTACTGATTTTTGAATCTGGATGATTTTGAAGAGATAGCTTTCTGGAAGGAGTCAAATATTCTTCATGTTTCTGAAGGTGTTTTGCATGTCTATAGCTATCCTATCAGTCTGGGCATTGAGTGTTTCTAGCTCAATTCGTGGGGGAGGAGAGAGAAGTGGATATTGCAGCGTGTCTGCTGACCTGGTGATCTGAATGCTAGATAGATCTAATTCAGAGTGATTGTGGATATTTTTGGTTCCTTCTGAAGTTTTTTCTTTAAACTGCAGGGATGGTCCGGAACTGTTAGCGGTATAGTGATTTAACCTTCTAAAGTTCTGATCGATGGGTGCTGCATCCGAGAGACCAGCGCTTTGAAAAGTTTTAGAGGTATTCGCCCGAGACGTGTGAGGAATGGACGGTAGGCTAGATTTTAACTGGTTTGCATCTATGGGGTTATTGCTAACTGCTTT
Source organism: Calotriton arnoldi (assembly GCA_963921515.1). NCBI lineage: Eukaryota > Metazoa > Chordata > Amphibia > Caudata > Salamandridae > Calotriton > Calotriton arnoldi. The sequence continues at coordinate 1,241,015 of CAWUFW010003935.1, forward strand.
GTGTATGTCCAAAATCCGATTGGAGGCCATCCTGCATGTCTTTGCACTGTATCTTGTGCTGATGGTTAAAGTATGGGGGCTATTAAAGTGGAGTAGCTATACTGCCTCCCTGTGCTGTAGACTATTGTCCCTAGTTTTAGCGTTGCTAAGCATAGTTTTTGGCTGCTGGCTCTCCTTATCAGTCCCACTTTTAATCTTAGCCAGTGCACTCCGTGGTGTATAAGTGATAGTATTTTCGGTGATGAATTTCCGGTGTACTAAGTGAGAGGAATTATGAACGTGATCTTTTAGCTTGACAAAGTAGTCATCAAATAGTTCCAGATCTTTGTTCGCTGCCTGGACGAGTACAGTGCCATTTTTGTAATCTTTGTAATTTTTGTAATGCTTAAGAAAACTGCGCACGCGCATGCGCAGTTTTCTTAAGCATTACCGGTACGGCGAGGAAGAGGAGGAGGGCAGCCCGGGGACGCCGCAGTAAAGAGGTAAGTGGTTTTAAGTTTATTTTTAATGACTGTTAACTTACTTATTAATAGGGGGGTGGAGGCGGGCGGCGTAGCGGAGCTCCACGGAGTTTGTTTGCAACTCCGTGGACCTCCGCGTAGCCCTGCTATGCCCACTACGCCCAGGGTTAAATTTAGCCAAAGTTGTGCGCCATTTAGCCAGTGATCTAGTGAAGAAAATTAAGTCATTGAAAATTATGCCGTTTTTTCAGTTGAAGGAGGGATCTAAGATAAGTGTTTCAGGGTTTTTTTCTGAGCAGGTTGTGTTTAAAGGTTTTGGTTGCATTTCTGGAAAGATTGGGAGGGTAAACTATAGAGTGGGAATTATTACCTGCCGGTATCAGATTCGACCCTTTCATCTTGTGGGACTTGTGTACAAATCCTGTTTTAGATTTTCCCCCGCTAACTTGTCTGAGTTTTGGTCTTAGGCAGTTGATTGCAGAGTAATGATACTAAGAGCGTACTGAGCTGATTGTGATTGTCTATGATGTAGGTCCGAGAAAGTTGAAAACGGCCGCCTCTATGTGAAGAAATTACCGTGACAAACCCATTTCCTATAGCCTTTCTTTCCTAATTCACATAGTGTTTGTCCTCATTTAGTTACCAAAATGTATTTATTTATTTATTTTTCTGGTGAAGATCTTCTTTCCTCTTTATTTATTTATTTGATTATTTAATTATTTATTCTGGTTCCTCTGAGTGATCCTCATAGATAGGGAGGCCTATTATACATCTTCTTTATTTCCTGGTTCTGTTGAAAATTGTCCTTTTTCAGTTTCGCTAGAACAAGTCCTCTTTCAGTTTCTATCGATCCCTAATCCTTTGTCCTCTTTCAATGACTGATGTGGGGGAGGGCTATCTCAACACTCACTTGTTAGAAGACCTTTTTCAATTTCTTATGCACCAGTTCTCTTTCGGTTTCTATGGTTATCAAACCCTTCTTTGTCTACTTTCAAGACAGTTGTGCGGGGGGGGGGGGGGTTAGGTCAGAAACTCGACCATTTTGCAGCCTCAACAGTGCAGAAAGGGAAAAACAAAAACAAAAATGCCCAGGGAATCACTTCTGGGTCTATCGGTCTGTTCGGATCTATCCCACCGTATCTTCTACCGTTCTGATGCCCCCATCAACATCTGTCCATAGTGCCGTCATGCACCAACACAGGTCGTCTCCGAGATCCCGGAAGCCTCCCGAGCTGGCCGCTCCTTCTGTCGCCTCCACCTTCGCAAAGCGGGAGGCGCCCTTTACCAGAGACCCCAGCTCTCTCGCTGTGCTCTGCGTCACCTACTCCTCCGTTACTGCCCCCACGCATCTGATCCAGCCGGAAGCCTCGTAGAGCTCCGGTCCGACTTACCCGATAACCCCGTGAGCGGCCTACACTGCTCCAGTGTTAAGATGCGGGAAGTGGTGCCTTCTTCTTCCACAATCCAGCATCGGGGCAGGGCAAGGGGGCGGGGGCCGATCGACCGGCATCTCAGTCTCTTCCCGAGTGCCAGTGTGTGCAGTGTGTGCAGGCGGGCGGAGGGGGATCAAACAGCACCTCAGCCTCTTCCTGTCTGGATGGAGACCATGGAGTCGTACCAATCATACCGGGCTCCGTCAGGATTCAAGCCCGTCGACCTGCAGTTCTCCCGGGACCCTCGCACTGACCGTTATCTCTTCTCACCTCCCGCCTCAACCGCGCCCCGGGAGAAGTCGCGGCGACCATGTCCGACCCAAGGAATGCAGAGGGACCCACTGCAGTGAGTTAGGCATTCAGAAAGTCTCCTCTTCGTGTTGTTGTAAAATGCTGGATGGCATGAGTGTGTGAGCGGGCTTAGAGGGGATTTTCACCGAAAAAGCTATCCCCAGCCCTGGAGCTCCTTCCTCCAGCTCCTCTCCGACCAGCGGCCACGATGCAGCCCCTGGCAGGATCAACTGCCCACTCACTCATTCCAGAACCCCTTCTTAGAACACAACAGGTGCCCAGCAACCATAACTGAGCATTTATCAAATTCTATTACAACAGAGGATCCAGCTGAAATTTGTAGCAAATTAATCAAAACTTCATGAGCATTTCAGCACTAGTTACCTCAACTAACGTTTGGCAAAGTAAATACAGAAACTGTTATTGAACTTTAACCCCTTCGATGCTCATGACGGAATGGTTCCGTCATGAGCATCGGTGTCCCTGTGCTCATGACGGAACCATTCCGTCATGAGGCCAGGGGCTACGAAATCCCTCTGCTGCAGACAGCAGAGGGATTTCTCTTTCACCCCTGTGACCTTGGCAGCTGGGGAATTGCTTCCCCAGCTCCCGAGGCCCCTCCCTGGTTTCTGTGCCATGAGGATCAGCGCGCACGTCGCGCTGTCCTCATTGCACAGAAAACGAAACTGAAATGAGCCTTTAGGCTCATTTCAGTTTCACTTTCTATGTGCTCAGGGGGCTATCTCAGTCCCCCGGGCACGTAGAAAGACGGGAGAGGTATCATTGGAAAGGGGAGAATCTCCCCTTTCCAATGGTACCCCTCCCCAGTGGATCCCTGCTTGGGGATCGCCCCAGGAGGGCGATCCCCAAGCAGGGATCCACCCACTAGACACCAGGGAGGGGGGAGCGGCCCCTTGGGCAAGGGCTTTTGCTCCCCCCAACTTGTTTTTCGTGCGATTTCGACTTTTTGCCCCCCCTGGGGGGCAGATGGGGGCAGTAGCCCCAAATCTGCCCCACCGGGGGGGGCAAAAAGCCCACTAGACCCCAGGGATATTTTTCTTTGGCCTATTAATTTATTAGGGTGGGGGCGGCCGTAAAGGGCATGTCCATGCCCCCACCCCGCAAACTTTACAGCCTTTCTGCCCCCCCCGGGGGCAAAAGCCCACTATAAGCCAGGGATTTTTTAATTTTTTTATTATAATTTGTGGTGGGGGCTGCCCAATATGGGCATGACCATGCCCCCACCCACCCCCGCAAAAATAACAGCCTTCCTGCCCCCCCTGGGGGGAATATGGGGCAGTAGCCCCAAATCTGCCCCCCCGGGGGGGCAAAAAGCCCACTAGGCGGCAGGCATTTTTTGGGGCAAATTTTAATTAGGGTGGGGCATTGGCATGCCCGTTTTGGGCAGCCCCCACCCTAATTAAGATCTGCTTAAAACTCCCTGGCATCTAGTGGGCTTTTGCCCCCCTGGGGGGCAGATGGGGGCATTAGCCCCCAATCTGCCCCGCCAGGGGGGGCAAAAAGCCCCCTAGTCGCCAGGGATTTTTTTGGGGCAAATTTGTATTAGGGTGGAGGCTCCGAAAACGGGCATGCCCATGCCCCCACCACCTCCCCCACAAAAATAACAGCCTTCCTGCCCCCCTGGGGGCAGATGGGAGCAGTAGCCCCCAATCTGCCCCCCGGGGAAGCAAAAAGCCCACTAGACGCCAGGGATTTTTTGGGCAAATTTTAATTAGGGTGGGGCGTTGGCATGCCCGTTTGGGCAGCCCCCACCCTAATTAGAAATTTGCCCAAACTCCCTGGCGTCTAGTGGGCTTTGGCCCCTGGGGGCAGATGGGGGCATTAGTCCCCAATCTGCCTTGCCGGGGGGGCAAAAAGCCCACTAGACGCCAGGGAGTTTTTGGGAGCAAATTTGAATTAGGGTGGGGGCTCCCAAAAGGGCATGCCCATGCCCCCACCCCCTCCCCCGCAAAAATAACAGCCTTCCTGCCCCCTGGGGGTAGATGGGGCAGTAGCCCCCAATCTGCCCCGCTGGGGCAAAAAGCCCACTAGACGCCAGGGATTTTTTGGGCAAATTTTAATTAGGGTGGGGGCATTGGCATGCCCGTTTTGGCAGCCCCCACCCTAATTAGAATTTGCCCAAAACTCCCTGACGTCTAGTGGGCTTTGCCCCCTGGTGTGCAGATGGGGGCATTAGCCCCCAATCTGCCCCACCGAGGGGCAAAAGCCCACTAGATGCCAGGGAGTTTTTTGGGGCAAATTTGAATTAGGGTGGGGGCTCCCAAAACGGGCATGCCCATGTCCCCACCCCCGCAAAAATAACAGCCTTCCTGCTCCCCCTGGAGGTCAGATGGGGCAGTAGCCCCCAATCTGCCCCCCGGGGGGGCAAAAAGCCCACTAGACACCAGGGATTTTTTTGGGCAAATTTTAATTAGGGTGGGGGCATTGGCCTGCCCGTTTTGGTCAGCCCCCACTCTAATTAAAATTTGCCCAAAAACTCCCTGGCACCTAGTGGGCTTTTGCCCTCTGGGGGGCAGATGGGGGCATTAGCTCCCATCTGCCCCGCCGGGTGGGGGCAAAAAGCCCACTAGACGCCAGTGAGTTTTTTGGGGCAAATTTAAATTAGGGTGGGGGCTGCCCAAAATAGGCATGTCCATGCCCCCACCCCCTCCCCGCAAAAATTACAGCCTTCCTGCCCCCCCAGGAGGGCGATCCCCAAGCAGGGATCCACCCACTAGACACCAGGGAGGGGGGAGCGGCCCCTTGGGCAAGGGCTTTTGCTCCCCCCAATTTGTTTTTCGTGCGATTTAGACTTTTGCCCCCCTGGGGGCAGATGGGGGCAGTAGCCCCAAATCTGCCCCACCGGGGGCAACAAGCCCACTAGACCCCAGGGATATTTTTCTTTGGCCTATTAATTTATTAGGGTGGGGGCGGCCATAAAGGGCATGTCCATGCCCCCACCCCGCAAACTTTACAGCCTTTCTGCCCCCCCCGGGGGCAGTTGGGGGCACTAGCCCCCAATCTGCCCCCCCGGGGGGGCAAAAAGCCCACTATAAGCCAGGGATTTTTTTATTTTTTTATTATAATTTGTGGTGGGGGCTGCCCAATATGGGCATGACCATGCCCCCACCCACCCCCGCAAAAATAACAGCCTTCCTGCCCCCCCTGGGGGGCATATGGGGCAGTAGCCCCAAATCTGCCCCCCCGGGGGGGCAAAAAGCCCACTAGGCGGCAGGGATTTTTTGGGGCAAATTTTAATTAGGGTGGGGGCATTGGCATGCCCGTTTTGGGCAGCCCCACCTAGTAGAATCTGCCCAAAACTCCCTGGCACCTAGTGGGCTTTTGCCCTCGGGGGGCAGATGGGGGCATTAGCTCCCATCTGCCCCGCCGGGTGGGGGCAAAAAGCCCACTAGACGCCAGTGAGTTTTTGGGGCAAATTTAAATTAGGGTGGGGGCTGCCCAAAATAGGCATGTCCATGCCCCCACCCCCTCCCCGCAAAAATTACAGCCTTCCTGCCCCCCCTGGGGGGCAGATGGGGCAGAAGCCCTCAATCTGCCCCCCCGGGGGGGCAAAAAGCCCACTAGACACCAGGGATTTTTGGGGCAAATTTTTATTATTAGGGTGGGGGCTGCCCAAAACAGGCATGTCAATGCCCCCACCCCCACCCGCAACAATTACAGCCTTTCTGCCCCCCTGGGGGAAGATGGGGGCAGTAGCCCCCAATCTGCCCCCCAGGGGGCAAAAGCCCACTAGACGCCAATGATTACACTGGCTTTTTTATGTGTGGGGGTGGGGGCTGCTCAGAATGGGCATACCAATGCCCCTACCCCCCAAAAAAATAGCCACAGAGTTTCTGCCCCCCTTGGGGGCATATCGGGGCAACCCCACCCCCCGATATCCCCCCCAGGGCGGCAGAAAGCCGACTAGGAACAGATTTGTTTTTAGCAATATGCCTACCTGTGGATTTTGGGCCCTAGCGCAGCAGGCACATAGGGAAACCTAGCAAACCTGTACATTTTTGAAAATTAGACACCCAGGGGAATCCAGGATGGGGGTGACTTGACTGGCTCTCACCAGGTTCTGTTACCCAGAATTCCTTGCAAACCTCAAAATGTGTATAAAAAAACACATTTTCCTCACATTTCTGTGGTGGAAAGTTCTGGGATCTGTGTGGATCCACAAAATTCCACTCACCCCGCATTCCCCAAAGTCTTCTGAGAAAAATGGTACCTCACTTGTGTGGGTGGGTCAAGTACCCGCGACAGGCAAGGGCCCAAAACCTAGTGAGGCGACATCAAAATTACCTATCACAAACCAACCTGGTTTTGTACGGGGAGTTACCTGGGTTTTGGCCCAGGGGTCGGCGGCCACCTAGGGAAACCTACAAAACCCACACATTTCTGAAAACTAGACACCCGGGGATTCCAGGGAGGTATGGCTTGTGTGGATCCCCCAACGTTTTCTTACCCAGAATCCCCTGCAAACCTCAAATTTAGCTGAAAAAAAATCACTTTTTTCACACATTTGTGTGTGGGAAAGTTGTGGCATCACCGGGCTGACACAAATTTCCTACCAGCCAGCGTTCCCCCTGGTCTCCCGATAAAAATGGTGCCTCACTCGGGTGGGAGGCCCAAGTACCCGCGACAGGCAAGGGCCCAAAACGTATTGAGGCGAAATCAAAATTGCCTATCACAAAACCACCTGGTTTTGCAAGGGGGGTCCCATTACTTTTTGGCCCGGGGCTCGGCGGCCACCTAGAGAAACCTACCAAACCCACACATTTCTGAAAACTAGACACCCGGGGGATTCCAGGGAGGTATGACTTGCGTGGATCCCCCAACGTTTTCTTACCCAGAATCCCCTGCAAACCTCAAATTTTGCCGAAAAATGCACTTTTTTCTCACATTTCTGTGGTGGAAAGTTCTGGAATCTGCGTGGATCCACAAATTTCCTCCCACCCAGCGTTCCCCCAGATCTCCCGATAAAAATGGTACCTCACTTGAGTGGGTGGGTCAAGGACCCGCGACAGGCAAGGGCCCAAAAGCTATTGAGGCGACATCAAAATTACCTATCACAAACCAACCTGGTTTTGCATGGGGGTCCCATGAGTTTTTGGCCCGGGGCTCGGAAGCCATCTAGGGAAACCTACCTAACCCACACATTTCTGGAAACTAGACACCCGGGAGTCCAGCGAGGTATGGCTTGCGTGGGTCCCCCATCATTATTCTACCCAGAATCCCCTGCAAACCTCAAATTTCGCTGAAAAATTCACTTTTTTCTCACATTTCTGTGGTGGAAAGTTCTGGAATCTGCGTGGATCCACAAATTTCCTCCCACCCAGCGTTCCCAGGTCTCCCTATAAAAATGGTACCTCACTTGTGTGGGTAGGCACAGTGGCTGCAACAGGAAATGGCCCAAATCGTACTCTGGAGACTTCAAAATTACCTATAGCAAAACTACCTGGTTTTGGGGGGCACCTGAGATTTTGGCCCCGGGCTCGACGGCCATCTTGGGAAAGTACCAAACCCAAACATTTCTGAAAACTAGACACCCGGGGAGTCCAATGAGGTATGGCTTGCGTGGATCCTCCAACGTTTTCCTACCCAGAATGCCATGCAAACCTCAAATTTTGCTGAAAAAACCACATTTCCACATATTTTTGTGTGGAATCACCGTGCCGGCACAAATGTCCTACCACCCAGCGTTCCCTTGTTCTCCCGAGTAAAATGATACCTCACTTGTGTGGGTGGGCCAAAGGCCTGTGGCTAGGAAGAGCCCAAAACATAGGGATTTATAGTATAGCACCGAGAATTCTAAGCGCTACATTTTTTTAAAAATACGTTTTTAGCCAATTCTGCTTTGGACACCCACACAAGTGAGGTATCATTTTACTCGGGAGAACAAGGGGAACGCTGGGTGGTAGGACATTTGTGCCGGCACGGTGATTCCACGCAAAATATGTGGAAAATGTGGTTTTTCTGCTAAATTTAAGGTTTGCATTGCATTCTGGGTAGGAAAACATTGGGGGATCCAGGCAAGCCATACCTCATTGGACTCCCCCGGGTGTCTAGTTTTCAGAAATGTTTGGGTTTGGTACTTTCCCAAGATGGCCACCGAGCAAGGGGCCAAAATCTCAGGTGCCCCCCCCCCAAAACCAGGTAGTTTTGCTATAGGTAATTTTGAAGTCTCCAGAGTACAATTTGGGCCATTTCCTGTTGCAGCCACTGTGCCTACCCACACAAGTGAGGTACCATTGTTATCGGGAGACCTGGGGGAACGCTGGGTGGGAGGAAATTTGTGGATCCACGCAGATTCCAGAACTTTCCACCACAGAAATGTGAGAAAAAAGTGAATTGTTCGGCGAAATTTGAGGTTTGCAGGGGATTCTGCGTAGGAGAATGATGGGGGACCCATGCAAGCCATACCTCGCTGGACTCCCCCGGGTGTCTAGTTTCCAGAAATGTGTGGGTTTGGTAGGTTTCCCTAGATGGCTGCCGAGCCCCGGGCCAAAAACTCATGGGACCCCCATGCAAAACCAGGTTGGTTTGTGATAGGTAATTTTGATGTCGCCTCAATAGCTTTTGGGCCCCTGCCTGTCGCGGATCCTTGACCCACCCACGCAAGTGAGGTACCATTTTTATCGGGAGACCTGGTTGAATGCTGGGTGGGAGGAAATTTGTGGATCCACGCAGATTTTAGAACTGTCCACCACAGAAATGTGGGGAAAATGTGGTTTTTTTGACAATTTTTAGGTTTGCAAGGGATTCTGGGTAACAGAACCTGGTGGGAGGCAGTCAAGTCAGCCCATCCTGGATTCCCTGGGTGTCTAGTTTTCAAAAATGTATAGGTTTGCTAGGTTTCCCTAGGTGCTGGCAGAGCTATGGTTCAAAAACTACAGCTAGGCACTATGCCAAAAAAGGGTAATTTTTCACTGCGAAATTGAGGTGTGTCCACGTTGCGTTTTGCGCCATTTCCTGTCGCGGGCACTAGGCCGACCCACACAAGTGAGGTACCATTTTTCTCGGAAGACTTTGGGGAACGCGGGGTGGGTGGAAATTTGTGGATCCACGCAGATTCCAGAACTTTCCACCACAGAAATGTGGGGAAAATGTGGTTTTTTTGACAATTTGTTAGGTTTGCAAGGGATTCTGGGTAACAGAACCTGGTGGGAGGCAGTCAAGTCACCCCATCCTGGATTCCCCTGAGTGTCTAGTTTTCAAAAATGTATAGGTTTGCTAGGTTTCCCTAGGTGCCGGCAGAGCTATGGTTCAAAAACTACAGCTAGGCACTATGCCAAAAAAGGGTAATTTTTCACTGCGAAATTGAGGAGTGTCCATGTTGTGTTTTGCGCCATTTCCTGTCGCGGTCACTAGGCCGACCCACACAAGTGAGGTACCATTTTTCTCGGAAGACTTTGGGGAACGCGGGGTGGGTGGAAATTTGTGGATCCACGCAGATTCCAGAACTTTCCACCACAGAAATGTGGGGAAAATGTGTTTTTTTTGACAATTTTTTAGGTTTGCAAAGGACTCTGGGTAACAGAACCTGGCGGGAGGCAGTCAAGTTACCCCTTTCTGGTTTCCCCTGGGTGTCTAGTTTTCAAAAATGTATAGGTTTGCTAGGTTTCCCTAGGTGCCGGCAGAGCTATGGTTCAAAAACTATAGCTAGGCACTTTGCCAAAAAAGGGTCATTTTTCACTGCGAAATTGAGGTGTGTCCACGTTGCGTTTTGTGCCGTTTCCTGTCGCGGGCACTAGGCCGACCCACACAAGTGAGGTACCATTTTTCTCGAAAGACTTTGGGGAACGTGGGGTGGGTAGAAATTTGTGGATCCACGCAGATTCCAGAACTTTCCACCACTGAAATGTGAGGGAAATGTGTTTTTTTGACAATTGTTTAGGTTTGCAAGGGATTCTGTGTAACAGAACCTGGTGGGAGGCAGTCAAGTCACCCCATCCTGGATTCCCCTGAGTGTCTAGTTTTCAAAAATGTATAGGTTTGCTAGGTTTCCCTAGGTGCCGGCAGAGCTATGGTTCAAAAACTACAACTAGGCACTTTGCCAAAAAAGGGTCATTTTTCACTGCGAAATTGAGGTGTGTCCACGTTGCGTTTTGCGCCATTTCCTGTTGCGGGCACTAGGCCAACCCACACAAGTGAGGTATCATTTTTCTCGGAAGACTTTGGGGAACGCGGGGTGGGTGGAAATTTGTGGATCCACGCAGATTCCAGAACTTTCCACCACAGAAATGTGAGGAAAATGTGTCTTTTTTGACAATTTGTTAGGTTTGCAAGGGATTCTGGGTAACAGAACCTGGTGGGAGCCAGTCAAGTCACCCCATCCTGGATTCCCCTGGGTGTCTAGTTTTCAAAAATGTATAGGTTTGCTAGGTTTCCATAGGTGCTGGCAGAGCTAGGGTTCAAAAACTACAGCTAGGCACTTTGTCAAAAAAGGGTCATTTTTCACTGCGAAATTGAGGTGGGTCCACGTTGCGTTTTGCGCCGTTTCCTGTCGCGGGCACTAGGCCGACCCACACAAGTGAGGTATAATTTTTCTCGGAAGACTTTGGGGAACGCGGGGTGGGTGGAAATTTGTGGATCCACGTAGATTCCAGAACTTTCCACCACAGAAATGTGAGGAAAATGTGTATTTTTTGACAATTTGTTAGGTTTGCAAGGGACTCTGGGTAACAGAACCTGGTGGGAGCCAGTCAAGTCACCCCATCCTGGATTCCCCTGGGTGTCTAGTTTTCAAAAATGTATAGGTTTGCTAGGTTTCCATAGGTGCTGGCAGAGCTAGGGTTCAAAAACTACAGCTAGGCACTTTGTAAAAAAAGGGTCATTTTTCACTGTGAAATTGGGGTGTGTCCACGTTGCGTTTTGTGCCGTTTCCTGTCGCGGGCACTAGGCCTACCCACACAAGTGAGGTACCATTTTTCTCAGAAGACTTTGGGGAACGCGGGGTGGGTAGAAATTCGTGGATCCACGCAGATTCCAGAACTTTCCACCACAGAAATGTGAGGAAAATGTGTATTTTTTGACAATTTGTTAGGTTTGCAAGGGATTCTGGGTAACAGAACCTGGTGGGAGCCAGTCAAGTCACCCCATCCTGGATTCCGCTGGGTGTCTAGTTTTCAAAAATGTATAGGTTTGCTAGGTTTCCATAGGTGCTGGCAGATCTAGGGTTCAAAAACTACAGCTAGGCACTTTGTCAAAAAAGGGTCATTTTTCACTGTGAAATTGGGGTGTGTCCACGTTGCGTTTTGCGCCGTTTCCTATCGCGGGCACTAGGCCTACCCACACAAGTGAGGTACCATTTTTCTTGGAAGACTTTGGGGAACGTGGGGTGGGTGGAAATTTGTGGATCCACGCAGATTCCAGAACTTTCCACCACAGAAATGTGAGGAAAATGTGTTTTTATTATCAATCTTTTAGGTTTGCAAGGGATCTGGGTAACAGAACCTGGTGGGACGCAGTCAAGTCACCCCATCCTGGATTCCCCTGAGTGTCTAGTTTTCAAAAATGTATAGGTTTGCTAGGTTTCCCTAGGTGCCGGCAGAGCTATGGTTCAAAAACTACAACTAGGCACTTTGCCAAAAAAGGGTCATTTTTCACTGCGAAATTGAGGTGTGTCCACGTTGCGTTTTGCGCCATTTCCTGTCGCGGGCACTAGGCCGACCCACACAAGTGAGGTATCATTTTTCTCGGAAGACTTTGGGGAACGTGGGGTGGGTGGAAATTTGTGGATCCACGCAGATTCCAGAACTTTCCACCACAGAAATGTGAGGAAAATGTGTTTTTTTTGACAATTTGTTAGGTTTGCAAGGGATTCTGGGTAACAGAACCTGGTGGGAGCCAGTTAAGTCACCCCATCCTGGATTCCCCTGGGTGTCTAGTTTTCAAAAATGTATAGGTTTGCTAGGTTTCCCTAGGTGCTGGCAGAGCTAGGGTTCAAAAACTACAGCTAGGCACTTTGTCAAAAAAGGGGCATTTTTCACTGTGAAATTGGGGTGTGTCCACGTTGCGTTTTGCGCCGTTTCCTGTCGCGGGCACTAGGCCTACCCACACAAGTGAGGTACCATTTTTCTCGGAAGACTTTGGGGAACGTGGGGTGGGTGGAAATTTGTGGATCCACGCAGATTCCAGAACTTTCCACCACAGAAATATGAGGAAAATGTGTTTTGTTTATCAATCTTTTAGGTTTGCAAGGGATTCTGGGTAACAGAAACTGGTGGGAGCCAGTCAAGTCACCCCATCCTGGATTCCCCTGAGTGTCTAGTTTTCAAAAATGTATAGGTTTGCTAGGTTTCCCTAGGTGCCGGCAGAGCTAGGGTTCAAAAACTACAGCTAGGCCCTTTGCAAAAAAAGGGTAATTTTTCATTGTGAAAATGTGGTGTGTTCACGTTGGGTTTTGAGCCATTTCATGTCGTGGGCACTATGCCTACCCACACAAGTGAGGTACCATTTTTATCGGAAGACTTAGGGTAATTCAGATTTGTAAAGCAACTGTTATTACCTATTGACTTTGGATGCATTCTGCCTTCCAAATGAAAGACATTGTGTAAAAAAGAAGTAATTTTAAAAAATGACCAATAATTCTCATGCTAGTATGAGTATTCCCAATTTCGGAAATGTGCAAATATCTACTGTTTCTAAACTCTATATTTTGTTCCCATTTCAGAAATACATAGAGTGTCTTTCATACCGATTTTTCCATGTATACATTTTCCCACAATAATTGCTATATACCCGGTACATAATAAAAAACCATTGCAAGACGCTGCTCAGTTGTTGGCTCTGGGTTCGTCGGGTTCTTGGTGAACCTACAAGTCCTATATATCCCCACAACCAGTAAGGCCCAGCGGATGTAACGGTATATTGCTTTCAAAGAGCTGTCATAATTAGAAGAAGTTACAGGTGAAAACGTTGACACAAAAGGCTGTTTTTTTCAACTAATTTTCAATTTTTCCTATATTTAACTGTTAGTTTCTATAAAGAAACCTTGATGGATCTACACAAATGACCCCTTGCTGAATTCAGAATTTTGTCTACTTTTCTAAAATGTATAGCTGTCTAGGATCCATTATTGCTTTCATACCCATTTCTACCTTTAACTGGAAGGAGGTTGAAAACACAAAAAATAGCAAAAATAGGCTATGTCCCAGAAAAATGCCAAAAATGTGTAAAAAATGTTGGTTTTCAGACAAAAGTCTGTCATTCCCTAAAAGCTGGGAAAATGGTGATTTCAGCCCCACAAACCCTTTTTTGATACCATTTGCAGGAAAAACCCAGACGCTTTCATTTGCAGCCATTTTTTCGCATTTTTCCCAAAAACCCCAAATTTAGCTGTATTTTGGCTAATTTCTGGGACCCCTCCAGGGGAATACACAAACCCTGGGTACCTTTACAATCCCCATGATGTTGGAAAAAAGGACGCAAATTTGGCGTGGATACCTTATGTGGTCAAAAAGTTACAGGGGCCTAAGCGCGCACTACCCCAAATAGCCAAAAGGCTTAGCACAGGGGGAAAAGGCCTAGCAGCGAAGGGGTTAAAGTGTAGTATGTCTGCTTTTGAAGTGCATCTCTGTAGCACTGAAATTTGACTACTGTTGCAATGTACAATACTTCCACGTAGCTTGTTAGTTCTGGCACAGTTAAACTTTCCACTGTTTATCCTAAGTTTATGTGCAGCTTTAACCCCTATATAATGAGCTTTTCTTTTCAAAAGCACAGTACCAATTGGAGTGGTAACCTTATGTTGTGTCTCATGCTGCATCAGGAGTTCTGGAACAATGAGTAGAGACAGTTGATAGTGCAGTCGCATCAAGATGTGCTCATCGGTTGTTGTTGCCCCCAAATTGGATATAACTTACCTAGATTAAAGACTTTGTTTCATGTGTACAAAGTTGACCTCTCTTCTTTCTTTGAATGCCAGACCTTATTAACTGTTGAAATGTGTCAACTATTATCTGGAATGCCTAACTTACACCACCTCTTTGAGTAAGCCTTTGACTCCTTGACCTTGCACCTTACGAGTCATTGCTAAAGGGGAGTACTTTGTCAGTCAAGATAAAGACAACAATCCTGTGGCCCTAGGAGTTCTAGTAACCTCTGGTTGATCTGGGACTTCAAGAAAAGGTCTCACACATATTAAGCAAATAGCTAAAACAAAATTTAAAAAATCACTTCCTGACCAAAAAGAGCTGCAGAGGATTGCAGGCTGCAGTCATCTTAATCTCTTACCACAAAACAGAACAGCAGTGTTGCACCCAACCTATTTTCCTTCCTCATGGTACACAATTTCTCTTCTATTTTCAATTAAATTTTCCCTTCATGAAAGCGAGACTTACAATGTAGACTGCTTCACTCAATGTTGTCTGTGTCCGTGTCCTCCCACCTCAATATACATGTCTCCAGTCCTTTCATCATTTCTCTTTTCTTTACGTCTCATCTGTTGTTAAAGATTTAAGGGCATATTCACAAGGAGCTATCGCCGAATTAACGGCACTTTATCTCAGCCAAAGTCGTGATAAATATACCTCCCCATTCACAAGCTGGTGTAAACAGCCCACAGCACCAGTTTACCCACGATAGCAGCCACAAAAAACATCGCCACAGAGGACCCGCGCAACTATCGCTAATGAGATGCAGAGTGGGCGTTCCTGTGCCAAAATGCGCGACAACATCACACCTCAACATTCTCAACGACCAGCCACATCGGCGATAAAAACACAAAACAGGCGATAAGGCGCGTTAGCACCAGGAAATCTACACCTGCTCTGACCTGGTGTAAAGTTGGACGGCAGCCTGCAAACCAAAAGGGAGCACAGCCCAGGGCTACATCGGAAGGGAAACAGATGCCATGGAGCCACCCATCATTCGGCCCGGACACCCAAGAGGGCAACAACACCCACCGCCACCACCCCCAGGACCACCCCTCCCTGGCACCCCCGACCAAAGACATGCCACATCAGCCACACCTAAACATGTACAAAATATTCCGCTTGATGTCGCACAATCACAACTGGTGACATGCATGTGTCGTCACAGAAATGAGCAGCACACATTCACTTACGAAGCAACAAATGAAACTTTATTAAAATGAACACACATGGTCACTCCCCTCGGGACAATACGTAGGTCACAGCCTGTAAGACAAAAAACATGATGAGAAGGTGTGTCCTGCGCACATCAGAGGACAGAGAGAGAGCGAAGGAGAGAGAGAGGAAGAGAGGGAGGGAGAGAGAGAGGAAGAGAGGGAGAGAAAGAGAGAGAGAGAGAGAAGAGGAGAGAGAGGAAGAGAGGGAGAGAGAGAGAGAGGAAGAGAGGGAGAGAGAGAGAGAGAGAGAGAGAGAGAGAGAGAGAGAGAGGAAGAGAGGGAGAGAGAGAGAGAGAGTGCCGCCCCTGCGCACCCAGGCCACACTGCTCACCTGCTCCCACCGGTGTGTCTCCAACCACGTGCCGGTATGTATAGCAGGACACCAGGTCACACATCTGAGTCAGAGCCGTCAGCTGAAACAGAGTCCAGATACATGACTGGCACAGTACACACACTTGCACAAGACAACATCGCCTGCCCGCCCATGCACACCCAGGCAGAGGCACCCCAACCCGTCCCGCTGCCCATCGGAGCATGCCCGCCCATGCACACCCAGGCCTCAATGCTCACCTTCCGCCACCGGCGCGTAGACAGGAGGTCCCACCACGTGCCGCTGCAAGCCACAAGCCCGGGGCCCGCGGACAAGGCACCCTCCACATCATGCAGCCCCGCTCCGCAGGCCACCAGGTCTCACGTTTGGTGCTGGGTCTTGATTACTCCATGGCATAGGACATACCAGTGCACCCGGCACCATCGCAGGCTGCACACCCGCTCAGCCCAATGGGTGCCACCAACTCTGGGATCCCGGAAGCGACGCCACGTGGCGGTAGGCCCGCGCTGCCCGCTGGCTCTGGCCTACACTGCGGGCCAGCAGGGCACACAAAACCTGAGCTGTCCGGACCGCCGGGATGGGGCATCATCGCAGGCTGCATACCCGCTCAGCTGCTTAAGGTGCCACTGACTCAGTGCACCCAAAGTCACCGTCCCGTGGCGGGGTGCCTGTGCCGTCCGCAAGGCCCCGTGTGCCACTAACCCTGTGCAACCCTAGTCTGCGCTACGTGATGGTAGGCCCATGCCGTCCACAAGGCCTCGTGTGCCACTAACCCTGTGCGCAAAAACTCATGGGCCCTTAATGATTGAGAACCGTGGAGCGTCCGTCATCCAGTCACCACCGGCAGAGGGGAATGTGACGTCGTCGGCCCCCTTAAGTTGGTGGAGTCACATGGCCTGTGACGCCTGTGCTGGATGGGTGTGGTGTGCATGCAAACCTGCCCTCAGGGAGTGGCTGTGACATGCTGACAACTAGACCAGTGACCTGCACACCACCAGCGAGTACGCCTGCAACGGGTACCAATGAGGGCCCCCCCTCGGAGCGTTAGCAGAGTGGTTTGGCCTGCCGTATGCTGGACCAGCACAGGGCTTGCAACAATGACTCGTGGGCTCTGGGCGTGGTTCAGTCCATGTCCGGACAAGGAAGTGACTGATGCATGTGTCCCTGATGTAGTGTTCACGGGACCCGGTACACAAAATGCAATGTAGCACCCTCTGACTGGCATCCCACAGGATGAACATCATTGACGCAAGGGAAGTCACTGTCCCTACATTCATCCACACATTCACACATGAATGATGAAAGACATGACACAGCAGTGCGTCACTGGATGTTTATTGCACATCCAGTGCAGTTATCAAGCTGGAGCGGTACAGGGCAATGCCGAGCACACTACACAATATGGGCACGTGGAGGGCCAGCCACAGTCCATCTGGGGATGACATGTACTGCGGAAGAGGAAGGGTACAGTCCGCAGTCTGGTCGCCGTGTCATTGGTCGTCGAACAGGATGTGGCAGTCCATGTCGCTGTCCAAGGTGAGTGCATCGGAGTGTATCTGGGGTCAGTGGAAGGTCATGAGGCCATCTGCGGGACCAAGCAGAAACAGGCCAGGTGGCAGAAATGTATGCTAGTGGCTCCTTCTGAGAGCCAACCCATCCACGTCCTTGTCCTCGGATGTGTGCTCTGCCCCACCTGTGGGTGTTGCAGTACCGGCTGCGGCACTGTGTGCCACTGACACATCAGGGGCCGGAGGAGGATTGTCTGCCGCACTGTGTGGCAGTGACACATCAGGTGCCGGAGTGGATACGCCTGCTGCACTGGGAGGCACTGACACACCAGGGGGCGGAGATGTGGATGGTGTGGGGGCAGCAGCATTCATCATCGCCACACCTTGTGGCAGCAATGCCATGATGAGGACATGCAGGGCCTGGTAGATCCCAGCTACATTTAGCTGATGTGCAGCGGTGGGTGCCATCCTTTCTGCCTCCATCCGCACCATGTCCTCCATGAGCCTCCGCATGTGTGCCAGCTCACGGCTGGCATCGCTGGAGCCATTCTGAGCGGACAGGTATTCTTCCCTCCGCGTCATGACTCCAGCGATGTCAGTCAGGGCTCGTTGGAGACCATGGGGCGGACATAGACACCCAAGGATGGCGTCCAGTTTGGTAGCCATGAGGTCGTACCCCACCCGCACCTGCTCGGCCGTCTCCCTCTGGCCCTCCAGAGGGAGACGGCCAGAGGGAGACGTTGGAAGGCCATTTGTTGTTCCTGGGGGACTTGGGAGGGTGCCGGGGCTGTGGGTGCCTGCTGCTGGGTGGTTTGGGTGGTGGGTGGGGTCTCATTGATGTAGCTTGGCTGCCCTGATCCTGGAGGTGGCAGGCGGATGAGGTCAATGATGTCTTGGATGGTTTGGGTGTCGATTCTGGTGTTGTCCTCCTCCTCCTCCTCGTCATCAGTGAAGAGTGGCTGTGACTGCTCTGCAGGAGGTGTTGACGATGCCCCTGCGATGTGAAGGGGAGATGGTGTATTACAATGTGTCCACATGTATGTAGCCGCATGGTACAGGTTGACATTCAGACAGCATGGCATTGTAGATTGTGACAGTCTGTGGGTCTGGGCGAGGACCCAGGGTCATTGTGGGTGTGCACTGTGCCCTGCTTGCTTGTTCATGTGTGCCATTGTGGCCATCTCCACCCGTCCCCCCAGTACCTGGTGGTCACTCACTCTGTTGCGGTTGTGTTGTGTCCTGTCGAGCAGTGTCCGGTCCCCCGACTCCAGCCACATTCTCCACACTGATGACTGTCGACACCAGCTCCTCCATGTCATCCAGCTCCAGCTGTGGCGCTGGGCCCCCACCTCCGGTCTGCGTTGCTGCCTTCTGGTTGGCAGTGAGTTTCTCCTTGGTCTTCCGCTTGATGTCATTCCATCGCCTCTTGACCTCATCCATTGTCCGCTTGTGCTCTCCGACGGCATTCACCTTGTCGGTGATGTCCCGCCATATTCCATTTTTGGTGCCCAATGACACGTTGGAGGTAACGAAGAGTTGTTGATGGTGTTCCATCACCTCCGTGACTATGATCCAGTTCGCTTGCGGACTGAACTTGGTCTTCCTCGTCTTCTTGTCCTTGCCCTTCCCTGTCCCCGAGGTCCCAGGCTGGTCGTCCGGGGTGCTTGTGGGGTTGCGCTCGTCCTCTGCGCCTGCTCCGGCTGCCTCCATGGTGCTTGGGTGTTGGTCAGTTTGTGTGTGGGTGTTTTTTCTACTTTTATGGTGGTTTTTGACACCTGCCAGGTGTGTGTTGCAGGCCTGGCGCCGCTTGTCGCTGATTTCCTCATCGCGCTTTGGCCCATCGCGTGTTTTTTGGTGTTGTGGTTTGTGTTTTTATCTCCATCGTGGTGGTTGTATCGCGGACATTGTCCGCAGTTTGGGCAGACTATCGCATGCTACCGCCTTGTTGTGAATTCCACGTTGACACGGGGTTATTTTCCCGCGCTAGGCTGCGATATTGAAAGTTGCGTTACGCTACTCTTGCGGTAGTTATCACACGTTCTTGTGAATATACCCCTTAGTGTGTACAATACCAATACTTAGAGCGGGTCTTTCAGTCAGCCCATTGGCTTTCATTGACTAGCTTTCTTGTCAATCTCATTTGCTGGATTCTTATTTGATGGCGTTCCTTCCTCTTTGCATGTGTGGACCATAACTTCTTTTCCACCCTTTTTATGGGATGACTTGTAGTCTTCCATGTTAACATGGCGGAGCTACTTTTTCTTGCTGTTTCAGTACTCCATGGAAGTGCTTGTTCTCCCCTGTGTGCTGCTTCCCTTCTCATATTGTCTCACACCACTTTTTAGGTCTCGACCTAGCGAAGCAGCGCGAAGCGCTGTCGCTAGCGAGACTTATTGTCGTCGACTTGCTTCGGAAGGGAGACAGGAGATGTGCACGCGCAGGCCGGACTGGAAATGTGAACACGCACGTCCAGGCACGCGATGTGCACATCTCCTGTCCCCCTTCCGTCCTCTCCAGCCGCATTGCACGCACTCCCCAGCTGTCCTTGCACCCCTCCAGTGTCAGTCAGCCATGCGCCTGCCACCCCCACCTTACCGTCGTTCCGCCATGCTTCACGCGATGCCCTGCAGCGTGTCCCTAGAGCTCACAGGGTGATCGGTGTACCTCGCAGCCAATGCGGCCGCCGTCACGCTGGTCTTTGCTGGCGATCTCCAGACAGCAAATGTGCACGCTTACGGCGCGTTCTGATGTGCACTTGCCCGGACAGCTGATGTGCACGCTCACGGCGTGTCTGTGTTCTATGGAGACATTTGCGTGCCGACTCTCCAAGATGGCAGCTTGGTTCAATATGCTGCTTTTTCTCGCCCCCGCTCCTCCGTTTCGATTCTGTGCTTGTTTTCCTGTTGTTGCAAGGTGAGTTTTTTAATCTTGGCCTAATTAACTAATAACCTTCTATGCAGCCTTTTGGAATGTAACTGGTGCTCATGTCAAACGTCCCAATACCTTCGGGTCGAGTTCGATCTTTTTAAAAACTGCAAAATATTGCAAGGTGAGTTTTTTAATCTTGGCCTAATTAACTAATAACCTTCTATGCGGCCTTGTGGAATGTGACTGGTGCTCATGTCAAACGTCCCAATTCCTTCGGGTCGAGTTCGATCTATGTAAAAACTGCAAAAAGATGCAACTGCAGGAGAGTGGCCACGAAGCTGTCCCCGCTCCCAGTGCACCTCACAGCCAACGCCACTCACACACTTCGCCCACGAGGTTGTCCCCGCTCCCAACGCCCCTCACACCCTTCGGCCATGAGGGCGCGCCCGCAACAGGCACAGGCCGCGCTGCTGCCACGACTAGTGCTCATGTAAAACATCCCAATATCTTCGGGTCTATGTAAAAACTGCAAAAAAAAAGATGCAACTGCAGGAGAGTGGCCACAAGGCTGTCCCCGCTCCCAACGCCCCTCACACCCTTCGCCCACAAGACTGTCCCCGCTCCCAACGCCCTCACACCGTTCGTCCACGAGGGCGTGCCCGCGCTAGACACAGGCCGCGCTGCTGCCACGACTAGTGCTCATGTAAAACATCCTAATACCTTCGGGTCGAGTTCCATTTATGTAAAAACTGCAAAAACAAAAGATGGAACTGCAAGAGAGTGGCCACGAGGCTGTCTCCGCTCCCAACGCCCTCACACCCTTCGCCCACAAAACTGTCCCCGCTCCCAACGCCTCTCACACCCCTTCACCCACAACACTGTCCCCGCTCCCAACGCTCCTCCCACCCTTCGTCCACGGGGCGCGCCAGGGGCAGCCCGCGCTGCTGCCATGATGCTGTCCCTGCTCCCTACGCCCTCACACCCTTCGGCCACGAGGCCGTGCCAAGTGCAGGTCGCGCTCCTAAAAAGCCTACAAGTTTCTAACAGGCCTCCTTTCTGCTTGTCCTCGCTTACTGCTCTGCCCCTTTTAAAACAAGCATTTGCAATGCAATAGGTCTCGCATTTACGCAAGTTTAAGCTATTGCCATTGTAAATGACAATATCTTTTATTTATGTTTTAAAAACCAATACTAAAATAAAAGGCATAGCCATTTACAATGCCAATAGCTCAAACTTGTTATTTTTCTCCTCCTAGCTTGTCTGTTGGTTTTCCTGTCCAACCCCATGCCAGTTGGCCATTTTTTCTCCCTTGCCACCAGCTGCTCCATTGCTTCCCCACCATGCATATTTTTTGTCTCACTCACTCCCCCGTCCCTTATTTTTTATTTTTTTTGCTTTTTCAGATGGTTTGGCAGATGCAGTTTGCAGCGTTTTCTCTGTTATACGCTTCTGCACACATTTTTTTATTTACTGCTCCGTGACTGGCCTGCACATACGTAGAATGGTAAACCAAAAAGTAAATTTAAAAAGTCTGCTGCGGTGTCATGACACTTATTTGTGGATGTGTGGCAACACATGCACATATATATTATCAAGCTGTGCCGGTCAAATTAGAATTAACCAAAAAACGTCTGCCGCACGCAGTACCATGACACATACATGCACATTCTTTTTGACTCATGTATGAGTATTCATCATCACGCTGGGACTGACTATTTTGTCTTTTTTTTTTTGCTGATGCTGACACCATCTTTTTTAAGGTCTGTTTTTATCCAAGAGCTTTTGAGTGTACTAAAGTGATATGGTTAATATACTTACTTATAGAGGCTTTTAACAGCCCTCTTCATCTATTGGTCTGTTATTGTGTCATTCATATTTTACTCGCCCACTACTGCATGGGGAAGTCAGTCAGCCCACTTTAGCCACAGGCTAACTTCACTGTGAGTGTCAGTGTTCTGCTCTTTCACAAAAATCACATCCACAGAATATAGTTCCCTGCACTACTATGGCAATGTATGGGTTTGGAAACTAAAAAAATATTATTGCTTTTAGCCAATTTTTAAAATGTTAGATTAACAAGGGCCCCACAGCTTCTCCACTAATAAAGTTTTGCAAAAACTATAACAAAACAATACAAGCATTGACAAAGGTAAAATGCTGCCAGCCAGGGCCAGTGCACGTTGCAAATGCTTATTTCTATTTGTCAGTGCTGTTCAGCTTCAGCAACAGACACTGGCAAAACCAAAAGGTCAGCTAATGTCTCTCAAAGGAGGAACCTACTGCTTTGCGAATGCTTGGTTTTTGTTCCTTGCCATTCAAATGAAACTTCATGTTTGTCACTTGCCTTCAATCAGCAACGTGGGCCGTGCTCCAGGCTACGGCACTGCCAGAATGTCCCTCCCTAACAATGCCAGCGATCCAGGTGTGCACCTTCTTCAGGATGTGGTGACGAGGCGGCCGGTTATGTTGGACAATCCCGTTTTCTAGGTCGAGCCTTGCGACAGCGCGCATGCGCTGCTCGCACTGCGAGGTATGCTGTAATAGAGTATGTAGTGGAAGCCCCGCCCACTCTCCGCCCATATTTGTCATTGGCTTGTGTCATTGCACTTCTTAAATGCTGACTTATGATTCGTAAAAAGGCTTGTTAGTCCCTCCTTGGTACCGCCTTGTCTGCATTTGTTACCGCCCATAACGACTGGACCTTTTACTTGGCTTGTTACACGGTCTGCCTTATAAGTGGGTGAGCACTATTTTATTTATTGACACTGGGGACAATGGTGGCTGCTTTTTTATGTATCTGCATGCTGAGCACAGCGCCCGCTTAGGGACGCTGCGCTCCAT
Organism: Calotriton arnoldi; assembly: GCA_963921515.1. Taxonomy (NCBI): domain Eukaryota; kingdom Metazoa; phylum Chordata; class Amphibia; order Caudata; family Salamandridae; genus Calotriton; species Calotriton arnoldi. The sequence continues at coordinate 1,263,844 of CAWUFW010003935.1, forward strand.
TTTTTTTGTTGTTTTGCTAACTTTAATTCTGAACGAGGCGCTTGCTTCAGGGACACCGCGCTCGATTGCATTTTTTTAAACTTTAATACTGAGCGTGGTGTCCCTAAAGTGGATGCCGCGCTCTCTCTTTTTTTTTTTTACTTTCATAATAAGCACGGCACCTGTTTCAGGGACACTGCGCTGAACCAGGAGCAGCTTCGGCTTCTTTGCTGTTCACTCCCTCCCCTCAGCCAGTCCGCGCTCGCCTCCTCTTTTGGCACCCTCCCTCCCTCGCATGAGGGAGCGGAGTGATTACGCTAAATTGCACACCTAGTGTTCCCTTCTAAGTATAGCGTAAGCGATCAATCTTTTATTTACCTAAAGTGGTTGAGGGGAGGAAACAACTCAGACAGATATCAGCAAAGTCGTCATGCCTGAAAAGACCACCAACTCCAAAGTGCAGTTTGAATATTTATTATAAGGCCAAAAACAATTGGATGTAAATACATCTCAATAGCAAAGTATAGAGGTACAGAAAAATTAATACAGAACCAAGTTAACGAATATAAGTAATTCGGCCCAAAAGACAGATGATTAGAAATTCCAAAATCACAATGCAACACAGAATAGATGCGATATTCAGTTCTCGGCTCATTGAAAGAAATTAAAATCTTTCCCTACACTACTCTACATGAGGGCCCTTCCTGTCTCTCTTCTATCATTCCCCAACGGTGTCAGCACGTGTCGACTTCCTAAGAAGTACTCACGTCAAATGGGTCGTTTTAGCTTATGGCTATGGAGCTTGCTCTAAGATGCTCCTTCTCCTTCGAAAGCTAGCAGAAGTCCGGACCCGCTGTCCCTGCGCATCATACAAAAGATGGGATTCAACCCACAATACGTCATTCTTCTTAAAACTTTCCATTGCACCTCTATGCAGTAGCTTTTTTCCTTTCATGGCACAAATTTAATTAATGATATCTTCTTTCCAGTGGCCTTGTCTTTCAGACAGACCAGATACGCAAGGCATCCTCCCTTCTCGCCTCCCAGCCATCTTCAAAGACATTCCGGGTCTCTCCTGAACTCTGAAAATAACGATGTGTATTCTTTCACCTGCAGTAGGATGAGATCATTCTAATTTCGAACACAACAACATTTAATTATTTATTTCTCAAGAGCAAAGAGAATCGAAACTTGTGACTTTGGGCCTATAATTCAGGCAACTTAACCTAGCCACAATTACGGTGTACAGAAATAATATCGTCCTGCACATTATGCATGAAGGAATCGTAATACATACAAAGTTCTACTTAAATGCGTTCACTAGTTTTCAACATCAAATGATTCAAATAAATGTTTCTTAATAGTCGTAAAACACTGCAAACAATACGAATACATGAGAGTGCGTTTAAACCATGAGTATAGTGCACTCATACAAAATAGAGTGCTATCAGCGCTCTATCAGTTCCCCCCTCTTATGGCTAGTGTCATAACACCAACTTTCTATTCTCCTGTAGTTTCTCCTTGTAGAAGAGACTGACCTAAACAGAAGCTGTAGCTTGCCGTCCCTGTCTGAATCGTTCTAACACCTTAAGGTGCTGGTAATGACTGTCCTACAGTCGTTCAAATTGACGCTCTCGCTTTCTCGAAACAGTCTCCTGATGCCGTGCCCTTTGCCATTTGTAAGCCTTGATGGCTCCTAGTAGGTCAATTATACAAATGACAGCTATTATAATAGGCTTCAAGATATATCCCATTATTCCTTGTCCCAAACTTCCAAACCAACTGCCTATCTTGCCAAATCCTTTCCCCACTTGTTCCCAGAGTCCTTCAGCAGCCATCTCACGTAACTCTTGGTGTATATCTGAAATATTGTTGATATATTTCCTTATATCCCGACTGTTGTCAGGAATATAAGTACAGCACTGTTGAACTTTCAATAATTTGCAGACTCCTCCGGCTTTTGCTAGCAGCACATCTAGGGCAAGGCGGTTTTGCAAAACCATAGCCCTTATCGAAACCATCTCCCCATCTACAAGTAATAAAATCTGAGCTGTATTTATTGAGAGCTTATCTACTAATGTTGCCAGCTTTCTGATTTTCAAATCATTCAGAATCACACCCATACTCGGTATCATAGCCCCAAATATGTCTCCAATCACTTCTCCTGCACTCACACCACGTTTTCCTCTGTGAGGTCCTTTTCTTTCTAGGGGCCATAAATCATTCACATGAAAAATCTTGGGAAATACCACAGCCAAATAACAAGTGCCATACCAATTTTTGGGCAACTTCACATAGGCATTCTTTACACACACAAAATACACATTGGGCACTATTGTTATTTTGTCCAATAATGCTTTTCTAATTGATTCTTCGATCAAGAAGACGTGCTCACAATCACTTTCACCCACAAATATCTTATCGTAATATGTGGTCGGGTGTCTAATACACAACTTCCCCTTCTGCTGGAAATCTAATGCTATGGGTCCAAAACTCCCCTTTGCTTTATGATCTAATTCTTCTTTAGTCCATGGGGTAACCTTATGCTTTGGATCTGGTCTAAATAGAGTCTGTCTATGCCGATCTTCTATCTGATCTATAAATTTCTTTTCAATGTCAGTTAACATACAGGTTAAATTGTGTCTATGGGCATAGGACGTGTCTAAAGTAATGGTAGGCACGAAATACTTTGACATTCGCTCTACTTCCTTATAATAATCATATTTATTCATGTATTTAAGAACTGGGACTTCCGAGAGTACCACATCATAATTTGAGAAATAGTACTCGAAGTGTTCCTTGCTATAAAACATGCTCAACAACACACTACATGTAATGCCATAGGTCAAAGGCAAATGATGGTATCGAATGCCTTCTTCTACTGAGGCTGGTAATTGCATACACACATAGCATCCACATACTCATACAATAATCGAGCATACGCATTCAAAGTGAAATCACCCTTTGACAAATCAACATGTAATCTACGACTGGTTTCCTTAATCATTTCTAGATCCCTTGCGGATGCATCCTCATCTATCTCAGAGATTGGTGTAGTGAGTGTTGCCTGTACCCTATTCTGTCTGACATCCTGAGATCCAACTAGAGATACAACAATCACCACAGTTATAACAATAAGCACCACTACAATGAGGGTGTCAATGATGCACTTCTGTTTGCGTGTTGATTTTTCGGACACCATGGTTTCTACTGATCCGTTCCGAAGCACAAAAGGGAAAACCCAGTCTCTTTCTGTTTTCTTTGTTTTAACAATGTCTTTCTCACGTCTCTCCTCCCATGCAATTAATGTCAAAGTTCATTCGATTGATACTAAACCTATTGAAGAGATGTAGTCAGCCCTATTCCTCACTCCATCATCTACTAGAAAGTTCCTAATTTTAAATCTTCTTAATCTGGGGTCTAAGTTATCTTCTTTCTAAGGCCTAATGCTTTCTTTGGTTATAATTCAAGCTTCATCGTTAATGATATTTGATCCAAGTATTTCGAGGACAAATTGCAAAATCTCTGCACAAATTTCTCCTAATTCTTGCGCGGTGAGCTGTCGGCCAAATGAAGGGAAGATAACCTGATTGAGGATCAGGAAACGCAATCCACTCAGCCTTGGAGGATTTGGAACTTGCAGAGTTAGCTTTCCAAACGCTTCTACGCCTGGGACCAGCAACTGTATTTCAATCGAGAGGGTGTCCCCTCCGTAGCTCACCGTACCAGCTCCCAACCTCCCGGACTTCGCTGGGCTCTGCATCTGCAGCCAGGTACGTCCACTCAGGAGATGCGTATCTTCGAGACGCTATTATTTCTCTTCTGGAACATCTCAGACCATCCCGTCTTTCTTCAGCGTCACTTTGGTCTGATTCAGATGTTTCAGGAATCGGAGCGAGATCTTTCTCGGATGCAAGCCTTATATTCAGCCTTTCTTTTCTTGCTGGCCACTTTTCCGCTCTGGCATCTGCTCTCCTCTCTTCCTCTTGATCTGATCCTTCTGCAATAGACTGCTCACCTTGATCTGGTGCACAGTTCACTTCTGCAATATCATCTATTCCAGGATCTGGGCTCAATTCAGGAGCACTCAGCTCTCGTCTCTCGTGCTCACTTGGCTGTTCCGTTTCATCCGAAACTCTTACAGCTGGGCCTGTGCCTTCTTCGTTGTCTGTGTCAGGTCCACACATGCTTCTCGGAACCAGGGGACTCTCTTCCTCTGCAGGCGCTTGAACTCGGCGAGTGTGGGAAGCATGTATCCAGTTCGGCAATCCTCCACACTTCACAGCGGTACTTGTGACCAATATCACCTGATATGGTCCTCGCCAGCGAGCATCAAGACAACTCTTCCTCACGTGCTTGCGAACTAGTACCCAATCACCTGGATTAAGATCATGCAGCAGGTCTCTCGAGGTGGATGCAGTCTCAGCCTCGACCTGGTGGGATACAGAAGTAACCACATCAGCCAGTCCCTTACAATAATCCAACACTAAATCATCAGTGATGTTTATCAATGCTGTAGCTGGCACCATAGGCAAACGCATAGCTCTTCCAGTCAAAATTTCGTGGGGAGAAAGCCCTGTTCTCCTATCAGGGGTGCAACACAGACTCATGAGCACCAGAGGCAGCGCATCTGGCCATTTCAATGAAGTTGACGAACACACCTTTGCCACCCTTGACTTGATGGTGCCATTAACCTGCTCTACAAGACCTGAGGCCTCCAGCCTGTTGCTACAATGCAGTCTCTGATCAATGTTCAAAGCAGAGCACAGCAATTTCATGATTTCACTGTGGAAATTAGTTCCTCTATCTGTCTCCACTGATGTCGGAAATCCATATCTTGGGATCAATTCTCTTAACAACAACTTGGCTACTGTGAGACTGTCACATCGTCTAGTTGGATATGCTTCCACCCAACGCGAAAAGATACACCACCACCAAAACATATCTCAACCTATTGCACCTCAGCATCTCAATAAAGTCTACTTATATCCTATTGAAGGGACCTCCAGATGTTCCAATGTGACTCATTGCAACCACAGTTTTCTTTCCAACATTCATTTGTTGACAAGTAACACACCTGTGACATACCGCTTCAGCCCACACACGAAAGCGTGGATTAAACCACGTCTGCCTAAACACTCGCACCATAGCATCTCTTCCCAGATGAACTGCTCCATGGATTTGCCTTGCCATTGGGCTCAGTAGACAATTGGGTAATACTGCTCTCTCATCTGTAGACACCCAAATGCCATCATCTCTTTTTGTGCAACCTGCTCTGACCCATGAAGCAGCTTCCTCTTCTGGGACTTCATCCTGCAACCGCTTCACCTCATCCCAAGTATCGGCTATAGCTAACATCATGCTGAGCTCGGTCTCTTCTGTGCTCTCGCCTATATATTCTCCATTGAAAATACAATGCAAAATCGTGCTACTTCATCTGCATAATTGTTGCCCTTAGTGACAAAGGTTTCTCCTTTTCCATGAGCTGCACATTTAACGACTGCTATCTCTTTGGGCTTCTGCAAAGCTTCCAATAGTTGGCGCACATACTCGCCGTTATGTATAGGTGACCCTGAGGACGTTAGAAACCCCCTCTGTGACCATAACTGCCCAAAGTCATGAACTACACCAAATCCATATTGACTGTCAGTATACACAGTCACTCGAATATCAGCTGCAACGATACAGGCACATGTCAAAGCGACAATTTCGGCCACCTGAGCAGAGAATACTCTATTTAAACAGGCAGCTTCCACTACTCCCATGATGGTGCACACAGCAAACGCTGCTCTCAAATACCCTTCATTGTCTCTTAAGCATGAACCATCAACAAAAAGGATCAAATCAGATTGGGGTAAAGGTTCATCGACAATGTCAGGTCTGGGTTTGGTAGATAGGTCAGTAACATCTAGGCAGTCATGCTCTTCACAATCCTCATCTCCTTCCTCCTGCGGAATAGGTAACAATGTAGCAGGGTTCAGGGTGGTACAACGTCTCAGGGTAACATTTTCAGCGGCCAAGATAACCTGCTCATACTTGGTAAGTCTGTTGTTGGTCAGATACTGTGTTTTCGTTCTAGTCATCAACAATTCTACTGAATGGGGCACATAAACAATGAGCGGATAACCCATCACTATGCTTTCACATCTTTCAATGCTGACACCGGTTGCAGCAACAGATTTCAGACATCCGGGCAACGCAGAAGCTACAGGATCTAATGTAGCTGAGAAGTAAGCTACTGGTCTACGGGCACCCCCATGTGTCTGTACAAGGACTGCTAACGCACATCCCTCCTTTTCACAGCAAACGAGCGAAACGCTTTGTTATAATCCGGCATTCCGAGAGCTGGAGCACGACAGATACTTTCCTTCAGCTCACGGAACGCTTTTAAGCACTCGTCATCCCATGGTACCGGATCACTAACATCCTTTCGAGTCAGTTTCAACAGAGGCTTTGCTTGCAAGGAAAAATTTGGGAACCACTGTCGACAATAGCCGACCATTCCCAAAAACATGCAGACTTCTTTTTGTGTTATCGGAGTTCCCATTTGCAGAATCGTCTCTATGCGATCTGGTGACACCCTTCGTTTTCCTTTCTCAATCCGGTGACCTAGGTACTGAACTTTAGACAAACAATACTGCAATTTGTTTGGAGACACTTTGTGTCCATTCTCTGCCAAATGATTCAGCAACGCCACAGTGTCAATCCTGCAAGCATCCTCAGTCTCTGAGGCGACCAAAAGGTCGTCTATATATTGCACTAAGACTGAGTCTTGGGGCATCACCAGTCCTTCAAGATTCTTTTTCAGACTTTGACTAAAAATGGAGGGGCTTTCTGTATACCCCTGAGGAATTCTTTCCCATGTTAACACACGATCATCCATCCTAAACGCAAATAAAAACTGACTTTCTTCATGCAATGGTATGGAGAAAAATGCATGACACAAATCTATCACTGTAAACCATTCTGCTTTGCATGGTATCTGGAATAGAATAATAGCTGGATTCGGTACCACAGGACAACATGGGATCACAATTTCATTAACCCGACGCAGATCCTGCACTATTCTGTACTTGCCACTTGGCTTTTGCAGTCCCATGATAGGTGAGTTGCAGGGACTTCCTCTTATCTCCTTAATACCTTGGGCAATCATAGTCTCAATCACAGGTCTTATTGCAGCCACGGTTTCTGGAGTCAATTTATATTGTGGCGTTCGTGGGAATTCAGCATTGGGTTTGACCTGTATCTTAACTGGCTCAACCCCTCTCATCAGACCTACATCCTCGCCCGTAAAATCCCACACTTTTGGATCAACTGAGTCTCTCAAGTCATGTGGCAATTCTGCTATTGTAAGCACCACAAACATTTCTGCACACAGACTCATGTTAGCCATTTTAAAATCAGCATCGTCATCATATGTTTGCAATTCCACACCTCTCGGAGTGCATGATATAGTACAATTGAGCTTGCACAGAAGGTCTCGTCCCAAAAGACAGACCGGACTTGAATTGCATACTACAAATTGGTGTTTATCCCAAAATGGTCCTATTCTCACGGGTAATTCGTTTGTCAATGGATTGGTCATTTTCTGATTACTAACCCCCACTACTTGAATTGCTTGTCCCGAAAGAGTTAAATTTGGGACTACTTCAGTTCTCACCGTGGAGCGAGCAGCTCCAGTGTCTAATAAGAAGGTAACAGGATATCCATTCACATCTGCATCTACAAACGGCCCACTCTGATCTACTTCTAGGATCGCATCTAAGGTGCATTCCTCGTGCACCCCCCTCTGACACTCTTGTAAATCTTGATTTTCATCAAATCTATCTTGTATTTCAAAATAAGGCATCTGATGGTATAACTGATTATGCATGGGTATCCTAGGAGGTTGAGGTACTTGCACTTGCGGCTCATATCCTCCTCCATACATAGACCTGGGGCTTGTCACAGTATTGACAGTCTCGGACAGCTGTCCCTCTCCTTCCATCTTTATCTGATTTGCTGGATTAGAGCTACACTCGCACTTCCAATGCCCGATTTTGTGACAATAGTGGCAGGCAGTGGCCCTTTTCTGTTGGGCCACCCATTCACTTGCACCCATTCCTCTTCCTCTACCCTGACCAGGTTGGGTCACCATCTGTTGTCCCATTCCTCTTCCACCTCCTCTACCTCTACCTATCGCTCCTCCAATCCCTTGCGTCATATCGGCGTTTCTCAACTGCACCAACATCAACTTGTCCTTCAATTTCTTCTGTGTCGACTCCACTTGATCACTGCAATATTTAGCATAACGCAGAATCTCGTCCACCGACTTATTCTGCCAACATATCAAGTGCTGCTGTATCATCAAACTAATATCAGATTTCAGTCCCAACACAAACTTCGAGACAAATTGTCCCATATCTTTCTGTTCAATTGTATCCAATCCACTATGCTGCTTAAAAGCTAACAACAATCTTTCGTAATAATCATGTACTGATTCCTTAGAGTCTTGAGTGGTGCGATCAATCTTCAACCAATCAACAATCTGAGGAGCTACCTTCGACTGCAACCATGTAATCACTTGCTTGTATTTTCTCATTACATCAGGTGAAGGACCATGAGTCATTGAATCTCTAGGTGGCTCTGCAGTAGGCCACTCAGTGGCAATCTTACATGCCCACAAATCCGCTGGCACTACTATATCAAACAAGGTGTTTAAATCAATCCACAATACTTTCGAAATCTTTACAAACCGATCTATTTGCTTGCACCACTCAGCAGGTTTTTCCCTCAGCCGAGGAAAATCATTCGTAAATGCTGCTAAATCACCCCTGCTCCATGGCAGGTGTACATACCCTCCATTCTGTACCTCCCTGAGGGGGAAATTTCCTGCAGCTCCCGTCCCTCCACCCGGAGGCGGAGTATTTCCTATTCCAGTCTGGAAGCTTTTCTTTTTGGCCCATCTTTCTTTCCATCTGTCTAATTCTTTCCATGTCCGCATCCCTATCACTAGTTCTCTAACTTGTGCTTTTAATCCAATCGTTCGCTTCTCTTCCAGATCCTTATCTGTGTAATTTAATCTGCAAGAACCCTGTATCAGCTTGGTCTTTGACAAATCACCCTCATACCTTTGTGCCAAAAGCAACAATGCATCATAAGCTCGTTTGGCCTTTCTTGTCATGTCCTTTGCTACGAACAGTAGTTCGCTCGAGTCATACGTATCAATTCTGTTCAGAGGTAGATTACCTTCAATCACCTCGTCTAGATCTGCCTTTAATCGTACCACATCTAGCATTGGCACTTTTATTGCACTTTTTAACACTTTCTGAATTTCCTCGTTTCTTGTATCTTCCCTGTCACTGCTTTGGGTTCTCTTAGGAACTGCACCCTCTTCTATCTTCGAAGCTGGGCGTCTATCTCTTTCCCAGCTTCGACTTCTCCAATGGTCACCTGCACAAATAACCTGTGGCTCAAACAGTACTCTAGGCGCTTCTTGCCTCTTGCTTGTCTCTTCCCTTGGCATCATTGACTCTCTCACTGGTTGAACCCACATTCGAAGGTCAGACCTAGAATTCGCTAGAGCTCCTGTCCGTCTTCGTTCTGACCCACTATCCATTCTTGATGGATCAGCTGTAGCTGGCAGTGGAGTACTAGATTCCACTGGCATCCGACTTAAACCTGTCCCACTCATTGCAAGGCTCCCTCCAGACATTGTCTCTTCCCCTTCACTTATTTGCTGTTGACTGTCATCGGTTCTTTCTCTAGGAGTATATATCGGAACCACCGGCCCTATTGTGACTGGTACCGACAAAGCATCTGGTAACTGCATGTTTCCTGCAGGTTGTACTGGCTCAGGGTTTGGATACCTCCTTCCTCCAGACCCTCCTGGAATGTGTACCATTGTAATCTTGCCTCTTACTCCTGCCGATTGTTCCTCTGAACCCAGTTGTCCCACACCTAAAAGCTCTTCTGATGGGCGCAACCTCTCTGTCTCTGATCTAGAGTCGCACGGTGGAGGACGTTCTGCTAGCAATCTATCGAGGAAGCTGTCATCTGTATCACTGTCCTCCTCTGTCGTCTTTTTCCCTTCAGCCCCCTCTTCTAACGTAAGAAATGGGTACAAACGTTCTCCCTCTATGGTGTCTACTCTCCATCTTTTCAACTGGGCATCCCATTTAGCATCCAGATATGCCTTCATTGTTTTCCTCATCCTTCCTCGTGACGCCTCTCTCCTTTTTGCTAGAGCAGCTCTCATCCATGCATCTAATGCCTCAAATTGTGTGGGTCTAGGGGGAGGTTTCAGTGCATTCATCACCCCCCTCAGCTGGGTCAGCACTTCCATACGAAAAGACCCATAACGAGGGAAAGCCAATTCACCCTCTTTCTCTGTAATTTTATGCCAATTCTGAAGCCACACTATAGTATGAAGTCCTACATTCGTTGCCATGTAATGTGCCGGTGTGTCTTCTGGCGGAGCTTCTTCTCCTACCCGAGTCACTACCCCTGTATCTCCTCTACACAAATCTCGCAATACCCTAAAGCATCTCATTGTAGAATCGATCGATTGCAAGCCCAAAATACGCTATTCCACTGCAAACGAACTTCCACCAATCCCAGCGCGGCGTTACACCAACCAACCTATCTCAGCGCGGCGCTCCCTGACGTCACTTCTCACTCCTTGCAGGGGCTCACCCGCCTTTACAATTTCACCGCAAACTCGCTTACACACATTCGTACCACAAGTAACTGTATATCCAAAAGTTATTAAACCAAGTAACTGTTCCTACACAATTACAATAACTTACAGTCACATAAAACAAGTAATTGTCTGTCACTAAAGATCGATAGAACACTCTCACAAGAACATTCAGCCGTTGTGACCCCCCGACCTGTGTTGGTCACTGAATCGCCATAGTCCACCCCGGTACCTGAGGCTTTCTACCGCGACCTATTCCTCATTCACACAAAGTTCCCTAACACAAGTGGATTGTCAATAGCACTTCACAACACCCACATTTGATCAGACAATTACAATACAAAACTATCCCGGGATCTTGGACTTCTCTTGAGTCCGCTCACCAAAACTTCCTGTTCCGCACGTTTTCCGGATCAGTAAACCAAAAACCACATTCACTCAACATACATCCCAACTCCGCAAGACATCACCCACTTACTCATCACCGCAATCTAACACCACAATTCCTTTCATACTCACGCCACCACTGTTTCCGCCGAACCATCAACGTCCGCCGGTCTCCGCCGTCTTCCGCTCCACTTCAGGGCTCTTCAACCTTCAACCCAACTCCTGATTACTCCCCTCACCTTAGAGATAAACCACTTTAGAGGTAAACCATCGTCTGCTACCATTTTATTACGCTAAATTGCACACCTAGTGTTCCCTTCTAAGTATAGCGTAAGCGATCGATCTTTTATTTACCTAAAGTGGTTGAGGGGAGGAAACAACTCAGACAGATATCAGCAAAGTCGTCATGCCTGAAAAGACCACCAACTCCAAAGTGCAGTTTGAATATTTATTATAAGGCCAAAAACAATTGGATGTAAATACATCTCAATAGCAAAGTATAGAGGTACAGAAAAATTAATACAGAGCCAAGTTAACGAATATAAGTAATTCGGCCCAAAAGACAGATGATTAGAAATTCCAAAATCACAATGCAACACAGAATAGATGCAATATTCAGTTCTCGGCTCATTGAAAGAAATTAACATCTTTCCCTACACTACTCTACATGAGGGCCCTTCCTGTCTCTCTTCTATCATTCCCCAACGGTGTCAGCACGTGTCGACTTCCTAAGAAGTACTCACGTCAAATGGGTCGTTTTAGCTTATGGCTATGGAGCTTGCTCTAAGATGCTCCTTCTCCTCCGAAAGCTAGCAGAAGTCCGGACCCGCTGTCCCTGCGCATCATACAAAAGATGGGATTCAACCCACAATACGTCATTCTTCTTAAAACTTTCCATTGCACCTCTATGCAGTAGCTTTTTTCCTTTCATGGCACAAATTTAATTAATGATATCTTCTTTCCAGTGGCCTTGGCTTTCAGACAGACCAGATACGCAAGGCATCCTCCCTTCTCGCTTCCCAGCCATCTTCAAAGACATTCCGGTTCTCTCCTTAACTCTGAAAATAACGATGTGTATTCTTTCACCTGCAGTAGGATGAGAACATTCTAATTTCGAACACAACAACATTTAATTATTTATTTCTCAAGAGCAAGGAGAATCGAAACTTGTGACTTTGGGCCTATAATTCAGGCAACTTAACCTAGCCACAATTACGGTGTACAGAAATAATATCGTCCTGCACATTATGCATGAAGGAATCGTAATACATACAAAGTTCTACTTAAATGCGTTCACTAGTTTTCAACATCAAATGATTCAAATAAATGTTTCTTAATAGTCGTAAAACACTGCAAACAATACGAATACATGAGAGTGCGTTTAAACCATGAGTATAGTGCACTCATACAAAATAGAGTGCTATCAGCGCTCTATCAGGAGCTTAGGGGCAATCTTAGCGAGTGAAAAGAAGCCTTTGAAATGCAATAGGTCTCGCATTTACGCGAGTTTGAGCTATTGTCATTGTAAATGCCTTTTATTTATGTTTTGGTTTTTAAAACATAAATAAAAGGCATTGTCATTTACAATGCCAATAGCTTAAACTTGCGTAAATGCGAGACCTATTGCATTGCAAATGCTTGTTTCACAAGCTGTCCTGGAAGATTTCGGCAAATTTAGCACATGTGCTGATTTTCAAAGAGGGTTGACTGAAAGAGGATGAGAGGATGTGGCATCTTTCTAGAGCTGTCGACTTTAAAGCTCAGGAAGCAGGTTCGAGCCTCGGCGTCGGCTCAGCATCCTGTGATTCTGGGCAAATTACTTAATCTCCCTGTGCCTACCAAAAAATGAATGTGTCCTTGGTGCTCATGTAAAGCGCTCCAATACCTTCGGGTCGAGTTCGCACTATATAAATCTGCAACAAACAAAAAAAATGCAGAAAGAGGCACATTTTTCTTGGTTCCCAGGCAGGACAAGGTAGCAGCTATTCTCAAAAAGAAATTGAATCAGCACATGACCCTGGGTTTAAAAGTTGCATTTGATTTATTCTCTTAGTGCCAGGTTCTCTGTCTTTCTATGTTGATGAGCGCTGTCACTTAAGTCTTTTTGTGGCCCTCGGTTGATGTAAAATTGTAGACCGTTTATTTTTGCGAATTGTCTCAGTTTTTGTTTTTTAAAATCTGGTGACCCTACCTCAGGATGCAATGACACCTGGCAGAGGCGCGAAAGGCTCTTGAGCTGTTATTCCTGGTCTGCTCCGTAGCAGAATAGTGTGTGCTGAAAATGGCTAGTACCGTCACCCAGGAATTAGTTTGTGCACACCCTAGATACTCGCGAGGAAGCAATACGTCGGACTGGTATTCTGCTAATGCAGTGAATAGTTAATGAGCACCTCAGGTCGCTCCCTATCCTGGCATGCATCAGTTTGATGTCATAGGGTGGGAGGTCTGTCAGTTATACCATCCGCTCCACCCTCTTTTGGATGAAATGGATGGGGGGGGCAAGTGGCAGCTGACGTAAGGAGACATAAACACAAATAGACCCAGGTTACACAGCCCAAGGCCGGGTTGGAGAGCTCTGTGTCTTTGGTTTTTACAAAACAGGTTGCGTGTGACGGTGCAATGGCAAGGAGAATAAACAAAAGTCAAGCCATCCTTGAGGCTACAGATGCAATTGGCAAGAGAGAGGTAAACAGAGATAACTGGGGGAGGATGAGTCAGCAGGCAGGGAGCGAGGACACCCATTTGCATTTGGCTGCAAAGGAGGAGCCGTCAGACGGGATAGAGCGGGTACTGTGTGCCAGGAAAACAAGTCTAAAGCGTGCACACCTCTCTCACTGGGTGACAGCCTGCCCAGAGCGTGCACAATCATCTTTCACGAGGGAAACGGGTCTAGTGCACGGTCATCTGGCCGTGATGAAAACCTTTCTAGTGTGTGCTCAGTCTCCTAGCCGGGAGGAGGAAGGTATGCCTCGAGTGTGCAATAACATCTAGCGGTGAGGGAAACATGCATGTGGAGCGCGCAACCGTCTCAACGCGAGGCCTACAGTGTGTACAATCACCTCGTCGTGAGGAAACGTGTTTCGAGCATGCGCAGCTCGCTCGCCGTGAGGTACGCAATCATCCGTCCAGTTCTCTAGCACATGTACCGCTTTGTCCTCGAGGGCAGAAGCTGGTCTAAAGCGTGCACAGACATCTGTCTGTCAGGGAAACCTGCCTAGGGCGTGTACATTTCTCACACATAAAAGAAGGAGGTATATATAGATTGTGCCCATTCCTCTTTCTGTGAGATGAGTCTCTCTAGAGCATGGGTACTCTCAAACTTTCTCTTGGGGGCCAAATTTACTGTGTGGTTTGTGGCCGAGGGCCGCACCGGTGGGGGCGGGGTCAGTGGTGGGGAGGGGCGGGCCGGGCTAGAGCAAAAAAAAAACCTGTGACCATAAGGTTGAACACAGGCCCAGGGCCGGACTGGAAACCGAAACCGGCCCTCGCAAACTGCTCGGCCGGCCCCACCTGGGGGCTGGGGGGGGGGTGCAGCCGAGCTGTTTGCGAGGCCGGTTTCGGCCGATTTTGTTACAGGGGGGCCGATATTGCCGACCCCCGGTAACAAAAACGGCCCCCCAGGGGCCCAAAACCGGCCCCCACCCTGGCGGCCTACCGGGGAAACGCCCGGTGCCCTCTACGGTCAGTCCGGCCCTGCACAGGCCCCTGCAGCAGACGTATTCGTCCACTGAGCCACCAGACCCGGCATACACACATCTATCTCTCTCTCTCTCTCTATCTATCTATCTATCTATCTATCTATCTATCTATCTATCTATCTATCTATCTATCTATCTCTATCTATCTCTCTATCTCTCTCTATATATCTCGCTCTCTATCTCTCTCTCTCTATCTATCTAACTCTCTCTCTATATATATATCTCTATCTCAGTGGCGGCTGGTGACATTTGAAAGTGGTGAAGCGTAAAATTTGTGTTTGAGTGCACCCTGGCGAGCGAGCGGAGCGAGCGAGCCCAAACAACCTAAGGGGGGTCCGAGAAAATTTTGAAAGAAGAGTGGGAAAATGGTGCATTTTCAAGCAAATTTGAGAAAGCAAGAAGGTTAATAAACATCATAGGTACCATGCTCACCTTTTTTCCATGCATGAACTTTCAGCCCCCGCATCTGCCAGGTTCGATCCCAGCCCACCCCCAGCCGCCGTCTCCTATCTTATATTAATCTGCAAGTCATGTCTCGCTGTATGCCTAGCCAATCCTCTCCGGTTACAAGTCCACACATGCTTTGTAGCTACAGAGGCAGGCGCGAGCAGCAAACTTTAACCATTTACTTCACTCTCACGCAAACTCCTCGCATTTTGTACCCACGCTACAAATTCTGCCCTTTAATGTGCAGCTTGGTTTCCAGTTGTATGCCAAATAAACTCTCCGAACAAGACTTACTGCGCGAGAAGCCCTGTAGCAAAGCAGCACATGTCCTCCCCGCACCCACTAGGCACATGTCCTCCCCACACACACTAAATGCACACAGAGGCCTGCAATCAGCAGGTCCTAAACTGCGTATACACTTAGAAGTCGGATGTGCGGCACTGCATATCACAGCATTATTAGTGTCTCTAGACTGTACCTATTGTATGTTGTTTTCTCTGGTTTTCCCCAGCGCCCCCAGTTTTCCCCAGCTCCCCCGGTTCTGAGTTCTACGTAGCATATTAAGCACTGCACGTGTCCCGTGTGCACTACACAAACACTAACAGTACACAACCAGTGCGTAAAATAAAAAATAAAGAAGTGCTTATACTCCCTATCTGTTTGCCACTGAGGAGTGTTGCATGCTCCCTTTCAAATTAAAGAGGTGCAGGTACTCAGTACCTGTCCAATTCAAGCACTGAGCACGATGAAACATGGAAACTGTTACCCAATCCAATGCCACCACCTCAAACAACACGTGTATCAACACCACAATGCCACAGATACAGCACCAACCCCGCTAGTCGCACTCACAAGCAAATCAGGGAACACTTGTGCAGCCTCACCTGTTTGGTTTTCACATTTTTACGGCTTCAAAATTGTTGGGCCACGGATAGGTTAATTTTTTGTCGGCACAGGAGATCAAAAGATTTGACCAGAATCACAAGATACCAAGCCGACGCCGAGACTGGCACCCAGCTCTCCAGCTTTAAAGTCGGCAGCTCTGGTCGTTAGGCCACAGCCTCTCAGTCTAGGAAGTGTATAGTGCATGGACGGCCCGTTGAAAGTACCCAGCAGAGCCACATGAAAAAGACGGCTGTGTATGGAACTCACTGAGAGTGCCTGTGGCATATGGTTGGTGTCCGGTTGGCGAACCGAACAGGGAGTCGTGTGGTAATCTCAGCACCCGCACCAAAGAATTCTCAAAATCAATCCTTTGCAACTTGTGCATCCTGCCCACGATATAACATGCCAAGTTCTCTTGTGCGTGTAGTCGTACGCACACACACACACTAAACCCGTCTCTCCACACACATGCACACAACGGCCTCCAAACACATCACTAGCTCCGAATACTTCCACTTCCACATACCCTCAACACACCCACACAAGCAATGCACCCAACTCTCACACAGTACCCCTCAGCACACACAGCTCAAATATTCACGTCATGACACACACACAGAATGCTTTTTCTCTGTGTAGTCTCATGTTTGCTTTCAGTTAAATCTCACAACTCATTGGAGGTGGGTGCAGCTAGGGACTCGAGTAAACATAGTTGGACAAACAGCAAAAATACGGACAGGCATGTTGATGCTTATCAAAACTCTTATAAGTATCCGTGCACAAAGACATGCTGGCACCATACGTGCAGACCAACAGAAGCAATATGGGCACCGATTTGCAAAGACTAAAATACATCCAGGTATAAATAAACACATACTCGCGGGGGGTCGCACGGGGGTGGGGGCCTGGGAAGATTAAAATAATATAATAAAAGAAAACTTACCGGTCCGCGCCGCCTCTGCACGACTGTTGAAGAGCGCGGGACCCGTCACCCCGGACCAGGAACAGCCGCGACGTCACTGCAGTGCCAACCCCTCTACTGACGCTGCTCCAGCAGCGCCAGGATTGGTTGAGGGCAGGGATACTCCCTGCCCATTAGGAGACCGGGGGCTGCGGCATCAAACCCTCGGTCTCCTAATGTGCAGCCTAAAGTGCGCACTATTGCTGTGAATGCAACTGTGTGACTGTCTCTAGTGTGCTGCTGTCACTCAACTCCCTGAGTGCTGCCACAGCCCCGCCCCCACCCCAGCGTCCCTCGTTCTACTTCTCCGACGCTATTTCCAATCAGGAGTCCTGATTGGAATTAGCGTCGGAGAAGTAGAACGAAGAATTTGGGGCCGTGGCATTAGTGGGGCAACGCCCCAACGCCCCCAATGGACGCACCGCCACTGCTCTATCTATCTCTCTCTCTATCTCTCTCTATTTCTTTCTCTCTATCTCTCTCTCTATCTGTCTCTGTCTGTCTCTGTCTTCATCTGTCTCTGTCTCTATCTGTCTCTGTCTCCATCTGTCTCTGTCTCTATCTGTCTCTGTCTCTATCTGTCTCCTTCTCTATCTGTCTGTCTCTCTCTGTCTCTATCTCTATCTGTCTGTCTCTCTCTGTCTCTATCTGTCTCTGTCTCTATCTGTCTCTCTGTCTCTGTCTCTATCTGTCTGTCTCTGTCTCTATCTGTTTCTGTCTCTATCTGTCTCTGTCTCCATCTGTCTCTGTCTCTGTCTCTATCTGTCTCCTTCTCTAACTGTCTCCTCTATCTGTCTGTCTCTGTCTCTATCTGTCTGTCTCTCTCTGTCTCTATCTGTCTCTGTCTTTATCTGTCTCTCTGTCTCTGTCTCTCTGTCTCTATCTGTCTGTCTCTATCTCTATCTGTCTCTGTGTCTATCTGTCTCTCTCTCTGTCTGTCTCTATCTCTCTCTGTCTGAATCTGTCTGTCTCTGTCTGTCTGTCTCTCTCTCTGTCTGTCTCTGTCTCTATCTGTCTCTATCTCTATCTGTCTCTATCTGCCACTATCTGTCTCTGTCTCTCTCTGTCTCTATCTCTGTCTCTATCTGTCTCTGTCCCTATCTGTCTCTGTCTCTATCTGTATTTGTCTCTATCTGACTCTGTCTCTATCTGTCTCTGTCTGTCTCTGTCTCTACCTGTCTCTATCTATGTCTGACTCTATCTGTCTCTGTCTGTCTCTCTGTCTCTGTCTCTATCTGTCTCTGTCTGACTCTATCTCTATCTGTCTCTGTCTCTATCTGTCTCCTTCTCTATCTGTCTGTCTCTCTCTGTCTCTATCTCTATCTGTCTGTCTCTCTCTGTCTCTATCTGTCTCTCTGTCTCTATCTGTCTCTATCTGTCTCTGTCTCCATCTGTCTCTGTCTCTATCTGTCTCCTTCTCTATCAGTCTCTGTCTCTATCTGTCTCTCTGTCTCTGTCTGTCTGTCTCTGTCTCTATCTGTCTCTGTCTGTCTCTGTCTCTATCTGTCTCTGTCTCTATCTGTCTCTGTCTCTGTCTGTCTCTCTGTCTGTCTCTCTCTCTCTGTCTGAATCTGTCTGTCTCTGTCTCTATCTGTCTCTCTCTGTCTCTGTCTGTCTCTGTCTCTATCTGTCTCTATGTCTATCTGTCTCTATCTGTCACTAGCTGCCTCTATCTGTCTCTGTCTCTCTCTGTCTCTATCTGTTTTTGTCTCTATCTGTCACTGTCTCTATCTGTCTCTGTCTCTATCTATCTCTATCTATCTCTATCTGTCTCTATCTGTCTTTGTCTGTCTCTCTGTCTCTGTCTGTCTCTATCTCTATCTGTCTCTATCTGTCTCTGTCTCTATCTGTCTCTGTCTGACTCTATCTCTATATGTCTCTATCTGTCTCTGTCTCTATCTGTCTCTATCTATCTCTATCTGTCTCTGTCTCTATCTGTCTCTGTCTGACTCTGTCTCTATCTGTCTCTGTCTCTGTCGGTATCTATCTGTCTCTGACTGTCTCTGTCTCTATCTGTCTGTGTCTGTCTGTCTGTCTCTGTCTGTCTGTCTCTCTCTGTCTCTCCCTGTCTCTGTCTGTCTCCATCTCTATCTGTCTCTGTCTGTCTCTATCTGTCTCTATCTGTTTCTGTCTCTATCTGTCTCTGTCTCTATCTGCATCTCTGTCTCTGCCTCTATCTGTCCCTGCCTCTATCTGTCTCTGCCTCTATCTGTCTCTGCCCAAACAGGAAACTTCCCAAAAGGCCCTTTAAAAGTCAGCTGTGACAGCGCTTACAGCTGACCTTTAAAGGGCCTTTTGGGAAGCTTTCCGATGGTGCCGTGAGGTCACAGAGGCCGGCAGTAAACACAGAAGATGGCTGCAGGAGCATACGTAGTGAATACCTATTTAATACGTAATCACTAAGTATGCTCCTGCGGTCGTCTTCTGTGTTTACTGCTGGCCTCATTAGAAACGTTGACACGGCAAGGCAAGGTCCGCGGGCCGACAATGAAGGCCGGCCCGCGGGCCGTACTATGAGTACCACGGCTCTAGAGCATGGGTACTCACAAACATTTGCCTAGGGGCCACAAAGTACGATCTGTGGTGTGATTGAGGGCCGCACTGATGCCAGCAGGGTGGAGATAGGGGGTCAGGTTTTGTGTAAAGAGGTCTAAAAAAACATGTTAAATAAACGGGCAAGCATTTATTTGCAGGTTAATAAATGCTTGCCTGTTTAACATTTTTTTCTGAATATTAGTGCTAAGCAACTAAACAGCAGCTGTTGCTGCTGTTCACCAGGGGGGGGTCACATCTGAAAAGTCAAGAGGGCCGCAAGCGGCCCCTGGGCTATACTTTGAGCATCACTGCTCTAGAGTGTGCATATGTCCTTGAATCAGATACAGCGCATACACAAGTATATCTCCCTGTGAAGAAATCCTGCCTAGAGCGTGCACAACTCTCCCAGGTGAAGGAAGCCGGTCAAGGGCGTATCCAGTCCTGTCTCCATGAAGGAAGCCCAACTCTTCTACATTATGGGAGCAACTCTATGGCGCACCCACCCCTATCCTGGTGTAGGCAACAGGTCTAGAGCATGCACAACCCTCCCACCCTATCTTAGTGAAGGAAGCAGGTCAAGAGCATGCACAACTCTCCCACCCAATCTTAGTGAAAGAAGCAGGTCTAGAGCATGCACAACTCTCCCACCCTATCTTAGTGAAGGGAGCAGGTCTAGAGCAAGCACAACCCTCCCACCCTATCTTAGTGAAAGAAGCAGGTCTAGAGCAAGACCAACTCTCCCACCCTTTGTGAGTGAAGGGAGCAGGTCTAGAGCAAGCACAACCCTCCCACCCTATCGTAGTGAAGGAAGCAGGTCTAGAGCAAACACAACCCTCCCACACTATCTTAGTGAAGGAAGCAGGTCTAGAGCAGGCACAACCCTCCCACCCTATCTTAGTGAAGGAAGCAGGTCTAGAGCATGCACAACCCTCCCACCCTATCTTAGTGAACGCAGCAGGTCTAGAGCATGCACAACTCTCCTGCCCTATCTTAGTGAAAGAAGCAGGTCTAGAGCATGCACAACTCCCCTATCTTAGTGAAGGGAGCAGGTCTAGAGCAAGCACAACCCTCCCACCCTATCTTAGTGAAAGAAGCAGGTCTAGAGCAAGACCAACTCTCCCACCCTTTGTGAGTGGAGGAAGCAGGTCTAGAGCAAGCACAACTCTCCCACCCTATCTTAGTGAAGGGAGCAGGTCTAGAGCAAGCACAACCCTCCCACCCTATCGTAGTGAAGGAAGCAGGTCTAGAGCAAGCATAACCCTCCCACCCTATCCTAGTGAACGCAGCAGGTCTAGAGCATGCACAACTCTCCTGCCCTATCTTAGTGAAAGAAGCAGGTCTAGAGCATGCACAACTCTCCCACCCTATCTTAGTGAAGGAAGCAGATTTAGAGCATGCACAACCCTCCCACCCTATCTTAGTGAACGCAGCAGGTCTAGAACATGCACAACTCTCCCACCCTATCTTAGTGAACGCAGCAGGTCTAGAAAATGCGCAACGTTCCCCTCCTATTTTAGTGAAGGAAGCAGGTCTAGAGAATGCACAACATTCCCACCCTATCTTAGCGAACGCAGTAGGTCTAGAGCATGCACAACTCTCCCACCCTAACTTAGTGAACGCAGCAGGTCTAGAACATGCACAACTTTCCCACCCTATTTTAGTGAAGGAAGCAGGTCTAGAACATGCACAACCCTTCCACCCTATCTTAGCGAAGGAAGCAGGTCTACAGCATGCACAAAAATCCCACCCTATCTTAGTGAAGGAAGCAGGTCTAGAGCAAGCACAACCCTCCCACCCTATCTTAGTGAAGTAAGCAGGTCTAGAGCATGCACAACCCTCCCACCCTATCTTAGTGAAGGAAACAGGTCAAAAGCATGCACAACTCTCCCACCCTCTCTTAGTGAAAGAAGCAGGTCTAGAACATGCAAAACTCTCCCACCCTATCTTAGTGAAGGAAGCAGGTCTAGACCAAGCACAACCCTCCCACCCTATCTTAGTGAAGGAAGCAGGTCTAGAGCAAACACAACTCTCCCACATTATGGAAGCTGCTCTATGGTGCACCCACCCTATCTTAGTGAAGGAAGCAGGTCTAGAGCATGCAGAACTCTCCCACCCTATCTTAGTGAAGGAAGCAGGTCTAGAGCAGGCACAACTCTCCCACCCTTTCTGAGTGGAGGAAGCGGGTCTAGAGCATGCACAACCCTCCCACCATGTGACAGCGCTTACAGCTGACCTTTAAAGGGCCTTTTGGGAAGCTTTCCGATGGTGCCGTGAGGTCATAGAGGCCGGCAGTAAACACAGAAGATGGCTGCAGGAGCATACGTAGTGAATACCTATTTAATACGTAATCACTACGTATGCTCCTGCGGTCATCTTCTGTGTTTACTGCTGGCCTCATTAGAAACGTTGACACGGCAAGGCAAGGTCCGCGGGCCGCCAATGAAGGCCTGCCAGGCCACTGGCGGCCCGCGGGCCGTACTATGAGTACCACGGCTCTAGAGCATGGGTACTCACAAACATTTGCCTAGGGGCCACAAAGTACGGTCTGTGGTGTGATTGAGGGCCGCACTGATGCCAGCAGGATGGAGATAGCGGGTCAGGTTTTGTGTAAAGAGGTCTAAAAAAACATGTTAAATAAATGGGCAAGCATTTATTTGCAGGTTAATAAATGCTTGCCTGTTTAACATTTTTTTCTGAATATTAGTGCTCAGCAACTAAACAACAGCTGTTGCAGCTGTTCACCAGGGGGGTCACATCTGAAAAGTCAAGAGGGCCGCAAGCGGCCCCTGGGCTATACTTTGAGCATCACTGCTCTAGAGTGTGCATATATACATGAATCAGATACAGCGCATACACAAGTATCTCTCCCTGTGAAGAAATCCTGCCTAGAGCGTGCACAACTCTCCCAGGTGAAGGAAGCCGGTCAAGGGCGTATCAAGTCCTGTCTCCATGAAGGAGGCCCAACTCTCCTACATTATGGGAGCAACTCTATGGCGCACCAACCCCTATCCTGGTGTAGGCAACAGGTCTAGAGCATGCACAACCCTCCCACCCTATCTTAGTGAAAGAAGCAGGTCAAGAGCATGCACAACTCTCCCACCCAATCTTAGTGAAAGAAGCAGGTCTAGAGCATGCACAACTCTCCCACCCTATCTTAGTGAAGGAAGCAGGTCTAGAGCAAGCACAACTCTCCCACCCTATCTTAGTGAAGGGAGCAGGTCTAGAGTAAGCACCACCCTTCCACCCTATCGTAGTGAAGGAAGCAGGTCTAGAGCAAGACCAACTCTCCCACCCTTTGTGAGTGAAGGGAGCAGGTCTAGAGCAAGCACAACCCTCCCACCCTATCATAGTGAAGGAAGCAGGTCTAGAGCAAGCACAACTCTCCCACCCTATCTTAGTGAAGGGAGCAGGTCTAGAGTAAGCACAACCCTCCCACCCTATCGTAGTGAAGGAAGCAGGTCTAGATCAAGCACAATCCTCCCACACTATCTTAGTGAAGGAAGCAGGTCTAGAGCAGGCACAACCCTCCCACCCTATCTTAGTTAAGGAAGCAGGTCTAGAGCATGCACAACCTTCCCACCCTATCTTAGTGAAGGAAGCAGGTCTAGAGCATGCACAACTCTCCCACCCTAACTTAGTGAAAGAAGCAGGTCTAGAGCATGCACAACTCTCCCACCCTATCTTAGTGAAGGAAGCAGATTTAGAGCATGCACAACTCTCCCACCCTATCTTAGTGAACGCATCAGGTCTAGAACATGCACAACTTTCCCCTCCTATTTTAGTGAAGGAAGCAGGTCTAGAGCATGCACAACATTCCCACCCTATCTTAGTGAACACAGTAGGTCTAGAGCATGCACAACTCTCCCACCCTATCTTAGTGAATGCAGCAGGTCTAGAACATGCACAACTTTCCCACCCTATTTTAGTGAAGGAAGCAGGTCTAGAACATGCACAACCCTCCCACCCTATCTTAGTGAAGGAAGCAGGTCTACAGCATGCACAACTCTCCCACCCTATCTTAGTGAAGGAAGCAGGTCAAGAGCATGCACAACTCTCCCACCCTATCTTAGTGAAGGAAGCAGGTCTAGAGCAAGCACAACCCTCCCACCCTATCTTAGTGAAGTAAGCAGGTCTAGAGCATGCACAACCCTCCCACCCTATCTTAGTGAAGGAAACAGGTCAAGAGCATGCACAACTCTCCCACCCTATCTTAGTGAAAGAAGCAGGTCTAGAACATGCAAAACTCTCCCACCCTATCTTAGTGAAGGAAGCAGGTCTAGACCAAGCACAACCCTCCCACCCTATCTTAGTGAAGGAAGCAGGTCTAGAGCAAACACAACTCTCCCACATTATGGAAGCTGCTCTAGGGTGCACCCACCCTATCTTAGTGAAGGAAGCAGGTCTAGAGCATGCAGAACTCTCCAACCCTATCTTAGTGAAGGAAGGAGGTCTAGAGCAGGCACAACTCTCCCACCCTTTCTGAGTGGAGGAAGCGGGTCTAGAGCATGCACAACCCTCCCACCCTATCTTAGTGAAGGAAGCAGGTCTAAAGCATGCACAACTCTCCCACTCTATCTTAGTCAAGGAAGCAGGTCTAGAGCAAGCACAACCCTCCCACCCTATATTAGTGAAGGAAGCAGGTCAAGAGCATGCACAACTCTCCCACCCCATCTTAGTGAAAGAAGCAGGTCTAGAGCATGCACAGCTCTCCCACCCTATCTTAGTGAAGGAAGCAGGTCTAGAGCATGCACAACTCTCCCACCCTATCTTAGTGAAGGAAGCAGGTCTAGAGCATGCACAACTCTCCCACCCTATCTTAGTGAAGGAAGAAGGTCTAGAGCAAGCACTGCTCTCCCATATTATGGAAGAAGTTCTAGGTTGCACCCAACCCTATCTTAGTGAAGGAAGCTGGTGTAGAGCATGCACAACGTTTGTGCATAAGGGAAGCAGGTCTAACGTGTGTACAACCACCTCTACCTGTGAGAGTTCTGTGAAATTCCAAATCCAAGGGGCACACCCACAAAGATTTCTTTAGCCCTAAAGGGATCTTGCTTATCACACCCCTTTTGAAGGACAGCAAATCAGACAGGGGTATCTCACTTCCAGGGGTTTAACGAAACCTTAATGGGCCCCCGGGTCGTTATTATGAGGGGATCCAAACCATATTCCCACCCGTCTTTTGACCTATTCCCTACCTTTACAAGGCCTTAAAGAGCCAGGCTATTCCACAAATCACAAAGACCCACATGCTCTGGATCCGGTCTACTGTACCATAGGGGGCTCTGCCTCTGGTGAATCAGAAGTTACAGACTCTCTTGCAAGCCAGTGTGCCTTTCTTCCACTGCTATATGCGTACCCGCCCAGTTAAAACATAAATACCTGATGGATGGCTGCCCATCTCTGATGCAGAGTTCTTATATGCTTCTGCTGCTCTAGTTGCCAATTTGCATAACCATACCTTATGGCACTCAACTTTCAAATTAAATGTGCATATAAAAACATTTTATTGAATTTTTGGGGTGTTCTCTAGTAAGACCAAGTTTGTAACTTCACACTTTATGTCAACGTCGATAGCATTTCCTTACTTCTCTTAAATCATGGAGTTATGATATTTAATGCTTCAAGAGTTTTATTGTGGTCCTGTATGCTAATTTATTGAATTGTACATTGTGCACACGCTCAACTTTCAATTGAAATATACTCATGATAAATTATATTCTCTGTCATCTTTGAGTTGTTTTTGTAAGACTAAATTGTATAACCGCGTACCTTCTACTTGATGTCCGCATCAACATTACTCAATCCTATGTAATATTTGGAGAGTTTGTTCTCCCTGAATGGGTTCTAGTCATGCTCATGACAGATGCAATCTATTTTCTATATCTCGTTTCAATGTCTAGCAGGTCTTGATCTTTGGTCCGGGGACCCCTGGGGGTCTGCAATGCCTACTGGGGGGGTAGCGACTGCTTAGAAAATTAAATATTATTAACAATTTAATAAAGTTTATATAAATCAAGAATCAAACTGTAAAACATTTACTTTTAAAACATTACATAAATGTGAAGGAATTTGAAATTAGAGGGTACAAATGTGGTCTGTTTCCTCAGATTGACTCGTGAGAGCAGTGCAAGTGCATTAAACAGAATATAGTATGGACGGTGGATGGCCTCAATTGCATTTAGAAAAGCACCACCTTTCCCATTAATATAAAACTTTTTTTTTTTTAAATTTGTTTGTTTATTCTTCTTTCCGTATGTTTGTGCATTGTTTTGCGGTTCAAATAATCGAAATTGCTTAGGCCAGGGGTCCCCGGATTACAATAATGACTGAGTGAGCGACTCCGGATTCCAATAATGATTCAGTGGGGGGTCTCCAGATTTCAGTATTGATTATGTGGTGGGTCACAGAAGTCAAAAGGTTAAGGACCATTGGTCTAATTAAATCTACCTATAACTATGTTTTATGGCTCACTTATAGATCACATGCAGTCACTATGTGATTTAAAAATAAATATATTAATGAAGTGTCCCTATTCATGACATTGTATCACTGCTCTTCAGAAATCATGTATTACCTACAAGTCAGTCCATGACCTATCTCTTGACTTACACTGACCTACACTGATATTACTGTAGTAGTCTATGTTCTACTTACTTGTTAAGGGAGCCCAATTCCAATAAATATCTTTTTAATTTAAATTTTTATTGTTATTGCCCTTTAATTCATATTGGAGCTGTGTCCACCTTTTTTGGCTAGAGTTCACCTAACAATATGTTCACTATCTCTATGGACCATTACGTGTACAGGCTCAGTCGCCATTTTGGATATTTGCAAGGCTCTTCTGCTTGCATTTCCTCTGGATTCATTCTTGACCAGCAGACTGACTTTGGTGGCGGTCTTCCCACTCTTGACTAGCATTGTGCCAATTGTAGGTATGGAATCAGATTTTCAAATCCTTTTTACCATACCCTTATCCCCAGTTTATCTCTTTTTAGAGTTTCTGAGTTTATTGGGCCAGATGTACAATGCATTTTTTCCAGTTGCAAACGGCCCGATTCACAGAATTGGGCCGTTTGCAACCAGAAAAATGTTTTTTCCAGATGTACAAAATGCAATTCGGTAATTTGTTACGGAATCACAATTTGCATTTTCAATTCGGTAATTGAAAGGGGCGTGTTCTGGGTGTCCTTTCCAAATAACAAATCAGTATGGTATGTATTACTGTTTTGCAACCAAATTCCGGTCGCAAGACAGTAATACTTTACCACCAATTTAAAAGTAGTGGTAACCCATTTGCAAATGGGAAAGGGTCCCTTGGGACCCCTTCCGCTTTGAGAATGTTGAAAAAGTATTTTGTAAGAGCTGGCAGAGATCGTATGGACCTTAAACTTAAATGTTTCATTTTTTTCTTTTTAAATGCATCCCGTTTTCCTTAAAGGAAAATGGGATGCAATTAAAAACAAATATAGCTTTGTTTAAAAGCAATCACAGACATGGTGGTCTGCTGACCTTAGCAGGTCACCATCCCTGTGATGGCTGTGATTCCTAAAGGGTCACATATTGCAACGTACCTCATTAATATTCACAAGTTAGGTCTACCCACTGGTAATCGCTAATGAAACTCAAAAGAGTTTCATACATTAGGAATATTGATTTCCTAATTACGATTCAGAGTTAATCGCAATTAGGAAATCAGTATTCCCAATGTTAGTACATCTGGCCCTTGTTCTTTTCTAGGCGGTCCGCTGACTGTTGCGGAGATGCTCTATTTTTGATAATCAATTTTTATTGGTTTTTAAAACAACAGCATGATAAATCATTACATTGTGGCATGTAATACAATCTCAGTCTTTCCCAGTTTGTTGCCCTAAGTTTACACATCTGGATTGACCACATCTTGTTTCCTGAGGTTTACCCACGCTCGGCTAGGGTCTCTTTAGTTCGCCAGCCCCAGCCATTTGCCCCATAAACAATCGTATTTGGCAGGACATCCTCTCGCCTCATACACTGTTTTTTCTTGCATGGCGCACCAATCCAGTCCTTTGCGCCATCTAGAGATAGCTGGGGGTCAGGGTCTTTCCAGGTGGCCCCTATGTCCCTTTTGGCCACCATGGTGGCTGTCCCCAAGAATGTTTTATCGGCACGAGAACCGTCCAGTCCCTCTATGACTCCCAGGATAAGGGCTAAGGGATTAATTGGGACCTCCCAGCCCAGTGTGACGCTTAACTCAGTCGTAATTGCCGTCCAGTATTGGATGAAGGTAATACAGGACCAGACCATATGGTAAAAGTCTGCGGGCTCTACCTCACACCGCGGACATTTGGGGGAAGGAAGAAAGCCAGCACGGTGCAGGCGGACGGGGGAGGTAGGCGCAATGGAGGTAGTATATTTAGATTAGGCGGAGCATTGGAGAGATGATAATTATTTGGGGGGCCATCAGGGCGTCTCTCCAGTCTTCTTCCTCCAGAGGGCCCAGCAATTGCTCCCACCGGTTTCTCAGATATTCTAAGGTGGATGGGGAATTGTTAACCAGTGAGCAATAAATCTGAGATACTCCTCCCTTCCCTAGATTTCCCATGAGGATTTTGGCTTCTAGCGGGCTGAATTCTGGAAATGTAGTGTCCGCAGTAACTTGAAGGGTGATGGCATGCCGGAGCTGTAGGTATTTATAGATTTGAGTGGAGTGTAGCGAGTAAGTGTTTTGCAAGTCTTGAAAGAAACGTAAGTGTCCACCTGACCACACATCCCCCAGGTGTGTGATCCAGATCAGGTCCCAACTCCAAAACCCTTCCAGTGCCCCCACCTCCCCAAGCCAGGTGCCTTGCCACAGGGTGCCTGTAGTGTGAGATTAGCATCCCATTGAGTGTACTGCAGCGCGGAACGCCAATGCGAGTAGAGCCGCCCGAGTCACTGCCATGAGAGTGTGAGGGATCGGGGTGCCATAGAGCATTGCCTGGATCCGGGAGAGCCCGAGGTTCTCCAGTTCCAGTTGATAGGCCAGGTTGGACCATCCTCCAGAGAACCAATCGTGTATCACCAGGAGGCGGGTGGCCATATAGTACATGAAAAGGTACGTCATCCCCATTCCCCCGTCATACGGGCCCAATGACAGTGGGTAAGGGCCATGTGTGGCCTCGAGTTTCTCCAGAGAAATGCCGTGATCATTCTGTCTAATTGGCGGAACCATCTGTGTGGGAGGTGAAGTGGAAGGTTCTGGATTATGTATAGAAACTGAGCAAGCACCATCATTTTGAACAGGGCGATCTTACCTAAGGGGTTAAGGGGAAAGGATTGCCATCTGCGGAGGTCCTCTTTTGTTTTTTTAGTTAGGGGGTTGATATTGAGTGACCAAGTAAGTTCCGGGAGAAGCACGACCCAAATGCCTAGATATTTAAAGGTGAGGCTTCGTATGGGGATATTTGTTTGCCATTCCACACATTCCCTTAACATGTGGAGAGGCACCAGAGTTGATTTGGTTGGATTCAGGCGCAGGCCTGATGCTGCTCCGAATAGCCGGAGGATATGGAGGCATCGTGGGGACCAGAGTGTGCCGGGTCTGTAAGGAAGAGTAGAACGTCATCTGCTTATAGGGCGATGCGATCTTCGTGGGATCCCTGCCATCTCCATCCGTGTATTTGCGCATTGGCGCGCATTAGTTGGGCGAGCGGCTCTATTGCTAGAGTGAAGTTGAGGGGAGATAGAGGGCAGCCCTGTCTTGTTCCCCGCCTGATAGGGAAGACGTTCGTGAGTGCCCCGTTTATGAGGACCCTAGCTGATGGATTGGAGTAGAGCACTCGTATCAGCTTCCGGAAGTGTGGGCCACATCCTGTGTTCTCCAGCACACTCTCCAAGTACCGCCAATTGACCGTATCAAAGGCTTTTTCTAAGTCGATCAGTAATAAAGGCATATATGGGGAGAGGAGGTGGCAATGAGCCAGTGCCACATGCAGACGTCACAGGCAATGCCTCATGCTGCAATGTAAAAGGCACAATTGATGGACGGAATGCAGAACAAATCAAAACTTTCACCCCCAGTCAAGAGATCTGGATTAAATCCATCATTCTTTTGCTCACCATGCATGCCACCCCAGTTTAGACCTGGCCATATGCAAATCAGTCTTGACCCTGTGCCTCATGGGAACTGTCCAGCCCGAACTGCCAAGCCAGGTCCTCCCTGGACCGGAAACAAGCATCCTAGGACCGGTTTGGGGGTTTCACCCTTCATCAGCCATGATAGTTTGAATCCAGTGGCACAGTGAGCCCGGGACCCACCTCTGGGCATACCCGGCACACTTAGGGCGAGAAAGCAAAAGACACAATTGATGGACGGAATGCAGAACATTTCAAAACATTCACCGCCAGTCAAGATCTGGGTTAAATCCATAATTCTTTTGCTCACCATGCCACCCCAGTTTAGATCTGGCCAAATGCAAATCAGTCTTGACCCTGTGCCTCATGGGAACAGTCCAGCCCGAACTGCCAAGCTGCAATGTAGCATAAAGCCACATTGGTCAGGGTGTATGAGACATGCCGAGTACCGGTTTAAGGCGTGTGGCGAGGATAGTAGCGTAGATTTTGATGTCATTATTGAGGAGAGAGATCGGACGGTAGTCCGAACATGAGGCTGATGGGGGGTGCGTTTTAGGGATGACCACAACAGTAGCCATATCAATTCCTGGTGGAAAGCGCCTTTCTCCACCACTTCTTCATACAGGGCGGGAATCTCTCTGGGCCAGGCGTCTTCCCGGACATGATTAGTGAGATTGCCTCCCCGATCTCTTCTTGCGTGATGAGTTGGTCTAAACATTGTGTTTCTGGACCTGACAGTTTTGGGAGGGGGATATCTTGTAGAAAATGAGGGTTGGACTCTGGTGCCAGAGAACAATCTACTGAATAGAGCGATGTGTAGTAGTTAGCAAAGGACTGCACGACAGCTGCAGGGGTGCGGTGTGTGCATCCTTGCATGTCTAGAATCTCTAGAACTATCCGGTTAGCAAGTGGATGCAAGGCCAGCTAGTGGAGCAGCTTACCGTTTTTATCGCCCCATCTATAGACACAGGCCGTGGAGGACCTCCACATCAGTTTGGCCGATTCAAGTGATATATGGCGTATTTCTTCCAGCAACTTTTCGAGTTGTCGGCGCTCGGCCTCACTGTTCGCCATAGCAGTAGTCTGCTCCAGGCGAAGGGCCTGGGCTTCCAACTGGGAGAGGTGGTTCTCTTGTGTCAGGCGTTTGCATTTGAGATACCCCTTGGCGTAGCCTCTGATCGTGGCCTTGCCTGCCATCCACAGTGTCCCCTGGGAGTCTACTGTGCCCTCATTTGACTGGAAATACTGTTTGAGTTCCTCTCCAGTGGCTTGCCTGTAGTCGTTGTCCTGGAGGAACCAGGCGTTAAGTCTCCACATCGGATGTGGGGCACCTGTAGGACCTCTTATGTGGAGGAGGAGGGGAGAGTGATAGGATATGCCATGAGCTAGGATTTGGATATTGGTGACCACACGGCATTCGGAGGCGGGCATAAATATTAGTTCAATGCGGGAGTGGGTATGGTTAGCAGCGGAGGTGTGGGTGTATTGGAGTGTCCGAGGATTCCATGTTCGCCGCACATTGCATAGGCCTAGTCTGGATGCTCAATCTATTAGTCGTTTGGCGCACAGGTGGGTATCCCAGTAGCATCGCTAGTGGGTTCCAAGATTGCGTTAAAGTCCCCCCCAACCACTGTCAGACCCTGGGGAAGGGAGAATATTATGTCTATGGTAGCACAGAGGGTGGGCTCAAGGGTCGCTGGAGGCACATAGAGCAAGATCAGGTTGAGAGTGGTGCCTCCTAGGCTCCCTGTGGGAGCCACGAAGAGGCCATGGGGATCCCTGACCTCTCAGACAGCTGTGAAGGGAAGGGAGCGCCGCAGGAGAATCGCCACACCCCGGGAACCTCACGAGAAACACGAGTGACAACCCTATCGTATC
Organism: Calotriton arnoldi; assembly: GCA_963921515.1. NCBI lineage: Eukaryota > Metazoa > Chordata > Amphibia > Caudata > Salamandridae > Calotriton > Calotriton arnoldi. The sequence goes on from CAWUFW010003935.1 coordinate 1,295,381, forward strand.
CCTGACGTGCAAGGAAGGGACAATGGTTTCCCATGAGATGCGTCTCTTGTAGCAAGAGGACATCAGGGGTGGATCTCTGTGAGTTCTTTAATACCACTCTGCATTTTACCTTATCTAGGAGCCCTTTGATGTTCCAGGAGAGGATCCATAGGGGTTCTCCCTCATAGTGGGGTGCAGCCATGTCGATTAGGTGTAGGTGTGTGGGGGTGTCTGCGCGGGCTACCTATTGGACTTGAGTTTTCAGGGCCTGGGGGTTTCTGTGGGTGCTTTGCCCTGTCTCGAGGGTGGCGCTTGTGCATATCAAGAGTGTCATGCCAAGTGCTGCAATTGAGAGGAAGAACTACAACAAGAACAGGGATACCGGTCCCCACCCACCCCCTTCAACCAATCCTCCACCCTATGCTTCTTTCGAGGAGGCACTTAATTGTCAGCACCGTTACCTATGATAGTCTGCCACATGGTGGCGCTGTTTTTTTAATTCAGCGATGAGCACAACAACTGTTGTTTATTAATTAATTTAATATACATTAGGAATAACCAATACCTGCTGCCAAAGCCATTCTTTTAACTTTGGGGTCCTGAAATTTTCAGAATTGTCACACTTGTAGGAATGTGACTTATTAGTTATGCTGTTACTGTAATTTACAGCGTCAATGTGCAGTGCAAGCGGAAGTGGCCTGCTGACTAGACCTCTGGCACTTATTTTTTTTTTACAAATTAAGCACTGAATGAGCCCATTATTTTTCCATAGAATTATTTCAGAACTACTACTGTCACGGATTAATTGGTCATCATATCACCTTGAGTTGAGTCCTTACACGACACTATGCCAAGTTATGCATATACCATTACAAAAGAATGTGCTGACTTTCCTCAACCTTTTTACTTTCTTCGCTCTCTGTTGTAGAGTTTAACAACCGACCCTGACTTGCAGTGAGCGAGTGAGTGGAGTGAAAAAGCCTACCCTCATACAGAAAATGTGAAACAAGCATTAATGTGCCATTGTATGTAAACACAAGCATACACAAATGCTATTTACTTGTGTTGCATGCACAAATGCTATTTATTATGTTAAAAGCTTTCCTACTGGATTTGCCTGAGCTGTGAAAAAAGCAGCAAAAAGACTGCTTTCTATGAAAAATGTGTTCTGTAAAAATGCATATAAAAGATAAAGAGTTTAATGCGACACACAGATTGATGATTGAGTACACTTTTTAGGTGCAAAATACCTTATGCACTCCAGGGGAGGCATGGAAGATGGTGTGGCACCAAATAGCCGGTAGATTGAGGCAATAGAGTAATATTGTTGTGGGTGCTGCCATAGCACAATCTATGTATGTTAAAAGGAACTTGTAACAATGGGCCATATGTACAAACCATTTTTGCAGTTGGACCGCAAAAATGCTTTTACATATGAACAAATGCCAAAATATGATTCGGTAACTTGTTAACGAATTGCAATTTGATTTAGCAATTCGGTATTTGGAAGGGGCGTATTTAGGGCGTAGCATTGCAGGGCTATGTATGAATGTTTTGCTACCGAATTACGGTTGCAAAACATTAAAAGACTACTAAAAGATAGTGGTAACCATTTGCAAATGGGATGGGATCCCCTTTGGAATGTAAAAAAAAATAAAAAATTTAAGAGCAGGCCACTTTTAAGGAAAACGAGTAGTATTTAAAAAAAAAAAGTTTGCTTTATTAAAAAGCAATCACAGACACGTGGTCAGCTGACCCCAGCAGGCCACCATCCCTGTGATGGCTATTGTTCCTAATGGGTCACAAATTGAGCCCTACCTCATTAATATTCATGAGGTAGGTTGATTTGAGACCCATTAGGAATCACTATTGAAAACTTGTATATTTTCTTACATTAGGGGTCGCGATTTCCTTATTGTGATTTGGTAAGAATCACAATTAGGAAATCGCAAGTACTAAATTTTGTATGTATCCCAATATGTCTTGCAGACAGTTATGCTGTCAAGCCAGACCTAAAAATAGAACATGTCGAGCATTCAGCAGCCCAGAGCCTGGAAAGGCCCCTTATGAGATATTCCAGTACTTTCATGATGTGCCAAGCAATCAGGGCCAGACTGGGAACCCAAAGCAGCCCTGGCAATTTTGTAGGACCAGCAGACCTCTCCCCCCAGGGGGGGGGCGAAGCAAGTGTGAAGCACTGCTTCTTTTGGTACTTGGATCCGATATGGCAGCGTCGCTGTAAAACCGGTCCCCAGTAACAAAAAAACAGACCCACTGTTGCAAAACCGCCCCCCATCCTTCCAGCCTCCCGGGAAAACGCCCGATGCCCGCTACGTCCAGCCCGGCACTGCAAGCAATACTGACCTCCCCAGGAGCTTTAATGAGTCACCCGCTCTAAGAATATTTTGTGGAAATGGTGGAAAATAGAGACTTTTCAACATACTTTTTGTAAAAAAAAGTCTAGAATCCATCAAAAAACATTGCTTAGGATTTTTAATTGTGTTTCTTCATCTCTTCATTTCACTTCTGTTAATTTTTTTCATTCTGCAACATCCAAGGAGACCTCACTCTTATGTTACATATGTTATTATATATATCTTCTTGGGAGGAGGAGGGTGTAAAAATAAAAAGACACACCACACAACCACAGGAAGTTTTTAGGGACTTTCCTATTCGGACAATGGACAGGTTGCACCAATCATGAAACTGAAGGGTTTCATTCAACAGGTGTGGCTTTGACTGCAATATCAGCTTTATATGTTACATGTTTGTTGATGCAACATTCTTGCCCTCAAGCATTAGCTTTTCCATTTCTGAAAATACAAACATTTTGCTATTAACTCTCTATTTTCTATTCAGAATAATACACTCAATTCTCATAACTAAGGGTGATAATTTTCATGAAAAAATTATCTGTTGACCTGAAATACCAGCGTTTTTGTGTGTTTAAAAGACTTTATTAACCCCTTCGGTGCGTCGGACGGCCAGGGGCCGTCCGAAGCACCAGTGCTCATGTGCGTCGGACGGCCCCCGGCCGTCCTCGCACATGGCACAGGGAATCCCTCTGGTGCGGGCACCAGAGGGATTCCCTTAACCCCCCTACAGCCTCGGGAGCTGGGAAAGAGCTTCCCCAGCTCCCGAGGCTGCATGCACGGTTTCCCTGAAATGACGATCAGCGCGCACGTCGCGCTGACGTCATTTCAGTAGAAACCGAAACTGAAATGAGCCAAGAGGCTCATTTCAGTTTCGCTTTCTACGTGCTCAGGGGGCTATCTCAGCCCACGTAGAAAGACGGGAGAGGTATCATTGGAAAGGGGAGAATCTCCCCTTTCCAATGGTACCCTTCCCCAGTGGATCCCTGCTTGGGGCTCGCCCCAAGAGGGCGAACCCCAAGCAGGGATCCACCCACTAGGCACCAGGGAGGGGGGAGCTGCCCCTTGGACAAGGGCCTTTGCTCCCCCCATTTTTTTTTGGGCACAGTCAGTCTTTCTGCCCCCCCTGGGGAGCAGATAGGGGCAGTAGCCCCCAATCTGCACCTGTGGGGGGGCAGAAAGCCCACTAGACACCAGGGATTTTTTTTAAACTTGGAATTAGGGGTGGGGGCTGCCCAATATGGGCATGCCAATGCCCCCACCCCTCCGCCACAAAATGACAGTCTTTCTACCCCCCCTGGGAGGCAGATGGGGGCAGTAGCCCCCAATCTGCCCCCCAGGGGGGCAGAAAGCCCACTAGATACCAGGGATTTTTAAAAGAAATTATAATTAGGGGTGGGGGCTGCCCAATATGGGCATGCCAATGCCCCCACCCCTCCCCCCCACAAAGTTCTAGTCTTTCTGCCCCCCCCGGGGGGACAGAAAGCACCCTAGATGCCAGGGATTATTTTTTTTATAGGCCTGGGGTGGGGGCTGCCCAGAATGGGCATGCAAATGCCCCCACCCTACCCCCCAAAGAAAACAAAAGACTTTGTGCCCCCCCCAGGAGGCAGTGGGGGCAATAGCACCTTATCTGCACCCCCCCAGGGGAGGGCAGAAAGCCCACTAGCCACCAGGGATTTTTTTTTCTCCAAAGTTCGGGGTGGGGGCTGCCAAGAATGGGCATGCCCATGCCCCCACCCACCCCAAAAAAGATGCCACAGTCTTTCTGCCCCTTCCAGGAGGCAGATGAGGGCAGTAGCCCCTGATCTGCCCCCCGGGGGGGCCAGAAAACCCATTATGCTCCAGCAATTATGCTGGCTTTTTTATACGCAGGGGTGGGGGCTGACCAGAATGGGCATCCCAATGCCCCAGACCCCCCAAAAGAATAGCCACAGTCTTTCTGCCCCCCTCGGGGGCATATCGGGGCAATAGCCCCCGATTTCCCCCCTCCCCAGGGCGGCAGAAAGCCCACTGGGCATTGACTTTTTTTCGGAATGTGCCTACCTGTGGATTTTGGGCCCTAACGCAGCCGGCACCTAGGGAAACATAGCAAACCTATATATTTTTGAAAACTAGACACTAAGGGGAATCCAGGATGGGGGGACTTGTGTGGTTCTCACTAGGTTCTGTTACCCAGAATCCCTTGCAAACCTCAAACTTAGTTAAAAAAAAACACATTTTCCTCACATTTCTGTGATGGAAAGTTCTGGGATTTGCATGGATCCACAAAACTCCACTCACCACGCATTCCCCAAAGGTCTTCTGAGAAAAATGGTACCTCACTTGTGTGGGTAGGCCTAGTGCCCGCGACAGGAAACGGCCCAAAACACAACGTGGACACACCACATTTTCACAGTGAAAACTGACCCTTTTTTTGCAAAGTGCCTAGCTGTAGATTTTGAACCCCAGCTCTGCAGGCACCTAGGGAAACCTAGCAAACCTATACATTTTTGAAAACTAGACACCCAGGGGAATCCAGGATGGGGTGACTTGTCTGGCTCTCACCAGGTTCTGTTACCCAGAATCCCTTGCAAACCTCAAACTTTGTAAAAAAAAAAAAAAAAAAACATTTTCCTCACATTTCTGTGGTGGAAAGCTCTGGAATCTGCGTGGGACCACACACTTCCACCCACCCCGCATTCTCCAAAGTCTCCTGATAAAAATGGTACCTCACTTGTGTGGTAGGCCTACTGCCAGCGACAGGAAACTACTCCAAACGCAACATGGACACCACATTTTCACAGTGAAAACTGACCCTTTTTTTGCAAAGTGCCTAGCTGTAGATTTTGAACCCCAGCTCTGCAGGCACCCAGGGAAACCTAGCAAACCTATACATTTTTGAAAACTAGACACCCAGGGGAATCCAGGATGGGGTGACTTGTCTGGCTCTCACCAGGTTCTGTTACCCAGAATCCCTTGCAAACCTCAAACTTTGTCCAAAAAAACACATTTTCCTCACATTTCTTTGGTGGAAAGTTCTGGAATCTGCGTGGATCCACACATTTCCTACCACCCAGCGTTCCCCCAGGTCTCCCGATAAAAATGGCACCTCACTCACGTGGGTGGGTCAAGTACCCGCGACAGGCAAGGGCCCAAAACCTATTGAGGCGACATCAAAATTACCTATCACAGAACAACCTGGTTTTGCAAGGGGGGTCCCATGAGTTTTTGGCCCCGAGCTCGGTGGCCATTTAGGGAAACCTACCAAACCCACACATTTCTGAAAACTAGACACCCGGAGGAGTCCAGCAAGGTATGGCTTGCTGGATGGTGTGGGTCCCCCAACATTTCCCTACCCAGAATCCCCTGCAAACCTCAAATTTTGTTGAAAAAATCAATTTTCTCTCACATTTCTGTGTGAGAAAGTTGTAGGATCACCGGGCTGACACAAATTTCCTACCTCCCAGCGTTCCCCCAGCTCTCCCGATAAAAATGGTACCTCACATGTGTGGGTAGGCATAGTGGCTGCAACAGGAAATGGCCCAAATCGTGTTGTGGAGACTTCAAAATTACCTATACCAAAACTACCTGGTTTGGGGGGGGCACCTGGTTTCTTGGCCCCGGGCTCGCCCCATCTAGGGAAACCTACCAAACCCACACATTTCTGAAAACTAGACACCCTGGGGAGTCCAATGAGGTATGACTTGCGTGGATCCCCCAACGTTTCCCTACCCAGAATCCCCTGCAAACCTCAAATTTAGCTGAAAAAAACACATTTTCCACATATTTTAGGGTGGAATCACCGTGCCGGCACAAATGTCCTACCCCACAGCATTCTCATTAGTGTCCCGAGTAAAATGATACCTCACTTGTGTGGGTGTCCAATGCAGAATTGGCTAAACACGTTTTTTTAAAAAAATGTAGCGCTTAGATTTGTTGGTGCTATACCCTAAATCCCTATGTTTTGGGCTCTTCCCAGTCACAGGCCCTTGCCCCACCCACACAAGTGAGGTATCATTTTACTCGGGAGACTAAGAGGAACGCTGTGGGGTAGGACATTTGTGCCGGCACGGTGATTCAACCCAAAAATATGTTTTTTTAGCTAAATTTGAGGTTGGCAAGGCATTCTGGGTAGGGAAACGTTGGGGGATCCGCGCAAGCCATACCTCGCTGGACTCCACCGGGTGTCTAGTTTTCAGAAATGTGTGGGATTGGTAGTTTCCCAAGATGGCCGCCGAGCTCGGGGCCAAAAACCCAGGTGACTCCCCTTGCAAAACCAGGTTGTTTTGTGATAGGTCATTTTGTTGTCTCCTCAATACATTTTGGGCCCTTGCCTGTCGCGGGTACTTGACCCACCCACGCGAGTTAGGTACCATTTTTATCGGGAGTCCTGGGGGAACGCTGGGTGGTAGGAAATTTGTGGATCCACGTAGATTCCAGAACTTTCCCACACAGAAATTTGGAAAAAAAGGGATTTTTTCAGCTACATTTGAGGTTTGCAGGGAATTCTGGGTAGGAAAACGTTGGGGGACCCATGCAAGCCATACCTCGCTGGACTCCCCGGGTGTCTAGTTTTCAGAAATGTGTGGGTTTGGTAGGTTTCCCAAGATGGCCGCCGAGCCCGGGGCCAAAAACTCATGGGAACCCCCTTGCAAAACCAGGTTGTTTTGTGATAGGTAATTTTGATGTCGCCTCAATAGGTTTTGGGCCCTTGCCTGTCGCGGGTACTTGACCCACCCACGCGAGTGAGGTACCATTTTTATCGGGAGACCTGGGGGAACGCTGGGTGGAAGGAAATTTGTGGATCTACGCAGATTCCAGAACTTTCCTACACAGAAATTTGAGAAAAAAGTGATTTGTTCCTCTAAATTTGAGGTTTGCAGGGGATTCTGAGTAGGGAAATGTTGGGGGACCCACGCAAGCCATACCTTGCTAGACTCCCCCGGGGGTCTAGTTTTCAGAAATGTGTGGGTTTGGTAGGTTTTCCAAGATGGCCGCTGACCCCGGGGCCAAAAACTCATGGGACCCCCGTTGCAAAACTAGGTTGTTTTGTGATAGGTAATTTTGATGTCGCCTCAATAGGTTTTGGGCCCTTGCCTGTCGCGGGTACTTGACCCACCCACACAAGTGAGGTACCATTTTTCTCGGAAGACTTTGGGGAACGCTGGGTGGGTGGAATGTTGTGGATCCACGCAGATTCCAGAACTTTCCACCACAGAAATGTGAGGAAAATGTGTTTTTATTTTACAAATGTTTAGGTTTGCAAGGGATTCTGGGTAATGGAACCTGGTGAGAGCCAGTCAAGTAACCCCATCCTGGATTTCCCTGGGTGTCTAGTTTTCAAAAATGTATAGGTTTGCTAGGTTTTCCTAGGTGCCGGCAGAGCTAGGGTTCAAAATCTACAGCTAGGCACTTTGCAAAAAAAGGGTCCGTTTTCACAGTAAAAATAAAGTGCGTCCACGTTGCGTTTTGAGCCGTTTCCTGTTGCGGGCACTAGGCCTACCCACACAAGTGAGGTACCATTTTTATCGGGAGACTTAGGGTAACACAGAATTGTAGAGCAACTGTTATTACCTATTGACTTTCGATGCATTTCTGCCTTCCAAATGAAAGACAATGTGTAAAAAAGAAGTCATTTTGAAAAATGACCTATAATTCTCATGCTAGTATGGGTACTCACAATTTCGGAAATGTGCAAATATCTACTGTTTCTAAACTCTATATTTTGTTCCAATTTCAGAAATACATAGGTGTCTTTCATACCGATTTTTCCATGTATATATTTTCCCAAATTAATTGCTATATACCCGGTACATAGTAAAAAACTATTGCAAGACACTGCTCAGTTATTGGCTCTGGGTTCGTCGGGTTCTTGGTGAACCTACAAGTCCTATATATCCCCACAACCAGAAAGGTCCAGCGGATGTAACGGCATATTGCTTTCAAACAGCTGTCATAATTAAAAGAAGTTACAGGTGAAAACAATGACACAAATGGCTGTTTTTTTCAACAAATTTTCAATTTTTCCTATATTAAACTGTTAGTTTCTATAAAGAAACCTTGACGGATCTACACAAATGACCCCTTGCTGAATTCAGAATGTTGTCTACTTTTCTAAAATGTATAGCTTTCTAGGATCCATTATTGATTTCATACCCATTTCTACCATTAACTTGAAGGAGATTGAAAGCACAAAAAATAGCAAAAATAGGCTATGTCCCAGAAATATGGAAAAAACTGTGTTAATGTTTTTGATTTTCTGACAAAAGTCTGCTTGTCACTAAAAGCTGGGAAAATGGTGATTTCAGCACCACAACCCCTTTGTTGATACCATTTTCAGGGAAAAAACCAGACGCTTTCATCTGTAGCCCTTTTTTCCCATTTTTCCCCCCAAAAAACAAAAGTTAGCTATATTTTGGCTAATTTCTATAGGAGGACTGACTTTAAGGAAATGAATTCAAATACATGTAACACCATGATGTTATATTAAAAGAATTGTAGTAGTATATCTGAACATTTTATGCCTTTTCAATAATTGAGTGTCCGTTTTTGGATATGCTAAAGTGGGCTGCCGTGCTGGTGCACATATTTTTTTTTGGGCGCTGCACTTGTATGAAAGAACGGATTGAATTACACCAAATTATATGTTGCTGCTAGAAAGAATTGCAGCAGTTTGTTAGAACCTTATTTACAGCGAGGGTCTGCATTATTGGCATGACAAGATGGCCGCCACGTTGGTGCACGCATTTTCGAGCGTTCTACATGCACCACGTGGTAACCGGCATGCTTTAGAAATACCGGCAGAGTCAGTGCGGGGAGAACGGGATGGACGATTGCAGGCAGTGACAGGAGATCCTGGTGGTAAGGAGGTTCCAGCAGGGGGCCCGGGAGATCAAAGAGGCATGTAGCGGTGGGTGCCGTGGTCTAGGTCTGAGAGGCGGCATCTTAAGCGCAATGGGTTACGCTGGTTAGTACATTTAAACTCAGATGCAGCGCATTGTATGGAGTAAGAATAAGTACGTACCTACGAAATGTTTTATGTAAACGCCATTGAGTCTCTAATTACTATCAGAGATACCACCCCTGGCGGTAAGGAGGTTCCAGCGGGGGGCCCGGGAGATCAAAGAGGCATGTAGCGGTGGGTGCCGCGGCTTAGATCTGAGAAGCGGCATCTTAAGCGTAATGGGTTGCACTGGCCAGCACATTTAAACCCAGATACAGCGCATTGTTTGGAGAACGAATAAGCACGCATTTGCGAATTGTTTGACGTAATCGCGATTGAGTCTC